>OX382308.1:7205000-8405000 GCA_947507805.1 Aporophyla nigra | reverse complement strand
TTTCAGCGTTGACACATTTATTAATTTATGCTGGTGAGCGATTGTAAGCGATATCTGAGAGGTTTAAGAGATTGCGAATGGATGGTGCTATTAATTATGCACCGCTTAGTTCGGCTCGACTGTGACCCAATTTAGTCGGGAGCCTTCTACGAACATCTGCCATCGTGTCGCTCTCGACTTAACTTGTCTGTAGTGATATCACTACTTCTATACACTACGTTAACTCACCATTCAATACTGCATGCTACTTTTGATGGAGTTTTGCTCCCAGAATATGTAATTCTGGAAAAAAATTAAGTTGTAAGTTGAAGCAAAGAAAGTGGTTGCGTCATGTGGTAAGCGATTTGTAGCATTAAAGTACGCAAAAGCTGAAAACGATTTAATCATGGAAATTAATAATGAAGTAATAATAACACTTTTCAGCCACAAAGTTGAAATAAAATAGCAAGACGCGACAATGACTAACAAAGTTAACATAATTAAGAAACTTTCAAATATATTGCTTAGTTTGATTCTCGCATTAACTAGTTTTGTTTCACTAAGCCATTCACCAGACAAGTCAAGTCTTTTCAAGTTTTGATTTATGACAGTATTAACAGAGGCAGATACTGAAATATTCATCAAACTTTCCAATCGCAGAAAATGTAACATCAATATGTAAACCGTATTACGAAGTTCGAACTCATCAGCGTCGTCGATAAAGTTTGCAAATCTTTTGGGGTGAAAAAATAAAGCTGCTATTGTCTCGGCAAATGTTCTGATTACTAGCTCCGAAATGCGTTGACTCGGCGCTCTCAATGCCCTCCTATTTAACTTAGGTCGTCCCGCGACTCTCACATTCCGGACTAAGTTATCCTGCTTTCAAGTTCCAAGTTGGCCCTTCATTTGGTTTAGTTCTGGACATCGCCAATCGCCTCAAGATTGCGAATTTGCAACTTTGCATCGTTTCATCCCCAGTGTGTTCACACAATTCATTGTCAACAGCTGTTAGCGTCCACAAAGTACTCCTGTTGCATATCAATGACGTTGGATGCTGTAGTTGGAAGTTTACATGTGTTTGCTCTTATTTCACCCATCGGACTATTTTAAGCTTGCAGAATATATTTACATTTATTTCGTTTTCATCAGGTGAATAAGGTTTGTTTTTGGTTTGTTAGCTGCTGAAAAATGGTATTTCTGATTATTTTGTATTTTCTCTGTGCCTCTGTACTCTTAAAGGAAGGCTCGTTTTACCCAAGCTGATAAAGATCAACTTACAGTCTACGACTCTAAAAAGAAAACTCCCAGCTAGGTGTTTTCTTTCCATTCCAAGTTTAAGTAAGTAATGTGAAATTCCTACAATATATGAAGTTCCACGTTCTTTGAAATTACACGTTCTCCCAAAGTTTCAATATAAATTCAAATTTTGGATTTAGCACGATCGCCAGTTTCAAAAGTTTCGAAATCGACGGACATTTCAACGGGATAGTCATTTCGATCGTCGAGTAAGCTGCTGCAAGCTGTTCGGAAGTTTCATGCTCTCTCTACGGAGACTTCGTTAATAAACCGCATCCGAGTGAAGTTTTGAGACTGTCCCACGGAGTCTTATATACGTCTTATATTTAAAAGGCAAATTGAATGAGTTACATTTTTTACTGGTAAGGTCTTATAAGCTGTTTTCTCGCGGTTTCTCTTGAACAGATTTGTTTGGTCTAGATCCCATTGTGAAGGTGAAAGTTTCGATGTTTTATTGTCCTTGTTTCAAAGATGTGAAATAAATAAATTATGCATTGCACGTCCAGTTTCTAATAAGCGAGGCCAGTTCATTTAGAACGGGTAAACAACTGGACGCAGTCCTTGGGGACGTCTGGGAGTGGTACTATTTCATTAAGATGTTCTATTAGTTGATATGTAGTTGCTTAGATATGTATCTTCATTGTTGATTGCGAAAACTTGTTTAGAAAGCTTCAGGTGATCTGTATTGTTCATGCTGTGCAGTGTCATATAACACTTTATTCTTATTGTAACACTAAAGTTCCTTGACAGGTTTTCTCCATAAGAACCTATTACTCTTTGGAATTAGATTCGTCTCTCTGACTGACCAAGCTCTTGATATGTCAGTAATGCCTATAAATGGTTTATTTGAAACTAGCTTTTGCCAGCGGCTTTACCCTCGTATCTATACTAATATTATAAAGCTGAAGAGTTTTTTTGTTTGTTTGATTGAACGCGCTAATCTTAGGAACTACTGATCCAAATTGAAAATTTTTTTTTGTGTTGGGTAGCCTATTTATCAAGAAAGGCTATAGGTTATATAACATCACGCTACAACCAAGAGGAGCGGAGTAGTAATGAAAAATGTTGCCAAAACGGGGAAAACGCACGGGTAGGCGATTCGACGCGACGGGAAGGGTCGGGGAAACAAGAAATTTAACACGGACGAAGTCGCGGGCAGAAGCTAGTTATACATATAAAACTTTCTCTTGAATCACTCTGTAAATTGAGAAAAACCGCATTAGTATCCCTTACGGAGTTGAAAACATCTAACCGTACATAAGCGGGAACCGACTTCGTTTTATACTATGTAAAGATAAATGTTTTGAGTTTGTGTATTTTGAGTTCGTGTATGACTCCAGCTTTTAATAAATATCACTTCCAACACGAGAATGTAGTAGAATTTGATGATAAGGGAAGACTGTTGAGTTTGAAGCCTGCCAATATTTACAATTCAATTCCAAACAGTTCCTAAACGCCTTACGTATTATGCAAACAAAACATCCCGTCTCAAAATTTACTGATTTCGACTTTCCTTGAACATTAATGTGTCTACGAAATTTTCTGTTAAGCCGTCTTAACATTTTGTTTCTTTATTTTTCTTTCTTCACCTAAGCCTAGTTGCGCACGGGCGGATTTTTCGTGGCGATTTTTTTCATACACTGGTCTTTAATTCGTCGGTATTGAGTCGAGCATTGAGGGGTTCTCAGAGCAGACAGAGCACATCCCAGCCCGTCAAGAATGTTTTTTGGATTTCCAACATTTCAGCGCTAAGGAGAGCCTTGAAAATTCAGTGCCCGGAAAAATCGCCGCGATAAAAATACGACCGTGCGAACCAGCGCTTCAGGGTACTTTTCCGTGTTTCCAATAATCTACGTAATGGCTTTTAAGAAGCGTTTCATTATTTAATGGACGCCTTTAATAATAACAGACGCGGCTGGAAGACACGAGGAAAAGCGGTCAAGTTCGAGTTGATGTTGTTGGGTCAGAGTTTCGCAACTTTTTTTTTGAATTGCGTTAGGTTTATGATGATGTTGGTTAATGGTTTTTAAGTTGTGAAGGTCAAATAGGCAGTCGCTTCGTGGAAAATACTGGTATTCAGTTGCATTCGGTTAGACTGGAACCTGACCCCAACATAGTTGGGAAAAGGCTAGGCGGATGATGAGGTTTAAGATGAAATTAGTTAAGAGGTTTATTTTCCATTAAGCGTTTTAAGGTTAATATTTTGATATCTGTGCATGTTGTTTAATAAAAAAGGAAATCAAGGCTTCTATTAATTGAAGAAAGCAAAGTAATCTTTAAATATCCTCCTACCTTAATTCTGCTGACTCCACTCTCAATGATCTTTACCCCATGTATGAGTACGTTATTTACTAGATTTCGATTTTTTTAGGTATTAAATCCTTCACTTTTAAGAGACCATTGCATGCACAATAGAGTTAACAACTAAGCTAACGAAGCCACGTTTTGTGAATCGGTGACTTCAATACTTATTTGACTTCAAATATAGGTAATTCCTTGTCATAGCTACCCTACATATGATTTTCATCTTTGTAAATGTAGAAGGAGAACAACAGTGTTGGCCCGGCACCTACAAACGAGTTGTAATCATGAGTTGGATATCAGGCACGCACGTTACTTGGCGATTTTAATTTCATCACCACTGTTCTTAAAACGGGAAGGAAACATTGTGAAGAAACCAACATGTCTTGGAACCAAAAATTCGAAGACATGTAACATCTACCAACCCGCATTGCGCCCGTGTGGTACATTACAGTACAGCCCACTCCCTTTCGAAGAGAGGACGCTTGTATTTCAACAGTGGGAACATTATAGGCTGAAAATGATGACGGAACTCTAATAAATAATAATTTCCCAAATAAAGCTTTGTTTTGATTGAACAAACAAAGGAATAAGAAATTATATTTCAGAGAATTTTAATTAGATGACTGTTTCCTTAATTAATTTTTATTTCTTATTTTTCCAGGTAAGTTGCTGAGAAAGCTCTGTTACGAAGTTCTACAAAGTTAGTGATTGTGGTATAGTATTACATTATTTTACTACCCACCATTTTTAGGGTTCCGCACCTCAAAAGGAAAAAGCGGAACCCTTATAGGATCACTTTGTTGTCCGTCCCTCCGTCCGTCTGTCAAGACCCTTTTTCTCAGGAACGCGTGGAGATATCAAGCTGAAATTTATATCAAATACTCAAGACTACTGTCCCTTGGAGCTGTGAAAAAATCAAACTTCTAAGCTAACGTAATCAAAAGATATAGCCGTTTATGCCGTAAATTTCCACAAATTTTCGAAACTCGCAAGGGAATCAAAACCTAAAGGGTACTTCCAGTCGATCTAGAATTTTGAAATTTGGTACGAAGCAATGTCTTATAGCACAGATAAAGGAAAAATTGCGAAAACCGTAAATTTTTAGTTACATCATATAATAAACAGAACAAAACACAGACAGAGAACAGAACTACGACTCGATTGTCGTGATGGGTGAACTTTTACTTATATACCTACAGGTTTGTACGGAACCCTCGGTGCGCGAGTCCGACTCACACTTGGCCGGTTTTTTAGTTAAAAATAATAATATAAGTAACGTAACTAAAACATTTATTTACTTGGTTATTCACATAACATAACTCACAACATAACATCAGAGGGGTAATAGCGTAACTTGGTATCAGTAGGAATCGGTTTCATGTTGATAGTTAAACAACATTCATTGCGTTATGTCCGTTGTTGAGCCGACAATTTATTCGAACAAATGACGCAATGGGTTAAAATTAATCTTCAATACGATTTAGATTCTGATTGATAGTGCGTTCCGCAATTAGGGTGCAGGCCTGTATTACCCGAAGGGTTAAGCAGAGGTGTAAGAGGGTAGGTAGGTAGGGAGGTGTAGTAGGTACACCCACATTTCGTGAGCCTATTGCTATCAACCGGACATAAATCTAGACTCCGGGCTGCTACTGAAATTCCAGTTGGAAAAACTTAATAACACTTTACCCGATCCGGGAATCGAACCCAGGAACTTTTGCTCAACAGTAACGCTTTGGACCACTAGAAAAACGAAGCAGTCAAAATAATAAAAATATTAATAATATGTATAACGTAATATAACCAATACATTTATTTACTCGGTTATTCGCATTACCAAGTAACCTATTTTAATCTTGTTTATTTAATGATGCTTAAATTGAAATGTGTTTCATTTTAAGTATGTACAGAAGGTACAAATTAAAGTAGGTACAAATTAAACTTTATCTCAATTGGATAAAGTTTTTGTCAGTATGACAGTTGTCGTGTCGTCGTAGTTGTACTATCTTTATTCAGAAACATTCCTTGTGTCATTGTTAATATTTCATTTTCTATTTCACTGTTACTTAGATCATTTTGAACAGTCTGTTCTTCCCGATATTATTGACTGTACTTAAGTAAAAATACGTCACTTTAAAGTATCTTTTACTTATTCTACTTCATCTTTAATAAATTATTTTTATACAAATGCTATACAGGAAAATCAACATAAATTTTCTCGAAAAGTCAAGTTGTTTCATGCAAAATTTTCTCCAAAACATCCAGTGAATATTTTCAATCATCTTTTCTAAGTCAATTTCCATTCATTTGGAAATCAAAAAGAATACTGTTTATACATTTTCTTTGTATCGATAAGCAGTGTAGTACACTCGAATTAGGAACTAAAGAAAAAAAACCCTTATATTTTACTCGGTTCAGTAATATCCAAGCATCGGTCTGCGCCAAATAAAATATTCAAAGGTCGTAATTTAAAAGCTTTCAGGTCACTTACTCCACCATACTTTGTCATCCTACACTTGATTGCTCCAATAAGCACCTTAATCCCTTGCGATAAAACGTGAATTCGCTCCCCATAAGTCTTGTCAAATGTGTTTAGGAAGATAACTTGGCAACATTCAATATAAAAACATTTTAAGTAATTTTCGTGTAATTTTCGGGAAGGTTAATTTTTTTCCTGCGATTTTGAAGATACATTGAGGGGTGTGAGGCGTTATTTTATTATGTTTTTTCAATTATCAATATATTTTATGATATATATGGAGTTGAATGTGCGCTCCTAGGTGACGTAGGAAGACGTCACATATCTTCGAATTTTGGTCCTCGAACATGCCGGTTTCTACACGATGGTTTCCTTTAATATTTTGAGGGCAATGTATTTTTATATTTATTTACTTTATGTAGTAATTTAAACAAAGTAAATTATCCGACTGGATCCAAACTAACGACCTACAATTCAGTAAGTGGCGGCCTTCACCCCTGGGCCACCACTGCTCATTAATAATTTATTTTTATTAATTAGGTGTTTTTATTATTTCTCTGAGGAAATTCCTCTTCATATTACTGGCAACATTGTACCTAGTGGTATTAATAATATGATTGTCTTATCTACAAACATTTATGTCTTAGCGCTGCTGTTAACAAATTACGCATTTAAAGCGCTTCTTATCGGGTTTATACTTATGTAAGTATAATAATTACTGGCCCATACATACATCTATAATTAAGTTTATGACGTTCATTATCTCTCATATCCACAGTTAAAAAAATAGAAATCGGAACGTTCAAAGGCGGAATTATTTTATGATGGGAAACTAAGATTTCTTACTACAATCTACTGACATGACAAAGGTCAAAAAGTTATCCAATCTTTTTGGAAACAGAAACACTAAATCTCGCAATTAAAAATATCGTAAATGTAGTCGCAATCGAATCTCAGCGAAATTCAATGAAAAAAACTGGTCAATAATGAAAGGGAATAAGAGCTACTTTTGAAAGATTGAGAATGCGATCAGACTTTGAACTCTCTTAAGGGAATTGCCACTCTGATCTTAAAGGAACGTCATTAGAAATAACTACAGGCATTTCTATATAGAAATGGAAATATAAGTTTCTACTAATGAAAAATACTTTGGTAGAACTAAACAACTATTCTCATAATATCAACAACACCCCTGTTAGATAGTCACATAAAAATAATGTTACTTATTAATTTAGCTCTGAATACAGTGCACTTAACGCGAGCGCCGGCAGGCAGGTACATAAGTGTCGACATACTTCAGAATAAATAAAATGTAAGGCACATTTGCAAGAGAACTTTTGCAGTAAGAACTCTGCTTCATTTTCTTGTCTGAAATGGGACAGGCGACTTTAAGTTTCGAGGTGTTGGTTTTATGGGTGTCGTTTGCAGAAAAAATGACATGTATGCTGTAGGAAAGTTAAATAGTCCTTGTATAAAAGTATGGTATATGTAGGTTCACTCTAAGAAAGAGTGGGAATTTTGTTAACTACTTTTAAATAGTGAGGGTCAAAATAAAAGCTATACCAAGTTAGAATTAGATGAAAAACTATTTCATACTGTGAAGGAATAATAGTAAACCCACCGTATTGTTATCCTGCCAGGGTCACGAGATTGTTCGAAAGAGATACCGTGACTCTGGCACATGGGCAACTGAAGGAACACGGGTGGGTTTTAGTCAGTAAAAGTCTGACACGCCCTCCCACTCCGCCCAGAGCGGGAGAAGTCATTTGATGATTTCCCATCCAAAAAAAAAAAAAAAACCGTATTGTTATAAAGGTACACCACTCAGGTGAAATCTACAGAGAAACGCTAATGCATATCACGAATTATATTTGGGTAAGTACTGAATTTATCCGTTTATTGATGAAAACCGCATTATAATCCGTTGCGGAGTTTAAAACATCTAAGCGTACGGACGCGGGAAGCGACTTTGTTTTATACTATGTAAAGAAGATTAGCGTATGCCCGCGACTTTGTCGACGTGAAATTTCCTGTTTTAACATAAAATATCTTATGTAATATGACAATTCTGTAGCTTTCATTAGTGAAAGAATTTTGCCCTACATATAAACTCACCTTAGACAAACTTTTGCACGCGATTTCGTCCGTGTGAAATCTCTTGTTTGAACATAAAATATATCTTATAGCATCGTATCGCCTGCCCGCTATATTCCTTTGTTTGCTCTCAGCGGTCTTTCTGACTTTTTATTTCCATTTACTCGGCTCCTAAGGGTCGTAGCGTGGTGGTAAATAGCCAAGAGCCTAGACCTAGAATTCCTTTACCGAATGCAAAAATAATTTTCTAAATGTTATATTACATTCCTCTTGATAATATTAAGTACAGATAAATAATATACTATAGATTAACGGATGTGTCTGTATCAACCTACCTTTATCTAGTAATGAATAAATAAGAACCAACAGAATGTACACCTCGTTTATACCGAGCCAGGGTCAGTAAGGGACGGCCAGGGTTTGCCGTGTTCACGATAACGGCTTGTGCGACCCGACCCGTCTTCACATAGGTACTGTATTGTCATGTTTTATGTGTAACTCAAGAGCCTCTAACTTTGTGTCAGTACTTATATACGATATCTTCTTTAGTGTTAGACATCTCTGCCTATTGTCAGGATTTTGAGGAAGATTTTGTGGGACATTATGTTAGAATGATTCGTTTTTATATCAATTACCACTTCAGATATAGAGTAAATATTCTCCTGTGGTACGTCTTGTCATATGTCCTACATAATGTTCCCACTGCTGTAACACCGGCCTCCTCTTGGTGAGGGAGAGTGCGCTGTAATCCAACACATGTGCCCATTGCGACTTGGTGGATATCAACTGTCTTTTAAATTTTGGTTTCCTCACTATATTTTTCTTCACCGTTTTGAAAGCAGTGATGTAATTAAATACACAAATTAAAACGCCTGTCTGGGTTCGAACAACACGTGAGTTGCGGCAGTTACCACTGAGCCACCATTGCTTTTCAGAAATGGCGAGGAACACTAAAGTTACTATCAACATATTGCCAAATAAACCGGGACTTTGATTCGTACGGGTAACACCTTCCCGCGTCAAATTTGCTTCTAAATAACTTATATTATAAGGTAAAAGATAAACTAAATAGCGAAATTACAAGCATATATTTAAATGTTCAAAGGTGTAGAGGTAAAGTCAATATAGTGTTGTATCTCATTTAGCGTTGCGCCTGTGACGTAGCCGCCGCGTTGACCTCTTGATAACGCTATCTGTTATTAATTACTGAGAAACATTCCCAATGGTCGATATCCCTTACTTTTTGCTTGAATTCCTCCGATGAAGTTCTTCCACTCCGTAGCACCTTTTTCTGTGGATGGGAACTCATCAAATGACGTCTCCCACTCTGGCGGAGCGGGAGGGCGTGTCAGACTTTTACTGACTAAAACCCACCCGTGTCCCTTCCGGGAACCAGTTACCTATATGCCAGGGCCACGGTAACTCTTTCGAACAAATCTCGCGACCCTGGCAGGCATCGGTCCTAGTAGACCCCTTCAGTATTGCTGACATCTCTTTGAGGCGCGCGTGGAACACAACGCGCCGTCGACATGGGCCTGGTCCTCACCGGACGGCGAGCTACCCATTGCTTGCCGTCCGCAAGCCCGCGCCTACCGTGGCTGGGAGTCCGCAATCGAACTCTTCAATGCGCTATTGTGAACATAAATATATAACACTCATATAACAATTGACTGCCTTGTTGGTTTGGTGATTGCTAGCTATCTATTAACTAACTAGCTATCTTGGAGTGCGATTCCTTAATGAAGCACACGTCAAGACAGCTCTCCGTAAGATTCCCACGAAAATAATGTATGGTGTGATCTGTATATGTTATGTTAAATATATAGACTACAGAGCAGTAGATATTACCAGCACTGCTGTAGTAAAGATAAAATATAAAGACTGTAATTTAAACTCCATTATCCACAAATTCAGTATTAAAACGTTTCTTAACAACCTACTGTACAAGATGTATTAAGTAAACTGTCAATTTTACAGTCTGTAGACGTGTATGTCAATGACATACTTACCAGTTTAAGTGGCTCATCTGGGCTTACTCCAGACCAAACGTGCGTATAAAAGTTTATAGGTATTCTAAATTTATGTTATTAGACCGAGATGAGCGATATTCGTTCGAAAACTCGTGATAAGAGACTTAACTCTGAAGTCACGCTTGTGAGTAAAATATTTGATAAGATAATAAACGTTATACAATGCTACCGAGTCGCAATTGAATGGGAGAGTTGGGAACAAGTCTGAACAAGTTTTGTCAAGTCTAAAGTCTCATTTACTTACAAATAAAAATGGTCGTCACATTTCTCCTCAGTTGGTTTTGTCTCCATTGTTGTGGTTTTGTTCTACCAAATGAAGATTTTCACTGATTCGACCTAACTGATTGAAGATCGACACCGTGCTTCGACACTGTGGATCGACAGTGTGCACTCTAAGTATGCCACAACCGATAATTCACGCGGTCACTTTCCTACTGGGACAAGATATAATAATGTTAATTGGTACGAAAAAACTAACTAAGTTTTGAATAAAGTAGTTACTGTAAGTAAACATCTCAAGTTACCAAGTAACTGAAAAATAAACAACTAGAAATTTATTTTACAGTCGATTGTTATCGTTAATAGGATTAATGGTACCTAATGCAAGTGATCTTAGCTCGCTACCATTACGGGATTGTCCCGCGCCCCAGTGTCAAATGGCAATGAATGAGGAAAAATCAAAAATTGAGGTCAACTGGTCATATAGCTTAATAGTAAAAAAGTAATTTATGATTAAATCATAAATGAAGATTCTAGGTATTGTCGTCCATAAAATAAGTAACATATAAATCAAAATGAATTGCTGAAATGGAACTTTTATTTTTACTCAGCCTATACTGGTCCACTACTCGACAAAGGTATTCCTTTAGTTCTTCTAAGCATGCTTCCACCTCAAACTAGCCGTCATGGAAAAAAAATAAACTTACCTAGAAATAAACTTTGGTTCCCGATTTTTCAAAATCAAAATATTTTATTTTACAGAAACCTACATGAGCAATTATGAATCGACAGAAGCACCTAGTTTCTCACATTTAATAAATGAGAATTGGTGCTCGGTTCCAATTGGTTTTTTCTTGTAAATCCTTTTTGTTGATTAGGTTAAGAGAGAAAAGATTAGGGCCGAAATAATTAAGGATCAAAATTCATAAAAGAATTAGATACATCTCTGCGTATCTCCTCAGGATCTCAAGCGTGACTGGCTTCGTCTCGCTAATATCGTAATAGCGACGCAATCGAGTGAAACAGACAAAGGCGAGATAATTAATCGATTGTCAATGATAGCGCCGATTGCGAACACCCGATGTATCGATGTTGCGTCCAACTAATCACTCGAATTAACGTGTAGTTTACTTTTGTATGGTTCAAAGTTACAACTGAAATGTTTAATACATAGTAAATGTTCAACTAAGTTTATCTCACTCATAAATACTCTAGATCGCCCCAAAACGAGTCTGACTTTGTTTAAATAATAAACGAAGTCTGAGCCGATGAGGTTTCGATTTTATTCAACGTGAACAAAACAAAATAGAGCTAGACTTGTTTCATTTGTTTTCGCTACGGTCCATTTAAGTTTAATAATGGATGAAATAGTTGATTTTATGTTTTTTGTAGAAACGCAGGCTGAATTAGGACTTGCGTACTTAGATATAACGTCAACAATGTTTGCTGTTTCATCTACCGGAATGAAATTGGCGATAGTAGCAACATTCCAGACATTGTCAGGAGCTATTTGGCGTTTGAATTTCATCGTATCAGCTCATAAATGTTCATTGCTAAACGTCGGCCTCCAAAGAGCTATAGAGGACGATTTTACGGGAGATATGCCATGATCACTACCCTAGTTAATTCTGCAGACTTTAATTCATTCTTATTCTGTTTTCACTTTTACTAATGATTAAGTATCAAATATTGTTATTTCATTGACTTGTAAAAGTGTTTGTACAAACCTACTTACAGAAATAAAATAATTTATCATTTATCATTTGTAACTATGGGGCACATAATATGACATGAGATTTTGGATTTGGTCCCAAATAAACACTTTCTGCCAGGGTCGCGAGATTTGTTCGAAAGAGTTATCGTGGCCCTGGCATAAAGGCAACTGAAGGAACACGGGTGGGTTTTAGTCAGTAAAAGTCTGACACGCCCTTCCGCTCCGCGCAGAGCGGGAGGCGTCATTTGATAATTTCTCACCCACAAAAAAAAGCAGACAATTTACTTTGTGTAAATTATGGCATGTTCTAAAACTAAACATCTGAAGACATGTGACATTGTCCAACCCGCAATTGGATAACAGCCCACTCCCTTTACAGAGAGGAGGCCTGTGTGCCAGTGAGATCATTATAATATGCTGGCTGAACATTTTAATAGCTGATTATGCTACTGCTAACTCAATTCCCGTAGATAAGTACTAGGATGAAACAATTTGAAATTCCATCGACACGTTAAGAAAAAGAATGTTTCAAACACTTGATGACAGCCGCATTCCATATATAGTAACACATACTAGCACTGAGAGGAAGGCAATAAGAATAAGGGTTTGTTTAAACATTGACTGGCCTGTTAGTCTAGTGGTTAGTGACCCTGACTGCTAAGACTGAGGTTGTGGGTTCGATTCCCACCCAGGACAAACCTTTGTGTGATGAGCACAATCATTTGTTCTGTGTCTGGGTGTAATTTATCCATAATATGTACGTATTTAGAAATATATGAGTATGTTAAGCAGTTGTCTGGTTACCATAGTACAGGATCTGCCTAGTTTGGGGTCAGATAACGTTGGGTTGGTTGTCCTAAGATATTATTTATTTATTACAAAAGTTGTAATCAATTGTGCGTATCGTCTTCATGTCATCATTTAGTCGCCTTGTATTACACCCACGAATGACCTGTATTCTGACGATATGTACCAACTCTATAAGTATATATTTAAATATATATATATATGCTTGATACAATAGCAGTAGACATACTAGATATTATAAACTTAAAAAGTAAATAAAACTTTTAGAATTCAAGACTGTTGTATTGTAATTGAATATTATTGTATTGTTGAGTTAAACAACTTGGCAGGCTTTACTAAGTAAACACGAAGTATTTGAACAAGACTTTATAGTTATAACAACGTTGAAAGTATTGATAATATTGCAACAACTTTTGAAGTTTCAATTGTGAACAATGTTGTCCAAGCATACTTGAAATAGGTATGTTCTTTGAGTCTTGATTTTGAAGATTAATCTTATAATATGAATTTCAAAGATAAATAGACACTTTCTTTTAAGCCAATAAGTACAGACGCAGGCACATCAAGCTACCCGAACCTGTCACATTTTCCCAATCCATCTTGAACCGAATGCTTTAGCGATAAAGTTGAAACCTATTCAATAAATTTGACAGATTGTAGTTGCTTTATGCGCTGGCGTCTGTACAAAATCAAAAAATACACGATGTATGGAAAACTTCGTTAGTAATAAAAGTAGGCCGTCAAACCAAAGTCAACGACACCCAATTCAGTAATGGATGGTTTTTTTTTTAATTTCCTTCGATATTAACCCATGGGCCAAGCCTATGACCCCATATTCCCAATTAGTTAATTGCTAGAACCACAGTTTTCCCCCATTTTTACAATACCACCTAAATTGATTACTAAAATTGGAACTACACAATGTCATTGAATGTTTGTTTGTTTGCTAACGTCAGTATCACAAAGCAAATACTTATTGTTCGTCGTTCCGATTGCATTCATTCAAAATCGGTGCGTTGGAATTATAGTAGAGGCGCGGTCGATATGTGCTTGGCCTTCCGCCAGAGGATTCCGTCGCCATTTCTGCCAAACTTAAGAGGCAAGCCAGTTTCTCGCTTACGTGACAAAGTTATAATATGCCTAAATTACTTTTAACAATTTGGAGCTAAATTACTTCCTCGCTGAATTTGAACTTCGAGAAAATTCTACGTGTCAGCTCCTTATTTATTATAGGATCTTTAATATTGGCTTTTGGATGGGCACGTGGAGATTCTGATAATAATTATCTCTGATTCCATCATCCCATGGGTCTGTGTCTGAATCTGAAATTGCAATTTGATATTCTATTGTATCAATAGAATATCAAATTGCAATTTCACAATATCATTGCATCTATGGCTTCACCAGCTGCATTGTTGTTAATTGTAATTAAGCTGACCGGGGATCGTAATCATGACAAAGTATGACATACAAAACACCATACTGGAACGGTAAACAATGATTCCATGCTCTAAATCCACGTATACATTCATATCCTTCTATATTTTCCCACAAGTCAGAAGGTTAATCAGAGTTCAGTTCAATCGCTAGATCAGTCTTAATTACTCGGCTTGGCACTGGCTAATTATTCAACATGACAACGCTATCTATCACTGCGGGCATCTGCACATACCGGTGTATCTAAATAGAAGTAAAATTTCCTAAAAATATTTTCTTTTTTGTATCGTGATTGTTTTCCATAGGGGCATGTAGAACGCCGTGGCGTTATGATTCCTTATCTTTTTTTGTTTCATATTCATGTTTCTTTCCATGTGTGCGATTACACGCTTCTAGAGTTTTTGGTGTCAGCTGAATAAATATAAATGTAATAAGATTGCGAACATATCTCTCTGGCGACACAATAAAAATAAAACTCACTATAGATTAGTCTGTCTGCAGTTGATATTAACTTTTATCTTGTTAAGTCAAGTGTTAAAGAAACATTCACAAGGTCTCCATGTTTACCTACTTCGATAGCTTAATTGTCGTATTTCTTATTCTCAGTAAATAGTAGTCGTTGTCCTCAATAGCCTATTGATTGGGTTTGTATAGCCACTTAGTTACTTTACTTTTTTATCATTTTTATTCTGGTCAACGGCCTGACGATCTTGAAGAAATTGCGTCCTTTCTAAGGAGAATTATACGCCAAGTTGTTGACTGATTTTGACCCAATTTTATATAAAAGGACGTCAATCAATCGGCTGATAGATTAAAATATGTGTTCGATACAACGTACTTTTTGTTTCTGTTCATCATTACTTAAGTATCCCATTTTGCAAAAAGTCTCATTTCATTTGTCGATAAGCAGAGGGGTAATTGCGGAACTTTTTATCGGTAGGAATTGGTTTAATATTCATAGTTAAACATATTCATTGCGTTATTTACGTTGCTGAGCCACAATTTATTCGAACAAATGGCGCAATGGTTTAGAAATAATCTTCAATCCCATTCAGATTCTGATAAATTGTGCGTTTCGCAATTAGGGTGCAGATGATTACGCTGTTTGACTACTTCTTAACTCCATCTGTTTCTCTACTTACTCCTTTTTTTTTCGCAGCAAAATTTCCTCAGTATTTTTAACAACTTCGTTACTATATTTTTCCTCTGTAAAATTACACGCCTTTTTCATCTCATACGTTAGTAAACGTTTATGACATAGAATTTTCTGTGCCAGTCGGTCGCCTGTTCTGGAAAAAGGCCAGGGTCCTAAGGTCGTTTTACTAGAATTATTAAACGGAGAGCGTGCGAGAAATTGCATTGCCGCTATATATATTTATCATATCTTATGCGGCGACAGGGATTAGGTTCTTTATATTTTAAAAACGTATGCAAGCGGACGCGCTACGTCGTCGGCACTTTAATTTATTTACCCGTTTATTACTTGTATATTTTTACCCAGTATTTTCAAGTTATTTTTACTTTTGAACGTGACAAGAAACTCTGCCGTGCTCTTTACAAATTCTACTATGAAGAAGATAACACTCGATTTTGTTACCCGAACAGTTTTCTTGGCAGCACCGTTCTGAATTAATTCTATTGAGAGAATTAAATTTAAATGCACAATGGCCGTATAGAACTGGCCATTCATTATCCTACATGCGGACACGGTTCCGATAACAGCGTGCATTATGTAGTCGGTCGCTTTAACGTGAGCATTTTCTCGTATGTGGATCATATTTTATGGTAGCCTCCACTGGTCATTAGCTTACGGCGTTTATAGGTCATACCCAGTGGGTCTTTTAAAAGGGTACCACAGATAAGAGCAAACAGGGATCTGGATGAGGCTCGTTATCGATTACGATAAAATTTTAGGTTGGATTTGAAATCGTTTGTAACTTTGTAAATGGTAATGGTTGTTAAAGTACCTATTAGTCGTTTTAATGGGGATTCAAAAATATACATGATAATGATAACATTTAGGATGAGGCATTCGGTGACAAAGCAAATAGTGTCTTTACAATATGTGATTTCAAAAATTGTTTGTATAGTGTCACTTGGGAGATATTTTCTTAATATTCATGTTAGTTGTTATTATTTAATCGTGCTTTTGAATGCTGTGTCTATTTTGTATACCTAAAGACAGTCTTTAAAATGGCAAATATATCCGTATAGAAAGTCACATTTAAGATGTTTTATGAGCTTTCAATTATAACGTTGTACAACAATTTAATAAGGTGTTGACGTTGCCAAGACATAAACTTGAGACATTGTCGACGTCCCGATTTCCAAGACGCTTTGTTTATAATAATTTTCCCTGTTATCAAAGACTGAGATATTTCTAAATGTCAGATGTCACGGCAGACAGACACGTTAAAGCGTCCCTTTTATTTTCTTAATAATTTAATCGAGCAATATCCGTTTCTGCGCCATGTTTTCCTTATTATCTTTAGCTTGTAATTTATTTCGAGACTGCTGACATTTTGTTTTTGTGCAAACAAAACATTTAAACTTGACTATTTGTCGGGTGTATAATTTTATGCGCTTACGTGCCTTTAAGATCAAGAAGCAGGATACAACATTTCATTTTATTATTATCTTTGTAGAGATATAAACAATCATGTTGTAGGTATTGCCTACTATTTCCCGAAGCCATCCTGACCTATTGCTGGTATAATCAGCCTATAATGTTCCTACTGCTGGGACACAGGCTTCCTCATTGTGAGAGAAAGTGGGCCATAATCTACACACATGGGTTGGTAGATGTCACATGTCTTCGAATTTGACTGACTGACTGACTGATTTGACTGGCCTGTTAGTCTAGTGGTTAGTGACCCTGACTGCTAAGACTGAGGTCGTGGGTTCGATTCCCACCCAGGACAAATGTTTGTGTGATGAGGACAATCATTTGTTCTGTGTCTGGGTGTAACTTATCTATAATATGTATGTATTTATCAGTTGTCTGGTTGCCATAGTACAGGCTCTGCCTAGTTTGGGATCAGATAACGTTGTTGGTTGTCCGAAGATATTAAAAAAAAAAAAACTTTAGAGGTGCCAAGGGACACCCGGATGGAACGAAGTTCCTTTCCAGGATTCATAATTTTTATAATTTTGGAACGAAGTTCCTTATTATTTATTATGTACAAAAAACCTGTCTCTCCCTCTCTCTCGCCCTCTCTCTCCCTCTCTCTCTCCCTATCTCCCTGTCTCTCTCCCTCTCTCTCTCTATCTCTCTCTGTCTCTCTCTCTCCCTCTCTCCCTGTCTCTCTGTCTCTCTACTCACAACAAAAAAAACAACAATATACAAACAAATACAAACAACAAAATACATATATACAGTCGAATTGAGAAACCTCGTCCTTTTTTTGAAGTCGGCTAAAGCATGTCGTGACAACTTTTCGTAAGAATTTTTTCCGTCTAGCCCCCTTTCACAACGCGCGATAAGGAACTTCGTTCCAATAAGGCAGGGATGCACAGACTTATTAAGACTAGGGGCCACTCGGGCAAATTATGAACTGATGGCGGGCAGCCAGAAGTATAGGTAATTAAAGACAATAAAGAATTGATAATAATGTATTAAAATTGAAAAAGAGTTTATTAATTTGAAGCGTGGCACTGCATAGTGCTTACAGTCTTTTTTATATTTGGCTCAAATTTACTCGTAGCAACACGTAAAACTGCTTCCAAACTTTCGTTTGCAAGGCAGTTTCGATTTTTTGTTTTATTATTATTTAGTATTGAAAAGGTTTGTTCACATATATAGGTAGAACCAAATAAGCTGGCACATTTCAGAGCGTTTATGCGCAACTCTTTGTACGTATTTTTATCAATGCAGCGGTAAAAGTTCAGCAAGTCTCCTTCGTTGAATTTGTTGCGTTAATCTTGGTCGTTTTGAATGTCGATAATTTCTAACTGCATTGACTCTGGCGCATTTTCAACTGAAATCGTGAAAGGATTGCTGAATATGTCCAACAGAGGTTTCACTTTTTTAAACTCCGAAAATCTGAAATCTCTTGAAAAGATTGAATCAAAATTGGCGCTTCCTCAAGAAAACGAATTTAACCGAGATCGGCACGAACATTACCGACCGCTGTTACCGACGCATGCACGGCGCACCGATAAGCGCACTTAAGAGCGCGCGCGCGAGATTCCAATTACTTTTCGAACATATTTTTTTTTGATTTTATTCTGGAATAGAATTCAATATTTTTCGAATGTACGAGAGTATTATTTTTGCTGTCGGCGGGCCACCAGTATTCGACCGGCGGGCCGCATGCGGCCCGCGGGCCGTGGTCTGTGCATCCCTGCAATAAGGTAAATAGTAACAATAAGGTAATGTGAATTTTCGGTTGAGAAAGTTTCGCCGTCTTGCTCTAAGTGATTGTACAGAAACTGAACTAGGTACTTACATATTATACTAATACAACCTGAAGAGTTTATTTGTTTGTTTGAAAGCGCTCATTTCTGGATCTGTCTGTTGGATTTCAAAATATATTGTTGCATTCTCTCTTTCTTTCTTTCTTACAATACCTGAGGAATTTAGTGAAAACAAAAATAGGTACCTTGTGGTGTCGGACGTAAAGAATAACACCACCCCATTTCTTTCCGTGGGTGTCGTAAAAGGCGACTAAGGGACTTACTAGAGAATGGGCAGCAGCGTTCTCTATGCATTTTACCACCATACTGCGATCGCCAACCCGCCTGCCAAGCGTGGCGATTATGGCAAAGCCCCCCAAATTGGGGGAGGCCTAAGTCCAGCAGTGGACGTCTTACGGCTGAAATGATGATGATGAAAGCACCTTGCTGGGCTTGAACCTACGACCAACAACTCTGGCCCACCATTCCCTAATGCTGGGCAAATTCTTAGTGATTTCGACTTCTCACTACTTTTTGCTGTTGTAGTCTAATCTTTCATGAAGCATTCATTCTAATGACATATTAGAATTATGTCATCTCGACATCATAACCTAGTTCTACCAATTTGTGTGTTCTCTTTTGGCAATCATTAAGTACATTTTCGTTTTGTGTTGTGATTTGATTGCTAATGGCGGTGATAATGTAAAGAGCCAAAAGTTGGGTCAAAGTTTCTGGTGGCAACTGGCAAGTTGATAAATGAGTAAAGACCCTTCCTTAAATTACTTTTCAAACTGCTGTTAATTGATCCCTTTCCGTTCTATTTAAGAGTATCTGCCACTGGTTTTCTTTTACTAAGTGTGATTGAAAGTTGCTACTGCAGTCGATCGGACAATAAAATTTGGCACACAGATAGTTCATAACCTGAATTTATACCTAGGATACTATTTTCCGACGTCCACAAGAACGAAGCTCTTTCATAAAACCATATATTTCTACTTATGAATATATGTATTCAATACCACTACCTAAATATATACTTAATATTATAAAGCTGAAGAGTTTTTTGTTTGATTGAACGCGCTAATCTCAGAAACTACTTTTTCGAATTGAAAAATTCTTTTTCTATTGGGTAGCCTATTTATCGAGGAAGGCTATAGGTTATATAACATTATGCTACAACTAAGAGGAGCGGAGCAGTAATGAAAAACGGGGAAAATCGCACGGGTAGGCGATTCGACGCGACGGGAAGGGTCGGGGGAATAAGAAATTTAACGCGGACGAAGTCGTGGGCAGAAGCTAGTGCAGAGATAAAATAAGTTGAAAACATTGTGTTATGTTTTTTTTTGTATTTCTTTTTAACTAGTTGCATTGCCGTAATCAGGTGTTTGCCGTAATCATTCAAGACTTGTAGGTGTCCGCTAAAGATGTTATCGTTTTCAGAATAAATTGCTTATCTTAGCTAAAGCTTTCGTTGACAGTTTAATTATTATGATTCGCAGTAAGTTTACCTAAAACCCATTACGTATAATTTTTAATAAATGTTTGCATGAGGGTTCTTTCCCCGCAATTTGGAAGCGTGCATTCATAACTCCTGTTTATAAGTCTGGCGACAAAAACAATGTGGAGAATTATCGCCCCATTTCAATCCTTTCTACTTTGTCTAAGGTTTTTGAGAGTCTTGTACATGGTGCCATATATCCCCACATTCATCAGCTCATTTTACCCGAGCAACACGGTTTTGTCCAACGTCGTTCAACCACCACTAATTTACTAGAATTTACCAATTATTTATTTGAAAAAATGGACCAAAGAATTCAAGTGGATGCTGTTTACACCGACTTACAGAAGGCTTTTGATAAGGTGGATCATACATTGCTCTTGGAAAAAATTGCTTTCAATGGGATACGTGGTAATTTACTTCGATGGTTTGTTTCATATATTTATAATCGAACACAAAAAATTGTAATTAATGGTTACGAATCTGACCCTATTATTGTTAAGTCAGGAGTCCCACAGGGATCCATTTTAGGCCCTCTCCTTTTTATTATATTTATTAACGATATTAATAACTGTTTTGTGAATTCTAACTTCTTAATGTACGCAGATGATATTAAAATCTATCGAACTTGTAAAAACATTCAAGATTGCAAACTTCTGCAAGACGATCTCGACAGGCTTCATGCTTACTGTGGAAAAAACAAGCTCTTTTTAAGCCTTCCCAAATGTCATACCATCTCATTCACCAAAAATAGAAATAAAATTAGGTTTAATTACTGTATTAACAACCCTCAAAAAAAAAAGTTATCATGAATAGTTCGTTTAAATCTATTCAATTTGTATAACCCGCGTACTAGGTTTTAATTGCACTTTAAGGACTTTTGACTAATGCCACCTTTTTTTGGTGTTCGAAATGGCAGGTTTTTTTTTTTTTAAATTGAGCTTATTTTTTAGTATTTTTTGAAAATTAAGGAACAAGACAAAATATAAGCTGGAACATCACCAAAGCCTCAATAGGTTTGTCCGGATGTTGAAATACTTTTTAGCAATAATAATATTAACGTGATAAGTACCTACCTATTATTAATTTAAGGTTGACATATGGTCCCGGGTGTTTCCATTGTGAGGATCGTCTAGAGGACACGGTGGAGCATACGGTGGAAGTGTGCCCTGCCTGGGCGGAGCACCGCCGTGTCCTCGTGGAGGCGATCGGCGGCGGCGATCTCTCGCGTCCGGCCCTGGTGCTAGCCATGGTACGGAGCGAGAGGGCATGGGAAGCCGTCACCTCCTTCTGCGAAGCAGTAATGCTCGCGAAGGAGGAGGCGGGGCGCGTGAGGGAGTGGCAGTCTCTGCGCCCCCACGTCCCTAGCCGCCGCAGGAGGAGACGCCCCGGGCGCCGGGAGTCGATTGCGGACTCCCGGCCACCGTAGGCGCGAGCTTGCGGGTGGCGAGCAATGGGTAGCTCGCCGCCCGGTAAGGACCAGGCTCGGGTCGACGGCGCGTAGTGTTCCACGCGCGCCTCAAAGAGATGTCAGCTTTATTGAAGGGGTCTGCTAGGACCGATGCCTGCCGGGGTCGCGTGATTGTTCAAAAGAGATACCGTGACCCTGGCACATGGGCAACTGAAGGAACACGGGTGGGTTTTAGTCAGTAAAAGTCTGACACGCCCTCCCGCTCCGCCCAGAGCGGGAGAAGCTTAAAAAAAAAAAAACGTTGACATATGGTTTATAAAAAGCAAAATGGCGTGTAGTTACTAAATAATAGGCATCCCGTCGATGCAAATTACTACTTAATGAAATGAAATGATACAGAATGATGCACTTTCAAAGAGAACAGATTTTTTGAATTAATTGTTATTTTTACTGATTGTTCCGATTACATCATTAATAGAGAGTAGGTAGTAAATAAGAGTTCTTTCGTTTCCCGTAATATTTTTTTGTTTCGGTGTTTATGATACATATTACTGTTTCAAAATGTATTCTGAGGGATTGGGCATTCATGGTATTATAAAAACACGGTTTTATAAGTTGTTATGGATGACCGGCTCGATACCCGCTGACGAGGTCATTTCTCGTTCGAATACGAACATAAAAAGCGGTTACTGAACGCAACGAGACAATAAATACGGGAGTTATAGCCACACAGAATTCCAAATTCAAATGTGTCCGGGTTTTTTTTTTTTTTTCTTGTCAAGGCCATGTCTCGTGCGAATCTCGAATTCGCAAACAATTCACACGAACTTTGCGAAAACTTAGTACAACGTTAATTTCCAGCGCTTTACTTGTCAAAAAGTTTAGCAATTGTGCCCGTTTGAGTAAGGCCGACTTTATGAATTAATCTTAAATGTAAGACAGCGATATTTCAAATTCAAATTCGGGCGCAATGAAACATTGATTTAAAAAAATACGATTTCCATCTCGACTTTTCTTAATTCAGAGAATATAATAATGAGTTTTTCTATCTGTGCGTACAAACAAAAATGTGACTGTGCCTTAATGGGTCGGAGTTGTAAATTGTTTTATAACTTAAAAACTCTTATCGCAAATTTTTGTGAAGAAATAATGGCTGAGTGGGTTTAACGATACGGGCCATCGAGTATCCTCTTTTGTTTTAAAGATTCTGTAACCGAAGGCTTTGTTTCTTTGAGTATGTGTTGGTAAGCTTTTCTGCTTTAAGGGGAATGCGGTAAAGAAACCTGTAAAATTAAAATTTCCTGACGTTTTTTTTTTTTTTCAAATTTAAGGTCAGTGTCAGGTTGTACTTTGATTAGAAATATGTTTCGTGATAAAAACAGGTTTGTATTTATAGAACCTAATCGTTCAAATTACGAAAACAAACCCCCGCCTCCACCGTAACTCCATATAATCCCATTATACGTTAGAAAATTACCGCAGGTTACCTTAGCGAGAGTCCCCCTTAATGTTACTTCAAAACCGGGCCATAAGGCCCCTGCAGATCGCAACGCGACGAATTTCCATGAAGTTTTCATAGAAAATATTCTATCAAATTCGCGTCGCGTTATCGTGTTGCACCTGTCTGTAGAAGCTTTTACCCGTAGGTAAACTCTTTCATGTAAGCTATTTCATTAAAATGTTACCACAAGACATAAGCCGCTCATTATTAACGATCCCTCCAATCGCCCAACTATGACCGCAGGGTTTATCCGGTTATTGTAACGTAATACCGAAAATATCTAGGTGCCTAAAAGCTTTTTGATGGGAACCCTTTTTGTCGGAGTTATGCGTGATTTTTTGAGTCCCTTTCTCTAAAACCTTTGACAGCCGCGTCCCATCCATTTGCCTGCTTCATGTCAAAGGTTAATCATATTTTGATGTGATAAATGCGGTCCACCCGTAGGGTCTACCTTAGTCAGGGTTTAGGACGAAAGTGACCGGTTAAGTGAAAACCGCTGTCATGCAAATGTCAAAAAGTCCCAAAGATATTTTTGGGACAGACCGTTCGTACTCTACTTCATCGTGGTTCGTTTTCCAAATTATAAATTTTACATAGGTAGAACGGAAAGCCTTAAAAACAACATGGTTATTAAAACAACTCATGAGCTTTTTCAGAAAAATATTTTATCTAAAAATATGGCAAACATTTTTCCTGTTGCAAATATTGAACATGTTGGCGTGATACTTAGTACCAGCCGGTGAAGTGCCAACAGACGAGCAATATTTATCATCTAGTATGTGCAAGTGGCGTGCATATTTAATGACGCAGCGCGCTACTTCGAGCGAATAACATATTGGACACTGTTGCAAGTGTTGCAAGCTCAAACTCGTAAATGACACTGGCAGGCATAAAAATCAAAAATCCAACCCAACCAACAAGTTGATCTAAGCCAACTATTTTAAAAGTTTAAACTTCGCTCATATCAAAGTATTTCTAAATTTGAAACTTATTCTGCCAGCCGTAAGTGTCCAATACAATTTTATTTCTCGAGTAGCTTCTGGTCGCGACTTCCTACGCGTGATATTTCTTGTTCCCGATAAACCACTATGTGGCATCGCATCGCATCGACTTTATTTTTGTTTTCACTAAGTTCCTCAGGTATTGTAAGCTATTTCCAATTAAGCTACGATAATGTGAAATAGCCTAAAACCTTCTGCAAGAATTGAGCTATCAAATGCAACAATATATTTTGAAATCCAACAGACAGATCCAGAAATGAGCGCTTTCAAACAAACAAATAAACTCTTCAGGTTGTATTAGTATAATATGTAAGTACCTAGTTCAGTTTCTGTACAATCACTTAGAGCAAGACGGCGAAACTTTCTCAACCGAAAATTCACATAAGTGGGAAAGTGTGTTTCCTTGCAAAAATTATCCTGGAATGCCTGATGTGAATGAAGAGGGTCGGATATATTCGAAAGACGACGAAGAAGATTCGATGACCTAGATAAAATGGGATTGCGGCCCAGTAATTACAATTGGCAGATTTAAGAGGTTTACGTCAGTTGGGAAAATGCTTTATTTATTCTGAATGTCAGAAAGGAAAATAAAAATCAGATGTATTTATCCGTATAACAATTTTGTACTAAAGAGAGGAATACTCTTGACAGTCCCAACAATTAAAATGCCTTATAAATGGAAAATCGAGTTCGAATCAATACGTAATAAAAATGAAATACCAGATATTTTTAAGAGTTCACGAGATCATATACAATGTGGTAGTAAAGCCAAACACAATCTGTTGTTTAATTACGAAAGTATAAAATACTTTAGCATAGTTTGAGGTACCTACCCTTACATTTAAGTTAATGTCTTAAGAGTAACTTGTAAACTTAACACTTGAACGTTTAATAAAGTTTTATGCGACGCATATTAGTTCGGAAGTTGAGGGTTCACTTGTACTTGCGTTGACGCGAACTACTCAAGTTGCCAAAACCGAGTAACTGCAATTATTTAGTTTCATAGAGACGGTGGAGAAAGCCTATTTATCTAGATTTCGTCTAAAGATATTGTGGCTCATTTGCATAATGCGTTCAGACGTTCGTTGAATTGATTTTGAATACAGGGAAACTACATATGTGTCTTGTATGAGCACTTTGTGTCACCACTTGTAAATTTTCTATATTTATATCTGTAATGTTCATAGTGTAAATAAAAAAGAGTTTTCTATCTATGTTCAAGTATATAACATTCATGGTGTAAATATTAGTTATTTACCTAAGTTTATGTATATAAACACACAGAAAAGGATCACAGGGCATCAAAAAATTCGTTCGCATCGCTGTCAATGGGATGTGCTCATGTGCCCAAAAGACTGGCAACATTGCCACGTTGTATGGCGATGTTGATTCTTTCACGGTCACGTGAAGAGTCGACAAACCGCTTGGAGATGTCTCGTAAAACGCAGTGGGTACTCGGACCCCATGACCCTAGTGTTTCAACCTCATACGGCTCGAATATATATCTCACAATAACTCTATATTTCTATCTTTGTCGTGCAAAGTTTCTTAACGCCATGCCGTTTATGGTTGGTTTGTAAGTTAAGTTTAAAGTTAAATGTAAGCAAGTAATTGTGTTTATTACAGTGTAGGTTTCTGTATTATAGGATATTGTTGTGCCCTTAATGGTGGCATGTTAAAGTTCTTACTTTGTTATTCTTTGACTAAGTTGTTTTGGGTTTTACTGTGGTGAAGCTATTTTTAACCGACGAAAAAAAACGGAGGAGGTTATCAATTCGACGCGTATATTTTTTTTTTTTTTATGTATGACTACGCATAACTTTTTACATAGTAGTCCGATTGTGATAATTCTTTTTTTATTGGAAAGGGTATACTCTGAGGGTGGTCTCATATAAATTTGGAAAACAAAATCGAACCCTAAGGGTTGGAAAACAGGGGATGGTTCACTCATTGATTATAATGTATAACCACGCATAACTTTGTACAGAGTAGTCCGATTTTGATATATTTTTGAAGTGAAAACTTCTTTAGCGGCGTTGAGCACTTTTTCTGTAATGGGTATAAAATCTTAAACTCGCGTCAGGACACGTGACCTGATCGAAAAAGCGTAGGACGGATGGAGAGTAGACAGCTATCCCCTCTCTACGGCGCGGCGAAAATGTATGCCTGGGCCTACTGTTTCGTTTAGGCGGCGCAGGGCGCTTGCGCGAATGTTCGTCTATGTTACAGCGTGCCACGCGCATCCATGGATGGTGACAGCTGATGGCTCGACCGTCTGTGTAGTGATCACATTGTTGTGTATTCGTAAAATTCGTGAATATAAAGTGCTTAAAATATGGAAATTGAACAACAAATTATTCCCTAACCATTCCAAAATATCAAACATGCTCAACGTTAATAATCAAGTTTTCACTTCTGCCGGCACTCCCGGAGTGCAATTTTTTTTTTCATTGGATAGGGTATACCTTGCCAAGTATTATTAGTACATTAAAGCCACAAAAAATTACAAAATAAAAACTTTTTAACAAAAAATTAAACCGCCGAAAAACACAGAAAAGCAAAAAATAATAAACCTCCGTTTTTTTTCGTCGGTTAAAAAAGAAGGTAAAACAGTCGAGCTATCTCTACACCGGTACCGGCTCCGTGTGATGCTGGTTGTAAAGAATACCACCATCCCATTTCTTCCAGTGCCTGGGTGTCGTAAAAGGCGACTAAGGGACTTGTTAGAAAATGGGCAGCAGCGTTCTCTATGCATTTTACCACCATACTGCGATCGCCAACCCACCTGCCAAACGTGGCGATTATGGCAAACCCTCCCATTTTTATAGGCCTTCTTATATATCCTCAGTAGTGGTTGTCTTTCGGCTGAAATGATGATGGTGATGATTATCTCTAAAAGTTAAAAGACGAAATGTTTCCTTCCTCTTAATAATTATAATCAAGTTAATTAAAAATAAAGCTAAAGTAGGTTCTATACCGGGACCAACTTTAACTTTTTAACTGACGAAAAAAAAACGGAGGAGGTTATCAATTCGACGCGTATATTGTTTTTTTTTTTATGTATGACCACGCATAACTTTTCACATAGTACTCCGATTGTAATAATTCTTTTTTATTGGAAAGGGTATACTTTGAAGGTGGTCTCATATAAATTTGTATAGCTAAATCGAACATTAAGGGTTGGAAAACAGGGGATGATTGATTGTTCACTCACTGAGTGTAGTGCATAACCACGCATAACTTTGTACAGATAGTCTGATTTTGATAATACTTTTTTCATTGGATAGGGTATACTTGCCAAGTATTATTAGTACATTAAAGCCACCAAAAGTTATAAAATAATTTTTAATTTTACCGGTTAAATTTTTTGTTAAAAAGTTTTTTTCGACATTCGTGACTTTAATTATCTAACTACAAAAGTGTTTTAATGATTCTGTTCATCTTAAATATCGCTGTCTGTAGCTGAACTTTATCAACCGACCCAAACGATTCCGCTATCATAAAATAAATTCAAATCGACTTAAAAACACTCCATACAGAGTGAAGTTCTTTGTGACTGAACCATTTTATTTTATGAAAAGGCGAGGAAAACTTATCGAGTCAGATATTCCATTAACTCGATGCATGTTTTCAGTTAGTATGTCCCAAGGCTTCTTAATAAAAATTCTTTGGATATTGAGCGCTGGGAAATAAAACCACGTTCTATTGGCAACGTTTTAGTATAAGATAGTTCTGAAAAGTAGAAAAAGAAACCAGCACGGTGATTGCGTAACAAACGAACAGTAGGACGTACCTACTTTCATTTTGACAGTTCAACAATATTCATTGCGTTATTTAATTTGTTGATCAGACAAATTTTCGAGCTAATGAAGCAATGGACTGTTAATATTCTCCAAAATTATTCAGATTCTGATTGATAATGTGTTACGCAATTAGGGTACGCGTGTTCCACTACATCTTTAGACTGTTTAATTGGATAATGTTATACTTATATCATACACAGAACTGAAGAACAATTTTTAATTAAATCTAGCTACTTGAAAATTCAGTCAATCTCCTCACACGAGACTCCATACTTACACAATTACGTTAAGCAGCATTAATCTGATATTCCCCAAAATATTCCTCACACACAATACAATACACACACACACACATACACACAACACACACATTCACACTCACATTATACAATAGTCACTAATTAACTAATACGTAGTTACGTGATTTATCTATCAACATCAAAGTGACTATTCATACTTACATGGCGTGCCAAACCGTCGTAGACGATTTAATAGAGGTATTAATAACATTCTGCATTAGCATTTTCCGACCTCGACCTTTGACCTAAATTATAATTTAATAATATCACGCTGTATATGAACACCCTGTATAATGTCACATATGAACGTACGTCAAAGCAGTTCTTTTTATATTACGTACGCGTGTATTAAGATATTCATCTAAGAAAGTGAGATATTCCAATTTTATATCCAAAGGACTCGTATTTAGATTATTAATAGGCTAATGAAAATTTTACTGCTTGAAAGAACATCAAGTATTTTCAATTTAGGCTATTAATGATATGTTTTGGTATAGGTAAATCTATTAAATTGGCAGGATCAAAACTCTTAAGTAAAATATGTGTTCTTAATTTAAAATGACCATAAATAAATACGTCATCGCCATTGGTTTAGTCGTTTTTAAAAAGAACGTGACACAATTTGTATGATATGAAAAGGGAACCTCCTTTTTAAAAACGGCCTGTATCACAACGGAGAAAAAAACAAATGCTACGTAGCGGATAACCATTTTATCTTTGCAGCACGCGTAGCATGACCACCATAGAAATGGGTTTTGTCGACGGAAGAATAGACAAAATTACAGATTGTAGAAAGATTAAAGACAAAATTAATGATTGTAGAAAGATTTGTACCGTTTTATGCTGGCGTAGCTTGACAATTCTATCTCTATTCTACCAAGAATAGACAAAACCCATTTCTGCGGTGGTCATGCTACGCGTGCTGGTGGCGAAATACGGAATTAACTTTAAATGTCATGGATTTGACATTTCGTTGACAGTTGTGTCCGCAAGTAGCGCCGCGGTGAACTGCAAAGATAAAGTGGTTGTTCTGTAACTATCTTTTGGCACTCGACGATGTCAATAATGTTGACTGGGGACGCTCTTGATAAAAAAAATGTGCAATTCTTTTGTCAAATGTATTGGAACTAGAAAATGGCGGCGTTAGATCCTTGTACAGCTACTTATTGGCAGCCTAACACCATCAATCAGGCGCGTGACAAGACGTGTTCCGAATTACAAGAAACGTGACTTAAAAATACCCAGTCCCAAACAATACGATCCAACAAACCGCCTCAATACTATCTATCTGGCACCTGTACGCTATAATTCAGCCAATATGTATATCGGTCGTTTTTCACGGCCGTAAAACAGCGCTTGTCGAGCGTGCAATAAGTCGGGCTGTCACGTCAGCCTTCAATGTGCCCCTGTATATCACTGGCAGAATAAATAAAGTCCTGCACGTGTGTATAAACTAATTCCGAGAGCCGCACAATCGATTTAGATGTCTATCGCTATCCATCTGGGTGTCAGAGTGAAAAGAAATTTAGTAAAAACGTTCTCTTTCACGGAGTTGTGTTGAAAATACAGAAATTATATAATAATAATATAATAAAAGTTTATTTATTTCTCTCACAATTAAACAGTTGCAGTTTCAACAATATTTATTTAGTTGTTACTCAATGTGCTTGAGTCTTACTTAGATTGACTGAGATAGTTATATCCTAGAACAATAGTGAGATGGAGTAGTAATTAATTAGAGACCCACACGCATTTGTTGACGTATTCTAGAAGATGATAAAACAAAGTCACAAAAGGCCATGCATGCGAATGATACATTTTGATTTTCTAGTTATTTTGTTTTGATTCTTTGAAAGTAAATGAAGATGGGTGAGAGTGCACGGTCATTTAAATTTCAAGAGAGTTGTACTTTCGAAGCAAAAAGTTTACATTGAATATTGAATTCTGGCCAGTTGGCACGGTGATGGAATTAAAGAAAAACTTCAAATGTGAACTTAGTATTTATTATAATCTGAAGAATATCAATTTATACCGTTTCCTTAAGTACCAAGAACATAAGTCAACGATTCGGTTCAAGAATGTAAGTCGTACTCAAATTGCTAACTCAAAAGTAATTTCCTATTCTCAGTGGCAGTGGGCGTATCAATTACAAAGGTCCTACAAAGGAATATTATGTAGATTCATGAATTTTCGATTTTCATTAGCCTTGTTAAATAGCATTTCCATCGTTATAAGCGCAGGCGATTACCGCAAAAACTGGTGAAGTAAACTGTCAATAGTGTCAAACTCTAGCATCAGATGGAATGACAGTTCACTTCAACAAAGTTTTCACGGAGAGATTCATACAGAACTAGCTTTTGCCAGCGGCTTTGCTTACGTGCAGATTGGAATTTATCCCACGGGAACATATTACCGCGATAAAATAAAAAAAAATGTTATTAATCGAGGTTATAAACCATCTCTGAGCTAAAATTCATTCATATCCGGTCGGGCGGTTTTGCGTGATTGAATAACAAAAATCCAAACATCTAAACAGCCAAACTTTCACATTTATAATATTAGTAGGATAGTCCCGCAGCCTTTACTACCAAAACCTTCTAAGTAATTTTATAAAATTGTCACGTATTCGACCACAGAGAGACCAGCCCTTATTTGTATGGTAATGAATCCTTATTATTCAGATTTTGGGGAAATATTGTGTCATTAAAGTTTAATGTATTTGTTTTTAAAACATGTCGTGTTTGTGTTCCTAAGTAATACAAATATTTCTTAAGCAAGCACCGTTTCTAATTTACGTTTTCGTCTTTGATGTTGAAAGTTATGATTTATTTCTTTCATGTTTTCATGGAAATGTCGCAGTTTCTCGAATTTAATTGAAACACGTTGTTTCAAGCTGTCTTTATATTATTGTGTTATTATATTTAGGAAACTATGAAGTTCCTATATTTGTCTTTATTTTATAATATTTCTAAACAGAATTGTCGACATTAATATTTTTGCAATATTTCGAGAAAACAATCCATCTAACAGTACGCGTTGACATGTGATCATAACAGGCACATACTAATTCCATGCATGACCCATTGTTAGGTGTGGCCATAACGGATCGGTCCTTCACCTGTCAACTTGACAGATCACCAACAAAATGACTTGTTCGCCATATTTATCGATATTTGTCATTTCAATTCACCAGCCTTCTCTGCCACAACTTTATTAGCGCCTCTAGAGACCAATTATCGTCGGTACGCTAATGTTTTTCGTGTAAATTCACGGTATTTAGTACATCCTTTATACCGACGGGATGCCTATTAACGTAACAAATGTACCATGTTTTATTTTAAGTCCGTTATTTCGCACCGGCCTATTTTTTTGATGTTTTATGTGCACATTTAACCGAACGAAGTGCGCGAATTTTATTAACTTTGGAAACGTAAAATTAATGGACTCTTAATGTCTATTTGGAGTTCAAAATAAATATGACGAAGGTTTCGTATTGTGTTATCTACGAATAATTTTTAATGCCTTTTGATAAGTGTTTGGGTTAAAATAAAACGGAAATTGCTGAAGTTTATTTTTGTTCTAAAGTGGTTTATTTCCGAACAAATTCTGTTCAGCTAGTCCGGGAAATAAATCCAACTTTAAATGAAATATGTGGAGTACCTACGGACTACGGACATACGTAATACGCATAATGTAGCGATCGCATTTTGCATTCAAATGAGGTCTTTGCGAAATGAGGTCCAGCTCCGACATGAATCTTGTTGAAAACAGACCTCATAAACATTCTTTAACTTAAGCGGACATGTTGAAATTTTCTTAAAATGCGAGACATTTTTATTAAAATTCATTTTTTCTATGATGCAGTCTAACATTTAAATAAATTGGAACAGCCTTTACTTAAATAAATTGGACTTATTGGATTCATTTATGTACTTTCTGAGTTTCTTTCTGAAGCTGAAATCCATTATAATTAACAACTTTAAGCGCGTGGCTTGATTCTTTCACATACATTTTACATTATCTTACCTTCGTTTAAGAAAAACCTTCTTCGCTGTAGCATTTTCCCGACTTTACGCTCACCTCTGTTATTTAGAACCGGATTAAAAATAACATCCTGTATTTTTCTAATAGCATTGCAGTGTTCTTTGTTTAAATGGATGTGTCACTTAGGTACATTACGGGGTTTTGTGGCTAAGTAATTACAGCTGCACAGTTCGACCAATCAGGTTAACTGGTAGTCATTCGTAGATCTGGCAGTCGTTACAGGTCGTCCCGAAGAAGCTCGAAAGACTGACAACCAGTCTTATCAAGGGGTATTGTACCAACCAAATATTGTATTGTAGGGGTCAGTTAGGCAGTCACTCCATGTAAAATACTGGTATTTAGCTGCATCTGGTTACACTAGAAGCCGTTCCCAGCATGGTTAGGAAAAGGCTAGGCAGTTGATGATGAAGTACTTTCTGAGCTTATCTTGGACATTGCTCACACCGGTGGAAAAAACAAATATGATGAAACCTGGACTAACAGTCAATATAAGTCTGGAATTGCCAGCCCGTCTTGAGCAAGCGTGGTAAGCATTTTCTTTTTGAGAAAATGTTTTTTCCCTGCAATGGGACATTAACAGTTAAACATGTTTCTCTTGACGTTTAAGCTTGTCATAATTTTAAGGAACGTTTTTAAATATGTAAGGGGGTTCGAAGGCCCGTACTAGAGATGTAACGTAGATGTGTTTATCGGAACCGAAAGCAGACTTGGAGTGCGAAATTGTGAATTAGCAAATTTGGAACCGGAACCTGAACCGAAGTCTGTTGTATGCGGAGGCAGAAAATAGGAGTGTAAGGATAATTGAATAAAATGAAATCAAAATAGTTATCGAGATACAATGTGTGACAAGCATAAATTGACATTCCTCCGATTAAAAAGTGGCGGAACCGAAGTCGATATCGGAAGTGTAATTTCAATCGGAAGTTCCGACTCCGAATCAAATCTCCGTAACATCTCTAGTTCGCACCTACTATATGCCACGTTTATTAAGGTAGTATTATATCTAGTACATTGTACTGCAACTTTTCAGTAAATATCCGCCGGTAATTGTCTAATAGGCGCGGTTGACTACTAACGAAGTGAACACGCGCAGGCGACCAAGGTGCTAAAATATAAATATAACATGCTCTAACGGGAACTAGAAGAGACAGACGCGTGTTATACAAATAATTAGTGCCTACGTAGATACAGTTAACGGGTTCATTGCACTTGGAAGTTAAATGCTTTCCGTTAACGTGGATGTCGAAAATTATCCCATGGGAACGTGCTACTGGAAAAAATCGCCTAGGTAACTCCTTATACACACATCAGCAATCTTGGTCTAGCCATTTCGAAGATAAGCCGGAAAAGCAAACAGACATAATATAATACGTATAAGTACCGTGTGTGTATATAAACGAACTACTAAAGTATATGTATTTCATATGAATTTAGTAAAAGCTGTAGTTCTGACATTAAAAACAGACGCTTCAATATTATTTATATCTAAATGTATGTGTAGAGATACGAATTATAACGTCTGTATTCGCCGATGGGAAACCAGCGTTCTATGTACACCCGCGTTTCGCCAATTATGTTTAAATCACATATAATTGGGGTCTGTCATTAATAACTAAAGACAAATTCAGTCTCAGTGATGCTTCTGAGGAATCCGAATGGAAAACACAACATCTTATCGCCGGACCTAAGCTGGGAATCCAACTCGGAAAGATGTCCACGCGCTTGCAAACTCTAGACCAATGAGAGAAATATTGAAAAACTATTAGGTCAACCAATGTTGACCTAAATAAAAATAACCTTGCATATCAAATATCCACACAATACTCGTCACGAAATTCGACATGAAAGATTATTATTTGAGCTGGAAAAAGGTTTGAGTTCATTTTATTTGGTTTTCGACGGCCAAAACTATTACGTTACCGCGCTCTGACGAATTTCATATACCATTTCTTTTTATTGTACAGTAATTTCAGGGATTCCCAATCAAAAATATAGTTATTGCTGTATACGGATCTTTTGGCGTATGACCAAAATTGGAATTAATGCCGCCATGTTGCTTTTAAAAGACTCCAACAAAGGAGGAGGTTCTGAAATTGTTTTTTTTAAACATTTGTTACTCAGAACTCCGTCATTTATAAATTGATTGTGTTTCAAAATCTTCTATGGTTTGAAAAGGTACCTATTCAAACCGAGTGGTCCCTCATATCTTTTGGTCAAGTTCTGAGTCGTGATTTTTGAGTTAGCTTCAATAATACGTATTTTGTGCACTTAGTTTACGTTGATGATTTTATTAAAATTTTCTGTCTCTGTTATTAGTTAACGAGAGAATGTATACGATTTTTGTGGGGTAGGTACTATTACTTAAAAGTGAAAAACAAAAGTATATTTATTTAAAAAAAAAAACAACCTACTTCCAAAAAAACACTACCTACAAAGTGAAACTAATTTCGACAGTCACTGGCGAAAACCGAAAATATAAAACCAAAGCCATCGACTTTCGAAATTATTTCAAATATTGTAAGGTTTTTTTTTTAAAGTCGGTAATCTCTATATTTCATTTCAATTCCATAATACCAATGTTGACCAACAACACCCTTCTGAAAATGTCATTAAAGCGCCAAAAAACAAAACCTTGTAGCTCTGTATATGAATACTCGTTAATAGACACAGTAAAACCAAATTGTATTATTTGCCGAGTAAACATTCAATTTGCACAACATTCAGACTGCACAGAGGAAAATATTACGCCGAAAGGCGCGAAGCGGGAGTTGTGTTTGCATAGAACTTCTAGCAAACACTGAATCTATGGACTGTGTTGTGTGGAAGGAGAATGTCGCTCCTGGGATATGCGCCGTGTTAATATAGTTACTGGGAGTGCAATACAACGTTTTCTCAGAAAAACCACGTTTTAAAATGCTTAGTATTAAAATAAGAAATATTTGATCACAAGAAAGAAAGAAAAAAAGAAAGAAAAATATTTTATTTGGGACACGCACAGGACATAAAAACAATGAGAAAAACATAGAAACATTTACATTTAAGCTACAAATAACAAAATATTACAGAACGATATAAAAATAAAAGAGTAAGACCTGTGCGAGGCCAAAAAGGCTCCTATCTCAGCATAATGCTGCGATATTTGTAAAAAACAAGTACCGCAGCGCTGGTCTTCCGATAGGGCCCACTGTGATGCCACGGACACAGAAGACTATAGAAGCCTTTTTTTGGATGGGAAATCATCAAATGACGTCTCCCGCTCTTGGGCGGAGCGGGAGGGCGTGTCAGACTTTTACTGACTAAAACCCACCCGTGTTCCTTCAGTTGCCAATGTGCCAGGGTCACGTTGTCTCTTTCGAACAATCTCGCGACTCTCGTAGGGACTATAGAAGCCTTAGTCAGTAATTAGGGAAATTACACAATTAGCTTTATGGTCCCACTATGGAGGGTAGATGTGACATGTCGAATTTTTATTCTGGGACATGTCGGTTTCTTCCCAGTGTTTCCCTGGAACGATTTAAGAGTAGAGTGGGACCGAAATAATTTACACAACCTAAAGCACTTATCTGCAACACGTAAGTCGCGGACGTTATCATTGGGCCGTCCCTCCTAGATCGAATTTGTTGTCCGCAAATGTAGTCCAAAACTCCCTACTATAATCATACAAAAAGTGTTCATAATACAAATTTTCCAAACGTGAACATCAACAGAAGACTCATGGTGCAGTGTACTAACGTTACACTGCAAGCCAGAAACAATTACCCAGTACGTTGGCAGCAAAAGCGCTAGCCTTGCGGTACCTACGTAAGTAAACAGTTTACTAAGTCCATAACCTCTTTGGAGCTCCTGTTTTGGAAAAGCTTTTGTAGAAATAGACCTTTTGTTGTGTCTACATATTGTGTCTGCTCTTTGCATTGTGCAACCTGCTAACGTCCCGGTTACATAGTTGAAAGGTTGCCCACCAATGAAAATTCGCCAAGCTCAGAACTTCAGCAAATTAAATCGAAAGTTCCCGAAAGTAAGAGACTCGTATTTTAGTTCAGTCAAGTTTATATTCTTGCGTTAAAAGCCGAGCTGCATTATACATTCTTAATTAATGGTTTAATTATTCAAATTTTTGATGAATGTTGTTTATAGGGTAAATTGAGTACACAATTTGAATTATTAAACATAAAATTTCGTTTATTCTGTCTCATTTGATTTATTATTATTAAATTGCTAAGCTTTAGGACTAAATTAACAACTAGGTATGTTTTTTTTCAGTTCTTTTTAAATGTTTACTTTTAAGGCGGTGAACGATCACAATAACCACTGACTTAATTTTTTTGACAACTTAAAAATACTGATTAAATGATTTTCTTTCTGCAATTAGTTTTCTACAAACACATAGACACGCCAATCATATTAAATCTAGATGAGGTCCGCATTTCATATCCGAATACTCCGAGAAGAAAGGCCGAAATATAATCAGAGCTCAAAGTCTATTTTAAAGTCCAAATATAATCTTGGTAAGATCAAGTGAAGCCCATTTTCATTGTCTGGAATGGTCTTTAGAGACAATTCACACAGATTGAGTGGACCTGTCCAGTTAGTGCACGCGTTTGTCAGTAATCTTGCAGCTCAACTCAGAACTTAAGGACTCAACGATTCCACGAATAAAAAGGACAATATATAGAGGAGCTTGTGGTTAAGTAATAACAGCCACACGGATCGACTGATCAGGTTAAGCTACGCTTGCTGCGGTTGGTTCGAGGATGGGTGACCATCTTTACATATCAAGACCCCTCCGTGCTTCGGAAAGCACCTTAAGCCGTTGGTCCCAGCTGTCAATACTCAATATCTTTATTGCTTTATCATAATGTGAACTTAGGTGGTAATTATATAATTTAGATCATTATGGACCCTGTAGGGCACAGCAAAAGGATAGGAGAGAGGAAGCTCTGTTTTTGAAAATCATTTGGTTAGGAGATGTCGTAGAATAAACCAATATATCGCTTATTTATCTATAAAATGTATTAACATAATTTATATGATTTTTATATAAGTATCTATGTATTATAATAATTCTGTTTATTCATTTATTTGGATTGTTGTTCTTTCAAAAATAATTATTAGTTATATTGTTTAATTTATTAAGTATTTAATTTTATTTATAATTATTGCTGTTTCATTTAATTTTTGTTTTTTTTATATTATTTGATAAATTATTATTATATTATGTATTTTTTTTTAAAACATCATACATACAATTTAATATCATTAAGTTATTTTACATATATCTATAAATTGCGTGTTTATGATTAATTATTATTATCATATGTCATTTCTGGAACTTTGACAGTCGTTACAGCTCTTCGGAAGCCCGAAAGTCTGTGACAACCAGTCTTACCAAGGGGTATTGTATTACCCAGTAACTAGGTTCTGGAGGTCAGATAGGCAGTCACTCCATGAAAAATACTGGTATTCAGCTGCATCCGGTTAGACTGGAACCTGACCCCAACGTCGTTGGGAAAAAGCTAGGCAGATGATCAAAGGACAGTACATAACGGAACCGTTCTTTTAGGAAACAGTTTCTTTACGTAGCCAAATAACCAATGATTTTATTAAGTCTTAGATACAACACTGTTACGTAAACTAGTTTCAATACAACCTTAACTTGAATATCAGTGTCGGCACCGACTTACAATAACTTTGTAAAGTAGCTGTAGAGGACCAACCGCGTGGAAAATGACTGCCTTTGAACGCCAAACAGATTTTCCAGTCTTGAGTTTACTAATGAACTAGTTATGCAGTCAATTATTACGGAAAAAGTAGTTTAAAATGTAGGTAGAGAAGTAAACTTGGTTGTTGGAAACGAAAAAGTTTGAAAAATAGTTTTTGGTTTTTGTGATCATTTATTTGGTGTGTATTTCAGAGGCTTTTCGGTTGAAGGGGTCTGCTAGGACCGATGCCTGCCAGGGTCGCGACATCTGTTCGAAACAGTTACCGTGACCCTGGCACATGGGCAACTGAAGGAACACGGGTGGGTTTTAGTAAGTAAAAGTCTGACACGACCTTCCGCTCCACCCATGAGCGGAAGACGTAATTTGATGATTTCCAACCCACAAAAAAAAAGGCTTATCGATCAATCAGGTTAAGCCACGCTTGCCGCGGAAGGTCCATAGATGACTGACCATCATTACATACCACAATCCCTCCGTTCCTCGGAAAGTACGTTAGGCTGTTGGTCGCGGTTGTCATACGTGGATCTTTGAAAGTCGTTCCGGGTCGTTAGAAGCCCAAAAGTCTGACAACCAGTCTAAGCAAGGTATTGTATTACCCAGTAACTGAGATGTGGAGGTGAGACAGGCAGTCCCTATATGTAAAATACTGGTATTCAGCTGCACCTTATTAGACTGGTTGCCGACCCTCCTATAGTTGGGAAAAGGCTAGGCAAATTGTTTTATTTATTTATTTATTTATTAGGTGCCTATTTGACATAATTTAGCTGATAGATATAGGTAAAGTTTGCTTGGTTCTATTTATAAGAGCGGCATCGTGTGTGTTAAATTATTTACTGGTACATTACTACCCATATTTCGCTACACACTTATCACAGGTTCTCATAACCTAGCTAGGAGAGCAGTGCTCACCCACACGTTTGTAGAAATAGTACTTATTTTGTATAACTGTATTTTTAACGTGTTCCATAATCCTATGTCTTGAGTGAATAAATAAATAGATAAGAACGATTTAAAAACGAATTCGTTCTTTCAAAAAACAAAAGAAAATCTTTTGGTATACGTATCTTACAATTTAAAACATCAAGAACAAAATTACTGTGTGCTATTTATCTGTACGTTAAATGGGTACACCATTCATTAAAGGCATGTAATATCCGTCACGTAAAGATAATCTCGTCAAGGGAAAACCCAAGATCGTCTTGTGGATTAAAACGATTTTACCCGTAACAGGGAATTACCTTTCGTAAGAATATGCCTTATCTTGTTCTAAGTTGGCTTGATTAGTGATAACATTAAATTCCACACATGATTTATTACTCTTGCAATATTTTGGAACGTCATTGCAATGGGGTCACTGAACTAATTAGGTAAGTGAAGAATTATAACTTCAGCTAACTTCTGCCCGCGGCTTCGTCCGCGTGGATTTCAGAAAATATCACACGGGAATGGCCAATGTCCCTTCCTATGATACCAGCTGCCTCTTTGCCGAATTCGAGCGGAATTCGTCTGCTGGTTTAGATGTGGACAAGTAAAATACAGGCAGAGTTACTTTTGAATCTATAATGTTATGGAAACGCAGAATGTGATTTTAAAGAATCGTGAAGAAATATTGGAAAGGAATATACACCCAAACTGTCAATCACGATTACATGAATAATAAGAACAAATGCTTGGGTTATGAGGAAGTAAGGGATTTACAATAAATCTTATCTAAATGCGTGACAAAAAACAGATTTTCATGACATTAAAACATGTCAAGTTAAATAAAATTAAACATCAAAATGGATGGTAGCGTATTTGTCCTACTCCCACCACGAAACGCGATACGTATTCATACATTCTGTTGTGCTCTCACAGACTCTTGCAAAATTAAACATGAAAGTGTATGATAAAATGAGTTGGCTTACACTGTGTTAACCGATACCGCAACCCGGAAGTTGAAATCCATTATAATTAGCAACCTCAAGCGCGTGGCTTGAATCTTTCTCATACATTTTACATTATGTTACCTTCGTTTAAGAAAAACCTTCTTCGTTGTAGCGTTTTCCCGACTTTACGCTCACCTCTATGTTATTTAGAACCGGATTTAAAATAACATCCAGTATTTTTCGAATAGCATTGCAGTAGTGTTCTATTTTTAAATGAATGTGTCACTTACGTTGCACGGGCTTGTGGCTAAGTAATAACATTTGCACGGGTCGATCGTTCAGGTTAAGCTGCGCTTGCTGCGGTTGGTCCGTGGATGGGTTGCTCAACGGCTCAGAAAGCACGATATTTCGTAGGTCGCGGCTGTTGTTCGTGAATCTTTGACAGTCGTTACGCGTCGTCAGAAGTCTGAAAGTCTGACAACTAGTCTTACCAAGAGGTTCCGTATTACCCTGTTAACGGGTTGCGATAGGCCGTCGCTCCATGTAAAATAGTGGTATTTAGCTACATCTGGTTCCACTGGAAGCCGACCCTCTCATAGTTGGGAAAAGTTTAGGCAGATGATGTGTCAGTTCCGTTAGACTTTTCTATGTTTTGGGTGTCTTATTATCAATTGACGTCTCCCGCTCTGGGCGGAGTGGAAGGCCATGTCAGATTTTTACTGACTAAACCCACACGTGTTCCTTCAATGGCCTGTGTGAGGGTCATGGTACCTAAATCTTTTGAATAAATCCGCAATCCTGGCGGGCATCGGTCCTCGCGGACCAGCGGATTCAGTTTGTGCTGACATCTCTTTGAGGCGCGCGTGGAACACAACGCGCCGTCGACCCGAGCTCAGTCCTTACCGGGCGGCGAGCTACCCATTGCTCGCCGATCTTATACCTGAGGGGCAATTCCTAAGTTCTTATGAACGTACGAATTCCAATCTCTTTCTCAATCTCATATTTTCGACAAACTTTTTGGCATTACTGGTTACCGAAATTATTACGAAATAATTTTTAACCTTTTTAATCATAGGAATTTGCTTTTAAGGTATTTTATTTGTTTATCGAAAGTAGGAATATGTCTGCCTTAAGTCACTTGGAACTTTTGATTCATCAATTAGCACTCCCAAGAACTCCCAGCTGATTTTGCCAAAGATAAGGCATTTTGGCTTTTGCTCTCAATATTCTAAAACCTACAACTTCCTAAGCTAGCAACTAAATTCAGCGCATCGCGGTTGGCGGCTTTGCGGAAGGAAAGTCGGTTGATTACCAAACTAGTTCCTTCATCCATGATTTATCAAGTTTCTTGTTCATTGAAAGCTACTGAGATTTTACCTAGAGGAACCTCGTATTTATGCAAGATATTACCTACTCTTCCGAACTACAAAATCGACCCACCGTGCATTTCCTTATATAGGCCCAGGCCTTAGGTATATAGGCCCAAATGATATGAAAATTATGATAAGTGAAAAAGTTTTTACGCAGTTTTGATACCAAAATTATGGCCATAATATTGGTGTCTTCATAGTTCCAAATTTGAAGTTCTGAGTCCATTTTTAAAAAGCTTAATACACACATAAGTAATAACACGCCTTGTTTCCGCGAAGGGCTATGTTTAAGTCCTAACATACAGCAAGCCTATTGCTATCCACCAGGCACAAACACAGACTCTGTTCTTCTACTGAAAAATTCCAAGTAGAAAAACCGTATTAACATTTGCCCGACCTGGGAGTGGATCTCAGGACCGAAGCCGAAGCTATATCTCCATACAATATCCAGGCTGACTGAAAAATGAAAATGAATAGTCATTAATTCAAATTAGGCTGAGAGTCAGCACTTTTTGAACGTCAAAATTACGTAAGACAATCCCCCAAAACCAACGAACGTGGGAAGAAGAAGTGATGCAACACACTCTCCGATTTAAGAGACCGGGAGTGTAATTACAACTTTTAAGTTACCTTGCTATTGAGACATCTACAGGCAAGTCATATCGCTCATCTATAAACTGAACTTTACGGTAAAATATAATGTATTCGCATGATATTTTAGAAGCCACTTTATCAACAACTCTGAGGTAATAAACTGAATCTATTTGCTCTATCTTAACGTCCCTTTTATGGTCACTAAATTATTTTAAGCGTCGTCACTTTACTACTCATTCATATTAATGTCACTACATACCATCGTTTTTATCTCCAAACGAATCGATAGTTCCCATAAGTACGTCTACTAATTTACGATAAGTACCATACTTTTCCCATTATCCATACAATAGTTTCAAAGAAAAACTGTTGAAGGCAAAAGTGAATCATTTACTACGGTTGAGTAAATTAAAGATGATTAAGAAAACCGATGCAAGTCGAAGGAGACTACGGACAATGGGATATAGCGCCACGCCGTCTACTAAAAGCGGGGGATCAGCTGAAGGGGGGTGCGGTCGAGACGAAGCAAGAGGGGGGTGTGTAGCCGTAAAAGCCTCGCCTCCCACAATAGCGCACGTTTGCACTACATTGCGTTTGCTTCGATCTTATTTCCAATGAATTTCAGTCGCTGCTGAAATCAGTGCTTCCATCGGCACGACTGACTGCAACCGTGTCGTCACTGCTCGCCAATGTGGCGACTATTGTGCCGTATCGGAACTGTTACTTTTATGTATTCACAATGGTCGTTTGGGTTATTGTGTTGTTCACTGATACTATTCAAGAGTACAGTGAGGAACTGACGTCTCTTGTAAGGTTTTCTGGAAATAAATGTACAATTTACTTTATTAGTTACTGTATTGCTATTAGAGAATGAAAGTTTTTCATAAAAAAAAAATAAAAAAAAAATAAAAACTTTATTGTTCAAGAACTGCTATGTACAAATTTGGCACCTATGCACTCTTTGAACTACATATGTAAGTCAGGTCTTAAAGATGGACTTTGAAATTCAAATTTTCTTCCGAGTTTAGCAATTTGAAGGTCAGAGTTAGGCTGTGTGTTGAACTAAACTTAATTCGTGACCGGAACAAATGTGGATTTATAGAATAAGAATAATTAAAATCATCAATACAGTTATGCTGGATTCGGCTTCCAGATGCAGCTAAATATCAGTATTTAAATAGAGTAACTGCCTTTACAGTAAGATAACCTTACTTAAGCCACATTTCAATAAAATTATGGTAAATATCTCAACAAGGATGGAATTTTCACACTATAAGCTAGAGCAAAATACGCCGTTTCTTGTCGTTTCCATCCTATTTTTAAAATTCATAATGGATGGCGGAACGGAAAAGCTTATTAAGTCGATATTGGATCTGCAGCCAACGGCTCTTTGTGCTTGTAATATGTTGCGGTTATTGAAAAAGCAAGCTTTATCCTTTTAGCAAGCCTATGGTGATGACATTATTTCCTAGAAAAAACTGTGCATATTTTTAAAAAGCGTTTTATAAACCTACTTCGATTTGTATGTGTTTCCATGTTTGTATCAATAGAAGGAAGAGCAGTGCTGGCCCAGTGGTAACGGCCGCGACTTACGAGTAGTAGGTCGTGTGTTCAAACCCAAGCAGGCGCATTAGTTTGTGTAATTTATTTCATCTCCATTGCTCTCAAAACGGTGAAAGAAAACATCGTGAGGAAACCGGCATGTCTTAGAACCAAAAATTCGAAGACATGTGACATCTACCAACCCGCACTGGGCCCGCGTGGTGGATTATGGCCCACTCCCTCTCACCGAGAGGAGGCCTGTGTCCCAGCAGTCGGCACATTATAGGCTGATGATGATGATGATCAATAGAATAGGTCTCAGCGGAATTAAAATTATTATAAAGTATTTAGCTATTTGGCAAGTATATTACATAACAACACGCTCGAAGTTGTTGCTCCTCCGAAGTGTTGGATAGAGGTAGGTACACCTATGGTAGGTACACCGACATTTCGCCAGTTATGTTTAAGTGCCGTGCACTAGGGGGCGCGCCTATTGCCGTCAACTGGACACAAATCCACACACTGGACTGACACTGATATTCCAATTGGAAAAAATTTATAACACTTTACCCGACCCGGGAATCGTACCCAAGAACTCTTGCTCAACAGTACTGCTTGCAACCACTAGACCAACGAGGCAGTCCAAAAGAGTAAAACTATTAATACAACGTAATACAAACCAAAACATTTATTTACTCGGTTATTCGCATAACCAAGAAACATACTTTAATCTTGTTTATTTCAGGATGGTGCTAAAATTGAAATGTGTTTCAATTTAAGTATGTATGGAAGTGTTAAGTATGTCATCATTCATCATCATTTCAGCCGTAAAACGTCCACTGCTGGACATAGACCTTCCCCAATTTGGGGGGCTTTGCCATATTCGCCACGCTTGGCAGGCGGAATGGCGATCGCAGTATGGTGGTAAAATGCATAGAGAACGCTGCTGCCCATTCTCTAGTAAGTCCCGTAGTCGCCTCTTACGACACCCACGGGAAGAAATGGGGTGATGCTATTCTTTACGTCCGGCACCACACGGTACGTAAGTATGTAAGTAGGTAGAAATTAAACTTTATCTCAATTGGATAAAGTTTTTGTCACAATGACAGTTGTAGAGTACTGTCTTCATTCTGAAACATACCTTGTGTAATTGAGTTATTATTTCATTTTCTTACTTGTTTAGATCATATTGAACAGTTTGTTTTTCCCGATATTATTGACTGTAAACTTACTGTACCTAAGTAAAAATACGTCACTCCAAAGTCTCTTTTACTTATTCTACTTATATTTAGTAACTTCTTTTTATACAAAAGATCATTACTTTTTTAGTAATCTCGTATCGTTCCAGAGGATATAAATGAAAGTCTTCTGAGTCGTAATGTATACTATAATATCCACGAGTTACACTGACACCTCTTACAGTACAAAGGACAAACTTATAGCGCGTGTTCCCTCATGCCTCGCTAGCGTACGACTTCCCGCATCGAGTCATCGCTTACATCATTTTACTGTGTCATCACTTTGGAGTAATGTAACGTTCCTACACTTTGCTATACGGGAAAATCAACATAAATTTTCTCTTAAAGTCAAGTTGTTTTATATTCAAAATCTTCTCCAAAACATCCAGTCAATATATTCAATCACCTTTTTTAAGACAATTTCCATTCATTTGGAAATCAAAAAGAATACTGCTGGTACCTTTTTTGTATAGATAAGCCGTGTAGTACGCTCGAATTAGGAAAACGAGGCAGTCAATCTGTAAAATGAACACCGTGAAAACTTTCTACTATCAATCCTTAGCGTCAGGGTTGACTCACTCAAAGTCACTTCACCTTAGTTCTCACGATGAGATTGTTACAAAATACCTAGGATAGGAAACCGCTTCCTCTTTGTGTTTTGGTCATGATAATAATTCAGTAAACACTCACCGACATCTTTAGATTTTAGGCCAATATAAGTGAGTAAACATTCTTCACGTTTTGGGTCACTGTTGAAAATTAACCTAAAATTTTAAAGTATTTTTTGTCCAACAGAAAAACATAACAAGAAATTGTTTGCGTTACATTAGCTACCTACATACATATATCTACTCTCAACTAAAGTTGACTACAAATCCCTTGAACAACAATTTTTAAATGCAATTGTGGAATCAATCTAGCGCCACAACAACAAAGTGTAGAACATTCCCGGATCCATCTTTTCTCCATTCGAACTTCAGGTATCAATTGAAAACCTCAGTTGAATCCACTCCTACATCAATATTGTGCATTGACTGCAGCAAATGTTCCCGAGAGAGTAAATAACTCCGTATTTTATTGCGAAACTTCCATTGTGCTTCTTTGAAATAATGAAAGAAATCTGAGAAAAATGAACGTCACTTAAAATTGTAAGGAAGAAGCTTCATGTAATATTTGAAACGTCTGGTACGTTTAATTACGGAGGTAGATAAAGTCAGAGAAATTAATTATTTAGAAAACATTTTATTTCACATAAACCCATATGGGCACTTATGAAACGTCAGAAGCTAGGTGCACGGTTCCAATTTGTCGTTTCCTGTAGAGAAGAGCCGGCAATAAACTCCACGTTTACTCTTTTTACACGCTTTATATTAGCTTCACTTGTATGTTTGTATGTTTGTTTGTAACCGACTCCTTATAGCGCGATTTTGACCCACTTTAAACGACCAGATTTCATTCAAACTTTGCACACCTGTTAAGGACCGATGACAATGCAATAATTTCATAAATTATCTTTACCACGGTTACCAGGACAGCAAAAAAACTGTCTTCGAAAACTACGCTGACATACGTCACAAACTACGCTGACATACGTCACAAACTACGCTGACATACAACACAAACTACGCTGACATACGTCACAAACTACGCTGACATACGTCACAAACTACGCTGACATACGTCACAAACTACGCTGACATACGTCTCAAAATTCGAAACACCCTAAAAAATTGAAAAAAACTAAAAAAACACGCTTCCATTGAAAACCAAACTAAAAAGTACAAAATAAGGGAAAAAAATGTGGGGTGCCTGATATCAATAAAAAAATACTTTAAAAAGCACCCACGCTTTTTTTCCATTATTTTGTACTTTTAAGTTTGGTTTTCAATGGAAGCGTGTTTTTTCAAACTATTATTAAAATAATTGGCTATTACAATTTCAAATTACCCCTTAAGTAGGTAGGTACATGAACTGTCTATATATTCAAGTCACAACTGTCGATTTTGACAGTTGTATGAAATGGCTATAACACGGCAAACTAACGTAGTGTGTCAATTTGATCATCATCATCATCATTTCAGCCGAAAGACGTCCACTGCTGGACATAGGCCTCCCCCAATTTGGCCACGCTTTTTTTTTTTTGGATGGGTAATCATCAAATGACTGATGATGGGCGGAGCGGGAGGGCGTGTCAGACTTTTACTGACTAAAACCCACCCGTGTTACTTCAGTTGCCCATGTGCCAGGGTCACGGTATCTCTTTCGAACAATCTCGCGACCCTGGCAGATTTGGCCACGCTTGACAGGTGTACTAGCGATCGCTGTATAGTAAAATACATAGAGAAAGCTACTGCCCATTCTCTAGTAAATACCTTAGTCGCCTGTCATGACACCCACCTGCAGAAGTGGGGTGGTGCTATTCCTTACGTCCAGCACCACACAGAACAAGTCAATCAGTGAATTTGATAGTATTAATTAATTTTCCCGACTTTATCTATTTAACATTTGTATTAGCTTTCGTATTAATATGGTAAGCCTAGGGCATAGAGCAAAGTTAGCAATAACATGTTTCTTGTGCCATTCGTTTTGTTTATGGTATGGTTTATGGTTAAACACCTCTAGAATTAATGTTTGCGATGGCAAAGATTATATCTTTATGTACGTATTTATACATATAAGGTAGGTTCTTGACTGCAGCTGACCCTATCGTGTAATAGGGAAAGATAGGCATCATTCTATTAATTATAATTTAATAAATGGCGTCGCAATTAAAAGGTATCCCTGCTCTCATGGGTCGTGAACTGACTTATTGATTTTGTTGTGTCATAACAGCAAAATACTGATCATTTCTTCATTCCAGCCGAAAGAGGTCCACTGCTGAACATAGATCTCCCCCAATTTGGGGGGTTTGCCATAACCGCCACGCTTGGCAGGCGGGTTGGCGATCACAGTATGGTGGTAAATGCATAGAGAACTCTGCTGCCCATTCTCTAGTAAGGCCCTTGGTCGCTTCTTACGAAACCCACGGGAAGAAATGGCCTGATGATATTCTTTACGTCCCGCACTGTTCTTACATATGGAACAGCAAAATAATGACATCATCTAAATAATAATCAGATATTTAGTCTCTCAAATCAGCGGATAAATACCTTTTTTGTACCTTCCAATAGGTACTAATATAATTCTCTCGCCTGAAAGCTAAAACGCGTTGTTTCACACATAAGCCCTTTGAATCGCTTTGGTTGAATTGTGCGGAAAATATTAGGGCCCGTAATGCTAATAAATTCCTTTGCTGCTGTTGTTTGAATATTATTCGATTCGTATTTCAAAATATGTTAGTAATGCCATGGTCGAAATTCCGCCCAAAATTCACTAAAGATTTCGTTTTCGGCTTTCCTCCATATAAACTTTAAAATAGATTCCATAAATATTTATGAAATCAACGTATGCAGTATGTATGTAAACAATATTTAAAAAAATATCACAATGTTTTTTCGAATGCATTGAATCTGACACGAATAAATATGACTGGCTGGCAATATTCCTCTGTTCCACCACATCATAAAAGTAGATTGAACGCAGTTCGCCGTGCCAGTTAATAATGAAAAAAAAAAAAAAAAAACAAATGAGTTATCGACTTGGCTGCGTCGGAAAACGCGGGAAAGTGGAATTGTCAAGTTCGAAATAATAAATCGAAATTTTAACATTTTATTCAAGTCGGCCAGCATTCAGCTAGGTTTAAGTCTTTCCCCGAAGTGATTTACCCGGTTTAATTTATTATAATTACGGCCAGTCGGCTGCGTAGGATGGATAAAGTGCCCAAATTGTTTTTTCTGAAATATTTGGCTCGTAACATTAGATTTTAACAACGAAGTTAATTCCAACGTTACTTTACCATTGTGAAAGGATACTGATGTCATTGATTTATACATGAAACAAAAATATGCAGGAAGGGTTGAATGTGAGTATAATTTAAAAATGTTTTGCATTGTTTGTGTAATAACTTCGTTCGTTGTCATGGCAACCGTGACGACTATTTCCGCCCGTTTTTCTTTTTTAGTCTTCAGTTACATTATTGGAAAAGGGGCGCTTGTGAACGCTCATGATAACATTTGGAAGACGCAAAATCTTAGAGGTTTTCTGAAAACGCTCGCAATAGGCAAATGGTATAAATATTGAATTTGTTTGTGGTTATGTGAGAATACACACGAAGATTTATACTTAGTGCGCGTCTCATCTTCATAAATACTAAATGAATATTACTTTTTCGGTTCAAGTGACGATTCTACCTAACAAAATGTACATAATACTTACATACATAAAAAGTATACCCTTTTATGAGAGTAGTGGTGGTGCCCCAGCAGTGACAATAGTAAAGGGTAATAATTATTATTATACCTTTTATAAAAGAGCACAAGTTTATGACACGGATAAGCGCTATACAGTATGAAAAGTCTGAAAACTTATATTTGAAAGTACTTATAACTTGAAGAGAGAGACATTGCTACTAGGGCATGCTATTCGAGTATTCGAGTATTCGTTTTATTCGAGTATTCGCCTTTTTTACTATTCGAATACGAGAAGACTAAATATTCGAGTTTTACGAATTTTACGAATAATGTACGCAGAGTCGTAAAGTACTTCAAAAATTCTCCCACACGAACAGATCACCTCAATACGTATATGACCTCACCAGAAATAAAGGGATTATCACTGCTTCTTGACTGTAAGACTAGATGGTCGTCGCTTGCCGACATGGTGACAAGGTTTTTAAGGATAAAGGATCTCCTTCAGAAAGCTTTGATAGATTTAAAGAACGATGCAACATTTACTGTTGAGGAGACTGCTGCAAGATTTGTCCTAATCATTAAATACAGGATAATTTTATAACCAGTGCGCAAATTTTTTTGGTGGTTCAGTATCAGTAATGGAACACATTTCAACCATTTTTTCAATACTTTTTTTTTAATTTTTATCCGACCTTAAATCAGTAAACTGTGGACACCCTTGATATTTCGTAACTAATATGATATCGACAACAGGAATAGGTCAGTAGCGCGCGCCGGCGTAGGTACTTCGAAATTCTTAGAATTTTGAATTAGGAGGATGATGTAATTTTGAGCGAAATAAGCAGACAGCATCAAAATGCAAATAAAGAGAATTTGACAAAATCTATCAAAAAGCAATTGAAAGAAAAGGTTCAAGAATCTTTGCAAAATAGGGCTACCATTTCTACTAGACGACTGGTTACGAACGAAGATCTAGAAACATTCTTGCGCGTAGAAATGGCACAATTTGGAGGTCCCAAACCAGTTCATCAGTCACAGGCGTACAAATTTCTACTTTCCAACCAGTGTAGAGCTCGAACGCGTATTTTCAGCAAACAGGTTTTTTTTGTAACCATTTACGTTGTTCTTTTAACGACGATACGTTAGACGCGCTCAGTTTCCTTCGATCTTTCTATTTAAATAAAAATAAATAAGGTATTTTTTTCTTAAATTTGTGGTTTTTGGATTGTGTTTATAATTAAAAGAAAAACTAATTAAAATACTTGTTGTTTTAATAATTTATGATTCGAAACACAAAATATTCGTAAATTCGAAAACCTCGAATTATTCGAATAGTTTGTGAGTAAATATTCGAAAAACTCGAATACTAAAATCAGGCGAATATTGCATGCCCTAATTGCTACACATACAAATGGACTTAAAATATTAACTAGTTACTAACTTCATTAAAACTATGATACTCAACAATTTTACTCAACTTCATTTCGCACGTGACAATTTTTTAAATCAGAATTTTTACAACTGGCAACTGGCGACTTTTCTGGCATCCAGATAAAGAGTTACTTCTTTTTACAACTTTATTGTTAAGTTATTTGAACCAGTTGAGTTGTTGCAACAACAATAATAACTTTGTAGATAGTTCTTTTGTGTAGAGTCACCAAAAGAGATAAGTAACTGGAGTCTTCGTATATAGTTGAAGTTTAGTAATGAACTGGTGGATGTTGTCGAATGTAATTTAATTTGATAAATGAACTACTTATTCGTTCTTTATAAAATAAACTTGAAACCACCCAGTTTCTTACTAATTTTCAGCTATAACCGACGAACCTGGTTTCTTACCTCTTTTGGTGACCGTAAAAAACCCCATAGGCACGAAGCAAGTTTTTTGTATGTGGCATACTTATAAAATAAAGCAAAAAAAAAAATGACTTGCATCGTCTAACCACTGTTCAGAATATGCAACTGCTAGCGTTGGTTGAACTTATGATAAATGCAAATAATTCTTCAAGATAGCTGAACTATCATAATATATTAGGTGAGTGTCATAATTTTATTACTGAAACTTCTTGAGAACAATGGTGGCCACTGGGCCATTCACGTGGCCGGTACCACTAGATAACGGCCGTGACTTTCGAGTTGTAAGTCGCAGCTTCGAACCCAGACAGGCGCTTTATATAATAATAATAATAAGCCGTAAACATTCCAAAACCCTTAATTTACATTTCAAATGTTGTTAGTAATTATAGATGTGCTTAATATCTAGTGTTAGTTACAGTAAGAGTATTTGAATTAAATCTTATTGTTTAGGATATGGACCCCATTTTGGGTATAGGCCTCCCCCAACCTTTTCCATCTTTCCCTATCCTTGCCCTGGTCGACCCAATCTTTCCCCACCGCCTGCACGATGTCGTCTGCCCATCGCTGTTTTGGTCTGCCGGCTTTTCTTTTGCCTGATGGTCCCTTCCATTTAGTCGTCTCTATTGTCCATCTTCTGTCTGTGCAGCGTGCTATTTGACCAGCCCATTTCCACTTTATTGACAGGCGCTTTACTTTGTATAAATTATTTCAAAACGATGAAGGAAAACATCGTGAGGTAATAGGCATGTCCTTCGAGGAAAAAATCGAAAGCACGTGACATCTACCAACCCGCACCGGCGATGGTACGCTTTCTCTCACAGTGAGGAGGCCAATGTCCCAGCATTGGGAACATTAAAGTCTGATTATGCTATGCTTATGCTGAAACTACTTTAATTTGGTCGGATAAATATTTATGTAGGCCGGTTGGTACGGTTATTTTTTATTTACCATGGAATGGCGAAAATACATACCTAACGAAACGTTCTTTTATATTGCCAAATAATGAAAAACCGACAATAGGAGTAGGTTAGTAACTATTTCTGAATTCTGACACTAACAGCCTTAAATTATTTGACGAGCTCGGCCATCCACGTCGAAAGTTTCCGCTCGTGTGAATAAATGAGAACACGTTGGATACATAGAAAAGTTTTTGCACTAGCCGCTTTTGTCGAACGTTAATAACTAACAACGGTTCAGCTCGCCTTTTATTTTACGCCCTAGTCCAGGGTTGGCTGATTTGAATGAAAACTATTTTTTTTTTTAGTATAAATGTTATGATTGTAATGAAAATATATGCCAACAAAAAATACCACTTTAGACAAGAAATAATTAAATATTGTTTTCTGTAAATGTAGAGGAAAAAAAATCCTTCTATGTATTTTGTGTGGTGACCACATATAAAATACCAACATAGACGCATCTATGCAGTTCAATTACATTTCTTACTTTTCTTTTTCAAATTAGTGATCATGTTTTTAAGGGAAAATATTTACGTACAATAGATTTTGATAACTTTTCTACTAAACCACATCTTACTTATAATATGTGTAAACAACTTGATTTTTTTGACAAAAATAAATACAACTTTTCCCAACCCTATGCCCTACACAAGTTGGAGGGCTCGGATATTTTATGTCATGGTGAGGGCCTTTCACAGATCCGTTTTTGGTGGAGGTGCCCCAAGGTTCCCGCCGTTTCCATGGAAACGGGACGCTCGCTACCTGTACAGGGATTCGTTAAACAAGATTATGTACGTGTTTTGGTTTTATTTTTGACTTTGAAGTACGTTTTTCGTTTTCTGCAAAACGTTTGGTTGCTGAATCCATTTTCCTGTTTGTTGGCGTTTGTGAAGGATTTGTGTGTGGGATTTAAAAAAATCTTTCCTTAGGAAATATTATTTTTATATTATTTTTTTCTAAAAACTAAAATTACTTAGGTTCTAACCAGAGTTTTGATTACTTGAACGTGTTAAATACACTGTGGGATAATTCAACAGTCATTCTTCTTTAAAAAATAAGGTTTTGTACAGTTTACACAGCTTTTATTTAAACACTTTGTTACATGTTACAGGTACTTTATAACTGAGCTCATAAGTTAAACTACAAACAGGTTTTATCGAAGTTTTATAGTTTCTAGAAAGTTTCTTATTTAAAGGTGTGTTCAAAACTAAAGTTTCATGTTGCAATAACCTAATACCCGCACCCTGATTGCGTAACACACCGGCAGAGTTTGAATCATTTTGTAGGCTACTACTATTTCATTGCTTAGGAGATTTCGAAAAGATAAAAACTTTTTACAAAAAAATAAAAATCCGACTTCCTTAAAAAAACACTACAAAGTCAAAAATAATTTTAATTTCGGGATTCGGTGTATTAGGATCTGTATTTAAGGTTTTTTTGCCACCGACTTCCGAAATTAAAGTTATTTTTGACTTTGTAGTGTTTTTTTTAAGGAAGTCGGTTTTTATTTTATTTGTAAAAAGTTTTCATTTTTAACTTTTTAGTTATGGTAGATACCCCGCACTAATCTAATCGCGTTATTCGTTCATTTGTCGCGCCAATACTTAATGCAAATATAAGACTTATATGATTTTCACATGGATGCCACTGTCCGAATGGAACCAAATTAAAATGGGTCCATTCGGGAAGCACCAGTTTTCAAATAAAAAAATAAAAAATCATCGAAATCGGTTCACCCAGTCAAAAGTTATGAGCTAACAAACATAAAAATTAAAAAAAAATACAACAACCGAGTTCTAAAATACACTAAAAACATTTAAAAAAAATACAGACGAATTGATAACCTCCTCCTTTTTTTGAAGTCGGTTAAAAATCTGCCTTAAAAACGTAAATAACGCAATAAATGTAGTTGTACTGTCAATATAAAGGCTATTTCTCCTACTAGTGACATCCCGCTATTCACTAATCAATGATAGAAATGTTCAATGCATTTGAATGTTTCAACTTGGCTGACTGATAGTGGGTAGATATTTAGTATTTATCACCAACCCATACTAGGTCCGCGTGGTGGATTATGGTCCACTCTCTCTTACAGAGTGGAAGCCTGTATCCCAGCAGTGGGAACATTATAGGCTGATTTTATTTAGTATTTAGGTATTGATTCAATTTTTCCTTTACGGAATAATCCTGATCCCCAAACTCGATTTATTAAGTTCTTAAGAACCGTTCCTAATTCCACTTGGGAATTTAGGAGCTAGAGCTAAACTTCTCATTTTTTGTGCCTTTTATGAATAAACCGACTCGAAAGAATATTTCCTAATAAAAGCCAATTAATAACTTAATTCGATATGGGAATTGGGCCTTTGAATTTTTATTTAATTAAAATCCAGATTTCGAACCGGATATTCTTACATCTAAAGCCGTTTAGAAGGAAGTATGACTACCTATTTGGTTATTGCTAGCACAGTCGACGTCGAAAATATAGGGACGGAAAGAGTATTGAAAATTATCTCATCAACTAAGAAAACTAAATTTTATCCCAGTTCCATAAATTTCTTGTCAGAATGACAGTTGTCTTGTACTGTCTTTATTATGAAACACTGATTGTGTCATTGAATTAATATTTATCGCTTACATGCCATTTGCACGAAATCAAAAAGCAGCTTGAATTTGTATTTTTGCTAGCTTGTAACACTATAGGAGAAAAGAACGCGGATTCTATATTTACCATACTAAATAGCTTGTAATGTTAAGTTTCTTTAATATTAAAAAGCGAGTTGTCTCAGTACGAATAGAACGATCAAAAACCACTCTCAGTCGTAGTATTTCGGCAACGCTAGAACTCACAAATCGTTTACAAGAATATAAAAAAGATAATAGGGCATCAAAAAATTCGTCCGCATCGTTGTTAATAGGAAAAGTGCCCAGAGGGCTAGCAGCATTGCAACGTTGTAAGGCAATGCTGATTGTTTGGCGAAAAAGTAAGTCAGTAGGTCATGCGTCGATAAGGATATAATTAATTTCTATCAGCCATCATAAGATTAAGATCCACAAAATACAGGAAGTCAGGAACTTACTACCTATGGTTATTCTTGTTTACATAATCTCAGATTACGCTAAACAAAAGCGTACACCAAGTTCACTTCATCTTGAAAATGCGGCACAAAAGTTGTTCAACACTCTTAAAACAACAGTGTTGTTGTAAATGTGATTGCTAGAAACCCTACTCTTTTCATACATACAAAATACTTTGAAACCGGTTGCTACTTTCAAACAAGAAATCTAATATTCCCCTATGGACGCTTCAACTACAATGTTTTCCACTAGATAAAAGGCGTATAAAGTTCTTACTCCAGGGCGTTAAGTATGCCATTGGCGTTCGTTTATTTAAATTTCAAATACGGAACGAAAAATTACGCATGTTGAGTTTATTGGGTGCGTTCGAAAACTGAAATACGAATGAGTGGCAGCCTGTGGTTGCACGTCCCCGATTGCTATTGTAAAAGAGAAAAAAGAGATGAAAACATTGAGTGTAGACTGGACTGATTGAAAAAAAAAAAAAATACGAATGGAACATGACGAATGTAATTCTGAAAGGCTTTTTGGCGCACGAATCCAAAGAGAGCAATGAGTGTAGTTGTGAATAGTTTTGCGTATCTAACAGTTGTAGTTTTACTTTTTTCTTGTTAATCCCTGGTACATACTTTTGATCTGAAAAAAGGTATAAAGAGAGAAAATTACAAGTTTAAGATCAGAATATTCTATTCAAATACAAAGAATGACAAGGTAAATATAATAAATTGAAAGTATGACAACATTTTCTACTCCAGCGGGTTGAAATCTGTATACTTAATCCCTTTCCCGACACTATCGGGCTTACTTCAGGAGTCCCCATTTATAGAATATGTAGGGATTACATCGCGAATAAATACATGTTCGCAATCTTTCGCCACACTCTTTACGTAAGCCTTTAGCCAGCTTAGTGTCAACATTTTTAATAAAAGAAAATCTTGCTTACACCAACTGCGTATTAAAGATTACTTCTAAGCTCTAACTAAGGGATATAGAATTTGTATTAAAAGTCTAGGTTTTATTTTTCACATGGGATTTTTTTGTCAGATACCTTTGCTTTATCTGGCAAAAATACCTTCAGTTTAGATTTGACAAATATTTCTTACAAATATAATTATGTCGTCATTTCTTACGATATCTAGAGTCTTTAGAGACAAGAAAACTATAAATCTGTCAATAAACGAACGTACTTTATCTTTATAAAATCCACAATGACTCGATTGAAAATTGACAAGCATTTAAGCTATCTAAAATGAACATTGAAAATTCATATTTTCGTCAATTTAACGCTCAAAGGATAAGCAAGAAGGATGAATATCGCACAAAGGTGTCCGTGTCATTTGTCATCACTCTCCCCTGTTAAGTCGGTACAGGTCACGATTCCCCTAAGGGTGAAACGTTTTCTAAGGACCGTGTGCACTGACACGAAACTACCCCTTTTTTACTCGAAAATTTGTAGCAGAAAAATGTCCTTTCAATATTTAGTAGCAGGATGAGGATAAATATTGGACATCGTTTGGTTTTAGGTAATATAAGGGGTATTTGAAATAGGTGTAATAGATAGTAAAGAAAGGCAAAGAAAAAAGAATACCGAGAAGGAAGTACCTACCAAATGTAGGAAATGGCTATTGAATTGGGCAGGTAATCTAGTACCTATATTACGGGGGCTATAGTGGAATCGAAAAACATTAAAATTATTGCGTTTTTTACTAACTACTTTTTTTTCACTATTTCGCCAAACAAAATTCTAATATAAAAAATCATTCTAAAACTACTTCGCTGTTTGAATGCAACCAGAGTTATTTTATTGTCAGTCTGCAAACCATAAGGTGGACTTTTGTAGACAACTTTTAGTTTAGTACAATACTAACTATAGTTTTAAGTACCTAATAGAATGAGCATCAACAACAAATGCAAATGGATTTCAGTTTTGGATGTACTTTATTTAAGCTATTAGTGTGTTCTTCTCGCCTGTCATACTCTATCAGAAATTATGAATTTCGAGCTTGAATAATTTATTAAATAGTTTTTCTTTTAAATGTCGAATCAATTTCCAAATCTGGAAAAGACTAGTTGACACTTTCCGTAACCCAAGGGCTAGTTTTTACTTTGGCCAGAGGCTAAGCATTGCTATACAACGTGGTAATGCCGCCAGACTCTTCGGTACATTATAAGCGATGTGGATGAATTTTTCGACGCTACATTTTAGTTCGTTATTTTCAAGGTTGTATGAACATTTTTGTTAAATGTTTGACATTTTTATTACGCAAGCGACCTGTCTACGGGTTTGCATTCGTTAAATTAATCATGCGTACAAAGCCTTAGTAAACCTACATTGAAAACTGCTCTATGGATTTCCACGATTTGTTCGTTTTGGGAATGATTTATAGTGGATTTTTCACAAACAGAATATTGAAACGATTTTTTTTTTTAGACAGAAAGTAGATTTGGAATATTAACTTACATGGAAACTTGGAAAGTGTTCTAAAATAAGGTTCAATATTGCCTAAAATATTTTTCCTGCGACAAAGCACAACAAAATTAATTGCCCGCCAACACCAGTCTTCGACATCGCGTTTGAGGCATAAAATCCTTTGTTAAAAGTCGGTAAGCTGCCAAATTTCCAAGTACCTAAGACACCGGAGCGCTCTCTGCATATTGTATCGGGTTGCCTGCATGAAATCCCTTTTTCCACGCGAGTTCATTAATACGGCAAGCGCTGCGCCCGGAGGCACTCTTACCTAGGATCCCTTGCTACACACCCGTGTCTCGTTGACCGTAAAGACAGCTTTAAAATACATCGTGTTGAGTTACATAAAAGGAAAACACAGAACAAACTGTAAAGTTTGAAAAGGGCATGAGTGAGCATCTAAACAAAGGAGTTTTAAACGGAAATCTTTTGAGGTATTACTTTGTCAACCAAAAGGTAGCTATTTGTTTGTTTTCTAGAGTGTGGTCTTTGAGTTTTTCATTATTAAGTTGATACTTATTAAACAATAACTTTTTATATTCAAAGAAATCAGTAATATTTTAGTTTTTCTTTTTATTTCGTATAAAAAAAAACTGTGTAATGGACCTCCATTACACAGCTTTTTTCTAAAAGTACCTACTTTTCACAGTTGTTTAATCTGTAAAGCAATCAGAAGGTATTAGATACTACTGAAAATTAATATTTTGAATGAACACAAGTTTTCGTTTGCGAAAATTCACAATTAAATCTATGAGAAAAAAAGATATTGTTAATGATTAAGTATTTATTTCTTTCAGTATTTACTCAGAGAAGAATTGTTAGTGTTTACGTAAAGTTAAATGTTTTGTACATAATAGAAACCTGAATAAGGAAAAAAAAAACAACGACTCTTGCCCCAAATTCAACTTTTATCTGCTATCTAATATTTTATTTTCAACGAAAAAGGTTACTACGCCAAAAACCCATTCGCAAGCCAAAAATATTTATGGCCTCTCAGGATGGCCCCGTGTCTGTCCCACGGGTACTGGTGGAAAAAAAGCCAGCACACCATCCGAGGAAAATAAACTTTAAAATTAATTGAATACTCAAATAAAGTTGAATGCTTCCAAAAACGACGCATTTTCCCGCTCCGTTTGCAATGGTGCGGCTAAACGCGACAAATAATATTTGCAGTTTGTTTTTCTTCGAAATGATGACAGTATGGTAACTTGTTGATGGCAATAAATTAATAGCTTCGAAATCATAAACAAATTTTGTCACATGAATATGATGTTACGATCGTAATGAAATCTTCACGCACGTACTCACATCGCTCGTAATTCGAAATGAAATATTATCACGCATTATTCTGAATTGTGTAATAAAATTCAAATAACATATCAGTACGACACCGCAATGCGGAGATGGCAGTTATATGAAACTTTCAGCAATCGTCGTCGTGTAGAACGACGGCTTTGCCAAAAATTTCCAACTAACCACGATTTTTCAAGCAGCTTAAAATCATTACTCATGTTGAAAAACATGGAAGAATAAATATGACTTTTCCTTAAGCTGGAATTAAAAGAACCTAAAACTAGACAAATAGAACAGTCGCCGAGGTCTTTTTTCATTTAACAACCCACTCACACTCAAGAGACTGTGAGCGTCTTTTCATAAATTTTATATGCCAAAGCGAAAAACTGAAATATGGAGAACGTTATAAATTGTATTGAAACTGAGGGAAATTTAATATTAATGTTTCAGCATATTTATTGCAACTTTAAATTACTTTGAAACTGAATTTTACTTTGTGAAATATTTACTACTGAATTTCGCGAAATATCATTTCATAATATGCCACGTTACTGAAGTGATGTGTAATATTATTAACATTTTACACTGAACAATTAGTGAATTTTCTATGCATTTTTTATTTTATTTTTTTATTTATAATATTTATTTATTAGACCAAAAGAATACACATGTTACACAATTTGTCTTAGCTACATAAAACATATGCTTAAGAGTAAATCATTTACAATTGTGTCTAATAGTTAGCATCTGCTGCCGAACTAGGTTTATAGCCTGTGTTTCAGCACGCAGCGCCTCAAGCCCTCGGACTGGGTATGCAAGTATGAGCTTACGAACAAAAGGAAACAGTTTATGATAAAATATAAACTTAATTAAATTAAAAGAATGAAAGGGTTGTTGTCCTCTAGGTGTGTAAGGTGAATGATGTGAGTGTATGTGTGTGAGAGGGTGTGTAGAAATTAATATTTTTAGCCAGTAGATTCATATTGAGTCCATAGATTTACAAAGCTGCCAGTCAGTTTACACTACCTTAAGATCGTCAATATATTTTCAGTTTGATCGTATGTTAACTTCCAAAGCCACTGAGTTACAGAATTTTTCATAATTAATTTATTCATGGAGTACACTTCAAGAATCTTATTAAGTTTGTCATATAAATAGGGGCCCAAAAAGGGGTAAAATCTACGAATAAAAGCGGTTCTTGAGTGTGATAACCTCTTGCAAACAGGTAAGCCTTTCCGCCTTGTTACCAGGGTTGGATTGTACACCATTGTAGCATGTTGTTTTGAAACTATCCTTAAGACAAATAGTTGGCGTACAGTCAGCACCTCACAGAATTCATAAAGAAGTGTGGTGGAGTAACGGAAAGGCTTAAAAGTACATAATTTCAGTATAGTTCTCTGTGAAACCTCAAGCTGCTTTATCGTAGTTTTAGGTGCTCCACCCCAAGACGAAATACAATATGTAATCAGAGACTGACAAAGCGCATAATAGATTTGCTTTAGGATTGTAGGGGTCACGATATGTCTCAATGTTTTAAAAATATAGGTAAGCTTACGAATCCTTTTACTCAGAAGTTGAATGTGCGCTTTGAAGCCAAAATTTTCATCAATTAGAACTCCCAAGTATTTAATTGTCTTTGTACGTTCTAAACAATTGCATGAGCATCTCAAATCACCCGACGCATCATTGCATTCGTCTGTGTTTAGGATTTTTAGATTCATACAAGTTTCGATCTGGGATTCCATACAACCATTACTATGCACGAATACACAGTCGCTCCCGGGTCACTGGTCACTTCAAGCTTGGGTTATTTCAAAACACAATTCAAACATAGCTGACTGAACCTAGTTCTATTGAACTGTAAATTAACGTCATTAGTTGAACTGAAGGACTTTCCAGCAATGTTGAGGAAAAAAATATTAAAACTCCTAATTAAAATTTAAAAAAATATATGTTTCAGCACTAAATTGGATCCGCTTGGCAACGAATTTTCTATTCGCAAAGTAATTTCTAGCAATCGATTGAATATCGTAGAAGTTGCAATTAAAACCCATAACAATTTGTTACAAAAAATCCGAATTGAAATGAAAATGTATTCATGAACAGGAGCGTGTTTCGTTGTAAAAAGCGTGTGAATGGTTGTGTTAGCATCGATATTGATAAAAAGTAGAAATTTTTTGTGTCATTCTATTGTAGAATTCGTTATTAGCCCGCTGAGCCGATTCATGTTCATTAAAAGTTGTTTACAAAATCGTTAAAATTGAGTCAAATAACGTACCGATAGGTAATTAAAAAACATATTTTGACTCCACGACTAGATTCTGGAGTTGTTCAGTAGTTTAAAAAAAAAGGCTTCTATAGACTAGCGCGACGCGACAGCGGGACGTGGCGATTCTTCTAGAACAGTTTCCATGAAGTTAACATAGAAATTGTTCTACGAGTGTAGCGTGGAGCCTTTAATGACTGCAAAATGCAACAAAGCTGTCTCAACAAAATATGTTCAAAATTAGAGTACCCTTATAAACAAAGTTAATTTCAAAGCGGTCACGTAGAGGCGTAGTGGTGCTTTCATAAATATTTCGTTCTGCACTTTGAATTGAAATTGGGTTATTATTTTAATGAAGCTTGCAAATTAACTTAATTAGTACATTTAGGTTTATTACACTGAAGAAATACGCTATCTTAAGCTGCATCATTAGATTGGACCGGACGGAATTAATGGCTTTGTATTTTAGCCAAGTGTTTAAATTTTTTGGATGTTTACTTGGCCTTAATGTTTTTTTTTTTTTAATGAATTTTGATTATGAATTCTGAACAATGATAGTCTCACCGCAATTAGGGACCAACATAATTAGCGAAACTAGCTTTGTTCCGTGTCGTATCGGACGTAATTGCACCATCCCAATTCTTCCCCTGGGTGTCATAAAAGACGACTAAGGTAGTCCAAGAAGGTAGTCCTAAGGTAGTACTAGAGAATGGACAGCAGCGTTCTCTATGCATTTTACCACCATACTGCGATCGCCAACCCGCCTACCACGTGCCGACTGTGGCAAACCCCCCCCCCCCCCAAATTAGGGGAGGCTTATGTCCAGCAGAGGACGTCTTTCGGCTGAAATGATGATGATGATTATGATAACTAGCGAAATATGTTTGAACTATACTTACACCTCTGCCAAACCCTTACTTAGTAAAGCGGCGTAATATTAATGACTGTTTTTATAGCTGTCCAGCAAGCCCATGTTTAGCAATGACTTCATCCCCCATTTTAATAGACTTCTCTAATGTAATCAATTTTAATCAATTTTCACACACTCTAACAAATTCTTCTCTTTCTTCCCCAGATCTTCGACAATCACTACCACTTTCACCACCATGCCATCGTGAAGCGGTCGATCTCACCAGCACACGACCACAATGGCATGTTAGAAGGAGACAACAGAGTACGATGGGCGAAGCAGCAGCGTGCTCTCTCGAGAAAGAAGAGGGACTTTCAGACTCTACCAGATTCATATCATTCTACAGGTAAGGTTTCTTTGCCTTTTTTATGACCGACTTCACATAAAAGAGGAGGTTCTCAATGCAATGTTCATTACCTCAGAAATTCATCATTTATTCTTGTTTGGTTTGAAAGCGTTTACTTACTGAGTGATCCTATATAAATATGATAAAGTTCTGATTAGTACTTAGCTTCAATAATACGTATTTTCTCCACTAAGTTTATATTGATGACTAGCTTTTGCCCGCGGCTTCGCCCGCGTAGATGTCGGAAATTAATGCAAGAGGACGTACTACCGCGATAAGTAGATATGTGTTATTCCAGGTTATATAGGTAATATAGACTCTGTGTGCTATTTTCGATCCAGATCCATTCACCAATTTTTGCGTGATTGAGAAACAAATACCCAATCATACATATTTTCACATTTATAATATTAGTAGTAGTAGGATTATAATTCATATTACTTCGGATTCATAGTTTATGAGAACATCATGTGTGTTGGTGTTTTTAAAATAAAATTCAGAGTAAGAAGACTGCGACATAGGGCTTGGTTTAGTTGAATATAAGACTTCCTGGTTTTTCTTAACGCTCCTATTTTACCTATACAGACACTCAATCATTTACCAGACACCGAACATAATTATAGGAATAGTACTTTTGCCAGTGGCTTGGCCCGTATAGCTGTCGGAAAATATCACCCGGGAACCTACTACCGGGATAAAGTAGGTATCCATCCTATCTGTTACGTATCCATGATATAATATATCTTTGTGCCAAATTCGATCTAAATCCGTTTGGCCATCTTTGCATCATTGAGAAACAAACATCCAAAAATCTAAACATCTAAGCCATTTCGCGGTCTCTTACTTAGAATAATACTATTAGGTTTATTTTGAGTAAAATGAACACACATGATATTCGCAATTACTATGAAGCCAAAGTAATATGAATTACAATCCTACTTATCCTGTACTACCCGGCCGCTGCCAACGCGCTCTGCGCCCGCTTTTTAAATCTCTAATATCTTCTAAAATATTCATTTAAATTACATGCTGTAAAGGGCCATATTGGATAAGGATTAATGCTGTATTGCTTAAAATCGCTTCGTAAATAAGCCCTTATTTCTCGTAAAAAGTAAAAGATAAAAAATGGTTATTGTGGGTTATCCCTAAGAGATAGACATATACCATTGAGGACATTTTTGTTGGCCTTTTTAAGGTGTACAATACTGTAGTACATTATTTTGATCTATTTCGTAGGAATCAGCCAGGGTTTTTCGAATTTTGAGACGTATGTCAGCGTAGTTTTCGAAGACAGTTATTTTTTTCTAAAATAAAAGTAGCCTAAGTTACTCCTTGTTACATCAGCTATGTGCTAGTGAAAGTCCCGTCAAAATCGGTCCAGCTATTTCAGAGATTAGCGGGAACAAACAGACAGACAGACAGACAGACAAAAATTGTAAAAAATGTTGTTTTGGTATATGTATCGTGTATACATCCATATACACTTAGTAAAAAGTGGTTATCTTAATATTAAAAACAGACACTCCAATTTTATTTATTTGTATAGATGTCATAATAATTCCCTACCACCGTTATTTACGTAGCCAGTGAAGGTATACAAATTGGTTGGGGTATGTGGCACAACTAAAAAACAACCGAATTACTTAAAAAAACACTACAAAGTCAAAAATAACTTTAATTTAGGAATTCGGTGTCTTAGGATCTGTATTTAAGGTTTTTGCCACCGACTTCCGAAATTAAAGTTATTTTTGACTTTGTAGTGTTTTTTTAAGGAAGTCGGTTGCTTTTTTTTTGTAAAAAGTTTTTTTTTTAACTTTTTAGTTATGGTAGATACCCCGCACTAATCTAATCGCGTAAAGGCTCGTTCAGACTAGCGCGACGCGACGGTCGCGCGCGAATCAGCGATTTATATCCGTAGAACAATTTCTATGAAAACGCGCGCGACACTTCATACAAGGGCGACCTGTCGCGCCGCGACACGGTCGCGCCGCGTCGAGTAGCGCGACATACAAAATGTACTAAAAGCTGTCGCGCCGCTTCAAGGACGTCGCGCGCGAATCGCGGGCGATTCGCGCGCGACGCGGCGACGCCAAACAAAATGTACTAAAAGCTGTCGCGCCGCTACAATGACGTCGCGCGCGAATCGCGGGCGATTCGCGCACGAGTGGTCGCGCCAGTGTGAAAGGTGTTGCGTCGCGATATATCACAGAATCGCCTCCGCGACAGGTCGCGCGACATGTCGCGCCTGTCTGTACGAGCCTTTATTCGTTTATTTGTCGCGCAAATACTTAATGCAAATTTTAGACTTATATTGTTTTCACATGGACCCCATTGTCCGAATGGAACCAAATTAAAATGGGACCAATCGGGAAGCACCAGCTTTCAAATAAAAAAATCATCGAACGTTAAAATTACCAGATTTAAGTCAATAAAACTTATCTTTTATGTTTAACTCATACTAGAACATACCAAATTGTCAATGAGCAACTACGCTCCGAATCTCAGTCACTGCAAAGATCTTACTTCTATAAAATATGCCATTAGAACGTTTATACCGACACACTATCCCAGATTTTAAGAGAAGGTACCTCTCTCCAACCAAGCATGCGACAAGTCGTGACTTTTATTTAAACGGTTTTTTTTGTCTTAGCTGAGACGACGTCATCGGATGCGCCGGCGCCGTCAGCCGCGTCGAAGCGCGACACAAATTCGAAACGAGAGCTCCAACCGTCACGGGTGAAGGGACGGCCAAGAGCTGCAGACTCCAAGTTTCAACTTAATGACCCAAAATGGCCCCACATGTGGTATTTAGTAAGTATTTTTGTGTAATTTTGGCCTTGAAAAGTTCATAGATCTTGTCATTTCATGCTTTATGACGTCGAAGTTTGTTACCACCACCTTCTTGTTTAACTAGCTTAAGTTTCAAGTCCACGATATGCTTGATAATAAAACGCAATACTCAAAAGTTACGTAGTACAAACTCAAATTACCAATATGTAGTCAGAACGTTACAGCACTAGTTTTTCAATGGTCGTTCACTATGCGTCGCGTAGCACGCAAATTACTAACTAACACGTTATTAACGTTTGTGCTTGGGTGAGTCGTTGGCGATGGAGCTTTCACAGGCAACTGGGACAAACTGGATGCGGAAGACGGACTTACAGATGTTGAAATGGGAGAGGCCTATGTCCAGCAGTGGACTGTAAAGACTGAGTTGATTGTCTGAACCTCACTCAAAACTAATGCATTACTTAATACTATTGTAAAGGTCATTGATTGGTTGAAACTAGTTTTAAGTAATGCTGAACGTCTTGAGTTAGTTTCTATAATAAGGGCCTTAGTTTTTGCATGTAAGAAAAAACATGGGTCGATACCGCTTTAATCAGATATAGCAGGGTTCATATCGAATATAATACTCGTATTTATGACACCAATGGTCGTCTCAAACCTACTCTACGATATACAACGAGATCTTTGATGTTTAAAATCAGGTCACCGATTGAATCTATCATCGTTGCAACGTCAATCAATTGATGTGCAAGAGCTCTTTAGATCCAACACTTCCTTTATATTATTACTATATATTCACAGTTGTAAAAGCCAGGCACTTTACCTCTGAGTGCCCGGACTAAAGAGTGACTTTGAGGAGTGCCAATGCGATTAGTATGGGGACTGAGTTCTGTCCCTTTGGCAAAACCATATCTGAAAATAAAATACAGAACCAAAGGCTCAAAGGATCACTTTTCGCAGTTAAAACGGTTGCAAACGTTTGGAGACTCTAGTTAGCTTTAGCAAAGTCAATAAGTAAATAAATAGAAATGTTTTATAAAAGTTGTCTACAACTACACTTTGTGTTTGACTAAATATTAACGCGAGGGTAGTTAGTTAATCTAAAATATAAAGCCAGTTATTGAACAAGTGCTTTTATATTTAGTGCTTAGTTTATTTTTTGTTTGGTTTAACACAGTTTAATACCAGCAGATAAATACAAAATTTCTTTAAAAAGGAATTACTATGTAATTAAGGAACAAACAACATCGAGGTAACGACCAATTTGTAATTGGTATTGACAGTATTATAATTGCGAAGGTGTCATTCAATTAAAAACCAGGATATTGTGGAGTTTACCAGAAAGTTGTGAAGTTACACTGTGTAAGCACTCGATTCGCGTTGTTTTTGTTTTTCTTTAGCGATCCAACCGAACGCAGAGAGAAGTTTAATTTTCTTTGGGTGAAGTTTATAACGCTCTTCTTAAATATTGACGAAGTAAAAGCCAAAAATTTGAGTTTTATTAAGCCATAGCGCGAAATTTGCCTAATTCTTACACAAAATCGCTTTAACCAAAGTAATGAGGGTTGAAATGTTTTTGATTTCATATCTTTAAACATCCCAGGCCTATTAGGGAGGCACGAGTGAATTAATTTGTGTAACATGTTTTATCTAAACGCTGCTTTATTTATAGGAGGCACAGTTTACAGATTATTTTGTTTTATTTAACGATCTAAACCTACAATTTGTAAAAACATGTCAATATCAAACACACTCACATATATATGTGCTCGTCAATCAATCTACAAAAGTAATTCCAATTTAGAATTCATTGTTAGCCTTTGTCCATTTTTATTATTCCAGCGATCCGAAATAGTTGATATAAAAACCAATTTCGTATAGATATCAGTGAAACAATCCGTCAATACAAATTTCCAGTGGTCGACTCGGTGTTGCGGCTGATATTTCATTTTCATTCGGCTCTGCTACTGTTGCAAATATATTTCTACAAATTCGTTTTAGCAACAATTTTGTAAATTAAAAAATCTTCGCTGATGGAGGTTGAGTAATTGGTTTTACTCGTACATTTTCATTTTTGTGGTACGTTTCATGATTTTACGACCGCCGAAGATTAAGTGGGTCATTGCTTTTATTTTATTACTTGTTTGTAGATGTTTTGCCAAGTCATTCCATAAATCATGTGCTAAATGATAATTGGAGTTATTTATTCAATATTTATATTGCCAAATGGATAGTTTTTTTCTCTGAAACATCTGTCTGTATTAATCTTTTTTATGTGTTATTTAGAACCGAGGAGGTGGTTTAGACATGAACGTGATACCAGCATGGCGGGAAGGCATCACAGGGCGTGGCGTAGTTGTAACGATCCTTGACGATGGGCTGGAGACTGATCACCCCGACTTGGTCGCTAATTACGTAAGTACACGCTATTCTTCATTGTTCCTTACTTGCTCTAATCTAAACAAACTTGTAAGAAGTGGATTGGTTCTCGTCATAAAACAACATGTTCCAGATTACGTCTCACGACATTTCGAATGAATTTCTTCGAAATTGTCTCATTGTATGTTTTATGACGTCGGTACTTTTGTTGCTCCCTTTGTAGTATGTACTCAAATCTTCATTGGGAAATAAGAGACGCAGTTTCCACGTATGTTAGGAGGAAATGTTTGAAAAACACCGATGAAATCAAAACGGGAACGAGTAATACGCGGGGGATCCACGCATTCGCGATAAAAGGGCGTAGAGTGACATCTGCGTTCGGAACAAAAGCTTCGGAGTTTCAAATTACACGATTCATCTCGCCCGTGCGGCTTTAATTCCACTGTTGGCGTTCGGAAAAAAAATGGGTAATTGGGTCGTGGGTATACTGAGGCGATTTATGTGCGACGAACGTAAGGGCCTCGCCTTAGGGAGCAACCAGGCCACGGTACATCGATGTCATTTTGAATCATAAGAATATACTAGCTTTTATCCGCGACTCGTCCGCGTGGAAGGTGGAAAACACAACAAATACCAGCTGACAAACCATTCACCTTGATCCGAATGTACTTACCTACATAATATTAAGAACATTATATTGAGGTCCAGAGATGTTTTAAGATACTAATAATGAGAAATACACTCGCCGAGTACTGACATACTTTTGACGTCTTTTCATAACCAGAATAATATCAGTCTATAATTTTCCTATTGCTGGAACAAAGGCATCCTCTCTTCGAAAGGGGTATAACCTACCAGGCGGGCCCAGTGCGGTTTAGTAGATGTCACTTGTTTTCGAATTTTTGGTTCTAGGACATGCCGGTTTACTCACGGTGTTGTCCTTCACGGTTTTGAGAGCAGGGGTAATTAAATAATGTAAACAATGTAAAGTGCTTATCTGCTATACAAATCCTGCAACGTGCTGACTGTTCGCCAACTTTTCATAATGCACTTAGTACTAAAACAGCACACCATGCTTACCTACACTGCTGATAATACTAACAAAAGACGGAATGATATAGTATGCCCATCAAATGCAACCTCAAAACATGTTTTTATAGAAAGGTTTTTTACATTCTTAGGCCCATATCTGTACAATAGGTTAAATAGAAAACTAAGTATCTTTAAACTAAATTACTTTAGCTGTAAACAAATTATAACTTAAATATTTACTAACCATCGATTATACACAGACAGAAGATCTACCTGTTGTCTGCAAATAGAACGACTAACATAAAATGCTATTTCACTTTTATTTTCTTAATTTTAATTTAGTTTTTACCCTTTACTCTTTGTTAATTTATTATATTAATTATTAATGCACTTACTAGCCTGAAACACAGGTTCAACCTAGTTCAGGCAAATGAGCAACTGTGCTCTATTTTAATTTTTAAGTAATATTGTAAATGTGCCCATTTTTATAAATAAACGATTATTATTATTATTATTATCTGGGTTCAAAACTACGACCTAGAAATCATAAGTCGCGGTCATTACCACTGGGCTATCATCGATGTCCCCTCTGTCCACTTTTACCTCTTTACTCTCTTCTTGTTCAATTTGTTCACGTATAGTTGAACTGATATATACTGACAGACAAACTTCGATGGCAATCACTCACGGTCTGGTTACACCAAGATTAGTACCAAAACATGGTCCATTGTTTTTCATACATAATTACGAATGAAACCTGAGACTGCTAAAGACGTGAGCGGCTTATGGAGTTAATAACGAGGAATGAATGTGTTGTATCTTGTGTGAAAAGTTGGGAGAGTACCTAAATGCTACTTCTGAATTCATATGATAAGACATAATCTGGGACTTGGACTTATTTGTTTCAACAATTAATTTGCGTGAATGTATTACATTTTCACCTCGTCTCCGCTTCAAGATATTTTGCAAGGCTTTGTTTAAGTCCTTTCAATTAACAATTAGATCAGAACTTAGGACTTTCCTTTGCATCGTGTCGAGTAGATTGGTGACCGTCGCCTAACCAAGAGCGCTTTGCCCGTAGTTAGTTTTTACCTTCAACTAAAGTCATTCCATTTTCCGGAAAGTAGTGTCATTTCATTTTGAACCCTGATAAATTATACCACCTTACAAGCGGGGTAACCAATTAAAGTAGTCCTCCCTTTATTGTTAACTATACGTATTCGGAAAGCTTTCCACAAGGTGAATCAATAAATTAAAGTGTTTATTTTTGTAAGTAGGTTTTATAAGATACTTTTACTTCAATATTTTAAAACTAAACGGCGCCGGCTTTGCTTAGCTAACCGATCCCTGAGAACTGATGACCTTGTAGGCAACAAGAATCCTATAGATGCAAGAAGCACAGGACAGTTTGATGTGGCAACGCTTAGAGGAAACTTATGCCCAGCAGGGGGCTGTCTTTCGGCTGAAATGTTGATCACCATCATCATCATCATCATTTCAGCCGTAAGACGTCCACTGCTGGTATCCCCCATCATCATCATTAGGCCTCCCCCAATTTGGGGGGTTTTGCCATAATCGCCACGCTTGGCAGGCGGGTTAGCGATCGCAGTATGGTGGTAAAATGCATAGAGAACGCTGCTGCCCATTCTCTAGTAAGTTCCTTAGTCGCCTTTTACGACACCCACGGGAAGAAATGGGGTGGTGTTATTCTTTACGTCCAACACCACACGGCACGGGACGTGGAAATGTTGATGACATGTATTATTTCAATTTTCTTTCCCACAGGATCCTATGGCGTCATACGACGTGAACTCCCACGACTCAGACCCTCAGCCACGGTACGACATGATCGACTCGAACAGACACGGCACGAGATGTGCGGGTGAAGTGGCCGCCACTGCTAACAACTCGCTCTGTGCTGTGGGCGTCGCGTACGGGGCTAGTGTTGGAGGTAAGGAACATTTTTATTTGTTTAAAAGTTTTATATCCATTTGGATTTCCCATCGGTAATTTTCAGAAATCCTTCCGTTTGTGCATTTTCAGAGCCGCGATTGGCTATTGCGATGAGTTATTGCAATCCAAAATAATTAGTGTTGTCAGAAACAATCCCTTTTCATCTGGTTAGCATACATAAGTGCCAACTTAGAATTCCATTGTTTTTTTTTTGTCAATACTGTCGTTGCTTTTTTAATCGACTTACAAAAATGAGAAGGTTCACAATTCAGTGTTTTTTTTTAAATGTTTGTTAGAAAGAAATTTATAAACCGATTTGAAAAATTGTAGTCCTATATAAATTTAAGCAAACACATTACTATTATTTTCTTAGAAAGTGAAGGTATACGAATTTGTGTGGTGCAGAGCGACAGCTAAAATGTGAAGATTTCCAAAAAACACTACAAAGTGAAAAATAACTTTAATCGTTATATTGCCAGAGGTTGGTTGTTTCCGTGGTTGATCTTATAAGTATGATTATTAAGTCCTTTATTTTTCAATAGTTTTGGTACTCTACCTGACATTTTTCAAATAGTACATCCCCATTGAAAATAGTAATTTTTTTTCAATTTAATTTTATTTATTTGGGAAAACAAACAGTTACACACTACAATATTATACAAAATTTGATCTAAAGAGTGAGTAAATGTGTAAGCCACAACATTTTCCACATATTATAATTTAACAAGCGTAGTGTCCAGTAAATCTTCAAGAAACATTTAATGGTTGTTAAAGTGTGACAAACACAACCTATTGTCCTGAAGAGTGCACAAGTGCTCCAAGACTCACACTTTGTACGACTGATGTCCTCTGAGAGTGCCTTGTCAAGATTTGTCTTAGGTCTCCTTAGGTTTTAAGTGCAAACTAAATATTGTCTAGGAGTACCACAACATTGACATCTAGAAGTGTATGTCCTAACTTACTTATACTTATAGAAATAAAATCATTTATCGTTTAATTATTTTTTGGAACTTACGAGGCAATTATTGTTCTCAAAATTTGCTTCGCTATATTTCCTAGCTTATTTGATAAAGTATGATGTGTAAAAGTGATTCCGATATTTTATTCACAGAAAAATAATTTTCTTAACTTAATTTCTTTTCGACTTCAAACAAGTATTAAAAAACCGGCCAAGTGCGAGTCGGACTCGCGCACCGAGGGTTCCGTACAAACCTGCAGGTCATCATCATCATCATTCGTCATCATCGTTTATGAAATTAAATGTTTTTTTTTTAATTTTTATATTTGAGTTGACTGAATGAAAGGTAAATTGTGGTTTACGATTTATGACGTATTAAAAAAAAACTACTTACTAGATCTCGTTCAAACCAATTTTCGTTGGTAGTTTTCATGGTAATGTACATCATATATTTTTTTTAGTTTTATCATTCCCTTATTTTAGAAGTTACGGGGGGGGGGACACACATTTTACCACTTTGGAAGTGTCTCTCGCGCAAACTATTCAGTTTAGAAAAAAATGATATTAGAAACCTCAATTTCATTTTTAAAGACCTATCCATAGATACCCCACACGTAATGGTTTGATTAAAATTTTTTTTTGTGTTTCAGTTCTATGTATGGGGAACCCCAAATATTATTGTTTTAAAAAAAAATGATATTAGAAACCTCAATATCATTTTTGAAGACCTATCCATAGATACCCCACACGTATGGGATTGATGAAAAAAAAATTTTTGAGTTTCAATTCTATGTATGGGGAACCCCAAATATTATTGCTTTTTTTTCTATTTTTGTGTGAAAATCTTAATGCGGTTCACTGAATACATCCACTTACCAAGTTTCAATAGCACAGCTCTTATAGTTTCGGAGAAAAGTGGCTGTGACATACTCGGACAGACAGACAGACAGACAGACAGACATGGCGAATCTATAAGGGTTCCGTTTTTTGCCATTTGGCAACGGAACCCTAAAAAGAGATACACATCAATGTCCTTGATTATAGACCTCGAATTAAGAAAGACAGTGTAGGATACCCTATGATATTAGTGATTGGTAATGGATGAAATGACAGATGAGAGAACCGAAGCATCAAAATATGACGTTCCCAGTGCTGGAACACAGGCCTCCTATATGTGAGACGAAGTGGGCCATAATCTGCCTCATGGGCGCAGTGCGGAATGGTGTATAACCAATAGTAAACTGCAATAAGAATGATGACACTACTGAAATAGACACGAGACGCCGCATGCTTATAAATATTATGACGAATATACCGAATATTGAAGAAGTCGGAGCATTTTTTGTTTAGCCCAAATATTCGATCTATAAAACTATCCCTAGGGTTCCACCAATTGATATTCTCATAGCTTAGTGTCGTTCAAAAAACGTGACATCATCAATAACATCCCAAAGGATTACTGACTAAAAGATTTATAGAAGATAGATCAAACTCGATGTTTCATAGGACAATTTATTTATGCGTAATAAATAATAGTTCTGGCTGAATTAATTTATTCGATACGCAAGAAATGTTAAGTAAGATAGATGGACTAGAATCTTAATTTGGTTTTTTGTTTTGCTTGCTTGGACATTTTGAAGCTTATGTGACTATGTCCAAACTAACATATTTATAAGATATAATAATATTTGTTCGTCAAAAACGTCCCAAAAGCCTTTAATGTTCCTACTGCTGGGATACAGTAATAATACATCACGCGGGCCCAGTGCGGGTTGGTTGATGCGATGTCAAATGTCTTTGAATTTTTGATTCTGGGACGTGCCGGTTTTCATCGTTTTGAGAGCAGCGGCGATAACATAATTTACACAACGTAAAATGTCTGTCTGGGTATGAACTACAGAACAGATAAAGAGGTTTATCTGTTCTGTGGTATAAACCTACGATGTAAATCGGTGCCGTTACGACTGGGCCACTGCGCAGCTGGGCACTGGGTAGCTATGTTTAATCAAACTGACGAAAAAATAAAATTTTACTGGAGTAGCGTTATCGATCGATTTGTCACTAGATATCCAATGAGAATAAACTTTTGTACATGAAGATACTTCAAATAGAAGCGACATTAGGCATACCTTGAAACTGCGTAAACCGAAAATGGCCGTATGAAACGCCTTGAAACTGTGTATGGTATTGGTTTTCGTAATTAAACAATTAAACAACTAAATTCAATAATTGCATGCTCAAGGTACAATGTATATTTTTTGTGAATAAATATTTTTATTCTACCCCTATAAGAGTCGTTTTCCAATACGATATCGTGTTTACAAATGTGTGTGAGTTAACATACCACTACAGAATATTAGCCATTATATTATTATGGTACATACACCGGCACTGAACATTTAATTTTCTAATAAATGTAGGAGGTACTTTCTCCCAAACACACTACGTCACGTAAAACGACCAATAAAAGACGGTTTACTGAAAGAAATTCACTGGAACCCGCCAAAGCTCATTGTGTTTAGAAAAGACAAAGGAACAAAAAGTATATTTTCAAGTTTACTGTTACGCCGTATGCATGTTTTTACGTCTCCTCGTAAGTTTTTATTAGACTTTTTATATAAACAGCAGGCATATAATGTGGGTTGTAAACCGCCGATAAAATGGGTAGATTCAAGTCGGTTTTGTGCTGAATATTAATTTTGATAATATCACAGATACACAACGGATAAAATTGAAATATTACATTTCCATAATTTTATTTAAATGGAAACAAAAACCGAGCGATCGGTATTTTGACCGTGGCAAATATTCGGGAATTATTTTTTAATAAATTATTTACCACAAGATTCTTGGTGGTGTGAAATTTTCATTATTTCTGAAAACTTCGTATACAAAACGCGCGTTTATTATTATTTTTTCAATATAAAGAAATTGATAACATTATAATTGATTGACAAAAGTATTCCGCTATTTCACACGAGCGTTATATTCAGCCATATTTTTATCAAAACGACGTTGAAAACTTCTTCTAAATGTGTTTTAACGGAATGTTTGTACAAACAAGAAAATATGAACTTTTCCGTGTCAGAGTGTGCTGTGAAACGATATGAAAACGCTTCAGGATATAAAGTTATTAGCAAGTCTGCGAAGCTACGAAGTATATTCGTTTGTGTAACTCGCTTACGAACACTGTTTAACTTGTCCCTTTCTACGCAATATAACTTGGAGAGTTTATCGCAATCGCCATCGTAATGTAAACATTACTTAGAAACAAGAATTATGATAATTTTGCGTTTATCTTCGCCATCTGCAGTGAAAACGTGTCTCGATGCATAAATTCGGGATTTCATCGCAAACACTTTTGTTTGTTCATAGTTGAATATTTATCGGAATAGTCTGATAGTAGTGCAGTAAAATCCACTGTAAGCCCACGTATCACGGACGATTTATTCGCGCACTGAATCTTTAACGCATTGCTTAGTGCTGAGAGCTGAAAATTGTGCAACGTTTTTTTAGACGCACTGAGACTATGTTGTATTGAGAATCCAGCAGAGTGCAGCAACTCTGCTATACACGGTTCAACAACGTGAGTTGAAAATCCCGCTGCGATATTATCACGTCCGTGTGAATATCGACTAAAGGCCTCTCTAATTGCAATTTATACAAAACGTTGGATCAAAGGCAGCTAGACAAAATTCTGGGAATTTCCCAAACCCAGTTACATGCGTGCTGTTTTGATACCGACATAGGGAGCGTTTATATGGTCCTAAAACAGTTTATGTTCATCACACGACCGGAGGCGAAATGAAATGATAAGATTCTGTTTCTGATATAATTTATTATTCGGAAAGTGTCACGTTTTATACCATTAGAAGTTTACATCTGAATGCTACAAAACAACGGCCCTTGGGATGAGCTGAAATAAATTACTCAAGCTGACATCCCCGGAACTCTAAATTAACACGAATTACTGTTACCAACAGTATAACAAAACATGTTTTTGTTGGGATTAACATTTATCTTTAGTCGGGGACTTTTACATTTTATGCTAATTACACTTTTGTCCGAATACGCTCCCACGTACAAACGTTAGAATTTGAAAAACACACGAGTGCCTGGCTAACTAAGGCTAAACTTTTAGGACTCAAGTTTGAATAACCCATTTGTCTGGGCCGTAGTTTTCCAATGCGGCGTGTAAAAATATGTATATTCTTAAAATTAAAGTTCATTTTTATTCCACATTACCAAGACTAGGTAGTCCTACTATTTTATAGACTTACTAACTTCTGCCCGCGACTTCGTCCGCGGCAAATTTTTCCTCCCCTGACCCTTCCCGTCGCATCGAATTGCCTACCAGTTTTCATTCATTTTTTGTTGCTGCTCCGCTCCTTTTGATCTAAGCGTAATGTTATATAGCCTATAGCCTTCCTCAATAAATAGGCTATCCAACACAAAAATATTTTTTCAATTCGGACCAGTAATTCTTGAGATTACTGCGATCAACCAAACAAACGAATAATCAAACAAACAAACTCTTCAGCCTGATAATATTAGTATAGATTAGTAAATTCACACCAATTATTTCGCCCGAATCTGGTGAGTCGACACTTATAATTAATTAAATAGGTGACTCGTACGAAGTCAATTTATTTGTGGATGAATCGACAACTCCAGAAATACGTCCAGCTGTCTAGCCTTATCCAACAATGTTGGGGTCGATTTTCAGTCTAAACGGATACAGCTGAAAACCAATATTTTACATTGAGCAACTACCTATCTGACCTCCACAACTCAGTAACTGGGTAATATGATATCCTTGGTAAGACTGGTTGACAGACTTTCGAGCTTCTGACGACCCGTAACGACTGTCAAAGATACACAAATAACAGCTGGGACCAACAGCTTCACGTGCTTTCGGAGGCATGGGCGTGTCTTGGTATGTTAAGATGGTCACCCATCCACGAACCAACCGCGGGAAGCGTACCGTAACCTGATTGATCGATCCGTGTCACAAGTCCCTCCAGAAATACGTGTTAGGTTCATTTATGGACTGGCCTGTTAGTTTAGTGGTTAGTCACTCTGACTGCAAAGACTGAGGTCGTGGGTTCGATTCCCACCCAGGACAAATATTTGTGTGATGAGCACAATCATTTGTTCTGTATAAGTATGTTTATCAGTTGTCTGGTTGCCATAGTACAGGCTCTGCCTAGTTTGGGATCAGATAACGTTGTGTTGGTTGTCCTAAGATATTATTATTATTTATTTAATCATAAATATAAAATAATTTTCTGTACTAATCAAGGATATCTTTTCTCAGGAGTGCGAATGCTGGATGGTGATGTGACAGATGCAGTTGAAGCCCGTTCCTTGAGCCTGAACCCTCAGCATGTAGACATCTACAGCGCATCCTGGGGCCCTGATGATGACGGCAAGACTGTTGATGGACCAGGAGAACTGGCCACTAGAGCGTTCATTGAAGGTGTTACCAAGGTATGGACGAAGATTTTAATGAGTATCTTAAAACTTATCGTTAGCAAACCGCCCACAAAAAGCCCTAAAAACAAACGCGCGAAGTAAGCGTAACTTGAATTCACAAAAAACAAAATCAAAATATTTTAATTCCACATAAACCTACATGGGCACTTATGAAACGTCAGAAACTTGGTGCACGGTTCCAAATTGTTGCTTTCTATGGAGAAGAGCCGGCAAGAACGTTTTTTTAAACTGAAAATAAAATTGCCGTATCGAATTTGGTTTCTCAATTCGGCACGGACAAAAGGGAATATACTTTCAAATAGCTTCATATTCTATTCCAAAGATATCTGATAAAAATGTAAAGCAATGGGTCAAAAAACGTACCTGCGCTGCGAATAATGACTTACTTTAATTTGATTATTTGAATACTTAAAACCTTCATTCTAATTTAAACCACCATAAATATGGTTTCATTCGATAAATTGAGGCTAATTATTCAATTACAATTTAATAATGTTACTCGAACAATAATTGCTGGATAAAGTGATGAAATATAAACTCGAAACCTTCTAAATACGATATTTGTTATTAATTTTCTATAGAGCCTTAAAATTTAAACTGTGCAGGCTTTGTTCACACTTTTATCAGATACTTCAGATGATGCTACTACTAAAGTCTCTTTAAGAATATAGACTAAACTATATACCACTGGGCAGAAGACCCAATAAAATAAATACTTTCAGGCAAGGCATTTCGATAGCTTGAGGGACAACGACAACAGCCCGAGGCTGTGGAATGAATAGCCAGAGAAAATAAACAGTTTGTGTGCGTTGTTAGCAGCCCATACTATACGAAGTACATTGATGAACTTACTACCACAATTTAGTTCTGTAGCCAGTTTATTAACCTTAAGGGAATAACACAAGGTTCAATTGAGCGTTTCACTATGAGAGAGCATAGAATTGCCGTGCCAGTACCATCTAGAAACTAACAAAATTCATGGCGCCGAAACTGCATTGACCACATATAACTTTTGTTACGCGATTTTGTGGCTAGAAATACAAATTATTCGTAATAAATATTTCTTTATTTAATTTCATCCACACAAACAAACATATCGACGGTTGAAAGGCTATTTGATCTAAGCGACATTTTTTGAAAGTTGCAGGAGAGTGATTCAAAGTTTTATTTTTCGAAAAACAAAATCATTATAAAAGAACTAGTGAGTGGATTTTGGAAAAACTGAATTATATTTACCAAAATCCACTCACTAGTTCTTTTAAGGGGATTTTTTTCTTTTAAAGGGACCGCGGTCCCGGTCCCGAAAGCCCCACGACCCATATACCTATAGAAAGAAAGAAAAAAGTCAATATTCAACAAATGATTTAATGATGTACTAGACATAATGTCATTAAAGACTTCTAGCAAGACAATCTTTTGTTTTCGTAGCTCGAAGAGACTACTTAGAAACTAAGTGATGCTCCAAACATCATTTAATTCCGTTTCATTAAAAAGCAGTACTTTTACGAAAACTGAAACGAGACACTTTTTAAACGTCATTACTATTCTGATACAAAATCATTCTGGGCAACAAAACATACTTTTAATGTTATAACAAGTATTTAAAATCACTAAAAAACTAGTTAATATTTGGAAATCATGACAAAATGAAATACGTCACAGGCCTTTAGATTCTGCACATGATTTGCAAATCAATTTGATTAAACCATATATTATTGCCATTACGCTTAGTAAACCGTAAACCACATCTTAGTATTACGTAAGTGACGTAAACGGCAAACGTGCTCATGTTCACATCAAAGCCACGGAAACGTGTCGGACTCAAAGACCACAAACGTGCTTGAGTAGTGACCGACCATCGAATTCTATAACCTAGTGCCCTTAGTACCCACTTATATTGGCATTCTAATAGCTGAAACCAAGAATAGCACCATCTCATTTCTTCCCGTGAGTGTCGTAAGAGGCGATTTTGGGACTTTCTAAAGAATGGGAAGCAGCGTTCTCTATGCATTCTACCATCGTACTGCGATCGCCAACCCGCCTACCGAGCGTGGCGATTATGGCTAAGCCCCCCAAATTAGGGCCTATGTCCAGCAGTGGATATACGGCTGAAATGATGATGATTATGAATAGCTGAAACTTGTTTAATACCTAACTTTTGGTTTTCCTAAAGTGTTTTTGGTTTTGTGTTTAAATTCGGACTAAAAAGCATAGAATCACGAATTTTATCAAGGAAAAAAGTATGAAAATTGTCTCCATGTGTACTTAAAAATAATCAAACCTTTACACAATTTCCAACAGAGAGTTAGAAAGTATAAAAGTGTCTGTTTTCAATTAGTAGCTACTTTGTTAAGATCAAAAGTATTAAACATTTAGGTTGATGTTTTTAACAATGATTTTCATTTCCTTTGATGGGACTACTGTGATGTAAATATTAATTAAAATGACCAAAAAACAAACGACTACTTTGATGATAATAAATTACGAATGTTTTCGTTTTCAGGTAGGTAAGCATTATTTGTCTAATTTCTTTGTCGAGACCTAGTTCTATAAAATAATAAAACAGTTACGCTTTGACGGCGTACATACCAGCAAGGGTTACAATTAAATGTATTTATTTCTGAATTTCAGGACAACCATCAACCAAAAGAATCTTTTTTAATGAATATAATGTCTACTTTCTATTTACACTTAATACTTAATTATATTGGTTTGTTAGTCTAGTGGTTGCAAGCATTACTTTTGAGCATAAGGTCCGGGTTCCCGATTCCCAGGTCGGGCAAAGTGTTATTACGGTTTTCAATCTGGAATTTTTCAGTAGCAGTTCGATGTCTAGATTTGTGCCCGGTTGGTGACAAAAGGTACGCCTCCTATTATTATATGGGAGTTAAACATTACTGGCGAAATGTGGGTGTACTATAGTTTTTAATTTTATTTTTCTGGATGGCAAATCATCAAATAACTTCTCCCGCTCTGGGCGGAGCGGGAGGACGTGTCAGACTTTTACTGACTAAAACCCACCCGTGTTTTTTCAGTTGCCCATGTGCCAGGGTCACGGTATCTCTTTCGAACAATCTCGCGACCCTGGCAGGCATCGGTCCTAGCAGACCCCTTCAATGCTGCTGACATCTCTTTGAGGCGCGTGTGGAACACTATGCGCCGTCGACCCGAGCCTGGTCCTTACCGGGCGGCGAGCTACCCATTGCTCGCCGCCCGCAAGCTCGCGCCTGCGGTGGCCGGGAGTCCCCCGGGCCGGGAGTATAGACTCCCGACGCCCGGGGCGTCTCCTCCTGCGGCGGCTTGGGACGTGAGGGCGCAGAGACTGCCACACCCTCACGCGCCCAGCCTCCTCCTTCGCGAGCATTACTGCTTCGCTGAAGGAGGTGACGGCTTCCCATGCCCTCTCGCTCCGTACCATGGCTCGCACCAGGGCCGGACGCGAGAGGTCGCCGCCGCCGATCGCCTCCACGAGGACACGGCGGTGCTCCGCCCAGGCAGGGCACACTTCCACCGTATGCTCCACCGTGTCCTTTCCCATGCCCTCTCGCTCCGTACCATGGCTCGCACTAGAACCGGACGCGAGAGGTTGCCGCCGCTGATCGCCTCCACGAGGAAACGGCGATGCTCCGCCCAGGCAGGGCACACCTCCACCGTATGCTCCACCGTGTCCTCCAGACGATCCTCGCAGGGGTGTACTATAGTTACATCTCTGCCAAACCTCTCAGGAAAATAAGGCGTAATATTATGGACTAAATTAAATTCTAAATACACTGACAAATAAATACAAAACAAAAGACACTCAGGAGTGAAAGAACTCGTTCGCATATCTGCCATCCGGAAACGTGCCCAGAAGACTGGCAGCCTTACCACGTTGAATGGCAATGCTTACTCTTTGTCCAAAAAGAGCCAATCTTCTGGTCTTTAAAATCGATGTCAGAAGAAACTAGAGCAGGTTCTGAATGCCACATTTTTTCTAACTACATGACCTATGTTATAAAGTACCTAGTAACCGAAATTCAAGTAATTTATCTCTTCAAACGAAACCTACCGAAATGGTGTAGATCAAAGTAGTTTTCCACTTTCTGCGCATAATTATCATATTCGTTTTCTTGAATAGAGCACAAATATCTACAACAACACAACGTCTTCAACATCACTTGATTTACATAATATTTATGTAAGAACTCCCTCGCGAATATACCTGTCATCGCGAGCTGAATACCGAATTTGAAGTATAAACGAAATTACTAGATAAATAAGATTTCAGATTCACACATTTTCTGCGCGTCTGTACCTACAATGCTATAGGTACAATCGTAATGAAAAGTCACAACACCAGCTCTGTTAAATACTGAATTTTAATTCTTCAATTTTCAAAGGCATGTGACATTGAAACTTATTCTGTGAGGCTCAAGGTTTATTTTTACTCCTTTTGTAATCCACGTCGATTTTGTAACTGAGTTAGTGAAGGGTACCCGAGCAGGCAAGCGACACTGCTAAAGCAATTTCTGTAATGATGCAATTATTTTCTCTCTCTCACTCTATTTCCCACACTATATGGTCAAGTGTTCACGGAGTATACAATTTACATAAAGTTGTTTACCTTTTTTAACCCTAAACAGCCTGAAGGTTGTTGTTTGGATAAAAGAAGTGCGTTTAAAAGTTTTTTTCCCACCGTTTTTTTATTAGCTCCTGCGGTTTTTTCGGGCTTCGAATTTAAATAGAACGCGTAATGTAGTCGAGGAAAAAACTTTGCTTTTGCGCCTAATACACCTGCGTCGGAAGTTTTTATGTGACTTTTATTTAAACTTTTGAATGCGTAGGTATCGTGATAAATATGTCGAGAATAGCAAATGAGAGAATGAGACTGTTTTGCGTATAAAAAGTAACACATCACTTGTTTTTTTTTTCTTAAAAATAAATCTCAAGTAGTCAATTTTCATGTTAATCAACTTTATGAGGTAGGTTTTATGTAGGTCATATTTTTTATTCACAAGTAATTAAAGATCACGTTCTTTTAAATCTGACTTAAAGATGGAATTGTTTCAACATAATTATAACAGATGTCCACCTAGGATTAAGATAAAATCTATCTGTGTGGCAAATTTCATTCAAATCCGTTCAGCCGTTTTTGCATGATTGAGGAACAAACATCCAAACTTTCACATTTTTAATATTAGTAGGATAGCTATCATTACTCCACATATAATCATTACACAAATCTCAAATAACACTGTTAATACCTGAACAGTATTGATCCAACGAATCACGTCCAATTGTGCAGCTCACGGGACGAACCCGACCGATGTCAATGACTGTTTAGCTGCCAATCACACGACACAGCTATTAATCAAGTACTTAATTACACGCTAACGAGATACGTCTCAACATCCAGCATCTCGTATTAATAACAAAATATAACATCACGCCTCTATTCCAGAGGTTAGGCAGGGGTACATTACATAAATACGAAAAACTATTCCGACAGTCACAAACACGAATTTCAAAATACCGATTTTCATAATTCCGAATGATTCAAAATTCCGAATATAACAACTCTAACTTATCATTACTCTTATTTTATAATTCCTATATTTCAAAATTCCTAACGTTTATAATTACTATTCGCAAAATACCGAGTTTCAATAGATCGAATAACAAAAAGTCCGACTTAACGATAATTCGAAACATCAAAAATACGAATTCCGATTATTAAAATACCGATTAATACAATTCCGAAATAAAAACGCCTTGTAAAACCGAATAGCAAGACAAATAAACACATAATTGCTCGTAAGAGAGAAGTATAATATTATGTTTAGTATGAGGAGGTAGAATTAAAAAACATGCAAGCAAGCATGCAGCGTGCAAGCAGACATGCAGCATGCAAGCAGGCATGCAGCATGCAAGCAGGCAAGCAGTAAGTAAGCAGGCATGCAGCAAGCATTGTTTCTGTCACAGCTCCAGCGCTGCGGAGTTTGGGCGGCTCCACGCGTGCTTATCGTCGCAGATAGTTTTGACGCTCACACCGCAGCTTCGGCTTGCTGGCCGGCCGGCGGGCCTTCAAAACACCTGCTCTTCAGCTCGCGGGCTGCCCCACCCCTCCGCGCCTACGCAGGTTTAAATTACACTCTAGGGGTAGGGCAGACAAGACTGCGTGAAGGCGGTTTTGCAGCGATTCGTTTCTCTCACAAAATTTTGTAGCACAACATGTTGACATTTAGTTTATTCTGGAATATTGCAAACCGCAATGTCATTTTTCGGATCCTTCCAGCATTTGATTCTTCGAACGTATGAAAATCGGAAATCTAACATATCGCATTTACGACTTTCGGTAAAATAAATTTCGTGATTTTTAATAATAGACATTATAATTCTTACGTATTATGAAATTCGGACTTTTGAAAATTGGAATATCGAAATTCGGAATAAAATATTTCGGAGTATTTGGGTGTTCCCGTTAGGCAGAGGTGTATCTATGCTTTAACTCCAATATTACGCGTTATGTTTAAGTCCCATGTAACTGGGCGCGAGCTTATTGCCATCAATTCCATCACACCCAATAACATTTTACCAGACCGGGGAATTGAACTCAGGATCTCATACTTATCAGCAGCGCTTGCGACCATTAGAACAACTAGGCAGTCATATTAATATATCTAAAGAAACCAGGGAGATTGCCGCGCAAACTGTAACCAGCACCTGATTGTAGACGCCCTAGCGTAGAAGTGTTTCCTATTTTCTTTTAACTCTGCCGTTTCATAGTATAGTTCCACCCGTTTTTTAACCGACTTCAAAAAAAGGAGGAGGTTCTCAATTCGACAGTATTTTTTTTTTGTTTGTTACTTCAGAACTTTCGACTGGGTGAACCGATTTTGATGATTCTTTTTTTTATTCGAGAGCTGATGATTCCCACGTGCAAAAAAAACTGGTAGCAAAAAGCTTACTATGTGATTTCTATTGGCTTTGGTTTGTTGAGTCCAAATCTGTTTACAGATTTCAGCTATCGCGTCTAGTTTTTCAGATATTTAGATTTAAATAAAATACCAGTATTGATATACATTAATATGTATTTATTCTAGAAATAATAAAAATACACTGATGAATGACTTTTACAACACAATTTAAAATAAAATATGAATTCAAAGTAACTAAAAAAAAAACATAAAACTGGTAACTATTTGGTACATCGCTTTCTTTTATAAATTTTAACTGCTGTTTCTGGATTTATTTCCCGAAAAGAATCGCCTAGCATTGCTGGGGTCCACTTGCTGCTGTATTTTTTTCTATTATATGCAATGTCTTGGTGGAATCTTTCTCCATGCTCATCAGACATGGCACATATCATTGGAAGACTTAATCACAATGATATTTGTTCACCCTTTTTGCCAACCAGTCACGCGTTGCTGCACAAGTATTGCAACATATCTTTGGCAACCAGCTTTTCTCTCTGTTATCTATTTCCAGATCAAAATAACAATGATAAGTCTCTTATTGTGCTTATTGTTTCATTCTAACATAGAGATAGACACAGAACATGTACCAATGTTTACAAATACCGCTGCCTGCAACTATAAGAAAACAATTCTATTGCAAACAAAAAATGCTATTGCATCGAAATTAGACGTGCTAGGTGATTTTTAACTACAAATTTGGATTAAACATGTCCATATTATGTATTTCGTCCGCATATAAATTGCATTTGACTGGCCTGTTAGTCTAGTGGTTAGTGACCCTGACTGCAAAGACTGAGGTCGTGGGTTCGATTCCCACCCAGGACAAATCTTTGTGTCATGAGAACAATCATTTGTTCTGTGGTTGGGTGTAATTGATCTATAATATGTATGTATTCAGAAATATACTGGGTGACTTTTTTTACCGTGTCGACCTTCATATGGTGTGTTGTGTAACTAGAATAGAAGGCAGGAAAGCCTTCAGATTCATCGTAGGTGACTCAAGGAGCGCGGGACGCGGGTGGACAGGGATGCGTGTGTGGCTCGTGCGCCTACGAAAGATCAATGACGCTGCCTATCGGCCTGCTTCAAAGGGTAGGACCGCGCTCCGAAATCAATGATACATGCCGCGCATTGAGTAGGGTGCGTATGATTTGAGTTTCGATAGATTTTAATTATTATTTTTTTGTTTTTTTTTTCCAAATTTCTGTTTTTGTTGTTCTAGTATAAAAATGTTACTTTAAATGTGTAGTATTTATTACTAGATCAATTTAATTACATGTTATTCAAAAATAAAAAAAATAAAAATTTCTACGCCAAAAGCTTCTATTCCGTTCACCTATTACCCCCATTTTTTTTCAAGACGCTGAAAAAAGTCACCCAGTATAAGTATATTTATCAGTTGTCTGGTTGCCATAGTACAGGCTCTGCCTAGTTTGGAGTCAGATAACGGTGTGTTGGTTGTTTACAATTTGAGCGTCGATTTCACTGCCACCTTTTATATTTGTTCACTCATATTTCTATCCTTCAAAATTCCGTCTGCCCTTCAAAATTTCTAAGTGTTCATCAAAAAATGTGGACCCAGTGAACCGGATAAAAAGACGCTTGAATTTTCAAGTGACTTTTACTCGATTTTGCGGTTTTATTCTAACACACTGTGAAGCCAGAATTCAGCTGTAACACGTTTTTTATTTCTAAAAACTTTTAATTGACCCTTTTGATCGTTGAATTGCACGTTTACACAAATCGACTTTATGTAAATGTATGTAGATTGTAGATGGGGAATTTTCACTCAGTCAGTTGAATGAATCTATGGTACGGTTCTGTACATCATGCAGGCGTGTAGCTTGGCAATGGCAAATGTCGTGTCATTTGAATATAATCAGCTGTATATGGGTCTATGCCCGCTGTGTGCGTGTATTAAATAATATTAAATTTATTTCCGTTCGACCCACTGATATTGCTAGTGGGACGACCGGGATTAATTTATTATTTTATTTTTAATTCCCGTTGGTCCCACTAGATAATTTGAATCTGGTTATTCAATGGTCAAAATATTTGAATATTTTGTCTAAAATATTAAATAAAATGTAATCAATTCAATTCAATGGAAAATGCGAAAGTGAGTTTGTTTTTTATGTTTTCATCCAAAATGATATTAAATTATTCCCGTTCGTCCCACTGATACTGTTAGTAAATCTAGTATTATTTATTTAATTCCCGTTCGTCGGACGGCATCGGCAATGGGACGATCGGGAATATACTGTCGTTTGTACATCATTTGCCACGCCCTCGTGACGTTTCTGCTTCATGGCGCTACCATTTAAAAAAATGGCTGTTCATTTATGCCGTGCCGCACTACGTCACACCAATCATTCATGCGTGTACAGATAAATACAAACCTAGTGATTGGAATCAAAAATTGTTCTATGATTTATTTCGTACGATAAGGAAGGAATATTGTATCGAAAAAATTGTCTGAACTGGCAGCCAATGCGGACGCCCCATGGGGATAAAAATTCCGGTACACTTTTCCAGCGATATCCTTTTGTTCCAAACAACATTTTGTTTTATATGAAATAATGTGGTTTGAATTTTTAAAGCCGGTTTTGTGGATGTGAAATTTATCGGAAAAGCGTAATCAATTCGTCTAGCTCGTTTGCTTATGTTTTTGCGTATTTAGGTTGGAATTTACATATATTTATTCTTAGCAAATCATTATACTTTCTGTTAAGTAACTTTAAAGTATTAACATTGCTGTGGGGCAACGCCCATCGCCATAGCTCTCTAAAGATTTTTGATATTCTAAATACCTCCGCCTGCGGCTACAATTTCAGAGCAAACCCATAATTCGCTCAATACGATCGGATACATATATCACACAAGACAAGAAATCGACTATTTGTTACTCTTAATCTATCACAACTACTGTCCCACGACGTCAAGAGAAATGCCTTGCCCAAAGCGGCACGTAGCGCCACCTATTAACTCGGACACGAGCACAAATATGATAAATCTACTTAGGTCCAGACATGAGTCACGTTTCCCAAAATTCCCGATTTCCCCGAAGAAATGGGTTTGTAATATTATTACATTGATACTTCCACAAATGCCCTATTTTTTCAAATAAATGTTCCGAACAAAATGTCTGCGTACAGTCAGAGAAAGCGATTGTTCAGCAAATTAATTTATAAAATATTTTTTTATCAGTCGTACCTATGTTGTGGTGATAATTTGATATGCTAAACAATACAGCTGAAATTCTTGTCTGTAAATTGCCACGTTGAAAGAAAAAGTATTTCATCTGACTAGACTAATGCCTTAATTTCCGTTACAGGGTCGTAACGGCAAAGGTTCCATTTTCGTATGGGCCTCAGGAAATGGCGGACGAGAGCATGATAACTGCAACTGCGATGGTTACACCAACTCTATATGGACGCTATCAATATCTTCGGCTACGGAGAGAGGAGAGGTGCCTTGGTACTCGGAAATGTGCAGTTCAACCTTAGCAGCAACTTACAGCAGCGGCGCTATGAATGAGAAACAGGTAAGCTGTCTTCAAGTACCATTTTTTGTGACATCGTCTAAAGACTGTGCAATTTTTACAACTTCAGATCAATAACAACTTAACATATGTGCCACTAGCAATACATTCAGGCTAAAGACGGATGCGCCAAGGTAGCCCCGCCAAATTCAAATTTTGTTAAATTTTTTGCTATTTGTAGGTCAGTATCAGATTGTATGTTCATTAAAATATGATTCGCGAAAGCAACAATATGGCTTTACAGAATTTATAATCATTAGTATGATTATAAAATCATCAAGACGGGTTGTATCTAGTTCTAGGTCTAAGTTTAAATAATCCCATTGAATGACTACATATTTCATGAAAGAGTTTATAAACTAGAGGTTCGCATTATTATAATTATGTAAATAGATAAGTATTACGATCTTGAATCATATTTTTTTCAACATGATACTAACCTACAAATTGCAAAAGAAAAAAGTTACGGATTTTGAATTTCGCGGACTACTTTAACATTTCCTCTTTATGGGACAGAATATAATGAAAATCTCTTACAACTTCAAGATTTTGAATTACTTAGTTACCTTGGAGTTGTAGATTTTCATAAAATTTTAAAGAATAAGTATAATGAAGACTAGAGTTTTCTCGGTTAAATTGGTTTCTTTAACGTTATATTGAGAAAAAACGTAAGAAGATTTTGATTTCGCGGGTTGCCTTGGCGCCCCCATTGCCAATGCCATCGCCAATGCGATTTCGTCGCCATATGCCACAGGCAAGAAACTTTCAGCTTGTAAATCAAGCTGTACTCTCATTATGGATGGATTTTCCTCCCTTTTAATGAAACGGGAAAGAAAAGAATGGTTTTTGAGATTTTTTCCTTGTCCCGTAATGATCGCATGTAAATAAGATCGTAGTTGTTTCCCTCCCCTTCAGAGTCCTAAGTAATCTCAAGAGCAGTTTGCTTAAACAGATTTTGTAAGTTTCCTCCAAATATTTTACCCATTTTCAATCCTTTGTGAGCAAGATAAATAATCCAGCCCCATCATAGCTATTATTAGAAGTGACTAATAACTTAAGACAGGCGTTTCATTAAGACAAATCGATGGGACACATCATTTGTCAAAATTTGTACAGTCGTCTTGGTAGTAACAGAAATAGATAGCTGGTTCCTTTTGGTTTCGTGTACATTACTCCTATTTAATATTTTATGTACAGTCAGCAAAAGAGATAAGTAATCGAATCGTCGGATATAGTTGAGGTTTAGTAAGAAACCCAGTAGGTCGTGAGTTGGAACCCAAGAAGGCGCTTTACTTTGAGTAAATTATTTCATCACCACTGCTCTCAAAACGGTGAAGGAAAACATCGTAAGGAAACCGGCATGTCCTCGAAGACATGTGACATCTACCAACCCGCACTGGGCCCGCGTGATAGATTATGGCCCACTCCCTTTCACCGAGAGGAGGCCTGTGTCCCAGCAGTGGGAACATTATAGGCTGCTGATGAAGAAGTAACCCATGGATCTTTTCGATTGAAATTTAATTTGATAAATTAACTGTTTGTTATCAATAAATTACATGTTATTCCATCCGATTCTTCTTAAACTTCAACTAAGTATATTCGACAACCCTGGTTACTTATCTCTTTTGATCATTTTGGATGTGAAAGTTTGTATGTCTAAATGTTTGTTACTCAATCACGCTTAAATATAGGATTTTAGCTTTTATCCCGATAGTACGTTCCCGGATAAAATTCGAACCCCATACGGACGAGGACGCTTGTAAAAGCTGTCAATAAATTTAGTTCAATAGTTGGTTTATAGGTTAGCACTTTGAATTTCCTTTGCTAAATTAAATTAATCTTATTCTTGTTCTTTTAACTAGCGAACTTTCGAGCCTAGCGCGGTATTTACAACTTGAATAAACATCGAGATTTCTTTATGTAGGTCAGCATAAAATTAATGTGTTATACACATAAAGGCTCGTGCAGACAAGCGCGATGCGACGTCGCGCGCGATTCGGCGATTTATATCCGTAGAACAATTTGTATGACCGTGTCGCGGTGCGACAGGTCGCCCCTGTGTGAACGGTCGCGCGCGTTTTCATAGAAATTGTTCTATGAATATAAATCACCGATTCGCGCGCGACCATCGCGTCGCGCTAGTCTAAACGAGCTTTAAGTCTTCTGGAATAAATTCTCTAAATGATGGCGAAAATCACGTCCAAATCCATTGCATAGTTCAGAATATGACGAACGTGAGAAAACAATTCAGACGTATAATGGACATTTAAATTATATAAATAATGTAACGCTAACTACTACTACTAACTACATAGGACAGTAAAGACAAAGTGCGGTCTGTGAATCTTTGCTTTAGTAATATAACAGGATTCGCGAAATAGTCCAGAAGGTAAAACAACGACAGATTACTGCGTCGTATAAAATTAAATTAGTCCCAGAAATAGCAGTTCTCGTTTGCAAGATTTAATTTCTACTAAATAAGAAATCTTAAACTTGAGTAGCGTTAAGCATTTCGTTTGATCTCTATTAAAACTGACATCTAACTTGGGATGTCCAAGATCAATGACACGTTTTCTATTTTCAGCTTGTTTTTATTAAACCACGTTGTTATGACTACACCTCTCAAGCCAAATGTATTTTGTTTTCTTTGATTCGTATTCGTAATCCGAAAGCTTAACTATTATTTACACCACACCTAAATGTAGGTGTAAATATATTTTTACTAGCAACACGAAATGTATTCACTCCCTCGGATTTCGAAAAGAAACTCGCTATTATTATCTTTTTACCGAGGGTTTTACCTTTTTTCGTATTTCGGCCCTCGATCCCACTTAGCCGCCACGTTCGCATGGGCATAAAAATATCGAGGCTATTATGTTTCCGCACTCGATTTTCAACGTACTTCTTAACGCAGAGAGTCGAAAATCCAACAATGTGTTTTTACCCGCTCTAGGATGCACTCTGTTGGATTCCCAATGCTCAGCTCAACACCCAAAGTTGAAAATTCAGTACGTAATCAAATCACGACGCGAATATTTTACGTGCGTGCAAACGTAGGCTTACCCTGAAAGTAGTTACCTCCGTCCCTACACGGCTTTACACAGACCTTTGGCCTTTTAATACAGAACGCGAGGTAAATAAAATTATGACATTTCAATGTAAATTATAAGGTAGTTCTCGTTAATCCTACGCGTTATGCCTGTGAACTTTTGTGTTCGTACCTTTTGCTACAATACAAGGGACGTGCCTACTCAATCAAAGTTGTATAAACTTTTGGGTCAAACGAAATTGTTCCGAATAGATAAACTATTGGGTTCGAACAGTAGCCTTTGGATACTTATTCAACCGATATGTTAGGGCTTCATCAAGATAGAAGAAATTCCTGCAGGATTACAGTTATATAGGTAGTTTTAAAGGGTCACCGACACGTACTATAAAGAACTCGAAACAAACTATTCATGAAAATGATTGTTTAGAATATTAGTCATATTCAAATTGAAACCTTTTCAGGTTGGCATACTTAAGAAATTTGCATACTTGTGATATGCAAATTCTTTTGTATTATTTTAAAGTGGAATAGAGCGAAATAATAATGACTCAGTCGCTATGAAAACGTTGTCTATGAAAAACATAGTGAAATATTTGTGAAAATTAGGTGAAAACTTTTTAAGTTCCTGAATATAGCAAAATATTCCTCTTTTGTTGCCAGTTCAATCTAAAAACATGTAGTTTAAAAAAACAGAAAATAAAAAAAACAAAAAATACGTTCTGTTTTTTTAAACTACATGTTTTTGTTGGCACGAATAAAATATACCCTGTATACACATACAGGGTATATTTTATTCGGACTAAGTTAGCATGCCACAGTTGTTTGTGGTAGCAAGAAAATTCGTATTCAAGTTTCCTGTTATTTTTAAAACAACCTCTATACTCCACATACAGCGAGATTGCTTTCCCTTTTCCTTCGATTCCTCTAGTAGGTAGGTATTGTTATGCTATTATTTATGAGATATACTTTATTTTTATTTTTATTGGAAGTGGGATGAGGATTCGATTTGTGGTTTCTCTCCCCTCATCATCTATATTAGCTGAATCTCTTCTTAAAGAAAACTTCAACAAGGACATTCCTAGTTTTGAATTCAAACCCATTTCTATTGCCACAATTAAAACAACATTTAAAAGTCTTAACATAAAAAACACAGAAGACTTATGGGGTATTTCGGTTAAAGTTCTTGAAAATATCATCGACACCATTGCTCCTGTCTTGACAGGTATATTTAATCAATGTTTAGACCGCGGTACGTTTCCTGATTTAATGAAACATAGTAAAGTAGTACCAATTTTCAAATCGGGTAGTAAAACTGATCCTTCTAATTATAGACCTATATCTGTGTTACCAGCATTGAGTAAAATTTATGAAAAAATCATGCTGGACCAGATGTTGGCTCATTTCAACTCAAATGGAATTTTACATAGTCGACAGTTTGGTTTCACGAAAGGTAAGTCAACGAGTGACGCGGGAGTAAAACTTATCAGTCACATATTAGAATCCTGGGAGCAGTCCCAGGATGCAATTGGCATTTTCTGTGACCTCTCAAAAGCGTTCGACTGCGTTGACCACAATACACTGATCTGTAAATTACACCACTACGGAATTCGTGGACAAGCTGCCGATCTTGTTCTTTCCTATTTATCAAACAGACAGCAAAAAGTAAACGTTGGCGGGGCTACGTCCTTGGGGTCTCTTGTTAAGATGGGCGTGCCGCAAGGTTCAATTCTTGGCCCTTTCTTATTTTTAGTTTACATAAATGACCTTCCTTACATGATAGCTAAGTTCTCGGATATAATTTTGTTCGCTGATGACACTTCACTTATTTTAAAAATAGATAGAAAAGACAGGGATTTCTTACATGTTAACGATAGTCTAGCTATTCTTTCGAAATGGTTTGCAGCTAATAATCTCTTACTGAATGCGAACAAAACGAAATGTATTAGGTTCTCATTGCCAAATGTTCCCCAAGTAGATTTAAATTTAAAACTTGATGGCAAGAAACTAGATGCTATTTCGGAAACTGTATTTTTAGGAATTACTCTAGATTCGAAACTGCAGTGGGGTCCCCACATTAGAGCTATGTCAGGTAGATTAAGTTCAGCTGCATATGCAGTAAGAAAAATTAGGCAGTTGACCGATATAGGTACAGCTCGATTAGTATACTTTGCTTATTTCCACAGTATTATGTCTTATGGCGTTCTACTGTGGGGTTCTGCAGCTGACGTAGATTCAGTTTTCATTTTGCAAAAGAGGGCAATCCGCGCAATCTATAAAATGGGGCCTCGCGAGTCTCTTAGAAACAAATTTACAGAAATTGATATACTGACTCTTCCCTCTCTTTATATCTTTGAATGTATTTTGTATGTTCGCAAAAATTTAGGCCTTTTCAAAATAAGAAGCGATTTCCATAACATAAATACGCGTAGTAAAAATGAAATTGTAATACCAAAATTTAGATTAACTAAAACTAGTAAATCATTTCTTATAAACAGTATCCGCTTCTATAACAAGTTGCCAAAGTCTGTTACTGAACTTAGCTATGGAAAGTTCAAATCACACATCAAACGTGTCCTTATCAAAAAAGCATATTATAAGATAAAAGACTACGTTGAAGACAAGGAAGTTTGGCAATAATTCCTTCTGCACATGTGGCTTCCCTGGTAGCTCATTACAGGATGACCTGTGTCTATTAACTGCTCCCGAATGACGATGTACATTTTGTATTCAAGTTTTTCAGTTTTTACATTCTTTCACATTTACTCATTTTTGAAATTATACACCTACAATTGTACATTGTACTCTTTAATATTAGTTGTCATGGCAATAATGACATTTGGTTTAAATAATGTAATATGTCTTATTTAAGAAATAATATTATTTATGTAGATTATTTTATAGATTATTTTATACTTTGTGAATGTGAGAACGTTGTAGGCCTTGTAGACTGTAGACAATTTTCTATCTTATTCAGTACCTGGTACTTGTTGACAGGCCTACACTGTCCTCCCATACTATTAACACTGTAATTTGAAACAATTGTAAAAACGAATTATTTTTAAAAGAGTAACCGTGGAGTTTCTTGCCGGCTCTTCTCCATAGGAACCAACTATTTGGAACCGTGCACCTAGCTTCTGACGTTTCATAAGTGCCCATGTAGGTTTATATGAAATAAAAATATTTTGATTTGATTTGATTTGATTTGATGGTAAACGAGAATTCCGATAAAAATAGATATAAATCAAACTGTTGTTAGTTTGAGAACTTGGAAGGCCTCATCCTGATAGTTATTTTGATTTTCCCTTAGTAATTGAAATGGGAAACTTCTGTAGCAACACTGATGGAATTTTAATTTACTGAGAATAGCAATGTGACTGACCTTTTCATTTAGTATTTAATTTACTTTTCTCGGAAGTGATTTTGGAATAGTTTTTGTAACATAATACCTTTCAGAGAATTGACTTTGTTTGTTAGTGTATTCAGCGGTTCTTTCTATATCACTGGATTATCTGAAACTTAGTTGACAGAATGATGATGAAAGGAAAATACATAAACATTTTTGATGACATTTAGGGCATTTTTGTTGTGACCTGATTGACAAAGTAAGTGTCAGAATCTTCATTGAACTCCGTGTTCTTAATGTCCAGGTGGTAACAACAGACCTGCACCACTCCTGCACGGCGGGACATACCGGCACATCGGCGTCTGCGCCGCTTGCCGCTGGTATCTGCGCACTAACCTTGCAAGCCAACAGGGACCTGACGTGGAGAGATATGCAGCATATTGGTATGTTTTATTGTATTATTTCATATTGGTACCCCCTATCGAAATATTGGTACCCCGAATCGTTGGCGGTGATGTGTACTTTTTTTTTACACGCTTTATATTGGCTTCACTTGTATGTTTGTATATTTGTATGTTTGTATATTTGTATGTTTGTTTGTAACCGACTCCTAATAGCGCGATTTTGACCCACTTTAAACGACCAGATTTCATTCAAACTTTGCACACCTGTCAAGGACCGATGACAATGCAATAATTTCATAAATTTGTGCCATTATCCTTGCCAGGGTTACCAGGACAGCAAAAAAAACTGTCACAAACTACGCTGACATTCGTCTCAAAATTCGAAACACCCTAAAAAATTGAAAATAAATAATAGTTAAAAAAAAAACTAAAAAACACGCTTCCATTGAAAACTAAACTAAAAAGTACAAAATAATGGAAAAAATCGTGGGGTGCCTGATATCAATAAAAAAATACCTTAATAAGCACCCCACGCTTTTTTCCATTATTTTGTACTTTTTAGTTTAGTTTTCAATGGAAGCGTGTTTTTTAGTTTTTTTTTTAACTATTATTTATTAATAGTTTAGATATACACTGTAGCAGTCACATCAACGCGCAGCCTGTTACTATTGATTCAGTACATGATTCTGTTTTTTTTTTTTTGTAATGCTGAAACGCAGCAGCGTGGAAATTTTACGTCGGTTAAAATATTAAAAAAATGCTGTTCAATTAATTTTGAACGCTGCATTTTTTTTTAAACTGACTATAAACGTCTACGCTAAGTTGTCTAGAACCATAGTTACAGCTTCCGCGTTGATTTCCCTGACATCCTCTATAATTTATTACTATAAATGATTGGCGGTCAACAGAAGTAATCATAGAAAAGACTTGGATGCAATCAGAAACGCTTTCCACAGTGTAGAAAATCACCAGCGTTAGGTTGATAAGTGACGAAAATATTTAACTACCCGCAACTTGCTGTTGCTGATAAGATGTCTTGATGTGGTGTACAATAAATTATATATAGAGGAAATTTTCAAAAACATGTCAAATTTAAGGGTGTGGACCATCAAACTGAACCACTTTCTCCATGAAACCAATATCGTAATCGTAAAAAACTTCTATATTCAGCCTGATAGTCTGTACCACATCCTTGAATTCGTCAGTTCTTTGAAAATTCACCCTATTTAAATAAATACGAAATTCACAGCAAAATGGAAATTAATTTGTTTTAATTCATTTGGATACTGATATAACGAAACACTATTAAATAATTGTATTCAGTATTCTACGTATAGTTATAGAAAGCATACCAGTCTCGGTAAATATAATACTTGCGTGATTGTTTTGAATTACACGAGAGGCACTAGAGCTTCTAAGATACTCTAGGTAACAGTAGTACGCTCAGGAAACCCCTACAGAGGATCTCAGCGTTCAATATCAAAAGGCTGACTTACCGTGCCCAGGAATATTTTCCGAGATTCAATTATGTATGAATAGAACAGTGTTCTATTGTTGCCGAATTGACTTAGGTCTTAGACCGACCAAGATGGCCTAACAGGCAGTCTCGATTTATTTTCTCAAGCCACCATCTCGTTAGTACGAACCATGGCAACTGCTCTGTACCAAGGGCTCTTCAAATATCTGTTTTCAGTTGATTTTATTTCCACTTTTGAACTAGTGTTAAGTAAAAAGCCCAAAAGTCTGACAACTAGTCTTGTCAAGGGGTTCGTGTTCCACAGTAACTAGGGCGTAGAGATCAGATAGGTCCGCTCCATTTTAAATACTGGTATTCAGTTGCATCCAATTAGACTGGCCGCCAACCCCAACATAGTAAAGGCTAGACTTATGATGATCAGTACTAGTGTTAAATTAGTTGATTTCAGGGTACGTATTTTCTAAAACTCCTACATAATAAATTATGTGTAGGCTAAGCAACTATTGTTTTTTAGGGTTCCGTTGCCAAATGGCAAAAAACGGAACCCTTATAGAATCGTCATGTCTGTCTGTCTGTCCGTCCGTCCGTATGTCACAGCCACTATTTTCCGAAACTATAAGAGCTATGCTGTTGAAACTTGGTAAGTAGATGTATTCTGTGAACCGCATTAAGATTTTTTCAAAAATGGAAAAAAAAACAATAAATTTTGGGGTACTTAGAACTAAAACTCAAAAAAAAAAAACAAACCTATACGTATGGGGTATCTATGGATAGGTCTTCAACCCTCGGTGCGCGAGCCCGACTCGCACTTGGCCGGTTTTAAAAGTCTTTTTTTCCAAAACCACATACCTTCTTGTTTACTTGTTCGGAAATTAAATCTCGCGCGAATGTTGTGTAGATCATGTCGCAAACTCGAGTGTATGCATAACCAGTCTATTATGTTCCACAGTGTACAGTACAGGTATACACATGTACAGGCCTACAGACTCTCTTCGAGAGAAAATGAGCTGTAATCTACCACGCTGGCCCAATGCGGGTTGGTAGATGTCACATATCTTCGAAGTAATGGTTCTGGGACATGCCGGTTTCCTCACAATGTTTTCTGTCATCGTTTTGAGAGCAGTGGTGATAAAATTGTTCGCACAAAGTAAAGACCTTGTCTGAGTTCCAAATTAAGACCTACAACTCGACGTTACCAATGAGATGATAACTTGAAAGGCCAACAGGAAAAAAAGTTAAATGGTACTTCCAATGTAAATGTACTTGGTGTTAATAAAACCGAAGGTTACCACCAATAAATTTGAAATACGGATGGTAGATTGAGTAAATAAAAAAAAAACATTATACTCAATTTTTTCATGCCATATTCACTCTCAGCTTTAAACCTAACAACCGAAAACAAATCAAAACCGATATACCGAAAGAGGCAGTGAGCATGTTCTTCACATTTGATATTTTTTATTAAACCAAGCAAAGCCAATAATGTGCTATAGTACAAATAATAAAATATGAAGTATGTGGACGTAAAACCAATGATCTGTGTGGATTCCTAACCCGCCCAAGCAATAATTCTCGCGATCCTTTAGTTGGCAATTTTCTTTACGGCTTCCTGCGCTATTTTTTCGACCTTCGGCTTCGGATTCCGAGTGAAGCACGACAAATAGCCCAATCCTTGTTATTATTACTATGACATCGTTAAATAAGAACGATCAAATATTTCACGCCCGTAAAATAATATATCACTCTTTATTTTAGCGTCGTTGGCTTAGGGGTCGCTAAAACAATTGGGGCTGAGCATGAAGTCCCAGGTTCGGTTCCAGGTCGGAAATACTGTTATTAGGTCTGCCTATCTGATTTTTTTTCCTTCGGTGTCTAGATTTTTGACCGAATACTGCCAAAGAGATCACCCGCACCTTACTTGAAGTGTCTTCTCAATACCTGTGTTTCGACAAGAGAGGTTAGTCTCTTAAAGAATGCAGGCATAGTTCTTGTCCTTATAATTACACTAGCTTTTGCCAGCGGCTTCGCCCGCGTGGAGGTCGGAAATTATCCCGCGGGAACATACTACCGGGATAAAAAGTACCCTATGTGTTATTCCCGGCTATAAACTATCTGTGTGCCAAATTTCATCTAAATCGGGTCAGTAGTTTTTGCGTGAAAGAGGAACAAACATCCATACATTCATACATACAAACTTTCGCGTTTATAATATTAGTAGGAAGTAGGATACATGCCTTTACATTCAACAAATAAAAAAAAAATGATGTCTGTTTGTAATATCAAAATAACAGCTTTTTACTTAATGCATTTGAAAGTATATTCGGTATACCAAGTTATAATTTTTCTCTGTCTGTCTGTTTGTTCCGGCTTACCTCTGAGATGAGTTGACTAAGTTTCCCTCGCATTAGCTGGTGTTATAAGGAGTAGCACAGGCTACTTTTTCTCCCGGTAACACGTTCCCACAATAATTTTCGACATCCACACGAACGAAGCCAATTATTCCGATCCAGTCTGTCCCTTACTGCCCTCTACCAGCGATGCCCTAAGCCGAGGTCCGAATCCCACAGGGGGTGCCCTTAGCGAGTAGACGCTCTAGTTTTAAGTTTTTTTAAGCCCTAGCTGGAGGGCTTAATTTATTAAGGTAGCCATAGGCAATTCCTGTGAAGTAGCCGACAACCTCATAGGTTGACCTGCGAGACGCCATACAAAAACAAAACAAAGAACGAAGCCGCGGGTAGCATCTAGTCATAAATAAATACATTCCAATAATAAAGTTTGCTGCCTATTTACATCTCATAAAAGGGACGGAATCTGTTCAGGAAATCCCAAATTTATTTGATTAGTTTCTTTATAAAATGAAAGGTAGGGAAAGGTTACGTTACGAGATTGCTGGATTCTATTCAAATTTGACGTCATGAAAGTTATTCACATGTTTCTCGAAATATTTATTGATATTTATATTTCAATAGCTGACTAAATAATAGTTCATACACAAATCCCATAGGAAAAAAGGTGTGCAGTTTTTCCGGAATTCGTATATTTTCCGGGACACTTTTCCTATTTTGCTATCCATAAAAACTTAATTCCAACATTTTAAAACAAAATAGCCAAATCAGTGCATCGGTTCTTAGTGGATAGTCATTTTTATTTAAAAGGATAAAAGATTAGAAACGTGCATGCATTATTAAGTGGATGGTACTTAAATAAATATCTGAAACGCACATTCGCAAGCTATATTATTGATTGAAATTTAAGTCCATGTACTTGCGTAGACATACTGAACCAAATTATTTTCCACTAGCTTCTGCCCGCGCCTTCGATCGCGTGAAATTTTAGCCCCGATCCGTCGCGTCGAATCCCATCGCCCAGCCGTGGTATTACTTCATTGATACTTAACGTTCTTTCCAATTTTTTTTGATTCTGCCAGCTCCTACGGGTCGGTAGCATGATGTTAAATAGCCTTTAACCGTCTTCAAGAGTTGGGTTATTAAATACAAACAGAGTTTTTCTTATACGACTGTTCCAGCGATTACTTCGTACAAACTCACAAACTTTACCTCTTTATAAAAGTGTCGATTAATGAAAATCTAAAATTGATACAGGCATATGAAAATTCGTTTTATATGCTCCTTTATTCAAGCTTTGTGTAACGTTAAACAATCATTTATGTTTGAAGCTTTATGATAAGCTGATTCCAACGTTTTTTATTTCGTTACTTTGACAAGTACCTACTCCATTTAATTCTCAGTTCATCTGGATCATCCACGTTTATACCCAAATTGTCTTGGGAATTCTGCCTAAACCGTTCAATAAATGCGTTAAAAGAACTTTTGTTTCGTAAGGCCTATTGAGTTAGTAAGTTTCTGAATGTCCACGACAAGTTAGACTGAAGCGGGTATTTTACATAACGTAGTTTCTGAACTGCTTTTGTTTTTATTTGACATCCTTTTTCGGTGAAGATCTCTTTGCTCCTACACGTTCTGTTATCTTAGTACGTCTTCTTTAACTATATCTATCCAACTATATAATTTTATGTCTTACTTATAACATCACCTTGGTTCGCTGTAAAGGTGTTATAAATGTAATTTAAATTAACAAATAATATTATGAATTAACTGTTTTTCCGTGATTGTCTATGTGACTGCGTTGTTCTTCTAACTACGCAACGATTATTAATACGTACAATTTGATACTATCAAGGTGTAATAGAACCATTTATATGTATACTTAATGGAAATTGATATAATCTAGTGTCGCATCGCATTTTTATGTCGCGCCGGTCTGTGGAAGCCTTAAGTTTATGTTTATAAGTAATCCACTTACAATTAAACTAACAAATAAAAACAATACCCGATGTTTTATCAACTCATGAAAACCTTACGAAACAGGTGCGCTAGTATTAAATACTCCGACTTTTGTAGACAGAATTCTGAGTACCAATTTCATTAATAAACAAACAATTTCAACTTAATCTTGTTTTGAAACTGGCTTTAAATAAACCACAACTATGAGAGACAATGTTAGGTAGTATGTAGGATCATCATCATCATCATTTCAGCCATAAGACGTCCACTGCTGGACTTAGGCCTCCCCCAATTTGGGGGGCTTTGCCATAATCGCCACGCTTGGCAGGCGGGTTGGCGATCGCAGTATGGTGGTAAAATGCATAGAGAACGCTGCTGCCCATTCTCTAGTAAATCTCTTAGTCGCCTTTTACGACACCCACGGGAAGAAATGGGGTGGTGTTATTCTTTACGTCCGGTACCACACGGTATGTAGAAGAAGATAAGTTATTATCATTCGGCACAGAATCAGTAGTACCGCCTTGATGACCTGTTTATCAATGGAAACTAAGCTGATTGATAAATTTAGACTATAGGACGCGTGTAATCAGTCTTATCCGGCCCTTAGATTTAGTGTAAACAGTATTCAACTAATAATAGGGAAATGGAACAAACAAAGCGACTTGAAATAGAGTCTGTGCCTTGCAAGCTACGAAAATAGGTCCAATCTAGTTTCGGAATGGTTTTGATACATCGTTTTTTTTCAATTTGTATGTTGGTAAATAAGATCTGTTTGAGAATTAAAGCAGTAGCTATTTGCCATTAAAGTAATGTTATTCTATATTATTATGCACTATATATCCATGTTATAATGAAACGTTGAATGCACACTGGTCATGGCCCTCTCACTTCCACTGGCCTTTATAGCTTTCTGAATAACTGTATAATATTTTTCCACCTAAGTTTTGCCTGAATACAAATTATTTGCAGTACTTATAAAATCATCATCTGCCTAGCCTTTTCCCAACTATGTTGAGGTCGGCTTCCAGTCTAACCGGATGGAGCTGAGTACTAGTATTTTACATGGAGCGACTGCCTATCGGACCTCCATAACCCAGTTACTGGGTAATACGATACCCCTTGGTAAGACTGGTTGTCAGACTTTCGGGCTTCTGACGACCCGTAACGACTGTCTAAGATCTACGAAAGACAGCCGGGACCAACAGCTTAACGTACTTTTCCGAGGCACATAAGGGTCTTGGTATGAAAAGATGGTCACCCATCCACGGACCAACCGCGGCAAGTGTAGCTTTACCTGAACGATCAAACCGTACGGCTGTTAAAACTTAGCCACAAGCCCTTCAGCAGTACTTATAAAATACGCTCTATAATTCATTTATTTTTAGACTCCCTAGACTTTTGCCTACTTTCTTTTTGACTAAATTTAAGTTAACCTATTTCTATCTTATAATTCTATCTTTCCTTATATTACTTAGATGAGTTCTTGTACATAGTTTAGTTTCCTGTTTACCTATCTTCATCAGCAGCCTTCCCGTGTGGTGCCGGACGCAAAGAATAGCATCACCCCATTTCTGCCCGTGGGTGTCGTAAAAAGCGACTAAGGGATTTATTTGAGAATGGGCAGCAGCGTTCTCTATGCATTTTACTACCATACTGCGATCGCCAACCCGCCTGCCAAGCGTGGCGATTATGGCAAAGCCTTCCAAATTGGGGGAGGCCTATGTTCAACAGTGGACGTCTTACGGCTGTAATGATGATCAGCAGCCTGACTTCACCCAGTGTTTAAGCATAGGCCTCTCTTTTCTCGTGCCATTCCCCACGCACCAGTATCAACCTCATCCAGGTTTTGTCCGTGATGGCAACAATGTCATCCGCCCCTCTTGTCTTTCAGTCCTTACTCCACCTGTCATCACTGTTTGTGCCAGATGTCCAGCCCAAATCCATTTGAGCTCCATTATATGCTTTCCGATATGGGAAGACTTGCGTTCGTATAAATGCTTTTTATTTGTTCCTATTATTGTACACCGTAGAGGTATGTTTTAGAAATACTTTATTACCAACTTTTTTGTTAACAAGCAGCAACAACAGTTTTCTGTTTTAAAATACTGCTATCCAAACAGGCACAAAATAAAACATCCCCTCTTTTCTCAACAGTGGTTCGCACGGCTCGCCCCGAACGCCTCAGCATTGGTGGCGAATGGCGAGTAAACGGCGTCGGACGCAACGTCTCACATTCTTTCGGCTACGGACTACTTGACGCCACCGGCATGGTGCGACTAGCCAAGACTTGGCGCACTGTGCCGCCACAGAGGAGGTGCGAACTTGCGGCGCCGAGACCGCAACGACCAGTACCACCAAGGGCATCGGTTACACTGCAGGTTAGTTTCTTTTAGACTGTGGTGTGGTCTAGGCTAAGGTTTACTTGACGCAACTAGCATGGTATGCCGCCAAGAGCGTAAGTGACGCTGCAGGTAAGGTCCCTAAGGTTTGATGCAGAGTTGGATAAATAAAAGTTAAATAAAACCCCGAGTCAAACAAATACCATGCAAAATTAAAAAAAAAAAACCCTCTGCGATAAGTTGGTGAGAGAATTGGGTAATCCTGCAATTCCAAGTGATGCTATAGCATAATGCTCGGCTATTATCTTCTTATTATATCAAAACCAAATTTTTACACGTTCAAAACTGTGGAAGATGCTCACAAGCCATCAACTAGAAAATACCCAATTCTCTTCAAACGGCTGTACAGATTTTCTTGAATCATAACTAAGAACACGCTCGATCAAGTCACCTCTCAAGAAACCGGAAAATAAAAAAAAATCACTTCAGTCATGCTACGATGCCACAGATCATCATCATCATCAATTCAGCCGAAATACGTCTGCTGCTAGACATAGGCCTCCCCCAAGCACCGCCACTTCAAACGATTCTGTGCTTCTTGCATCCAGCGGATTCCTGCAGCCTTCACCAGATCTTCGGTCCATCTCGTCAGAGAGATGTACACAATAAACATGGTTGCTCCGGGTTTTCTGTGAAATACCGATAGCATATAGGGAAAATAAAAAATATAACTCTTTGAGACGACTGCATGGTAGATAGTGGTCAGTTCGACCTACCTACAATGACTAATAATATAGGCATTATAAAGATTCATGAGTCTACGTGCCTATAAAATCCATTTAAAATACAGTCACACCATATCAATATAATCGATGGTGAGTGATCGGGCGCAAACTCGTGACTCGAATGATGACGCGCACACAAATGTGGCTGACACCAAAGCCGTGGTGAGTAATGTGGGTAAAAGCCTCTGTCATATTACACGCTTAAATTAATGACACAACCGGATAAGCCAAATTAACTCCTGTGTAACACCATTTTATTCAAACCTCATAAAGATACGGCACTCCAGAAATTTTAATATAAACTCAAAACTTACTACATTTCCCAAGTTTAATTGCCCGATAAGGTCATAATAGAACGATAAAGACTCGGAACTTTTGTAATAATTATTTTTAATTGCTTTTTAAACGTTGAACATTGGCAGTCATTAACAATTGCACTGAGAACTCGAAATAAGTGATATTATGCGCTACTACGGAGCCTTTTAGTATCACTATCGAAGTTCACCAGTTTATGTATGCTAATGGAGTCGGAAAAGCGTTCACACACATTACTATACATAACCATTCACATCTGTGTGCGGTACATTCATTACACCAAGTCCACTGTCATATTAAATTCAGTAAATCAACGAATGTATGGGCGTCATTAAAATATCTAGTATTCCAACTAGTGCTGGGACAATTTAGTCCCAAATGTATCTTGGGCGAAATTCTAGTACGTTGGCAGTTACACGTCATTGTAGGTTTATACGAACGTATGCACGGAGCGAAATGTGTTTTCAGCTTATTGCATTTTAGCCCATCTCCCGAATGAAGTGATGTCTACAACCGAGCCAGCGAATGGAGTGTTTTTTGTGTGCAAAAAATACAGAGCAGCTTTTATTGAAAATTCTGGGATTAATAAAATCAAAAATGTTACTTACACCGGATTTCGCGTTAAAGCTATTAAACCCGTTCTGCTACTGCACTAATATCTGATGGTATGAAATGTTAAATCATTTCCCGCTCCATCGGCGTCTCCAACTTTTGCGCATTTAATGTATCTGTTTTCATCATTAAAGCTTTAACTCGTATATTTTATTGTATGTTATTGCTTGGCAAATAATAACCAGCTCATCACCATCACCCAGGGTTATCTGCACCACAAAAGCAATTGCAGGTTCAAATATACTAGACGTCCCGGGGTGTTGGGAGTTCATAGCGAAGTTCCAGCCACCGTAGGCGCGGGTTTGGGACAGCGAGCAATAGATAGCTCGCCGCCCGGTGAGGACCAGGCCCAGGTTGACGAGCGCCGCAAAGATATCAACAAAAATGATGGGGTCCGATTCTTGCCTGCCAGGATTCGTTCAAAATAGTTACCGTGGTCCCGGTACAGGCAACTGAAGGAACACGGGTGGATTTTAGTCAGTAAAAGTCTGACACTTCCCACTCCGCCTAGAGCGGGAGAAGTCATTTGATGATTTCCCACCCAAAAAAAGGTTTAAATATCCTATAATAGGTACCGGCACCCATAGGAACCCCGGGAGAAATAGGCATGGCGCTTCTACCTCCCCGTAAGAGTAACCATCAACTATCCATCTAATCGGTCATTCTATTCCAGCTGGACGTTGGAGCGTGTCCAGGAGTCAACTATTTGGAACACGTACAAGCACGTGTGTCGCTGTCTGCTGCAAGACGAGGAGACTTGCGCATTGTACTGACCTCGCCTGCTGGGACAAAGGTCACTCTGCTTGCACCCAGGTATGTATAGTACGGTATGGTTTGTACGTAGACAGAGTATATAGCAATATACACGTTACGACATAATAAGAATAACGAGACAAGGGCATATATAGTTGATGTAGGGTGGGAATTAGATGAACAAATAATTTCCCAGACTGTATATTGATGGACGTATCAAGGCAAAATCGCCTGTATTGAACCAGAAATAGTTTTCTTTTAAAGCTAAGTTAAGTCGAAACAAACAAAACTTTGTGTTCCAAAAACAGTTGAAGAAAATCACGAAACTCCATTTCCAATAGGGACTTATACTTAGAAAATAAAATTATTATCGTACTTTAGTAAAGTTGAAAAATAATAAATTTTATATAAAAGGTTTTTATTAAAACCATTGTCGCGTAAACACGCTATTGAGGCGTTTATTTTGTTCGGTGAATCTAGACGCGTCGTCGCGCCAATGGAGTAAGATGCTCCTGGTGTCCGCAATTCCACGTCCAAGCGCGTATTTAGCGTACGAGACGGAATATCGATTAACTGATCCACCCGCGCCAAAAGAGGGCGCCTTATGGCTTTCCGAACAAATGTGTGATACAATATGAACGCGACATTTGCCTATTCACGCGACCGATCACTTTGGTTAGCAAAGTGTTGAGAGTAGGAATTTGAAGGATTTACAAAACTGATCCGAATCTCTTAAACGAAAAAAAAGACCTTTTTTGGGCGTGAATATGTCTCGGAAGTTCATCAGTTTTTTAACAGTACAAAACTACATGTGTATACATTTTATAGGAAATATCTAAATTAGCGCGTGAACCGCCCTCTTTTCCAACCCATTTTGGCCAGAGCCACCACGCTTCAATTAGCGCCAGATGCTACGAATTTAGTTATTTCTAGTGCAAGCGGGTTTGTATGTCAAATAAAAAGTACCGTAACCTCTTAAACGTCTATAGCAACATTCGGTTAAGTTTGTCCAGTTCGTTCTACATAAGTGTCGTTGCTATATATAGATCGCAGCTCCAACAGTAATTGAGGTATAATGGTTCCAGTACACAATGGCTCTCACGTTGGCAGCTGTACAGCGGCCATTGAACGGGGAAGATATAGGCACGTCTATGTAGAATTTACAAGGTGACTCTTTGAAATGGGAGTGTAAGGCTAAAGTCTACGGAATAATGAAAAGTGGTTAAGAACCTTATGCTTATTACGAAAAAAACTTAAATAAAGGAAATTAGTTTTTAAAAAATAGTTTTTATTTTAACTTTTTATTTATGGTAGATACCCCGCACTAATCTAATCGCGTTATTCGTTCATTTGTCGCGCAAATACTAAATGCAAATTTAAGACTTATATGGTTTTCACATGGATCCCAGTGTTCGAATGGAATCAAATTAAAATGTGACCATTTGTGAGCACCAGCTTTCAAATAAAAAAAAGAATCATTAAAATCGGTTCACCCAGTCACAAGTTATGAGTTAACAAACATTAAAAAAAAACAATCGAATTGATAACCTCCTCCTTTTTTGAAGTCGGTTAAAAAAGCGAATGTACGAATGCACACATTAGAGTCTGATTAATACAACCTCCTTTTAATGTCGATAAAAAAAAATCTAAATCCCGACTAGAACAAAAACCTCTAAAAAGTAAAAAAAAAGTCTACCTACATATTGGCCCTTTAATTTTAATAGATGTTGTAGATAATATTTTGAACAAAGGCTCGTTGTGTCGAAACACGGAACCGATTTTGATATAACATTTCTATGAACCACTGCACCGCTAGAAAGGCTACTTTTAAATGAAAAAAAAAAACCGCATCCAACTCGGGTCACCCGTTTAAGAGCTACCATGCCATAGACAGACACACAATGACGATCAAACTTATAACACCCCTCTTTTTGCGTCGGGGTTTAAAAATAATGAATTCCTTTATGTCATATGCTATGACTGCCATTTCCTTTTACTTATATTACTAAAAGAATACGTTGTATCGTAAACAAAGCGATGAGCACAGCTAATTTCTGAATAAAAGATCCTTGGAATTTAGAATTTCCTCCGACTTTTCCAGTCGAACTATGTGCAGGATTAAATCCTTATAAGGAAAAGTCACTTGGTGGAAAAATACTTACTGGTATATCTGGCGAAAAGGTTCGTTAAATTCGTGAAAACATTGTGGTTTTCCAAACACTGGAATTGTAGTCTAGTTATCTCAATACCCTAAGACCCCGTTTCGATTTAGACCTTGTATTCTGTCTTTATAATGTGTTTCGAAGCTAGTCTTAGCACTGAAGTCAAACGTTTATCGAACGTCTACCAAGAACCAGTTTAACAAAGCATGAAACGACCTTTGTATTGGATGCTGCTTCAGTATTTCGAATATCAAGTGATTTCTCGAACGAAAATCGGAGTGATGACGAGCATTATTTTTTATTTTATCCATATTCGCTTTTGCCAGCGGCTTTGCTTGCGTTAAGTTCAAAAATTTACCCAAAGGAACGTGCTAATTTTTATCCACATCCGTTCAGCCGTTTTCATGTGATTGTGTTACAAATATCCAAATATCTAAACATACATATTAAATTCCTAGCTGGACTACCAGCTCTTGGAATAAATAGTATAAAAGCGACCACACATTCTTATTATTCAGAATACCAAATTAAACTTCAATGGAAAAACATTATATTTTAAACATAGTATTTTTATACTAAAATAATTCTAGAACTATCTAGAGTTAACCTACTGTTTAAACATTCACTACACTCTCAAAGCTAATGCACGATGCTATGATGTGCTGTGACATGGAACAACGTGACCGCAAATACAAAATGCGCCATCTATTCAGTTTAAAATAGACGTGCTAATGTGCTGGTACGTCCATTATTGTTTACCTTTCTTGTTTTCAGTACACGAGTACACGACCTTATATGTACGTGGAGAATGTTATTGAAGCTAAAATGCAAGCTAACTGAAAATTATTACAAAATTTCTTTAAAAAAAAATAAAAGCATTGCTATATATGCAATGCACCTATTGCATATATAGCAATGTTTTTATTTTTTTTAATCGGTTATCTGTTTCTCTATATGTGAGTGCATAAATTACGACAGGGCCTACTTTAGCCACATCAATAAGTACCGAGTTGTCTTTCTTTGAAACTCGCGTCTTTATACAAGCACCCTTAGACTGGAAACGACATTAATTATTTTCATTTACTCAATTAGTCAAAAATATTCCGTTTCTGTTCCCAACAAAGTACGTCGAGGCTGCACGATTAATCATGTACAGTGTGTTGTTAGTTGTTCACTTTATTAAAGCCGACACAAGACGCTAACTACCGCGCGCACTGGGTGTAATTAGACGGTTAATTTTCCGGCAGGCCGCACGACTCGTCCCGCGCCGGCTTCAACTCGTGGCCTTTCATGTCCGTGCACATGTGGGGCGAGTCGCCGCTGGGCTTCTGGCGGCTAGAAGTCACCAACGAGGGTCGATATATGGGTAAGTAAATGACATTATACAGGCTGTATGTTTTAAACGGGGACGAAATTTAACATGGGTATTATGGTACTAACTCATCATGCTAACCTTTGATTTAAATATATATCCTGTAAAGATACGTACATTAATTAATCTTGAATAACAGAAACTCTGACTTTAATCCGCAAAGTTTTTATGGCCGCATTTATAACGAATGGCTTGTCACAAAAGTCGGCGGTCTGGAAATTTTAAAGGCCCGAGAAAGGCTTAAGACGACAACTCAAGAGATTGTTTATTCAGCTCAGCTACTTATCATTTCTATTGAGCGAAAAGATTTTCACTAATCCTCGGTAGCTGAAAAACAAATAAAATGTGAATCAATATCTGTTTGTTCAATTCCACATCATAGGGCGAGCAACGTTGCAAGATTGGTCTTTAACTTTATATGGAACTAGCACGCCAGCAGCTAAAAATGATCCCATACCGTTCCGGAATCCAATTATCCGCAACAAGGGCAACGCAACGCGTCCCATAGTGGTGCAGGCGGGCCGCAAAAACAACAGAGGGAAGCCAGTGCCGATCGTTCCAACATACACAGTGGGGTTAGTGAAGCGGAAAAAGAATAAGAATTCGAAGAATCCTAATAGGAATTCGCAGAAGTTGAAACAGAGTCGTCCGGCGACGCGTTCGCCGATAGAGAGTACGACGGCGAAGGTGACGACGTCGACGGGTGCCGACCTGAGTCTGAACCTGCGGGCGGAGCTGGGTGACCCGCTGGCGGATGCGCGTGGCCGCAAGATGTCGCGGCTGTTCGAGCAGTACCCTAAGATCCAGCGCATCTACCCGGCGCCGCTACAGGCCCACGGTACCACACACATGCATGTCGTGTCCGTGTTTGCCTCAAAAGTTTATTTTCCGCCGCCTAGTTTGAGCCTGCACGTCAATTACCTTTGTTCCAGACTCTTCGCCGCCCTTTGCATGTCGTGTTTTTGCATCGTTTACATTTTTATTTTGTAGCGGAACTTTGTTTGATGAAACAGTTTCGGTTTGAATTGAATTTTGTTTTCCAATTAAGTAATGTCTGTATAATTTTTCATGAAGTAGAAACAGTGACGGTTAATTTTGTTTGTGTGAATGTTTGAGTTTATTTTTTTAGTCGTTATCATCAAGCCCAATTTCCTTTTTTTCTTTTGCGAGTATCGTATTCACGCTTTGTGTATAACTGCGTTATAACAACAACTAGAGCTTTAATTGTAGAAAACCATCAGTAGGCACCGAAACTTTATCCAAAATTCCTACCTATTAAAATGAGATAAATTCTGCAGCGGGTCCTCTGACCCAATGGGAGCTGATATTCTACGGTACGGAAACGCCTCCACAAGAGTATGACGCGTCTCCTGAGACGAATTCACTGAATGGCGGAGCGGCGGCGGGTGGAGTGATGATACCTCCAGAGGCACCGTCTGGTGGAGGAGGCGTGACGTCATGGAGCGGAGCGAACGAGCCCGCAGAGTCCGCGGAAGAAGTGCGACAGAATGCGCTCGACGACGACCTGACGCTCGTCTGGCATTCGCACACGGTGAGTCTGAACTCTCTGTTTGTTGTTTACTCTGTGCAAACAAACCCTTGAATCATATTTTGTTTCTTCTGTTTGAGGGTAATACATGAACAAAGTTTGTTTCGTGGCTACAGAAGCGAATCTTGCAGTACATAATAGAAATTACAAATTCGTTTAAGGAGAAGTAAATATTGTTGAAATTCGGATGTTAGGACCAATTATTATGAAAGTAGTTGTCAAAAAGTTAATGTCTAAAACTGCTTCATTGGTCTTGTGCTCGCAGTTTCTCAATGCTGACCATGAGGGTTCCATTCCTAGATAGAAAAAGTTGTATCCACCTGGAAGTACTCAGTAGCAGTTTGACGTTTGGGTTTGAGACCGCTTGAAGACTAGGCTCATCCTTTATTACACGATAGGACTTAGACATAACTTGCCAAATCTGGGTCTACTATAGGTTTACTTTTTACCTTATTAACAGAGGTGTGCCTCTGCCCAACCCTTCGACGAAACAAGGCGTGATGTTATATGTACTATTAATTATCTAAAACAAACAAAATGAATTGGAACACCTAATCGCTCTTTGTTATAGAGTACCTACCGCAGAGAAAGGTATCTATATACATTTGATGGCACACTGCATTGTCCTTATACCTATTATTGTTCGACCGTGTTTAAACATTAGGACATAAGTCAATAGCAAGACAATGGCGACATGTGGTATTATTGTTTTAGACACCTGTGTGCCACTATGTAAACATTGGATTGAATTAGATGCACTAAATATAAACTCTGTTTACTTAATCATTGGTAGATAGAGTCAGGGATAAAAATACTTTATTATTTTTAAAATCAATCTTAATTATTTGTGAAAAGAAAGTCCATTACGGCTTCGGTATAAAAACAGAAGTTTGTATGTATAAAAAAAAAATGCTGTTGATTTTGCCATTTTAACATTTGGAATTTGGTTTCTATGGAAATAAAAATGGGAAAATTTGGGAATGTCTGTAAGCGTTTTTTTTTTCTATGTGTTTTTGAATGAACTCAAGACCATATTGAATTTTTGCGAGGACAACGTCCGGCGGGGGTCATCAAGTTTAACATAAAATGAAGGTTGTAGGTATTTATATTAAATACCTTTTGGCGTAGATATGAACTTAATGTAAGAAATAAAAAGAAAAAGTGCCCATTCCATAAGTGTGTAAAGTATTCCAACTAAAAATAAATGACTATGTCTTTACAACGGTTCAAATTGTTACCACAGGCCGTTTACAATATAGTCAAATAAAATAAAATTTTATTCGCGAACAAAATGTGTCTCTTACAGTAAAAAAAGCCATTTACACATGTTTTAACACAATACAAATCTTCGCTATAGAAATGGCGAAAAATAACAATGGTCAAAAATTGTGAAAATGGGTGTGAATAAGGTCTTTAGATTTGAGGTTAAATAAAAGTCGAAGCTAAACACATTTTTGCAATAACAAAATGGGAGTAACAATCCTTCGCGTTTTTTGAAATACCTAGAGAACAAGAAATCTAGAACAACAGATGCGTGCCTTGCAAACTACGTATCATACTCTCGATTAAGTTTTTTTTTGGGATTGACATCTCATAGGTCAACTATCAGGTTGTCGCCTGCTTAATCGGACTTGCCTGTGGGTACCTTAATCAATTAAAATTTCTAGCCTAGGCTTAAAAAATTTAAAACTCGAGCGGCTACTCGCTAAGGGCACCCCCTGTCGGTACCCCAAAGGGGGTGCTCTTGGCGAGTAGCCGCTCGGACTTCAGCTTAGGGCATTGCTGGTAGAGGGCAGCAAGGGATAGGCTGGATCATATTTTCAAAGATAATCCTGTCGAATTGAAATAGTTATTCATTGACCGTAAAAAATAAACACTGTATTATTTTGCATGACAACAACAACAATAATACAATATCTAATAACATCATAACTATGAATACACAAAATTTAAGGGTCTGAAAAACAGTTTATCAAGTGATATCGTGTTACCCAATAACTGTAAATGTAAAATACTCGTATTCAGCTGCATCCGGTTAGACTGGAAGCCAACCTCAATAAAGTTTGGAAAAGGCTAGGCTGATGATGACTCAATATTGAAGTAATTGTCGCTAGTAGAGTGTTAGTGTACAATGTAGAAGTCATCATAAATTGGAGTTACAAATGCAAACTACTGGTGTGTTCTGAAAAGAAAAAAAAAACTGTCCTTAAAACTTGCTGAAGTGTGTTAAATATGAGCTGTCATTCCACCTGACTATTCGACTTGACAGCTAACTTCACCTCGGTTTTACTGCGATATTTGTACAGGATAGGCAGGTATAAGGATTTCAATTCGAATTCTGTCTTTGAAACAGAACCACAGAACATAACGGGCAGGCATTTGTGGCTAAGTCAATCCGTTGTACCGTGACGGTACATTCGGCCCGACTAATTGGCTAATGTATCCTTGCTTCGGGCGTTGGATTTGCTAATGCAGCAGTGTGTTATCAGCCTAATTTAACGGTTGATTCTATTCGCCAATTAGTACTACTGCTTCTACATTTTTAACATCGACAAGTTGATTGGACAACAAGCGGAATTAGCGTTGTGAAAAAGCCGTTCAATCGCGTCGAAAATTTGAGGGTTTTGATTGGCAAATATTTGAACATGTGAAATGAAAACAGCGTGGGGTGTTTGACATCAGTTGATGTGAATATTTTATCAAATCTACTACTACTATGACTCATAAAATAGAGTCAAATATCTCAAATACAGGCTTTATAAAATTTAAAAATACCTCAAAAAGTATCCCACATTTTATTTTTGTCAATATATCCTCATTTTAATTTTTTTGCAATTATTTACTACGTTAAGTTTGAAATTTATTAAATAATTTGTATTGTGTTTAGGTGTTATAGGTTCTTGATAAGTGTGCAAAAGGGTATAGCAGGTTTAGTATTGAGAATGTGCCCCCAGAGCCAAATGTAATGAATTTGATATTGTTAAGTACGCTGCTCATTTGCATTACTATTTATGTAGTTTTTGACTGCCTAGCTCTTACTGTCATTGAGTAACCTTGTAAAATGTCGTAATGACAGATATTTTTTTTAACTTTTCGTTCTCTAACACTAATAGAGCTAGGAATGTGATTCCAAAGCCAAACTGTAGACAACATTCACATCCTATGCTTGCCTTTATTGAAAAATCCACAGAAGAAACCGAGAATGTATTAATGTAGTCATAGCTTTAGACGATCCAATCATATGTGACATAATAATGTGTGGAGATGACAGCTCCCTTTAACCGAAACACGTCATATTTAGGGCCAAAATAGGAAGTGCGAAGGCTGTTGTTCCCTTGACACCCATTCAGCAAAAAGCAACGACTACGTTGTGTTCAAGCCCTTGTTTGGGACTCTATTATAAATAGAGAAAGACCAAAATAGCACCTATGGCATTAAGTCCGCCTCTGTAAATTTATGTGCTTAAAGTGTTAAATAAATAAATAAAATTAAGCAAAACATATGTATGTTAAATTTATTTATTACCCGACTGCGCGAACGTAAAGACAGAGTTCTGTTTTTCAAGCGTATTTATTTAGATTTGTAGTCGGTGGCATCAAATCTAAGATTGAACTAAAATAACTGCCAACAAGTGCATTAGACTTCTTGAAAAGTGATCTTGTTTTGAACTCATTTGCTGCAGTTGGGGTTCTTATGTTTTTGTACTTTTATTAATTTCTTGGAAAATTTTCAGAGAAATAAAATCTGTACTTAACTCAAAATCGAAAAGCCCTGTGAAATATTCACAAACCCATGATAGAAGCAGACTAAAAAAGATAAGCATATCTCTTCTTTGTTAATCTGGCAACATCAAATATATCTGAGTAGTATTAACCATCAAAGAAGGGCTTATGGTTGCGTACTAACTGCCCGGTTGGGCGGTCAGGTCAAGCTACGCTTGCCGTGTTTGATCCGGGTCCGGTATAGGTTCAATTCCCAGGTGTTGTGGAGGTTTTACATCTGGAATTTCGCAGTAGCCTGGAGCTAGATTTCTGCCCGGTTGATGACTATAGGCCTATTAAGGGACTAAACATAACTGACAAAACGTGGAGATACTATAGGTACACCTCAGCTTTAACCTTTGGGGAATACAGGCGTGTATTTACTGATTTAATACATAACTAAATCAGTAAATACGGGTACATCGTAATGGTTGAATATTGCGAAAAGAAACAGGTGCAAAATAAACTAATTTATTTACGTTGACACGAAGCAATTTTCCGCTCATTTACTTGAAGTTATCTCCCCATTGTCTCTTACCGACTTACAGCCCAAAATGCCTAATGCAGCATGGGGAGGTAATTTATTATTTTACAATTTATTTTTTGCTAGATAATGTTCGCAAGCTAAAAACAAATAATTCGTCATCGATCATTAAAATATTCCATTACTTTATTTCTTACGCAGATTTGGGATATAAAACTCAAAGAAAAGATAAAAATAGAAATGAACTAGATCCCTCTTTTACTTTATCTCTCAATACATAATACCCGAGATAACTATCTTCAAAGTAATAATGAGATACTGGATTCCAATTTGAATAAAATATCGTCAAATAATTAATTCGGTGAAAGATCTGAGACATCTTTGAAAAGAGATAGCGTGGTCCTTCGAGCCGGATGATGAATACACCACACTTAAATTACCGCTTTTATGATTTATTTCTCCTTTGAAGATTAATAGCCCTAGATTATTTATTAGGTAGGAAAACTGCTGCGCTTGTATCTAGGCTAATATCCTCACGCGATTCAGAAATTTACGCCCCGCGCTATTACAGAAACACCAGTTTGAACTCATCAAGACATTGCCACCCCCTATTCTCGCGATAAAACCTGATGTTTATACTAAAATTCCTTCATATACTAGATGAAGAGTTTTTACGTTATTTGATAAATGAGATACGATGATGAAATGAGAAACTTTATGGAGATTGTTGTTCTCTTTATTGTGCATTGAAAGATATTTACTTGAACAAATGGTAGCAAGGACCAGACGAGTCTGAGTGAAAATGTTAAGAATTTAGTTCGTGTACATCCATTCTCATCTTGTAGAAATTGAGTCGCAGTGCAATTTTACAATTAAAGGTTTTGGTAATTTGTCAAGGGTTTGTTTGCACAATGGTTTTTTGTTTAAGGTATTTCGTAGAAATATACAAAAGGGTGCATACATATAATTTTGTTAACTACAAGTACTGTTTTTTTTTTTTGTTTTCAAAATTAAACTGAGATCATTTTATATTTTGATTCCATATTAAGTTATTTTATACCTATGGTATGATATTATAATAAGCACCATAAAAAAATACTACCAGACAATGCGCCCCATGGGGTAATTAAGCGTGATATGATATAATTTTTAAGTTCTATATCCATTGTTTAGATCGGCAAATATTGGCTTCAATAAAGTATCTTTCCGTTCGCCATAGATATCTGGATCATGGTGAAAACTAACGAAGAATTCGGTAAAGTTTAATGTATGAAAAGTGTATGTCTATAACAAAATGTTAAATCTTAAAGTTCGCTTGATTTTTATTTATTTTGTAATTAAAATCGTAATGTTTGAAGATTTTTATATTGACCAACTTGATCTGGACCAATATAAAGTAATAAACTGTTATAAATTAACAATGAACTGTTGTAATAAACTGTTAATTTAATCTTTCATTATTCTTAAAATATTTTGTTGTAATGTGATTTATTTTATTTAAGCTAGCCGCTATTTACTACCAGACTTTATTTCGTAGCGTATCTAATAGAATCTAATTTGTACTCATCCTTTTTATCAGAAAGTATCTCGTGAAAGAAACCCTATTTCTTTTTTCATCCATCAACTCCAACAGAGACTGATTTTATTTTTAGTACTAACGAATTATTTCTTTTTTTTACTAGATAAGTGAAGATAGTCCCTCTGAGACGGTGGAGTCGGGCAGCGCGGGTCAGTACACGGGGAACGCGTCGGGTTGCGCGACGCACGCGCCACAATCGCTTCACTGTCTAGGTTTGTGCCTATTCATCATCATGTTAATGTCAGCGGCCGACGCGTTGGGTTTACAATCGTCAAGTATCAGTTCTCAACGCAGACAGCCGTATAGAGTAAGTAATCGCGATTGTGCACTAACTGCTAGCGGTAGGTTAGAGTTAAGAGTGTGTCGGCCGGCGCGAGCGCCGTGCTTGAGCTCCGTGGCCGCGCTGGCTCCCTAGTACCGCGCCTAACGCATTGTGATTTTAGTTAAATTTACCGGGTTTTATATATAAGTACAAGCTGTTATTATTGATATGTTTGTTTTTTAAGTTACGGTTATGCTGCTGTCCGATCACAATGTGGGAATTAGCGCTGTCGTATGTGCACCGATTTTGTCTGGGTCTACCTTTAAGTAAGATCAATGAAGCCATATGTTTAATTTAGAATTTTCAAGTGAAGTAAAACTTCGTCAAAAAATTCTTGTTTAGTGAAGTTGGCCTAATTTTCTCGCTGTGAGAAATAAATTAGGACAAATCCTTTAAACCTATGCAAGAATTATAATATTAAAGCTACACCAATCAAATCAGATTAGTATCTGAAATGTTGCTTTGATCCACGCAGTTAAGTTCTAAAAGCTTCAGCGGTAATCAAAGCCATGCGGCTATACAGGCAAATACGTACAGCCAACCAGCTTTGACAGTATTGCGCGTTGGATTCATTGGAAATTCCGTAATACTGTTTGGCTATTGGCTAGTCTTAATCCTTGCAGATTTTACTGATTACTTGTTAAAGCGCTGTCTATTCAATTTCCAGCTACTAATATAAACGCCTCATCACCAATTCTGGATTTAGGATATTCTCTAATTAAACATAGAAATACTATTTGACGTTTTCCGTCCTTCTCTCAACTTTCTCAATGGATTTGACCGCCTTACTTAAATTTGGTTTATTAGTTGATTCATACGAATTCACTCGCCCGAAGCGAGTGAATCGATACAATTAAATAATATATTATTTTCTTTATGTGACTCCCATGAAATAAACAACTCCAACAACAACCAACGACTACCAACTCCAGAAATACGAATTGCGTATGAACTTTATAGCATGTATGTACTTGAAGTATGTTCATAAATTTATTGTATACAATTCAAAACGTGCCAGTTACCTAAACGTATTTCTGGAGTCGACGATTCGCCCACAAATATATGAAGTTCGTGCAAGTCACCTAAAGAAAATAATGTATTATTTAGGTGTCAATTCACCCGACTTGGGCGAGTAAATACATGCAAATTGAATAATGAGCCTTAAATTTAAGTTCAATAAAGTCACCTTTTAATCATCGTGTTTAGACTAGACAAAGTCGGCGTGCTTACGGCCTAACTTATGTTAGAATGTTTATCAATAGTTAGCGAATAATGCCGCGTCTCGTACCTACATACATAGACTTCGTACTTAAGATTTACGTACTGTTTGTTAAGGATCTATTGTACCTACTAGTTAACAGTTGCTGCTGTTATTATGTTAAGTCCAAACGTTTGAGAAAATATGTCATCTTAGCCTAGCATTTTCCCACGATAAACTTGTCAAAAGATAAAAATAAGGACCAGGACTATGGGAAACCAAGTAAGAGCAACAAGTATTGTTATACTAGTTGCTCTTACTGAGACTCAAGGATACTTTCGATATTTTTCAAAGACTGATGAATTCAGTAACTCCTGATTTTTGAAAGCCTGATGTAGTTTCAAGATCTGTACTAAGATTGGTCGATCGAAACAATAACAGCTGATCAAATCACTTGTCATGATATTTGCCAACATATTAAATTGAGGCTTTCAAATAACAAAAAACGATTGAAATATTACACAAAACGTAAACTTCAAAACTGGAAAGTGTTTTTTAGCGGCTGGACTTGATATTTTAACACTCCTCCCTTAAAAAATGGGGCAAAACCATCAAACTTTCAAATGGACAGCTAAAATAAAAAAATAAATGTAATTCTCTAGGTGTTACTATTTAAGTATGTTCATTTGTATAAACCATCACTTTATTGGCAAAAATATTAATGAAGAGCTAGTGAACAAGTGCAATTACGTATAATAATGTATAATTACGATATCAAGTTGAGAACGTCCATTTTTCACGGGTAATTGCAAAGAGTATGAGTGAACAATGTTTAGAGTTTCCTTAAAATCAATACGTAAAACTGCGTTCACACCAAAACTTATCGTCAACTGCCGACGGTGAGTGCCGAGTTCAAAATATATGAAAAATAAAACGGAATGTGCTTTGTTTTTCATACATTCTCACATCTGGCTGCCTATGAGCTTGGTGTGAGTCAGTCTTACTGTAATTTCTATGTGGTGTTATAAACTTAAGCCCATTTAACGTACTTATTTTGCACTGTGACCAAAATTTTACTAATTTCGATATTGTTTTTTGGAACTAAAATTACTCACAGTACAGTTTAGCAATTTGTAAAATAATTGTTTATTTTTCAAAATTCTCACTGGTTCACTGTGCAACTCGTATTTTCACTGAAAACGTAACGTACGTTGAATCAAAACGATACCAAATGTTAGCGCATTTACTATATCCCTTCACATGTTTATAACATAATTTATTTATTAATGAATATATTTAGATATTATAATAAAGTAATAGAATAAATTTATTTTAGAGTAAATCATGTTCTGATTTATTTTAGGCATCGTTTTGGCGATATTTTTCAATGAATTGTTGCTTTCATCATGTTGTAAGAGTTATTTGCAGCTATTTATAATTTGTTTTTTCATCTACAAACGAATGAATATTTTGAAATAGTTTTCTAATTAATGAAAAATACATGTCTATACTGGGAGACTTTCTTAGCGTCTTGAAAAAAAATGGGGGTAATAGGTGAACGGAGTAGAAGCTTTTAGCATAGAAATTTTTATTATTTTTATTTTTGAATAACATGTAATTAAATTGATCTAGCAATAAATACTACACATTTAAAGTAACATTTTCATACTAGAACAACAAAAACAGAAATTTGGAAAAAAAAATACAAAAAAATATATTTAAATCTATCGAAACTCAAATCATACGCACCCTACTCAATGCGCGGCATGTATCATTGATTTCGGAGCGCGGTCCTACCCTTTGAAGCCGGCTGATAGGCGGCCTCATTGATCTTTCGCAGGCGCACGAGCCGCACACGCATCCCTGTCCACCCGCGTACCGCGCTCCTTTAGTCACCTACGATGAATCTGAAGGCCTTCCTGCCTTCTATTCTAGTTACACAACACACCATATGAAGGTCGAGACGGTAAAAAATGTCATCCGGTATTTGTTGAAATGAAAAAATCGCCTTTACGTATGTTTGAGCAGGAATACATATCTGTTATAATAAGTTTAAATTGTCTTTATTCTCATCGACGTGTTTGTCGTAGTATATTAAAACTCACCATGTCATGTTACCGACCATTATTTTTAAAGCTAGATACGTCGGGAAAATATTGTGATTTAAATCTACCATTGAATTCAAGCGAAGTTGTACGTGTCAACGTAATATGTGGAGCTTATACGAAGATTATTTACTTACTTGGTCTAACGTTAATAATTTTTCTTTTCAATGTTAATGCATGAAAGCAGATTATTGTAATGAATTCTATTTTACTTCGTAGTTTTTTTACTCCATTCGCTTTTTATTTAATGGAAAGGCTACTTGTTTAATAATTCTGAGTCCAATCAAGTTTTTATTTGAGAGGAAATATGCTACGATAAACACTACATAAAATAAATGTAGTTTTCATGTATTTGGACGTAACTTGTAGGTTTAACATAATTGCATATTGTGGTTGTGATCATAGCGAAGATTGCCAATCCATATAGCATAGAACAATATAAAATAATTGTAAATAATAAGTAGGTATGTATCGATATAAATAAATTTGGAGACTTGTACAAATTTGCTCACAAACCTGTAAATTGAAAACGACTGAACGTTCATGATTTCTCATCGACTGGTAGTAAAATTATCGTAATTTTAATATAATAGATAAGTATCTAGAATACTTCTCCATCATCACTTCTAACACTTTATTTTCTACAGATTCCAAGTCAAAAATAATGTTGGTTTAATGTTAACTATCGCTCGATGGACTAGAAATCATCAAAAAGGCTCATTTTTATAATAGTTGTGTAAAATTGTTCACCAATTTCGAAGTTAAGTAGCAGCCCAATGAACTGTATCTATTAATGTAAATGTTGAAGCATAATTTGTATATATTGAATCTAATGTGAACGGGAAATAATAAAAACAATCTTTTATTACAAAATTAACTCAGGTTTTCATTTGACGTCAATATTGTGTAGTGTCTTGTCTCTGATGATTGTTATTTAAGCAGTTAGTCGCATTTCGTATTGTTGTAAGAAAACAAACTGTGTTTCATTAGAATAGTTGTATTTTGTTTATTTTTATTACATTTGTTTATTGCATGTTTCGCTTTGCTTAGACTAAGCTTGCTTTAATCAGTTAGCACCGCAAACCACGCTTCATTAATTTCACATGTCAATTTAATTATTCACTGGCACCATTTTATCAAAACATCTTTTAATTTCTTCTCACCTCTCATTTTCGTCACATGAAATTAAACTTTATTTTTCTGTCTGATTTCATTTAATTTTGTGCACGTCTCTTTGCATGTTTACTTCTATTTTAACATTCGTTTGTTTTCATCAACTGTATGATTCGACAAAGTATGTATGACCAAAATTATTTGAGATCAGTGACAAGATTCTATGTTACCTTTCCTAAGTTTTCCAAAACTTGCTTCCCTCTCTGTGAACTGACATCGAGTCTCTCGGACGCGCATCAGCATCATTTGGCAAGAGATCGCAAGCTGCATGGACGCTGGAAAAGGTGCTGGGTGGTGAAGGACTGTCGCTCTGTTGTTTCATGTAATTAAATACCTTTGTTCTCTTTCTTTCACTAGAGTGCGCGAAGGGCTTGCATTTGTACTCCGGTCGATGCTACAAACGTTGTCCTGATGGTACGTATGCCAGTGAGATTTCAATGGAAAGGAGCTCAAGAAGACGTAACCTAACTTATTATTCGGAGGGGGCTATAATGAAAAGACAGTACGGCGACGCCCCTAAGCAGACCGCGTTAGAAGCTTTAGATATGGAGTCTGCAGCTAACGAGAGCGTCGCTAAGTCCCCTCTCACGTGCCTTCTGTGTCATTACACATGCGCCACCTGCGTGGGCCCTCACAACAATCAATGTTTGTCTTGTTTAGACGACGCTCAACTCTTCAACTTAACCGACACCGAACCTAAATACTTCTGTTACCAGAACACGGTACTGGCGCAAATAAAGGACGCTAATTGGCATTATAGGCTGAACGTTGCCCTTGTTGTCGTCTTGTTCGTAGTCAGTTCTGCCTGTTTGTATTTCATGTTATCGTGTGTCGCGAAGAGGTACTGTTGCGGCGGATATTACAAACCAAATGTAGTCTATAATAAGTTGGCTGTAGATGATAAAATGCAGAGTGCGATGGAGGTTGAAGAGGAGATACATAAGGCTTTAAAGGATTTTAGCGAGAGCGAGTCAGATGACGACTTGAATTTATAGCAATTGTTAACATTCCATCCTAAGTATTATGAACTCATCGAACATGTGACCGTTAGTGATTAGGAGATAAAACAGATGCAGGGCTCGTGTTGTGATATTTACCATTCGGTTGTCACAATATTATAGTTTGTAAAGAATGTTAGTATTAGTTCAATGAGATTTTAATTCGTACAAACATTGAGGTTAATTTGAAATTATTCCAAAGAGCTGTTACAACTCTTGAACGTTACTCTAATTCTGTTCCTTTACCTTTTCGGGTTCTTTTTTTACGCGCAGATCTTTATGAATATTGGTTGTGTCTATTTTTTTTATTTGAATTTTATATTAGAACTTTTTTTTCTTAAATAATGTAGAGTATGAAGTAAAATAGAGTATTATGAAACATTCCATTCCAAAAATAATGATAAAATCTTATGATCCTTAAAATTATTTTCGATCCCCATAGCCTTCGACATTGGGGGCTTGGGGGCGCTATTATTATTTCTAAAAGGCGCGACAATTCACCCCCGTCAAGATGGCGATATTTCGTAAATTGAAGTAATTTAATTTGCTCAAAATCTTACTTATTTCTCTTTATTTTCTTTTTTTTACGTAGTTTGTAAGCCTTGAGATTCGCTCAAAGAGACTCAAAATAATTTTGATTTCTATGGTTTAGTTCTATATTTTCTTTTTATTCGTAAGATCTTCATAATAATCGCATAATATTAGCTTAGGTATATTTGCTCAAGATGCCATTCTGTTTGTGTGTGTACCAAGCCCGTTTGGTACTGTGTAAATATTTGTATGTAAATAAATGAGTTCCTATTTTCATATGCTGTTTTATTAAAATGCTTTCTACATTTCTTAATGCATGGGGAGTGCATGTTTGATTATCTACGCTTAAAGTGAAGTTGGCAAAGTAAGTATGAACAGATGAATAAGAAGAACCTACACTTACGTAAGTATTTCCATTTCAGAGTGCAGCAGAAAATTATATACAGAAAAGGGAGTTACCTTTACCTTAAGAAAATAGTCCATTTGACCGAATTTCCGAGTCTCAGTAAAGACCAGCCTTCTGCGCGGAAAATATTTTAGAGCACAAGTGTGTGCGTAGATACAGGTGCACTGTCTCTTCCCTCACTCTCACAGTCCGATGCGACGGCAATCCGATACCCTCTTGCTTTGGAAATCACGTTATCATTAGCCCTGCACCTAATCTCTACCTAAAGATTATGACAAGTTTATAACATATGAATGTTTACATAAGCATTAAGAACCCGTCACAAAAACATTACAATGAAAAACGCAAAACGAAGTTTTGTAAACAAGAAAAACTCCTAAGGGTTTTATGGCAGCTTTGAGGTGTTGACAGGTAAACTGGGTATCAAAAATCAATCCAAGCCTAATTTATCCAAATTAGGCTGAGAATCAGTACTTTTTGAATATCAGAATAACATATAAAATTACAGAGGCAGTCCCCTAAAACACCCGCTTTTCACCACTATCTAGTGATTTAGCTGGGAAGAAGAAGTAACACAACAATCTCCTCAGCAGAACAGCTGTCATTTAAGTTAGAAGAACAGTTAATATCAACACTGACACACCATGATCGCCATAATAACAACTTCTTTATTATGAAAAAAAAAACAACGCATCCAAGATGATATATTTCCCACGGACCCACACCATTATTACGGAGATCCCTCGAAAATAAACGCGTCCGTCGAACGATCAATAAACTTAATGTATTGGGTAATATAAGCCCTCAGTAAGGTGCCAGTATCAAAACTAAGCTACCCTATATCATGGACTGGTACTTGGGACTTCCACGACGTTGCTTTTACGGTACTAACTAATACAAATATTAGGCTTCAGAATATGTACTTGAGGGCTGTGGCTAGGCAACAATAGGGAGCTAGACTGTTTACCCGACTACGGTGAAGCAAAAAGTCGTAAGCGATCATAAGCTTTAGAGCAAAGTTTTTGAACTTGGTTTTTCCTAAACTAATATTATAATCAGAAAAGATTTGATGTTTTTGCATGTAGGTATTATCCATTTGTAATGGATAATCTCGAAAACTACTGCACCGATTTTTAAAATTCTTTCACCTATAGAAAGCTACATTATCACCTAGTACCATAGGCTATATTTTACCCCGACAAAATTAACAGCAAATGTTCCTGTGAGTCACGCGGACGAATTCGCGGGCGAAATGCTATTTTATATAAAAGGTTACGTTAATCTAATATTAAGATAGTTGTCAGGACGAATCAATAGATTGATCCCACGTCAGCAAGGAAGTAAAAATATCGTGGCCCTATTTATCGTGCACTGGATTTTCAGTTCTCGGCGGTGGGCTGAGTGTTGACAATCGAGAGTGCATCCCAGCGCGTTAAAAAACACACTGTTGGATTTTCAGCTTTAGTCGCCCAGTAGAGCGTTTTAAAATCCAGTGCGGCATAAAATCCCCCTGCGTCAATTGTACTTCCGTGCGAACGTGGGCTAAGAGGTCAGCTTATACTAGTTCTGCTACCATGGCATGCGGCCTACTGTAGGTAGAGACATAACTCAGATAGAATTGGTTTAAAAAATATATTATTCATGAATAGTAATGAAATGAAAGATCGATTACGTAAATAAATGATAACGGGATCCTATCTCATCATCATCAGCCTATACTGTTTCCACTGCTGGGATACAGGCCTCCTCTCGGTGAGAGGGAGTGGACCATAATCCACCACGCGGGCCCAGTGCAGGTTGGTGGATGTCATATGTCTTCGAATTTGTGGTTCTAAGACATGCCGGTTTCCTCACGATGTTTTCCTTCACCGTTTTGAGAGCAGTGGTGATGAAATAATTTACACAAACTAAAGCGCCCGTTGCTTGGGTTCGGACTTGCGACCTACTACTCGTAAGTCGCGGCCGTTACCACTGGGCCACCACTGCTCTCATATAAGTTCGGATCCTATCTAGGTTTGTGAAATAAGGCTGAAACAAATTCGAAGGCCATGCGATCTCTTTGAAGTCTAAACAGTCTAGATGCGTAGCGTCGTGTAATGCCACGCAGCACAGCTTGTGAGTAAAAACGTAGGAAAATATCAATTTCTGGTATTAGTGGTCATAGTACCAAGTCTTACAAACCAGTAATTATTAAGTCACAGAAATGACTGGCCACGTCCACTCCATCTGTGTAGTTCTTTTCTCATAATATAATTTCAGACAAGTATGTACATAGTCTTCACATGATCTGACCAAGATTATGTCTGGACTTTAAAAGAGACTGTGAACTCTGAGTTGGTTTCGGCTTTTCTTCTCAGAGAAGTCAGATAGGAAACGACGACCTCATCTAGTTTTTAGTGATGTGTTTGTAAAAACCTACTTAAATAAGAAAACAAATAATAGAGACGTGGACTAGATTTGATTTTGACGTAAAGGAATCACCAAAAATGTAACTGATTCAAGTCTTTCCCCATAAACCAACTACACTTTACTCCAACTACGCTTCACCCCCGTACCGTTGTCACGAGGTGACTCAAGATTCATCCGAAAATACCAATAATTGCATAGAGGGGAGAAAAAATTATTTCTTTTCATTCCACCCTCACACATCGCTTATGTGGTACTTATACAGGGTGTCCAAGAACCTGGCGTCCAACTGGATTCCCACGATGCCCCAAGTTCTAACAGTACTCAGAAAAATATTTTAAAAAATCCACCCCATGTACTTACAGAATTATACTGATTTAAAAAAAAAGGGGAAATGAGCACCCTGTGACATACTTTTGAATGCTGTGACTGCTAATGCTGATAATTTCGATATTTCTTGGAGGTTTTGTAATCTAGGGTATTGCTGTGTCTAAATAGAATGTAAAAATAATGTACTTATTGTACCATTTTAAAATAAAATATTATTTTAACTAAAGGTGATATGGAAAACTATTGAATTTCGCAACTTTGACCGACTGTAGTGTAAAAAAAATGTACCAAAATAGTATGGCAAGTGACGTCAAATTTTGACGCGTTTATTCCTCTTTTTAAAAAGGTATAATACTTACACATTAATTTGAAAAAAAAAAATTTTGATAATATTTTTACTCAACAACCCAATTTTTACGAAGTGCCTACCTACTAACGGTAACTGTCGGACCCTTTCTTATCTTAGAAACTGTTATGTTACTACTATTATTTACTTCGGTTCCAAGAGTGAGCAAGAAGGAAATACACACAGGTAGATGGGTTCCCAGTAGAATAAAAGCAAAGAATGTTAGTTTAAAGATATTTTATTACAATAAATGTTCAAAATGTTGACCACCCGCGGCAATACAAGCTCTCACTCTCCTTAAAAAGGACCGCTTTATGTTTCGCGAGTAACTTTTTTGACGTATCACCTGCACTGCTTGTGTTATCTTCTCACGAAGGTCAGCGATGTCATTAATGGGCTTCGCATAAACGAGCTCCTTCATAGTTCCCCAGAAAAAAAAATCCAGCGGATTTAAGTCAGGTGAGCGGGCTGGCCACGGGATTGTTCCTGATCGCCCAATCCACCTGTTCGGGTATTGCTCGTCCAAAAACTCTCTAACGGATACGCGAAAATGTGCTGGACAGCCGTCGTGTTGGAACCACATATCTGGTGGGGTCTCTTCTAGTAAGTTTGGCAAATCATTTTGAAGAAAATTTAAATATGATTCGCCAGTCAAATTCTCGGGCATCTCAAATGGACCAATAATATTCCCACAGAGAATACCGGTCCACATGTTCACTTTGAACCGGTACTGGGATCTATCTTCTCGCATCAAGTGCGGATTTTCCACATGCCACTCGTGCAAGTTGTGTAGGTTCATGTAGCCATCCTTCTTAAATGTTGATTCATCTGACCACAAAATTTTGTCGATAAAGTTTTCGTCTTCTCGATGTTTTTGCAGGATTGTTTCACAAAACGCGACTCGGCTCGGATAGTCTCGAGGTAAAAGACTTTGCACTCGCTGTACGTGGTACGGATGATATTCTTCTTTTTGGAGAATACTGTGTGTTGTGCTCTTCGGTATCCCCGTATCAGCTTCTATTCCTCGCACAGAGATGCTTGGATTTGCCGACACCGCCTCTAAAACTTCATCGCGTATGAAGTCATTTACGGGTCGTCCTTCACCAGCTACTTGATTGGGGAACCGCCCGTCACATAGTGATCTGTGCACATTAATGAAAACTCGATGGTCGGGATATCGCGTAGCCCTCGGATACCTTTCTCTGTAAAGTCTCGCTGCAGCTCGTCCATTACCTCTACATTCTCCATAAATGTAGTGCATATTTGCGTATTCTTGCGGAGTGTAGGTCGCCATGGTAGCACACACAAAACACAAACTGTCCAAACACAGGCAAAGGTCGTCGTAAAGAGTTCGTTTCAAAGTCCAGAGCACAAAGAGTAATCGAGTCCAATAAACAAAGCGTTAAATCGTAGTACGTGATCAATGGTAACAATAAGAGAGAGGTGCGTAGTAACGGCAGGAGGCAGTGACGCGTACTGACCGTACTGTTATCCTAAATAGCACGATCCCAGATAGCGTCACTATCTATCTCACTCGCACCTCTAACCTTTTTCTCCCTCACTCTTACCTGAATAATGGGGTACCATAAAGAAGAACCAGCAAATCGCAAAGATAGTTTCTGTCTTGCTCCCTCCTGTTGTAATAACGAATCACTATGGTGAGATGCATGCACATACCGTCCCTTACGGTCTAACCTGTTTTTTGAGAGGCCTGTTGTTATTTTTATGAGCATACAATAGTAATTCTTTAGAGGTTAGATTCAATTCGTCGTAAATTTTTCTTTCTAAGAATTCTGTAAGACATCGTAAAAATTGGGTTGTTGAGTAAAAATATTATCAAAAATTTTTTTTTTCAAATTAATGTGTAAGTATTATACCTTTTTAAAAAGAGGAATAAACGCGTCAAAATTTGACGTCACTTGCCATACTATTTTGGTACATTTTTTTTACACTACAGTCGGTCAAAGTTGCGAAATTCAATAGTTTTCCATATCACCTTTAGTTAAAATAATATTTTATTTTAAAATGGTACAATAAGTACTTTATTTTTACATTCTATTTAGACACAGCAATACCCTAGATTACAAAACCTCCAAGAAATATCGAAATTATCAGCATTAGCAGTCACAGCATTCAAAAGTATGTCACAGGGTGCTCATTTCCCCTTTTTTTTTGAAATCAGTATAATTCTGTAAGTACATGGGGTGGATTTTTTAAAATATTTTTCTGAGTACTGTTAGAACTTGGGGCATCGTGGGAATCCAGTTGGACGCCAGGTTCTTGGACACCCTGTATACCGATTCCCCACCGTCTAAGTTCAATAATACCACCCATTGTGCTCTGTCCAATTTATTATTCCGCTTAAATGGATCGCATTTTCATTAAAATAAAAAGGAAACACTCCCCACGAACAGTTCGTTTCTTTAGTTCTCTTTAATGTTGTGAATTTCGCAAACTTCCAACTTTCTCGACGTCGAACTTAATTTCGATCTAATGAGCCTTAATTTTCCATTCAGAGTTCTGAACATTTTTTGTATCAGGAAGTATTGCCACTAATTGGATACAGTCTCCCAGAAAGTTGATAACAGGAATAATATTGTGAGAAAAACGTGCGAACTTTATACAGAAGACGTCGCGTCGTAAATAATATAAAAGGATATATAATTAGATCCGATCCTTTCACATCTCTTCCGACTCATTTAATGCCAATAATCGAATGAGGATTGGTTTCAAAGCTCCCTCGCGTTCTAAAAACGTGTCAACCGCGTGACCTAATTCTTTTTCCTCATATAAAATCATAGTAAGTGAGGCAGGGCGTTTCGGTACATCACATCTCTCACTATGATAACGTTAACAGGTCGTAAACTGTGTTTGTCCACTGCGTTACGCCTCTACTGAGTTATAAAACAAACCATGTGAACCTATCTTAAAGCCGTTTTATAGTCAGAGGCTTTTACGCTTTTTATAGACTATTGCCTGGTCGACTGGGAAAACTAAGCAAACGATCCAATCTCAGCTATCGAGATCTTTTCAAATACAACTGAAGTCTGCCAGTCAAATGGGATAGTAGTTTACATACGAGATTCGTACTGGCATATCGTGTGGTGAAAAGGATTTTTTTTTCATACGTGCCTGCAGATGAACGCTTCGTTACAGATGGAAAATATTTTTTCGAATTTAAATACGAGTTCATTTTCACGTTTCAAGGATGGGAGTGCATTAAAAGAGCCTGGATGAGTGATAATGCTTACGTAGTATAATGTAGGTAGCCGGGGCTTTTGGTAGGTACCTCCCTAATAATCTGATAGACTTTCACACAAAGACTTTTAGGCGCGTTATGGCGCCCTGTTTGCTTCAATGAAACTAGGTTCAGTAGTAGTAAGATGTATATTTCTTTCAACGTTCAGTATTCATATGACAGCGGAGGAAATATATAGAATTGTCAATTTGGCAAATATAGGAGATGAAACTTGCAGTTAATTACACACCTTAAATTAACCAAATGTTTTTATGTATAATGATCATACTTTTCGTAACGCTCTCGTCTCGCATTCACCAGCTTACTCCCCAAGTCAAGCGTGCGTAAAGAAGTTTTATTTCAAAATGTGCCCTTTACCATTCCAGGGCCAATCGGAACGCCGAACGCTGTCAAGATGGTTCAAAGGACCACAGAGGCCTTATCGCGATGCGTTACGTCAATGTAACGTACAATCTGTTAGATGCAGGGACCATTGTAATGTAGCCAGCAATCAATGAGACAAGGAAGATGACTGTACCTATTTGTGTGTAATTTAACCTCTAAGTCCCTGAGATACTTAAGGTGTGTTGCCAATTTTATCTAAGAGTGCGGACCATTTGGTTCGCCATAGGCTTAGACAAGTATCTATTATTATATTCGAATTCGACCCTTACTTCTAGAAAACAAAATCATTATTTTGTCATGATCAAAATATTTACATGGCAACATTTCCGATACAATTCAATTTTATAAAAGCACGTCATTCGTAGATATTCATTACAAAACAAAAAACTGAGTAAATACCGAATCATTTAAATATTCCAGTTCTGCATTTCCGCAGCTTCATACAGAATGTGATGTTCAAATAATAACATTAATGGGACTCAAAACAATAGGTCTGAATGTTGGTTGAAAACAAATGAATATTGAATTGTTTTTGAAACAATAGCTTTTGAAGCGAATGATTTTCGAATAGGTACAGTCATCTTCCTCGTCTCATTGATTGCTGGCTACATCAACAATGGTTCCTCTATCTAACTAAAAATGTACGTTGCATTGACGTCGCGCCACAAAAATAAAAGGCCTCGGAGGTCTCACAATGACCTCTGCGGCCTTTAATTTTTTTCGAATGACATCTCACAGGACAACCTATGTCAGCTCAGCTGCTTATCCGGACCTTAATAAATAAAGGCCTCCAGCTAAGGCTTAAAAACATAAAACAAGAGCGACTAAACACTAAGGGCACCCCTGTGGGGTATGGACCTCGGCTTAGGGCATCCTGGTAGAGAGCAGCAAGGGAAGGGCTTGCTCGGAATGATAAAATAAATAAATAATAAAGAAACGCACACTAGTGCCACAGAGGTCCCATCACGATGCGTGACGTTAATGTAACGCACATTTTTGAAAATACAACTATCCTGCATCATTTTAGTTAACAATTATGGGACAAGTACAATTTATTAGTCGTCCATAGTATGAATAAAATCTTATAAACTGAATAAATATTATGTAACATAATATCAGCAAAATCAGTGCTCCCACTGCTGGGACACAGGCCTCCTTGAGATTAGAGAGATTAGTTACGGCCTTTACAACTAGACCACCACTCCACATTCAAATTTAGAATAAATAAAAATAAATAAATATCTTAGGACAACCAACTCACTGTTATCTGATCCCAAACTAGGCAGAGCCTGTACTATGGTAACCAGACAACTGATAAATATACTTATATATTTCTAAACACATACATATTATAAATAAATTACACCCAGACACAGAACAAATGATTGTGCTCATCACACAAAGATTTGTCTTGAGTGGGAATCGAACCCACGACCTCAGTCTTTGCAGTCATAACATATATGTATAAGGCAACATTTCAATACATGATCGTACGGACCGGGGATAAGCAATGAACGGCCAGCCTGAGTGCATTTGAATACAGTGATCACTACGAAAATGGAGCAACTCCATAGGTTCAATGTAAACTACTCGTACGTACGCTCTGTCACTAGCTGTGGACTAGCTTTTGCCAACGGCTTCGCTCCCGTGGAAGCTGGAAATTATCCCACAGGAAAGTACTACCGGGATAACAAGTATCCTATGTGTTAATAGAGGTTATAAACTATCTGTGTCCCAAATTTCATCACGGACGCTTCTAAAAGTGCTAAGCTCGTACCCAAATTCTGGGCTGACTATATTTAAATTGCTATCGACACGCTAAGAAGAAGTTGGTAAACTGTCATCTTTTAATATCTTCGTAATAGGGATCCATATTTTAGAACGCTGCTCAGTCTATATACATTTTAGAACGGTTTTCAATTTAAAATTGCAGAACTTGTTACATGACAGCGTACTATTCTAGAGTGTATAAAATTTTACACAAACTATTGTTGTATAAATTTCGATGTATCAGTCCAAATTCGGGGACATAGCCATTAAATGGGGACCACAGAGCTGATATTATTGTGTTCTGTGGTTGCACTAATCGGATCCGATCTATATCACTCGACCCTTGTTTATAGCGGGTCCTGGATTTATAGGTACCGGTATGTCTAGGTACTTTGTGGGCTTTACATAAGTGACTGTAGACGCACGGCCTAACGAGTTGGGCTAAGCCGCAGGTGACTAAAATCGCAAATTCCTCGGCACAGTAGGTTTCGACTTTCAGGTCGTTTGGCAGGTCGCATGCGGTGGGTGACTAAAATCGACCATGAAAATGCTCCATGCGATAAGATCGATATTTTGATGCAAAATCAACTAGTCACCTGATATTTTTATCGACCAGTGTAAATGGGGTGGCGACTCGGCTTGTGACGACGATTTGGTAAACATTTATTTATTTACACCAAACATACAACATCCTTACAGGCTAGACCCAATGCAACATTGTAGCAACACTTAAAAATTAAAAATTTCACTATTTCAAGTACCATAGCAAATTTTATAGGTAGCCATTCTATCAAATTCACCCAAACTGCAACAGAATATGTCGACTTCATCAGCAATGAGGTCAACATCCACCCATTAAGGCTGGAGTCTGTGCAGATTAGTCTAAGGTGCGATGCGGTACCACCAGTGGCGGAGGGGTTAAAAATCTTTGCTAGCACTTTGCAGATAATCCGTCGTCTCGGCTTGTTGTTTTAAGACTTGATCCTTTCAACCGTGACCTGGTACGGTAAGTGACGCTCACTCATTGTGTTATTCCCCTTATCTAAACACTAATAACACTGACCTGCTTTCATAGTATACACAGGCGAACTTCTGATCCGATCAACAAAGTGGTGTGTATTACTGCAGCTTACAACTAGTTCGCTCAGTTTGTTACTGTATCCCAGCTTAGCCATCGGCTATAGCCACTGCTGATATCGACCGACTCTGAGTATAGGGCTAATAGATTGGTTTTATTCGTTTTCTAAAGTAAACAGCGAACGATAGAGGAAATTAAAATGCACCGACAGGCAGTTTATATTGCGAACTGTGCTGAATCTATCGAGATTACATGGATACGAAATTGTTTTTTATAAAAGTTTTTGCTTTTTTGAAAGCTTTAAATCGTAAAGCATAAATTGTTAACGGTGTTCTTCGGTTTGACGATAACAGTATAACTCTTATTCATAGTAAGAATCGAGCTGCAGAAGTAAAGATCTTATGCCAGATTTTTACAAACTGAATGAAGATGACACCATAAGGACCACCGAATGTTAAGAATGTTAAAAATATGTTGGCGTATAATCAGAAATACCTACAATAACATTACCATGGGGTCTGTAAGGTATTTGGTCTTTGTTACCCGAAATAAATGAATTGATTGAATGGTTATACCTGAACACGACAATTCAATAAATGTTCGTAAACTTGAATTATAAAAGTTAACCTACGTATACAGTATTTATGTGCCCTCTGAGGTAGGATATGTCTATATATGGACCTTTTGGTGTGGGATTTAGTGAGGATAGGTGCGTAGTACTCGCAACCGGCTTGCGTGTACAGATGTATGAACTTAAACGAGGCAAAAGAAGTATGTAAGCATTTTAGCAGGTGGCATTTTGTACTTCCTGCCTATCCCAAGCGAAAAAAACGTGAGTTTACCTATGTACATATGTATGTATGTATATATCTGTTCAAGGTTCCTATGTCGATCACCAATATTTGTAAACTTATGTTGTGTTATCGACTTGTGTTAAAAACATTGTAGGTCAGTGCGTGTACGTTTTGAGATTGAACTACCAACGGCTAACATGCAGTTCTCATCTTGTAACTTCATCATCATCATCATTGTTTCAGCCGAAATACGTCCACTGCCGGACATAAGCCTTCCCCAATTTTGGGGGGGTTGCCATGATCGTCACGCTTGGCGGGCGGGTTGGCGATCGCAGTATGGTGATGAGATGCATAAAAAACGCTGCTGCCCATTCTCTTGTTATTGGTCACATCCATATCCATTGACAGCATAACATATCCACAGATTTATTTTAATCTTCTTCATCAAGTGGAATCCGGGCTTGTTGCCAGTTCTCTCTTCACAATAACCAGTATGATATGTTATCATTCTCTTGCAACGATATTTTATAACAAAAACTTCACATTAAAAATCTTGCTCGTATAAATAATATCTGGTGCCAGGAACGGCAGCCAAACGTCTTGTGTGTGCAGTTTTTATCAGTTTTTGCTTCGTTTAGCAGAAATCACGGGGAAGATTCACCGTGACATAAAAATATTTTATTGAAACTGTCGATTTTTTGTTTGCAGTTCGCAGGTGTAAACTTTGGAGTAAGAGTGAATTGCACAACTTATAATAAAACGTACTTCACAGGGTTTCAAAAACTTTTTGTTTTTTTTTTTACCGGAATACCTGGATTTCAAAACCTATAAGAATATTAGTCATCATATATATTGTTCCCACTGCTGAGACACAGGCCTCCGCACGGTGAGAGGGAGTGGGCCATAATCCACCACGCGGGCCCAGTGCAGGTTGGTGGATGTCACATGTCTTTGAATTTGTGGTTCTAAGACATGCCGGTTTCCTCACGATGTTTTCCTTCACCGTTTTGAGAGCAGTGGTGATGAAATAGTTTACACAAACTAAAGCGCCCGTTGCTTGGGTTCGGACCTGCGACCTACTACTCGTAAGTCGGTTAGTAGAAGTCACATGCCTTTGATTTTTGTCTGGGACATGCCCATTTCCTAACGATATTTTCCTTCACCGTTTAGAGAGCAATGGTGATGAAATTATTTACACAAAGTAAAGCGCGTGCCTGGGTTCGAGTCCATTTGTAAGTAACGACCAATACCACTGGTCCACCCCTGCTCCTCAAGAATGATAATAGGTTACCTTTATTTCAGACACTGACTTTTGAACGATGGATCGATGACAACCACTTCAATAAAAATTTGAACGATATGTCGTCGCATCTGACACACTTGTAGTTGAAAAAATACACTTGAAAGAAGAAAGAAAACATTTATATTTTACTCTCGAAATGATAGATAAGTATACCTTTATATCGCTACAAAGCGCGATATTCTTTCCACGACAAAAAAGGCAGGTCTATTCCTAAGTAGATACCTAAAAATGAAACTGAAAAGAGGATATTTCGGTTATTAGATAGATGATGGATTGCGCTCCTACACTGGGAATAAACAAAACTTCGTTCATCTTGAAAATGATTCTCAGAAAATTTCCAAAACCGTGTTTATTTATTTATTAACTGACAGTAGAATTCCTTGATGGATTTCAACTCCAATTTGCCACGTCATCGTGCTCTTGATTTGTCGAATTTTTCTTGTGGCATCTCTGGAGAATATTTTTGGAAATAAGACAAAGGAAAAATGCGTATTCTTTGTTTTTTCTCAAGGTTATTTTTCTGAAGGCTATACGAGAATGTGAATTTTATCCTGGCAATTTATGTATCATACATAAATAGTTGCCAAAAGATCTTAGATACTGGGATGCGTATAGGTATGTAGATCGGGAGAATTTGGGAGACTTAATAGGAAAGAAAACATAGTACCAACCTATTGAGCTTATTATGTAATCCCTATTACATCTAACCTTGTACATCCAAACTTTTAGTAAAGTAAGGTCGATTTTAGACACTTTTTAGTTTTATGTATTATTTAAACAACGTGCGATTAGTAAGATGTAGAGAAAGACAGGTGAAAAGGTAGTAAAAAACCAAAGTTAGTGCAACGGGAGTGATATGAAATACTTCTCATTGTTCTTGTTTCCCAAACCTATCACAGATAAGGGTCAGGGTCGCGAGTTCGGTTCCCAGACAAATTCAGATTGGAATACGCTTTCCCAACAGCGGATTTCGATACCCAAGACTTTTCTACTAGCGTAACATTCAAACAGTTTTTCGAATCAGTGTGTTCGGGATAATATCATTCGATATAGCGGTTTTCGAGTCAATGTGTTTTCGAACTGGCGTACCACTCGTAAATATTTTCGAAGTAGCGTGCGTCGCAACAACGTCAATCGAAATTTCATATCACTCCCTAGTGCAACATACTTTAAAATTTTGTAATCAACATTTATGCTTTTGGAAAATACCAAGTTTGATGTCATTTTTAATAGAATATTGGTTAAAATATCATCAAGTAATATCAATCAAGTATGAATATTATTGTGTAGTTAGTATTTTCAGCCCAAAAAGTATTTTAAATGGCGGGTCATTAATATTAGTTTAAAAATCTATTAAATCAAAAATACATCATCGGGCTGTCTGTTGAACAACAATGAACTGTCCTGTGATGAGTTTGATAAGCGCGTATCTATTGATATAGTGTGTGTTTACAGACCTCCAAGTTACCAGAATCAATCTGTGTTTGATTCTGTAATGGAACAGGTGCTAAAGAAACCTAGTTCTAGTAGCGGTGATTTTAATATAAATTTATTAGAAAATTACTCGAATACTTTTAGATTATTAGGTCTTTTTAGGCCATTTAATTTGTCAAATGTTTTTATTGAACCAACCCGAGTGACAGCTTCTTTGGCTACTTGTATAGACATTTTTTGTAACTATGCTTACAAATTGTTAACACGTTTGCATCTGATCACAGTGGACAGTAACATTTTGTTCCTTAATTATTATCTTTTGCTCATTCTTCTACATACGAAACTACCTTTTGGAAGGGGTGACTAGAATCAATTTTAATGTAAATCTTGACGATCAAATGTGCCTTTTATGTGCATATTTGAAATAATATAATGCTTTTACTTTGTCTTTGGTGGGAATATGATCTACCAATAGGTTAGCAAAGAACAATTTGGACAGAAATTAGTAGAGAGAAACAGACGAGGCCTATGTCGCCAGACATCTTGACCTGGTAGCTGATACCTAGTTTAATTTAAAATGAGTTTTTATGGCAACAGAAATTTATTATTTTACTTCGGCAACACTTGCAAATAACGCTTAAGATATTAAGGTTATATCTGGGCGAGGCAATACTCATTTTATTCATATCTTTATTTGCATTCCATAATGTTAAAAGTTCTTTCAAGTGGCTTAAAGCTAATGTACAATTTTAAATGGTAAAATGTAGTGCGTGTCAATCGTTCTTGGATTGTTTTGATTATATCAGGTATATGATCAAAGTTGGATTGTTAAAGAGTACAGTCGTGCGATTAAAAAGTATTACCAAGAAAAGAGTGTTTTCTTTTTTGTAGGGTTAACAAACAGAACGCTTAAATGTTATTACTATTAGTATTAAAAACTTATTTATACGTACAACAAAGGGTTCGCTTAAGAAGAAAAACGAAATTATATTTAAAAAAATATACACAGAGTACCTATCTAACAAATGTATTTAAGTTTGCTAACTATGTTTAAAAACTTTTAAATAAATGGACGGTCCATTTAACTAGAAACTGTTATAACTTTATTTTAAACTAATTCACATCTACAAACATACATGCATTATGGAATACCAACATTAAATAAGTAAGCTACAGTCCGCGTATCGTACACATAACTTATAAGTTTGCCCCACACAATAGAAGCAGGCTTTGAATGTACGCAAACAAACAACATTAAAACTAGCTTTGTAAGTAAAACATTACATGTATATAGACTTGTTTTTCAATGAAAGTTTACATTGCTATTTACATTTATTGCTACAGACACGAGCATATTTATGGAGTAGTAGGGTCATCAACGCGCAAACTACTTTGAACTCCGCGGCAATAATATCTCTTAAATGAGACTCATCTATTAAAATCTGTCGCCTAGTTAGGGCGCGTAAACATAGAACGTCCGTTTTACAGGTCCGATTAAACGTATATATTTTTTAACCGACTTCAAAAAGGAGGAGGTTCTCAATTCGGATGTTTATATGTTTTTTTTTTTTTATGTTTGTTCGGCCATAACTCCGTCATATATAGACGGATTTGCAAAATTCTTTTTTTGTTCGAAAGGGGTTTATTCCGAAATGGTCCCATATAAATTTCATATAGATCTGATGATGAGTTTGGGAGACAGACACCGGAACTCTTTAAAAAATGACAGCAAATCAACCGCGATTTCTGCTATCGCATAAATATGCATTGTTTGTTTGGAATTAGTGCAGGGTGAATACCACAACTAAAAATTAAAAAATAAAAACTTTTTTACAAAAAAAAAACAACCGACTTCCTTAAAAACACTACAAAGTGAAAAATAACTTTGATTTCGGAAGTCGGTGGCAGAAAAACCATAAATACAGATCCTAAGACACCGACTTCCGAAATTAAAGTTATTTTTCACTTTGTAGTGTTTTTAAGGAAGTCGGTTGTTTTTTTTTTTGTAAAAAAGTTTTTATAGTGTATGTAGTTGTTTGAGCGAGTTCACACAGAATACAGTATTCCGGTTCCAGTAAAAAATACCGATCCGACAAAATAAGCAGCATTCCGTTTTACAGGTCCGTTTAAACGTATATATTATTAGCGTATGTAGTTGTATGAGCCAGTTCACACACATGACAGTATTCCGGATCCAGTAAAAAATCCCACACACAACGGGAATAAAATCTTTGCCTTAAAAATCGATGTATCCAATAACGTCGGGGTTTCCTCCGACGCAGACGACGATAGTACCAATACAACACGACAACGTCCATCCTAGTAGAAAGTAGGCGATACACTGAAGAACGAAAGTCCAGTAGCGTCGGATCTGTTAAAATCGGTCCTGTAAATGCTGTGTGAATATTACCTCCAGTAGCGACGGATCAGTAAAAACGATCCTGTAAAATCGGATGTTCTATGTGTACGCGCCCTTAGCGGTAAACATATCCTACTAATATTATAAACGCGAAAGTTTGTATGTATGGATGTCTGGATGTGTGGATGTTTGTTCCTCTTTCACGCAAAAACTACTGAACAGATTTGGATGAAATTTGGCAAACAGATAGTTTATAATCTGGATTAACATAATGGGTACTTTTTATCCCGGTACACCGTTCCCGCGGGATAATTTCCGCCCTCCACGCGGGCGAAGCCGCTGGCAAAAGCTAGTTTGATCATAAGTGGAAGGCATATCCAAGTGGCACAACAAATATGTGGTATCGATGGAACATCAATTTAACTGTATCCTGTTAGACTGAAAGCCAGCTCCAACATAGTTGAAAAGAGGGTTAGCAGTTGATGATGAAGAAACACCAAAACTATCTGACAATAGATGTGCTCTTAGAACGCAATAATATCGGGCTTGTCTTTTTTTTTTGTGGGTGGTAAATCATCAAATGACGTCTCCCGCTTTAGAATGGAGCGGAAAGGCGTGTCAGACTTTTACTGACTAAAACCCACCCGTGTTCCATCAGTTGCCCATGTGCCAGGGCCACGGTACCTCTTTCGAACAGATCTCGTGACCCTGTCAGATCGGGAATATCTTGCGTTGTCATTATCTGCCAATTGAATTAAATTTGGGATTTAAAAGAATATTAAACTTTGTTGAGATCAAATATATCTGACAACACTTTGGCAGCATAAAATCGGATATAAGCTGTCCATTAATTTAATGTTACCTGCTCGACATAGGTTTAAAGAAACTTTATTCTCAATAAAGACATACCTACGTATGTCACTCACTTAAGAACAATATTAAAACCTATACATAATTTACACAAAGTCCGTTACGATCAGTAACACAATACTAAAACATACATTAATTATACAGAGCTCGTCGTCATCATAGCAATACTATCTGACAGTTACATAATTTACACTGTATTAATGTTTCAATTCACTGGGATTTTCTGTCAAGTGGTACCTTGTGACTAGGTTCTGAAGGTCAGAAGGTAGTCGCTCCATGTAAAATACTGTTATTCAGCTGCATCCAGTTGGACTGGAGACTGATTGTTGCCAAAAGTGCCTAAAGCAATTATGAAGTTGATTATGCCTAGGTTATACCTAGTTGGCAAACAAGCAGTTGGCCTACATACCTGATCGAAATTGGAAACTACCGCCAATAGATGCGGAGCCAAGAAGATTGTACAGTCATGGAAATCAATTGATAAGAAAATTTGTGCCGTACGTCAATTTATGGTGTTGAAGCAATTTCATATGGAAGAAAAGTTACCTTATCACCCTTTTCCTTGGACCTATTTAGAACTGGCAAATAATAATAGTAATTTCAATTTCAAAATCTCTATGGAGCTTTAAGCTAGAAAAATATAGCGATATAGCGTAAATCAGGCATTCGATCATAATGGTTTTTTTTTTTTTATATTCCCACTGGTGGGACGCAGGCCCTACTCTCTTAAAGAAGGAGTGGGCTGAAGTCTACAATGTGGGCCCGGTGCGATATGGTAGATGTCACATGTCTTCGATTTTTTGGTTGTAGGACATGAGAGATTCCTCACGATGTTTTTCTTCACCGTTTTGAAAGCAGTGGTGATAAAATGGTTGACTCATAATAAAGTGCCTGCGAAACTACGACCGTTCTACTCGTTGTCGAGGTCATTATTACCACTTGACTAAGTCAACTAGTTTAAAAAAACCATATCCCTGACTTTACAGAACTAGGCATAGGTTGCCTATGGAGACAACGAAGTTGAAAAGTTTTTCGTTCCCATTATTTAATCATACATTAGCAAAAAAAAAAAGAAACAGAAAAATTATATCGCTTGGTGACAGAATCGGATAAAGTTTTTCCCAGAAAACCTTTCCCATATTGTAAAGGGTATTTGTTAGAAATGTAATGCTTAAAATAAGTAAGTCAGTAAAAAGGCTCAAAATAACTTTGTACTCATAGCGTTCGTCAAAAGGTATTTGACTTTTTCCACTTTTATTTTCTCACCTTTTTTTTGAAAATTTTCAGGTCAATGTCAGGTTGTATCTTGATTTAAGTATGACTGGCGACCGTTAAAAATATGGCTACAAACATTCAAATCATCAATAGAACCCTCAAATTCATTTAAACCTATTGTATGACTTTTTGAATGAACATTTAGATGCTGAGCTACCCTGACGTTTCCCCCTTAACATGTCAAATTTAAATTTGCATAGAGTATGATCATCAGCCTAGACTTTTTCTCAACTATGTTGGGGTCGGCTTCCAGTCTTACCTATTTCACTGCATCTCTGCAGTCTAACATATTTGTATTCTGCTGCATCCGAATACGCGTTTTGTCCATGGTGTGACTGCCTAATGACCTTCACTACCCTGTAACCGGGTAACACGATAACCTTTGGTACTTGACTGACAAATTCATACAGCTGTAAATTCGTAGTAGGAATTTATTTCGCATTTGGATTTCATTGCAATATTGCCTAGGAAGACTTAATCAGTATTTTTATTACCTCGAAACTGCAGTGTGACCGGGACTTCTCCGCGAAACTTTAGCCATGACGTATGCACTTGCTTCTAGATCCTCTAGCTGTTTCATCGAAAAGTGCAATACCTACACGGTTGAAAAATATGATTGAGCTATATCTTTTTAACTAACTGACAAAAATTTCAACGCTTGGAGATGTAGAATCATGTACAGAATCTACGGTAACAGGAAGCGCGTCCATGTCCCTGCCTCTGTAGAAATATTCTTAACATAATAATAGTTGAACAACTACCTGCCTTCTTCTTACCATAATATTAATATCATCTACTTATATGATGTAACATATTGCTTTCGCTTATTTGGAAACTCATATTCGACATACTTGAATAGGATATTGCCTACCTAAATATGTACCTACCTACTTCCAAGCAAAAAGGTATATATCATAGTACCTAATAATACAAGTATTCTCATCCCTAATCAAGATTCTTTTCATAAGCTGAGATTATATCTTGCTTAATAAGAACAACTTTCTGGATAGCTAATTGGAAAGAAACGTGACTACGTTGTTAGATGGAAAAGGTCTTTTTGCAGGTTCTGTTATTAGTGTCAACAACCTATAATAGTAAGTTCTTCGATACCTCAGGACAAAATATGGATATTATTAGCACGCAAAGTGCCACAGACCGGGTTGTGCCACATAGCCTTTCTCCATCCAATCAGAAAAGCAGAGATGAAATTTTGAAGTTCTTAAATACATGTCTTGGAATCCGAAGCATAATGAAAAATGATAAAGGTGTAGGAGGGTCTCGGATCTAGGAATGCTACTATTGACTTTCTGACATCCATAAGGTCAATGAAAACGACAAGAAGGAAGATATTTATCCTGTTCTGTACCTATACTGTGTTTAGATTAGTGTGGAAAATAAATGAATTTTTACTTTTTACTTTACTGTTCAGATAATATATTATGTTAAAGACTGGTTCCAGCAGATCATGTCAATCTCGGTTGCACCTATCGAACTTGCGGCGAGCTCAAACCGGTAGTTGGTATAAAAGTGAGACCCACACCGTACCTAATGCTCTGAATAACGAAGCTTCAAACGTCTGTGCCAATATACTTGAAATCCGAGCCGATCAGCGTCTCGGTGTTTGTAAGCCGTCAAAAATCTTTAAAATGTTCAAAGCGACATGTAGCGCCATCTATCAGGTGAAGAATGAACTTGTGGCATGTAAACTGTGCCACAATAAATTTTTTTCTGTAGCTGTGGGCTGTTCTTTTTAAAACGAATGTTAAATGAATAATTGTTTTTTTTTAGTTTATTAATAATTTATGACTAGCACTTGTTCCGTGTGGTGTCGGTCGTAAAGAATAGCAAATAGCCATTTCTTTCCGTGGGTGTCGTAAGAGGCTACTAAGGGACTTACTAGAGAATGGACAGCAGCGTTCTCTATGCATATGTCTTACGGCTGATATGATGATGATAACTTGGACTTATACTTACCAAAAGGGTGATGATGGAATAAGAAATCTTTCTTATTCCATAATCCGCCCGTCTATAATAATATCTATATATCTTAGGACAACCAACACAACATTATCTGATCCCAAACTAGGCAGAACCTGTACTATGGCAACCAGACAACTGATAAACATACTTATATATTTTCTAAATACATACATATTATAGATAAATTACACCCAGACACAGAACAAATGATTGTGCGTATCACACAAACATTTGTCCTGGGTGGGAATCGAACCCACGACCTCAGTCTTAGCAGTCAGGGTCACTCACCACTACACTAACAGGCCAGTTAAATCTAGACAACACTTCCATCACCCTATCATTCCGGTACCTAAAAGACGCCTAAATAAAATCAATAAGTGATAACCAAATAGAGAATTCCGTCTACAAGTTACTTTAACTCATTACTCCGTCTGCAAACTTCCAATAGAAGATTTGCTGAATTTCAAGATAAATTACAGGCTTAGCATTCTACAACAGCAAAACTAAGCAAGATTGAAAACTCAAAGCCACATAGTTGCCATAATATCTTTACTAATTGTTCAACACAATTTAAATCTAAGATTAAACTAAATGCCAGCAATTTTCCGCTGGAGTTAGTTTACAAGTTCATTCAACTATTGAAGTCTGAGTTAAAGTCTAGTTTTAGATTGATTTTAAACTGAAGAGGAACTGCTTTGCTTGATGCAAGGTGCACTTTGAGCAACTAATGTAGTCCTAATTATTCGAGAATTTCACCGAAGTTTAGGCCTTTGTATGTGAAGTTCGGTTAGCTAATGACCTTTAGAAGATCTCAAGGCATTATGTATGCACATCAAGTGTTGATGGAACTACTTTGGAAGGTATCAAATTACGCTTGCATAAACTTAAGTTTGTGTGGTAGAATTAGGTCCTATTTTGGAGGAAGGTAATATTCTAAAGGAGCAGTGGTAGCCAAGTGGCATTAGATCTGACTTACGAGTTGTAGGTCGTGAGTTCAAACCCAAGTAGGCGCTTTACTTTGTGTAAATAATTTCATAACCACTGCTCTTGAAACGATGAAGGCAAACCGGCATGTCCTAGAACCTAAAAATAAGAAGACATGTGATATCTATCAACCCGTACGGGGCCCTTGTGGTAGATTACCGCCTACTCCTTGTCACTGAGAGGGAGCCTTTATCCCAGCAGTGGGAACAATATAGGCTTATTATGATGATGAATGTTTTCAAACTATAAATGGGGCATTTAGAATTTCTGTAGATAAAACCCAACAAGATAATGCCAATATTGGGAATCAAACATGCCTGGCAAGTCTGGTAACCATGATTCCTTCAATCAACTCATTCTATCGCAGTTCACTGTTTGATAAAGGTCCACAAAGTAAGTTCCTGCAACTACGCTACTGTTAAAGGTCCAAAAAGATAGTACCTGCAACTACGCTTCGCTTGTGTATGCTGTACCTTATCCGTATATATGAGATCCTGGTGACTTTTTGCATTAGTGTGACTTCTGTAACGGCAGAGGGAACTACAGCCGTCGACAACGTTCCGCTCGTATATTTGAGTACGGTGCTCAAATGTATGAGCGCCATGTTGTCGACGGCTACAATTGAAGCTTATCGTTCATGTATGCAAACTTTGTTTCGAAGATTTTTTTTATTCCCGACGCAAAAAGAGGGCTGTTAGAAGTTTGATCACTATGTGTGACTGTCTGTGGCACCATAGCTCTTAAACGGGTGAACCGATATGGGTGCGGTTTTTATTTAATAATTGGCTTTCTAGCGGTGGTTTTTAGACATGTGTCATCAAAATTGGTTCAGACGTTTCGGCACGACGATCCTGTGATCAAAATATTACCTAGAAATTCTTATTAAACTTAAAGGATATAAATACATATATTTGATATTTTTGTTTGGGTCCCGAGTTGTTAATTTTTTTTCTTGATAATGGAAGTAGTATTTGGACACAAAGAAGGTGACTAAAAGTAACGGAGATATTTCTTTCTGCTAAAAATAACATACCTAATCATCAATCTGTTAGTGTAGCCCGTCAATGTCCCCTCTGACCGGTCATCCGGGTCATTTGGGGGACTGCTACTCAATAAAGGTCATTCTTGAGATTACTAAATAGGAGAGGTGTAACACAACTGCCGAAATTACGTAACTGTATAAAGGTTTTTAAACTCCCTACTTATGATACGCCAGGCTGCAATTGCGTCGCAGAATTTTCATGAAAGACAAAAACACGCAAAATTTTTGGCAAGTATATCGTAACTGTTGCTATGCTGAAGCAAAACAGAAAAGTCCACTTGTATACAAAATAAATATGTAAGTAGGTATAATTTAAATAATCATTTCCTCGAGCTTTGTAGCCGTGTCCGTGTAAACTCAAGAGGGCATTATTTATGGAGCCCTCACAGGGATCCTATTAGGGAGGCCTCCCGCTGAGCGAGCGCCACTGCGAATTTGTCACGATGTCACTTTTTATGTTCTGTCAAAAAACGCGCCAAGGCTGTTCATGTCAGATCTTCTTATGATTAAAAGATTGCAAAAATGTTCTTAATCTCGTTAATCGAAAATCTGTTCAATCAGAACAGATTTTCAATGCTCAATACTCAAAATCTTTATTGCTTTACCATAACGACGACCATATGTATGTGCATGTGACGACTGCACGTCTGTGTAGAGGGTAAAATTAGCGTTTTGTAGTGCTCTAGGTTTGGGTCTCTGGATACACTTTTTATTTTTAAGTTTTTCTCTTTTGTCTCTAATATTCATGTGCTAATGTCATGTATACCTGTTATTTGCATGGTTACTGAAGTGCCAATTTTAAATTTTATTTGAATTGTAAGTGTGTGTTATTGGGGTGCTTATTTTAAATACATAAATAATGTGTGGTAACGGTATAATTTAGATAATTATGGGCCCCGTAGGGCACAGCATTAGGGTATGATGAAATGTCGGAGTGCAATCTACCTTTGTTTTTTCATTCGTGCCTACGGTGGCCGGGACTACGCAATGGGTTCCCGACGCCCGGGCTTGTCCTCTTGTGCAATCTACCCTGGCTAGTCCACGGTAGATTGCATCAAAGTACTATTGTTTTCTTAATACTATAATTAGTAAATAAATCAAATAAATATATAAATACACTCGCCGCAGGGTGTACTACGTGAGTTCGACAAATGGATGTGCGAATAACACTTGTGCGACAAAACTGTACTGCGACTCACAATAGTTCGAATGCACGCTTGTGCGACACACGCGAGCTCACGTAGTACACTAGGTTAGGTCAAAACTGTGACCTCCTACGCACGAGCCGACCGAGCGAAGCGAGCGGTGCCGCGGCAGCAGCCGGCGAGTGCTAGAAACGACTATGGTGAGTCGCAGTACAGTTTTGTCGCACAAGTGTTATTCGCACATCCATTCGTCGAGCTCACGTAGTACACTCACAGCCGTATGTGTCGATCGATCGGGTTAAGCTACGCTTGCTGCAGTTGATCCGTCCTCTTTACATACCAAGAGGCCCAACGGCTGGCATTTCTGGCTCTTTGGCAGTCGTTACGGGTCATCAGTAGCCCGGAAGTCTGACAGTCAGTCTTACCAAGGGGTATCGCGTTAACTAGTAACTAGGTTACGGAGGTAAGATGGGCAATCGCTTCATGTAATGTATTCAACTAAATTTGGTTAGACTGTAAGCTAATCCCGATATAGATGTGAAAAGGAGGATAGCTTAGATGATGATGATGATGATTTTATAATAGAATAGAAAAGCTAAAGGATATTTACTAAAGTCTTTTGTGTATTATATTCTCTGCAACCGAACTGATATTTAAAGGTAAAATCATGATTATTTCAGCCGAGAAACGTCTACTCCTAGACATAGGCCTCCCCCAAGCTCCGTCACTTCGATCAGTTCTATGCTTCTCGCATCCAGCAGTTATTAGAGGTAGGTATGTGTGAGTTTATAGAATCCAGTTCTTCTAACTAGACAGACAGCTGTGCTGCTGAGGAGATTGTTGCGCCACTTCTGCCCAGCTAAATCACTAGGTAGTGGTGAAGGGCGGGCGTTATGGGGGACTGTCTTATATAATTTTGACGTTCGTTTTTGCCAAACATTAAAGTCAACATTTACGTCATTAGCTATTTAAAAAAATAACGATACACACACGAATTGAAGTAAAAAACACTTCCAAATTGCTCGATAATTACAGCTTGCAAAAGAAAACGACGTAAAAAACGACCCAGGAACTTTTACCGAACATTTTACGTGTACGCAAACTAATTTCGTTCGCCCATATTCCTGTAAAAGTTCGAGTAATTACGGAGTTGTGTTTGGAAGCACCGTTATAAAAAAAACTCCCTTTAAACAAGTAACGCTAATTGACTAGGAGTCCAAGGGAACCCGAGTAATTACACGCTTTATATTAGCTTCACTTGTATGTTTGTATATTTGTATGTTTGTATATTTGTATGTTTGTATGTTTGTTTGTAACCGACTCCTTATAGCGCGATTTTGACCCACTTTAAACGACCAGATTTCATTCAAACTTTGCACACCTGTCAAGGACCGATGACAATGCAATAATTTCATAAATTTGTGCCATTATCCTTGCCAGGGTTACCAGGACACCAAAAAAACTGTCACAAACTACGCTGACATTCGTCTCAAAATTCGAAACACCCTAGAAAATAGAAAATAAATAATAGTTTAAAAAAAAACTAAAAAACACGCTTCCATTGAAAACTAAACTAAAAAGTACCAAATAATGGAAAAAAAGCGTGGGGTGCCTGATATCAATAAAAAAATACCTTAAAAAGCACCCCACGCTTTTTTCCATTATTTGGTACTTTTTAGTTTAGTTTTCAATGGAAGCGTGTTTTTTAGTTTTTTTTTAAACTATTATTTATTTATTACACGCTTTATATTAGCTTCACTTGTATGTTTGTATATTTGTATGTTTGTTTGTAACCAACTCCTTATAGTGCGATTTTGACCCACTTTAAACGACCAGATTTCATTCAAACTTTGCACACCTGTCAAGGACTGATGACAATGCAATAATTTCATAAATTTGTGCCATTATCCTTGCCAGGGTTACCAGGACAGCAAAAAAACTGTCACAAACTACGCTGACATACGTCTCAAAATTCGAAATACCCTAAAAAATAGAAAATAAATAATAGTTTAAAAAACTAAAAAACACGCTTCCATGGAAAACCAAACTAAAAAGTACAAAATAATGGAAAAAAAGCGTGGGGTGCCTAATATCAATAAAAAAATACCTTAAAAGCACCCCACGCTTTTTTTCCATTATTTTGTACTTTTTAGTTTGGTTTTCCATGGAAGCGTGTTTTTTAGTTTTTTAAACTATTATTTATTAAATCACTAATATCATAAATGTTGTGCTTCAGAAAGGTCAGGTGGGTAGTACTCGCAACCGGCGTGAGTGTAAGACCAATTGTTTGACCCTAAACGAGTCAAAAGGAGTATGTAAGGATCGTAGTAGGTGGTGTTCCGTAGTTTCTGCCTACTCCCATGGGAAAAACGCGTTAGTTTATGTATGTATGTTATATTATAACGCTGAAGAGTTTGATTGTTTCGTTGAACGCACTAATCTCTCTCTGCGCCCTCGCGTCCCTAGCCGCCGCAGGATGAGACGCCCCGGGCGTCGGGAGTCGATTGCGGACTCCCGGCCACCGTAGGCACGAGCTTGCGGGCGGCGAGCAATGGGTAGCCGATGCCTGCCGGGGTCGAGTGATTGTTCGAAAGAGATACCGTGACCCTGGCACATGGGCAACTGAAGGAACACGGGTGGGTTTTAGTCAGTAAAAGTCTGACACGCTCTCCCGATCCGCCCAGAGCGGGAAAAGTCATTTGATGATTTCCCATCCAAAAAAAAAAAACTACGAATTGAAAAATTACTTTGGTGATGGGTAGCCTATGTACTGAGGAAGGCTATAGGCTATATAATATCACGCCACCACGAATAGGAGTCGAGCAAAATGAAAAAACAGTAACGCATACGAAGACCTTGCACGGGCAGGCGATTAGTTGCGACGGGGTGGGTCGGGGAAGCAAGAAATTTGACGCGGCGATGTCGCGGGCAGAAGCTAATTAAATCATATTCAGACTTATATAATGTTCAGACAGCTGGGATACAGGCCTCTTCTCTTCTAGAGAGAGTGGGCTGTAATTAACCACGTGAACACAACGTGGATTGGTTTCCTTACGATGTCACCGATGTGAGGTCACACCGGTCACCGGTGTGGCGTGTCGGTGTGTGGTGTGGTGTGTCTGGTGTGTTCTGATGTGTGTGTGCCTTCATCGTTTACTGAGTTGAAGGCTAGTTAATGTTAACATTGTTGTTCTTACAAGGAGTTCTTCAAGTGATACACGGTCAGTATTTTGAGCTGTTTAGTATACCGCCGAGCGTGGGGTCCTAGGTTCGATTCCCAGGTCGGACAAATTGATATTTGGTTTATGCATTAGGAATTTAACAATCCAGAGTTTAGAAGTTGGCGGTGTGATATCCCCGTGGCCAAGAAAGCACGTAAAGCCATTGGTCCTGCACCTGATCTCTCTCCAGTCGTGTGGGACTGCCGTCCTATCAGTCTATGAGAGTGAGGGAACAGTGAGTGCCCCTATGTATGCGCACGCACTCGTGCACTATAATATGTCGCGCCGATAGCTAGTCTCCGATGAGATTGGCCGCCATGGCTGAAAACGATACAATATTTTGAGCTATATGTAATAAATTGTCGTAACGTTACGTTTTCAGAGCAGTAATGATGTAATAAATTATATAAAATAATGGGCATGCCTGCCTGCTTTTTTATTTTATCTAGGTGGGATATTATCAAATGAAGTCTCCCTCTGGGCAGAGCGGGACTTCGTGTCAGACTTTTACTGACTAAATTAACTGACTTAAAAACCCACCTGGGTTCCTACAGTAGTCTGTGCCAGGGCCAACCCTGGCAGATGCCTGCCTGCCTGGGTTCGAACCACAACCAACAACTCTTCGGGGCCGTTTTTACTCGGCTACCAATGCCTCTTTATTTAGGAGTAGGAGTCGTTATGGACACAGGTCCGTCCGATTTAGAAGCACTTTTGTTAAAAGAAAATAGCTCGCTTTTAAGAAGTGACTCTAATTAACCAGGAGTCCTGTACGCCACCCAAGTTATTTATTATAGCGCTCTCCTATTGCGGAACTGGGTAGGTATAACAGTGATTTGTGAACGGTTCCAAAGTGCTTGGAACAGTAGTGATGCGGAAAAGTAACTGCGCTTTGTCTGAGTTCTTTTAAAAGTAATTAAGATACCTCCAGAAAAGTAGTAATTAAAGAAAAACGAAAAAAGTGTTTGTGTTCTAGAAAACGAAAACTGTTTATATTCTTAATGAATATTTTGAAAATATAAACACTTTAATAATATATTGAATATAAAAAAGAAAAAAAGCATCTAAGTTCGCATTTTGATTTTAGGAACGTGAACGTTTTTTTTGTACCGTTTCATGCTGGCGTAGCATGACAATTCTATCTCTATTCTACAAAAAATAGACAAAGTTCTTTCTATGGTGGTCATGCTACGCGTGCTGTTCATTCGTCTATATCTATTAGCTACTCTGTGTGTGAAAAAGCGTGAGTTTATGTTCCGACCAGCCAGTCTGAAAAAATTTTTTGGCTATGTTCCACAGTTGCCATGAATTTATACCAAAAACAAACTTAACTTTGTAGTTAAAAATTGTTCTCCCATACATCATACGTCACGGTTAATTCTCTAATTAACTACAGATGAAAAATTGATACAAACGAACGATTTAGTAACTTATAACATCACCTGTTCTGTGAGACCTTGCTTCCTGACAAATTTCAGGATTCTACGCTATAGTTTTGATTTCATGGTGTGTATCAAAACATGTATTTCGTATAAATAGCCTTATTTTTGTATTGCGTTGACTTAGAACCTTGACGTTTATAGAGCCTTAAGGGACCATAGGCCTCCGGGCTGCTACGTATTTGAGATTAATTTTAATTTGATACCTCCACGCATTCTTGAGAAAAAGGGTCATGATAGACAGACGGATGGATAATCAAGTAATCCAATAATGGTTTCGAATTTTCCTTTTGAGCTGCGGAAACCTTAAAATTGAGCCAAATAGAATAGTCAACGTGACAGTTACATAGTTTCTACCTCAGTGAAGTTTAGATTTCTGTGGTGACGGACGTAAAGAACAACAACATCCCATTTTTTCCTATGGGTGTCGTAGAATGCGACTAAGGGACTTACTATAGAATGGGCAGCAACGCTCTTTATGCACCTTTACGACCATACCGTGATCGCCAACCCGCCTTCCAGGCGTGGCGATTATGGCAAAAAAAACCCCTTTGGGGGAGGCCTACGTCCAGCAGTGGACGTCTATCGGCTGAAATGATGATGATGATGAAGTTTAGATTTACTGAGTTCATTTCAGAGTTCATGTCACTATTAGTACAACAACTACAACGTCGTCTGTACTTATAATCCGACGCCGATTATTTTCAACTGGTAACGGATATTCTGAGTACCAATATTGAACATTTTAATTAAGTTCGAATGTTCACTAGCTTTCGATACTTTAACCGTACTAACTGCTACGGCGAATTTCACCCGATGAAACTGAACGCGTTTGGCACATCTCAACCACGTTCAGGAGCTGTCAGTGCTAAAATTGTATGGAATATTGACAATGACAGCTCTTGCACAAGGTTTAGAAATTAAATGATAAACTCTGCATTTACTAGGTAGAGAAATTGTGCAGAATATAAAAATTTTAGTTATCAACTGTTTGGAAGAATGTAGTCATCATTGTTTTTTACAAGAGAGCACTGTTTTGTGCATAATAGTATTTTAAAATCACCAGTCAATAGTAATCTAAAAGTAAACATCTAAATAGTAAAAAAATATTATCAAACCATCTGAATACCTAGACGAGCATTGGTGGTTCAATGGTAACGGGCCCGACTTAATAGTCTATGTCGTGGGTTCGATCCCAAGCAGGTACTTTACATTGTGTAATTTATAACATCACAACTGCTCTCAAAACAGTGAATGAAAGCATCGTGAGGAAAACGGTGTGTCCTAGAACGAAAAAATCGAAGACGTAATGTCCACCAACCTACACTGAGCCCACGTGGTGGAGTGGCCCATAATTTCCTGTCCCAAACAGGCCCACATCCCAGCAGTGGGAAAGTAGAAAAAGGCGTATCAGTATTTCTTCAAACATTTAAAATAATGGATTAGTTATAAGCGTCAAAATGATTAAGATTCTGATTAATAGTGTGTTTAGCAATTAGGGTGCAGGTTTGAACCACCAGGCCAGTTAGAAATGCAATTCTTTTTATAAAACTCATTAATTAGCCCGGTGTTGTCATTTTTAGTTTAAGAACTTTGCCCATATCGAAATAAAGTTGGAAATGCAAAATACTGTCTCAGAGCTAAAGGCTATACCTGAAATGAGATCGCGTATTGTTAGAAGACAGACGAAGTTTAATTTACTGTCGTATTTATGTCCATACTCAAACTCGCAAGACGTAATCCAGAACACTTCACGACGTTCCATTCTGAATACACTAGACATAATGTTTTTCTCCAAAATACTACATCTCCAAACATAAGTTCTTTTTTCAGGTAAGCACCAGCAACGTTACTTATAGAACCCACATATGCAAATACTCATTCTGCCCCCACTTTAAGTAATTCACTTATCACTCCGGCCACTTCATTGTTAAAATTTCCCTGTTTGAATATGTTATTTCAAATTAGACCCACTTCCAAAAGAAAACCTTCAAAGCTTTGAACCTCATTAAATCGCCCAATTTCGAGGCTTCAATTTGCTTAAAACAGAATTTTCGTTGTTAAGGAAAGATAGAAATGCTTGCATTATGCAAATAGGATTGGCATCTTGTTAGCAATTTAGACATTCGAACCTTTATTGGTTACATCGCTGACTCTGAATTGGCGGCCCATAAAATAAATACAGGCGCAATCTTCCGTGCTTAGGGGACGAGAGAACATTACGAAGGTGATCAACGTCAATTAAAAGATGTAAATGATATTTCTAAAATGGAATAAAAATTGGGTATATGCTTAAAACGTTTGATAATTTTAACAAGCTTATTTAAAAGGGAGAGGTGGGGTTGTTAAGTTTATTTTGGATTACAAGTACTAACAATACATATAATATTAGTAACAATTAATTATAAGTATGTTACAAAACTTTACAAACTAAAACAACTAAACATTACGTGGCCTAACACACGTTGCACGTGTATCCGTACCTAGTGCCTTATAAAGGAACTGTCTACTTTTTTATATTTTTGGAATGCTGTTGGAGCCGAGTGAGAGATTGAAAAATGAGCTTTTTATTTGACTCGCGCAAAGAACTTCGAATCGGCGAATTGCCACTTTTAAATAATATAATATTTTCTATAGGCGAATCGCATAATTCCAGAAATTCGGTTTAGGCAACTAGCTTTTAATATACGAATGTAAAGTTAACGAAACAACGAAAACCTAAAAAAAGAGTCCATTGACTTTATTACATGAAATACAAAACGTGCTAGTAGGCTAGTATGAATTTCTGGAATTGTCGATTCACCCTTTAATAAATTAAATGTATGCGAGTCGCCTATAGACAATATTATATTACTTAAAAGTAATGATTCACCCAATTCGGGCGAGTAACTTCGTGCGAGTCGACTAATAAGCCGAAAAATACAGGAAAAAAGAAACTATCCAACATAAAATAATTTTACGTTGAAAAGCTTTTTTAAGATACCTTTATATTTATCTCCAAACAATATCAAGAATTCCAACTGATAATTATCCCGTCCTATCTGGAACTTAAGCCAAGAAGCCACAATGCCAACATTAATTAAGGGCAAACCAAGACCGCCCTTAAACAACTTCCTACACCATTTCATTTGTTTAAAGTTATTGCTACAGGCAGTTCAGTAACCTATTAAGTCCCTATCGCAACGAAACGAGTCTATTATTAGAATTCATAGTTATTAGAGGTAATACCATTACGGATAACTCGATCGGGGGGTCCATTGGGAGTCTGTTGGCAACAAAGAGCAATAAAGGGCCGTCTTGTAACTGTTCTGTAGCATTCGAAAGTCACACTTTAACGGTATTCGTGTTGCCAACTCAATTAAAAAGTTAAGTCTACCTGACTGAAGTTGGACTGACTAGGAAAATACATTAGGACGTGGTAGCTAAAAGTATCGTATTGCTGGAGCGCATGCTAATTCTGAAACTGTCTGAGTCTAGAATTACGTCAGATGGTAACTATTTTAGAATGTTGATTCTAATCTTTGTTAGACTCCAGTTAGTACCTAATTTCCAGGAATATTTAGTAACTGGTGTGAATGATTATTTTTCACATTTTTAAAAGCTGCTTGTCGTCTGCGTGGTGGTCAAATAGAAATGACTATTAGACAACAATAGGCACATGATGATATAATATTCTCACTGCTTGTCTGCTTGCCAGGCCGAATTTTGATTTAGTTTCGAGTGAACGGGAGGTCATCTTGTAATAATATTAGGAGTACGTTCCTACTGCGGCAATTCAGAGTAGAGTTTGGACTTATTATAAGAACTTAACATATTACTATTAACTTATGGGCAAACTATAGTAATTACAAATAAGTTGATTCTTAACAAAGCCTCCGGTATGTCGGTCCACAGAAATTCGCGGATGCGGGAAACGCAGAAACGGTCGAACTGGTGGAGCTTAGGAGAGGCCTATGTCCAGCAGTGGACATCTTTCGTCTAAATTGATGATGATGATGGAACATCATTGAGTTACAATGAACTTCCCTAAATATTTACTCAGAGTGGTGTCAAAATCTAAAAATAAATAATAATGAATAAATATCTTAGGACAACCAACACACCGTTATCTGATCCCAAAATAGGCAGAGCCACAACCAGACAACTGATAAATATACTTATATATTTCTAAATACATACATATTATAGATAAATTACACCCAGACACAGAACAAATGATTATGCTCATCACACAAAGATTTCTCCTGGGTGGGAATCGAACCCACGACCTCAGTCTTTGCAGTCAGAGTCACTAACCACTAGACTAACAGGCCAGAAATATGTATATCAGTTGAAACACCGCAGGAAAGCAAATTTTCATAAGATCAGCGGTACGTAACGAGAAGATCTTTAATTTTACTAGAGGCACACATGATGTATCCCTGCGACGTGAATGCATCGCGTGCCAAGAGCACGTTTCAGTTAGGAGTTGAAATATGAAGATAGGTAAGTATACAGCCGATATAGATCGGCTTTAGCTTTTACTTTAGATGACTAAATGATTCACTGAATTCAAACACCTAAGTTAGGTGAAGAGAGCGTTCATTCCACTTGATGCTAAGAATTAACACTATTGGCATTTTACAAATTAGCCCGACTGTTCTTGAGTTGATTAGACGAATAATAGAACTGTAGTTTAAATTCAGTATCAGTATCATTTAGTCACATAAATAAATGTCAAACTACCTAAAAGCATTTTTTTCCCTAAAGATTCTTTATCATCATAATCAGGCTTTATTATTCCCAATTCTGGGATACAGTCTCCTCTTTGTGAGAGAGAGTGTGCGTTAGTCCACCACTCGGTCCCAATGCGGGTTGGTGGATTTCACATGTCTTCCAAATGTTTGGTTTTAGGACATACCGGTTACCTCACAATGTTTTCCCTCGCCGTTTTGTAAGCAGTGGTAATATCAAATCAAATCAAATCAAAATATTTTTATTTCACATAAACCAACACGGGCACTTATGAAACGTCAGAAGCTAGGTGTACGGTTTCAATTAGTTGTTTCCTATGGAGCAGAGCCGGCAAGAAACTCCACGGTTACTCTTTTAAAAATAATTGGCTTTCACAATGGTTCCAAATCATAGTATTAATAGGTATGGGAGAATATTGTAGGACTGTCACCAAGCACCAAGCACTTAACAAAATGGAAAATTGCCTACAGTCTACAAGGCCTGCAAAGCTCTCACATTCACAACTATAAAATAATCTACATAAACAATAGTATTTCATAAATAAGACAGTACACTATTTAAACCAAATGACACTATTGCCATGACAACCAATATTAAAGAGTACAAATTAGAATTGTAGGTATATAATAAAATTAAATACACAAAATAAAATGTGGGTTCGAACTTACGACCTAAGCGGTTGGGGCCAATCCTGCTGTGCCACCACTGCTAAAAATATGAACACAACATAATAGATCATATGACTGTCTAAAATCAGCCATTATATCACGCAGTGAAAACACCACAGGAAAGCTTGTTCATAACATTAGCGGTACATAACGAGAAGAACCTTAATTTTGCTGGAAACGCACATGATGTATCTCTGACACGTGCATGCATCGCGTGCCAAGCGCCCGTTCCTGTCAGGATTTGAAGTATGAACATAGGAAACTATGAGTTTTGTGGCTTGATGTAGCTACATGACGAATTATATGGATGTCGTTTATTTCCGTGTAAATATCAGTTATATCAGATACTTAACTAAATAAATAACATCCCACATAAATATTTTCATCACGCAAGACTACCTATATCAGTATCTAACGCCAGCTGATATATTGAACAACAATAAAGCTCTTTCATCACATTTGCGGTACATAACAAGAAGAACTTGACACACATGATGTATCTCTAAAACGTGAATGCATCGCGTGCCAAGTGCCCATTCCAATCACTAGTGGAAATATGAAGATAGGAAACTATGATGTTCCTGGCTTGATCTGATTATGTGATAGGTGAGATCAAAGTTTTTTTTTTTTGAAATTTTCAGAAGTACTTATGTGTTTTTAACGTAATTTCAGTTTTAACGTCCTCCTTGATAACACATTGGTAATTGACGGTATATTATTTTTGTTACAGGAATCAAAGACTCCAGACACAGAAATATTGTACTATGCTCAAGGGTAACGACTTATGAAGGTTCAGATTGTTTTGGAGTCATCATCATCACCATTGCAGCTGAAAGACGTCCACTGCTGGACATAGGTCTCCCTCATTTGGGGGGGTTTGGTATAATCGCCATGCGTGGCAGGCGGGTTGGCGATCGCAGTCTGGTTGTAAAATACATAGAGAACGCAACTGCCCATTCTCTAGTAAGCCCCTTAGTCCCCTCTTACGACACCCACGGGAAGAAATGGGATATTGCAATTTTTTACGTCCAGTACCACACGAAACATGAAAATTTTGGAGTCAATTCAAGCCGGTTACAATTAATGTAAAAGTTGTTGGGTTTGCAAGCGGTGGATTCTGTCTTTCCGCTGAACGTAAGCGCGGCAAGGATAGATTTCCACATTGCTAGTTTTGTAGCTTTTTCTGGGTAATCAATAAATAGATATACTGGTCGTAATGCCCAATACACCGAAATAAATAGGCTAGCTTGTCACTTATTGAGCGTCTGAAGGCTGGAAACCTTTATATTTAGACAGAAAAATATAACCTAAGCTCTATGGTGAATTAAACCAAAGAAAGCATACTGCAACTAATTTTCAGTACCAGTCAGTAACCTCCTCTATGTATGATTTGATAAATAGGTCGAAGACGAGGCATTTATATATTTTTAGGGTTCCGCACCTCAAAAGGAAAAAGCGGAACCCTTATAGAATCACTTTGTTGTCCGTCCGTCCGTCTGTCAAGACCCATTTTCTCAGGAACGCGTAAAGGTATCAAGCTGAAATTTATACCAAATACTCAAGTCTACTGTCCCTTGGAGCTGTGAAAAAATTATACTTCTAAGCCAAGGCAATCAAAAGATATAGCCGTTTATACCGCAAATTTCCACAAATTTTCGAAACTCGCAAGGGAATCAAAACCTAAAGGGTACTTCCAGTCGATCTAGAATTTTGAAATTTGGTACGAGGCAACGTCTTATAGCACAGGTAAAGGAAAAATTGCGAAAACCGTAAATTTTTAGTTACATCATATAATTTTTATTTTTTTAAATTTTTAACTTTATACCTACAGGTTTGTCCGACTCGCACTTGGCCGGTTTTTTTTTCAACTTATTCTGTCCTTTTGATTACCACATTGTCACTTTTACCTATTTGGACAATCTGTCGTAAATACTCCACATCGTGACACACGTAACACATCCAGACATGCCCACGTTTTTACACACCGACTGCCTGAAAACGGGTGAGTGGCACCATCTAGCTTTAACAAAAATATATAGAAAAAAATATATAAAAAAAATTCTTTGGCGAATGAAACCATAGCGTTATCAATCTTTCAGTAGTATTAAGCACAGAAATAAACCTCTTCGGCAAGCATGCTGGGCTTTCGACGGACATGAAAACATGATGTATCGCCGCGACGTGAATGCATCGCGTGCCAAGCGCCCATTCCAGAGTTATACTTATCGCGTGAACTTACACTATATTACTGCATCATTTCATTTCAGTGCAGTCTTTCCTGAATGTTAGTTTTCCTTTGTTTTACCAGATTTTTCACGGTGGAGATTTTTTTTTAGTCTGTAAATGTATTTATTTCTGCAGGTAGGTTTGTGAAACACTTTCACACGTCAATCATATTTTTTAACATTACATGAGGTCGGCGTTTCCTATTTGACTACTCGAGAACAAAGGCCAAAATAAACTCAGAGGTCACAGTCTTTTAAAGTCCAGATAAAATCTTGGTCAGGTCATGTGAAGACCATGTGGATTGGTGTCTGAAATGGTCTTTATGTATGCATATTTTGTAACGAATGTCACGTGTTCAAAATATAAATGGTACCACTACTATTCAAAGGGAGGGGCTTACAGCTAAGTGATATAAGTCGCACAGGTCGATCAGCAACGCTTGACACGGTTGGTCCCTGAATGGGTAACCATCTTTACATATCGAAACCCCTCCATGTCTCAGAAAGCAGGTTAACCCTTTCATGGGCGGTGACGTGTATATACGTTCCAAGACAGCTACGAGTGGTGGCAGAACGTACTACCACGTCTATTTTAATTTACTTGTTTTAAGCAGACCGTATACTCACGTTGACTCGCCATACAAAATTGTACTAGCTACGTCTTTCCGCCACAACGCATGAAAATTTCAAAATTGTTCTGATTTTTTTTTTTTTCGACTCGACGTCAATAAACGTCTAACCATTTTGTACGAAGAATTGATGTGTCATTCTACATATACCACGTGATCGAGTACCGTCCGCGAAAGGGTTAAGCCGTTAGTCCCGGCTGTCATTTGTGGATTCTTTGACAGTCGTAACGACTGGTCATCAGAAGCCCTTCCGGGCGTCTGACAACCAGTTTTACTAAGGGGTATAGTATTACCCAGTCGGTAACTGGGTTGCGGAGGTCAATTGGTTGTCCCAAAATATTTATAATTAAACAGTCGCTTCATATAAAAAAAACTGGTATTCGCAACATAATTGGGCATAACTCGGCAAATGATAACCACTATTATTCAAGGTAGAAATAATTCATATAATAGATATTGTATTTTAAACTCAAAATAATACCCACTAATTAGCATTTAAAGGATCTGATCTTTATCTCTCAAATAAAACGATGATTGTAATGATATAAATAGATTTATTTCTGACAAGTGTTCGGTTCAATCGACAAAACACGAATGCCTACATTTCACCTCACTTTAAAACGTCAAAGATTAAAAAAAAGTGTTGTCATTCTTAACTTTGATTCGATACAATTAAATAATCGATTAAATATTTAACTAGAATTATAAAAATAAGTACTATTTTAATATGTTTCTAAATTTAATACAATTGCATATGGTATTCATAGTTATATATTTTACTAGATAGGATGCTATCAAAATACCCACATCTTGGCTAATTAACCTTACACATTTCAGACAGCAAACTATACGAGTAATGAAATTGGTTGTTGAAGAAATTATTTAAAATAACACTTTGAATTAACATTTTCAGAAACAAAACACTTATTAATATTCACACCTCAGTAATAAAATAACGATGTATTTTAATAGTGTTGTTAGAAACTCCACTTGGTCTAGATCGTGACGTCAGCAACGATCCCAGCAAAGCCCGAGCTTACTACAACGCAATATAATTAAAGTATCTCGGGTACATATTGCACCTGGCGTTTGACATTAACGGCTAGTTAGAGAGATCTTCTATTACCTTCGTTAGTTAAACGTTCTGTTGAAACGGTAGTTTTCAATGGGAGAGCTGGCTGTTTATGTTGTTGGAGTAGATTCGTCCTTTGTCCGTCACGGGTTATATTTTATGATAAACGATTTTATTTCTGTAAGTAAGTTTGAACAAACACTTTTACACATCAATGATATTTTTATAACTACATGAGGTTGGTCGTTCCTATCTGACTACTCTGAGAAGACTGCAGTCTCTTTTGAAGTCCAGACACAATCTTGGTTCAACATGTGAAGACCATGTGGATTGGTGTCTGAAATGGTCTTTAGAGGAAATAACCACACAGATTTGAGTGGACCTGTGCAGTCAGTGCACACATTTGTCAATTATCGTGCTACTCAACTCGGAACTTAAGGAGCTCAACGATTCGTCGAAAAATACCAAAGAAAGAACATTTGGGCAGAACCATAATCAAAAGTGAAACAATGACCCACGTAGTACTCAAATTCAGAATAATTAAAGTAATATAATAATTCATACAAGAAATATTCATGTACAGACGCCAGCACATCAAGCTACCCGAAAATTTTCCCAATCAGTCTTGAACCAAATACTTTAGTGATAAAGTTGAAAACCTATTACAGAAATTTTACAGATTGTAATAGCTTTTTGTGCTGGCTTCTGTACTGCCATCATTCTCCTGCCCTTATCCCTATTATTCTATTATTCCTTATCCGTACTAGTAAAACAAAAAGAAAACAGCAAAATATAGGTATATAATATAAAGAAATCAACATTCAGCGTACATTTATTGGAGCAGTTCAATCCCAAGCCGTTTTATCCGCAATATTGTCTTTGACAATATAATAGGCTTTCTGACATAGTTTCCGCTTGATAAAAGATTTGAATTTATTTAGGCTTACTTCTTGAATGAGACTCGGAAGTTTATTATAAAAACGTATACATTGGTATCTAAACGAGCCTAGAACGAGATTTTCTTGAGCCTAGGTGTAGGAACAACAAATTTGTGTTTGTTTCTAGTATTTACACTATGGATATCAAAGAAAGAAAGAAAGAAAATACATTTATTTAGCACAAACTCAAAGGCACACAAAAAAAATACAGCAAAAAATACACAAATAAAAAAATAAATGAAAAGAAAATCCATAAAAAGTGTGAAGTGCAATGTTAGAAACTAGGATTTAAGTGTGCCCCACGGCTGAGCTAAAAAGGTTCAGCAAAAATGCCAGACAGCTAATGCCTGACTCCGATTTTCAACTGGACCTGAAGTGATATATAAATCAGTTTTATACAAATACTGCAACGTGGCGAGTATGCTACTATATCATTTAAAGAGATTAATATTTTTATGTGCATACAACAGATTTTCATAAATATACTGAGAAAGCATAGTAATTAATCTCTTTAAATTTGTCTCTGAGGGAGTGTCTGACACTTAATTTACAAATTAAACGAATTGCCCACTTTTGAAAAACAAAAAAAAAAAATCTGAACGTCGGTGACATTTCCCCACAATAGAATACCGTACGACATCACACTCGGCAGAACCCCGAAAGTCTGACAACCAGTCTATTCAAGGTATTACCCAGTTACTGAGTTGTGGAGTTCATATAAGCAGTCGCTCCATGTAAAATGTAAAATGCTCCATGTATTCAGCTGAATCCGGTTAGACTGTGAGCTGCCCCAAAGTAGTTCGGAAAAGGCTAAGCAGATGTAGATGATGATTGCTAATCCATTGTTTTATATGTTCGAGAAAAATAACTGCGCAACAACGTAAAGAAAGCAACGAATGTCTTTGAAATATCAAAACAAATGCCATTCCTACTGTTTGGGTATTACACAATAGCTTCTGCCCGCGACTTCGTCCGCGTCAAATTTTTGCTCCTCTGACCCTCGCATCGAATTACTTGCCTGTTTTCAAACATTTTTTGTTGCTGCGCCTTTCTTAATAAATAGGCTACCCAACGCAAAAGATTTTTTTGAATTCGGACTAGAAGTTCCTGAGATTAGCGCGTTCAACTAAACCAACAAACTCTTCAGCTTTATAATATTAGTATTGATCACCCCGCAGGTAGCTATTACCTCAACACAAACGTAAATGAAAATTAAACCATCCCTAAACTAATAACCGTTGTCTGTACAACAGTAATGAAACCAGCATGCAGCAAAATTGCATTCTTTTTGAGTCCTTCGCCTGAAGTTTCATAAAGCGAGAAGCGTTAGATTTATTTACACAGACTTGAATAACAGAGGTGCTAGCCCGTATTGTGTCCATCACAGAATAAAATATATAAAAGATACACAAAGAACCGTGATTTTGTGGAAAGCAACTTTAAACGGATATTAAAAATGTCGGTAAAATTGTTATCAAATTCTCAATATGTCTGCGCGAAGCTGGAAGATTTAGTACGAAATATATTATGAAAAATGTTACGTTTAACGTTCTTTTGTGCTCAAATAGGTATCTTTGAATGTATTCACGATGAAATACGGCGATACGTAATGTTTTTAATGCTGTTTCTAGCGCTGGTTAGACTTTTATTTTTGCTTTTGTTTTGAAAATCCGATTTGCAATATAAATATACCTGCACCCTAATGGGGTTTAAAACCGAAAGCTCATCATAGGTGGCAGCACTGTTGTCCGTCCAAAAACCAGCATATTAATTAATTATGAGTAGAATAAGTGGTTTGTTCACAAAAATTGTATGGATAATGACTAACGAGTAAACTATAATGAGCTAAAACTGTCAAATTCTGGGAACAATGGCACCAGCGACATCTGAAGTGAGTAACTGGCAGTTTTTATCCTAATTGCGTCACACGCTATCCGAATCTAATAAAAACCTTTATGGTTATAGACTTTTACCTTTTCCTTTTATATATTTTATTTGAATAGATCGTTAACCATAATTGCTTTCCTAAATCACTTTTGAAAACTCACTCACTTGCTCTTTTGTTTCTTCGATCACATTCGAAGAACGTTACAAATGAAAAATTTCCAAGGTACCTATTGTTAATATTTTAACCATTTTTCAGTGCAAAAGTTTTAATTATTACTTAATTTCTGCGACAGATTTTTACTAGAGCTAGTTTTTTAGTACCCTATCCTTTTTCTTTTTTTAATTAGGAACGAAAGATTTTAGTAGATCGTTACCGAAAATTGCTTTACCAAATGTTTAATGTCTCGTTCACGTTTGAAGAACGTTTAAGTAATTTTAAATAATATTTGCACACTAATTGGGTAACAGTATCAACCAAAATCTGAATCATTTTGAAGGATATTGCTAAATTATTGCTTTATATTTTCAAAATAACGTAACGAAAATAGAACAGTGGTATCGGCCCCGATCCACGAGTTGTTCAAGCCCAGGCAGGCGCTTTACTTTATATAAATAATTTCACCACCACTGCTCTCAAAACGGTGAAGGAAAACATCGTGAGGAAACCAGCATGTCCTAGAACCAAAAATCTAAGACATGTGACATCTACCAACCCGCACTAGGCCCGCGTTCTAGATTACGGACCACACTCTCTCACTGAGAGGAGGCCTGTGTCCCAGCAGTGGGAACAATATAGGCCGATTATGAATGATGATGACATAACGAAAATTGTTAAAATATCATAATTAAAGCCATTTCAACACACTAATGTGTTACTCAAATACTCCGCTGTATTTATAAAAGTACACACAAAACAATAAAACAATCTTATCTCAGCTTCAATGAAGGGGACAGGCAATTATTAGACAAGAAATGACTATTGGTTCTCAATATTTAAAGGCTCGTACAGACAGGCGCGACATGTCGCGCGACCTGTCGCGGAGGCGATTCTGCGATAAATCGCGACGCAACACCTTTCACACTGGCGCGACCACGATTCGCGCGCGACGAGCAGCGCGACAGCTTTTAGTACATTTTGTATGGCGTCGCCGCGTCGCAGCGATTTCGCGGCGATATCGCCGCGACACCACACAAATGGTATAAATGGCGGTACAATCCGGGCTGAGCTCAGTAGTAAGCGATCTTAATCAGAGGACGACGGCAGGTATGTGGGTGTTTGCGTAGGATCGATTCCCTGGTCGGTCGACATAGGTACCTACTTAAGTTAGGTAATGTCACATAACTCAACCCAACTAGGGGTACCTAAGCTAGAAGTACTTTTACGTAGTAGTTGTTTAAAAACTGGCCAAGTGCGAGTCGGACTCGCGCACCGAGGGTTCCGTACAAACCTGCAGGTCATCATTTCAGCCGTAAGACGTCCACTGCTGGACTTAGGCCTCCCCCAATTTGGGGGGCTATGCCATAATCGCCACGCTTGGCAGGCGGGTTGGCGATCGCAGTATGGTGGTAAATTGCATAGAGAACGCTGCTGCCCATTCTCTAGTACCTAACCTGCAGGTATTCATGGTTTATGCATAAGGTTTATGTTTATGAAATTAAATGTTTTTTTTTTTTAATTTTCATATTTGAGTTGACTGAATGAAAGGTAAATTGTGGTTTACGATTTATGAAGTATTAAAAAAAAAACTAATTACTAGATCTCGTCCAAACCAATTTTCGGTGGAAGTTTACATGGTAATGTACACCAAATATTCTTTTAGTTTTATCATTCCCTTATTTTAGAAGTTACGGGGGGGCACTCATTTTACCACTTTGGAAGTGTCTCTCGCGCAAACCATTCAGTTTAGAAAAAAATGTTATTAGAAACCTCATTATCATTTTTGAAGACCTATTCATAGATACCCCACATGCATGGGTTTGATGATTTTTTTTTTTTCAAATCTTAGTGCGGTTCACAGAATACTTACCAAGTTTCAACAGCATAGCTGTTATAGTTTCTGAAAAAAGTGGCTGTGACATACACGGACAGACAGACAGACAGACAGACATGACGAATCTATAAGTGTTCCGTTTTTTGCCATTTGGCAACGGAGCCCTAAAAATCAAGATTTTAAGTCTAGGTGTGAATCGTTGATTTTTGACGTACTTTTTAGTTTCCAATTCATGTGATTTGTGTGTCCGATACAACAATTTTTATGAGGACATATTGTGATTTTGAAATCTTAATTTACACTCTCGTAAAATACGCATAACTGGCATAATGTAGTTGTAGGTACTATACGTACCGTTACCTCTGTGTAACCCTTTGGGGAATGCAGGGGCGATGTTATGTGTGTGTTTAAGAAATATTCAGTAATAACTTAATATGTCCAATGAGTAGTGGTGGCCCAGGTGGTAACGGCCGCGACTTACGAGTAGTAGGTCGTGAGTTCAAACCCAAGCAGGCGCATTACTTTGTGTAAATTATTTCATCGCCACTGCTCTCAAAGCGGTGAAGAAAAACATCGTGAGGAAACCGGCATGTCTTAGAACCAAAAATTCGAAGACATGTGACATCTACCAACCCGCACTGGGCCCGCGTGGTGGATCATGGCCCACTCCCTCTTACCGAGAGGAGGCCTGTGTCCCAGCAGTGGAAACATTATAGGCTGATGATGATGATGTCCAATGAGTGATCTAATTGTAAATATAGTAACTTCTAACAAACTGCTTCGTTGGTCTAGCGGTCTCACGTACAACAGCGCGTGCGGTCCAGGGGCTAGTAATATGCACACACAGTCGTTCGCTCGCATTCACACGTTGACGTTTGAACTCGAAATGACCTTCGCACAGCTGACATCACGCACTTGACTGCTAGCGGAGACCTAGCGCTCTTACTATGAATCGGGCGCACGCTCCGCCGCGAGCCATTTCAACTCGAGGTGCACCAGCCCATTTAGAGGTATTAAGGAGGTATTATTATTAGTGATATATAATAAGTTGTGTGTTCGGGGTAGGTTTATCTACGTAATTAAACACTACTTTAAAATATGTATTATAAAATTATTATTATCACTATTATGTAACATACACGGCGCAATCTAGGAATGGCATGCATTCACGGCTGAGGTTTCTAGATTTAGTGGACTGGCGAAGGCGTCCGAAGGGCGCGGGCCGTGCATGGGAGACGCGGCGGTCGGGCGGCCGGAGCGACTCAACGCGATGGTCCGATGGTCCTCGCGGTTCGGTAATATTCGGTCGGTAGGGAAGAAGCGGCCTACGGCCGAGCGAATGCTGGGGCTCCGCTGGCGGCCCGCGTTATTTTGCTAGGTGCATACCTACTGCATAGTAAGAGGATGTACAACACGTGCTTAGCCTACATACAAAGTATTAATTTGACAAACAAATTACTTATATTGACAAAAAATTTACAGGCGTTGGAGGCAGACTGCTGACTGTAATATTGAAGAGCACCATTTAAATTATTGAACAACTAAACTCGCTGCAGATACGAATAAAAATGTTGGACAAAGTATTATCTTGTAATCATTGAATAATGCCAAAGCATAATTGCAAAAATGAAAATAAAAGGCGCTATATTCTCACGGACGCCACGCCCGCCGTTCGCATCTATTTCAAAGAGAAGCCTCCGCCGCATTTGCAGCGCCGCGCAGCCCCGATACGCGTGCGCTCTCCTAATCCACTACCATATTAAAAAGTTTTTAAGCAAAATACAACTGTCTTTGAATTAAGTTCACACTTACATAACTTTTATCTCAAGGAGCAACGCATTTTGGTAACCAAGTGAACAAACACGTTGTGAGTGTGTGCGTGAAGACGAGTAGTGTCAGCACATAACACATACACGAACACAAACACACATTGGTCATGTCTCGGACAAGTCGGAAGTCGGACGATACCACGGTAGGACGGTACCGTCAGCTCCCGCACTTATACACACAACTGTCTTTTGACACGCTTTATATTAGCTTCACTTGTATGTTTGTATGTTTGTTTGTATGTTTGTTTGTAACCGACTCCTTATAGCGCGATTTTGACCCACTCTAAACGACCAGATTTCATTCAAACTTTGCACACCTGTCAAGGACCGATGACAATGCAATAATTTCATAAATTTGTGCCATTATCCTTGCCAGGGTTACCAGAACAACAAAAAAACTGTCTTCGAAAACTACGCTGACATACGTCACAAATTACGCTGACATACGACAGAAACTACACTGACATACGTCACAAACTACACTGACATACGTCACAAACTCCGCTGACATACGTCACAAACTACGCTGACATACGTCACAAACTACGCTGACATACGTCTCAAAATTCGAAACACCCTAAAAAATAGAAAATAAATAATAGTTTAAAAAACGCTTCCATTGAAAACCAAACTAAAAAGTACAAAATAATGGAAAAAAAGCGTGGGGTGCCTGATATCAATAAACAAAATACCTTAAAAAGCACCCCACGCTTTTTTATACTTTTATTTTGTACTTTTTAGTTTGGTTTTCAATGGAAGCGTGTTTTTTAGTTTTTTTTTATTGTAAATTATTTCCTCACCACTTCTCTCAAACCGGTGTCAGACTGTCTTAGAACCAAAAAAATCGACAACATGTAACATCTATGAACCCGCAGGGTCCGCGTGGTGGATTAAGGCCCACTCCCTGTCTGCGAGAGGAGACCTGTGTCCGGTAGTGGGAATATTATAGGCTGATGATGAGATATACATAATATGTAATGTGGATGTTAGTAGTGTATAATTGGGGTTCCTGGATCAGAGATCCAGTCACCCCAATTATACATTTGATGTGAACTACACAATCAGTCAATCGATCAATATTTTGAGAACTAGACAATCAGTCAATCCATCAATATTTTGAGAACTAGACAATCAGTCATTCTCTTAATATTTTGTGAACTAGACAAATCAGTCAATAAATCAACATTTTTGAACATGGCAATCAGTCAATCGATCAATATGTTTCAAAACATTTCATTAATTTATTTACTTAGGTTCTACATTCAAGTATTCGAAATAACATGATTTAGTTCATATTATTTCGAATACCTCGATGCAGAACATTCCATGACGATGCGATTATTACGATCATGGCAGGAGGGGGGGTTTTGTAGTATCTGTCTACCCATGAGAAAAGGTGTGAGTTTATGTATGTATTCGAGTATTCTAAAATATGTACAATTCATTGCAGTGCGATGCTGTCGAAATAGTGCGGATGTGCTCCATAACGCATCACTTTTATTCTCACCCCCCCCCCCTAGCCCCCCTTGACGTTATTGATAATCACAAGCACAACACGTCCTTACACTGACTAAGTGAGTAAAGCCCATAAAGTAGCCCATTACTAGGTACAAATCTTTGATAATACGTTTGATGCATTGGTTACTAGCTCGTCTCTATCCCCACTATATTAAATTGGGGTAGGCTTGTGTGATGAATACTGATTGAAGCCCTATTTAGACTCTCAATAACGATAGAAAAAAAGGTAGAACATGTTAGTGAGTTTTTGATTTACCTTTTCTATAAGAAGTTTTTGAAGGGGGAAAATGGTAAATAAAAGATTGAATCAGAATAATATTATGATACATTTATTAATGAATATCCATTGAGTCTGAGATTTTTACAACAATATCCTTAACAGAATTATATACATTATCCATATACATATTTTTTACAACATGTTGTATACATAATTCGGCATCACATTTGCACTGAGAGCTTTCACTGTCACTAAACTTTTCAGCATCATAGATTTCAATTCTAATCACCTTTCCCCCGATGACATTAGACCCCCGCGTAAGTTTCTTCACATAAGAAAATATAGCGGGGGACTTTTTTAGTTTCTTATTATTCGGTCCATCGAGGTTTAACAACCTTTCACCTCGCTGCCCCGCTGGTGGATTCGCAGGAATGAAGTTAAACAGATCGTTTTCAGAGTCCTGAAAAATGAATAAAAACGTATGAATAACTAATAAACCTTAATAATACCTAACTCTTATTATAGGCCTTTATTCAAACAATAAATAATCCTACATGCTATATGCATGGCTACAGAATATTACAATAGATTGATATGTAGCCATGTACCAAACTGTTGGCTTTAACTCAGCTAGGAATCGAACCCAAGGCCTATAACGAATACCACCACTTATCGACTACTCTACCCACATTACTATTCTCATGTGTTTGAACTAAAAAACCATGTCTTGATTTAAAAAATAAAATTTACACATTCACATTACTGAAATAAAAGGTCTACATAATATTCTAATTCGTGTGATGAAAAAGTGAATTGAGCGTAAAATGCATTAAAGTATTTGTTGCAAGCATTTCACTATTCAAAGTCAATAATATGATGGTAGGATCTGTTATTAAACCAAGTTTTAAACTTTTTAATAAAAACAAATATAAAAAAAGAATTAAATTAATACTCACCGACATAATTATTACTCGTTGATTTACTTGCGCTTGCTGGTAGGAAACTAAATAATAATTGATATTTCAAGATATTTTATCCTTTATATAGGGTTCTATTAAATAATTTTTAATGGGTTTAAAGTTCAAAATTGCTATGAAAAAAGTCTAATAGCACGTGTCAACGTAATTTCATATATTCGCGACAAAGCGACGCTATACCGTTTCAGATTACAATTAAATGCATACCATAATATAAAGCCAGCGGTAAATAGACGGCGGTGCGATGCGATAGCGTCGTGATGACGTTTCAATGCTAGCTAGGGAAGGCTTGGGTACTGCTCCACAACACAGGATAGTAATGATGCAGTAGTTTAACTTTATAGATCGCTGTACTATTAACTTACTGTATCAGTATTATCCGTGTCCGCATCATGTGTTAGCGCGCTCATACTGATTTAAACAATACAAAACATCACCGCGATGCTACCGCACCGCATCGCTATCTGTGAACTGGTGACTTAAAAGTCAATACACACAGAAAGCGGCATCATCCAGAGCGGCACCTAATAGACATCAGAACTGGACCACCCACTGACTTATCGAGTTTAAGTATCTTTAACTATGAAGATAAAGTTCAAATTGCAAGATCTCGATATTTATTGTTTAGGAAGATATTTTTCTACAACGTAAACTATTACATATTTGGGTGTAAGGGCTGATAAAGCATTTCTGTAACGCGTGATCTATTCCTTATATGGGATATCGTGACGCGGATTTTGCACTATTTAAGAGTGCATCCTGCAGAAGCTGGATCACATCAACACTTCAACTAGGAGCGGTTACATCTAACTCACTACCAAACTAGTTACCAGAACTTACTAACTACCAAAGCAACGTTAATCTTCTAAAATGTAAGTACATAATATCTACTCACTTTTCAATGTAATTTACTTTGTGTTGTTTCCACTTAATTAACTATTCAATCATTATAGTATTATAGTTATTCATTACCCTCTTCCATAATTCAGTTAAGTTAGTGAGTCTACATCTATAAACATTAAACCGTTTATTGATTCATAATTTTTAATAATCATTCATTCAAGTAATAAGTGTATTCAATTAATATCGCCTACACGATTAAAACTAAATGTAATTGTTACTGTTATGTACTCATTCATTGTTTTTATTTATTACAGGTCCAAGAACACGGCTGACTATATTTTCCCTATGGAGGACGAATCGACGGACGAGGAGCATGCATCGGTGAAAACCAAGCCGAAGGAGAACAAAAAGCGCAAGCCTTCGTCAACGAGCAGCTCCCAGCCGTCTACGAGTAAGAAAACTAAGGCGACTATTCACCCAATCACTCCTGTCACCAAGTCAACGGCTCGCGAGTTGTTCGGGAGCGACAGTGACGACGATGAAATTGAGGTGGTTGCGGACAAGAAGAATGCCCCGATATACTCGTACATCACTAGGAGACTGGCGAACGGGTTTTCACGTCAAATGAACGAGCAGAAGAGAGGTGAGTTCTATATAGAACTCAAAGTATATAAATGTAATGAAATAGAGCGGGTCCAACCAGTAAATAGATGGCGCCACTCGGTAATCACGATCAAAAACAAATGTGATGAGGATTCAGAGTCCTGGCGTTGCCTAAACGCCTACATAACAAGCACCCGGAAGGAGTTTAAAAAATGTACTCCTACTTTTATAAGCTCTTACCAATAGTTTACATTATGAGATTTAAGCTATACCACATTAATTATTATACTTACATAGAGTTTATTTTAATATAGAATTTTGTAACCGCATTTAATCTCAATAATTAAACTATACAATAAAAAATGTTGTGTCTTTTTTTTCCAGTTTTACACCCCGTCGATGGCTCATCAAATTCTGATAATGATAAAGTTAAATCCCAGATTGATATTCCAGAAAAAGTTAAATCCCAGATTGATATTCCAGAAAAAGTTAAATCCCAGATTGATATTCCAGAAAAAGTTAAATCCCAGATTGATATTCCAGAAAAAGTTAAATCCCAGATTGATATTCCTGAAAAAGTTAAATCCCAGATTGATATTCCAGAAATTGAATATGATACGAATGAGTCAAAGTTTGATAAAGTTAAATCCCAGGTTGATATCCCAGAAATTGAATATGATACAAATAAGTCAAAGTTTGATAAAGTTAAATCCCAGATTGATATTCCAGAAATCGAATATGATACGAATAAGTCGAAGTTTGATAAAGTTAAATCCCAGGTTGATATTCCAGAAATTGAATATGATACGAATGAGTCAAAGTTTGATAAAGTTAAATCCCAGGTTGATATTCCAGAAATTGAATATGATACAAATAAGTCAAAGTTTGATAAAGTTAAATCCCAGATTGATATTCCAGAAATTGAATTTGATTCGAATAAGTCAAAGTTTGATAAAGTTAAATCCCAGATTGATATTCCAGAAATTGAATATGATACGAATGTTTATGAGCCAGATTGCTTATCAAAGTATATTAATTGTGATAAATGCAAAATGGAGATCCCAGCACATAAATACAGATATCATAAGAGAACGAATATTCATAAATCGAATTGTTTAATAAAGTCAAAGTTTGATAAAGTTAAATCCCAGATTGATATTCCAGAAAAAGTTAAATCCCAGATTGATATTCCTGAAAAAGTTAAATCCCAGATTGATATTCCAGAAATTGAATATGATTCGAATGAGTCAAATTTTGATAAAGTTAAATCCCAGGTTGATATTCCAGAAATTGAATATGATACAAATAAGTCAAAGTTTGATAAAGTTAAATCCCAGATTGATATTCCAGAAATTGAATTTGATACGAATAAGTCAAAGTTTGATAAAGTTAAATCCCAGATTGATATTCCAGAAATTGAATATGATACGAATGTTTATGAGCCAGATTGCTTACCAAAGTATATTAATTGTGATAAATGCAAAATTGAGATCCCAGAACATAAATACAGATATCATAAGAGAACGAATATTCATAAATCGAATTGTTTAATAAAGTCAAAGTTTGATAATATTGATATTGTAGCTACGGCATTTAGAAATAGGATCATGACTTATCGCTTAAACCCATCAATAGAAGACGAGTACCTCATACTAGAGGCGTTCTTGAGTGATAAGCGAAAGGATGTTTTGAATATCATTGAGTTATCATTATTGGAACATACCTGCATTAAAGTTAACTTCGAGCTGTTTGCGTACTTTTTACTACCACAATTAAGTGAGCAGCAGCTCAAGTCATTTAATACGAAATATGAAACTATATACAGCAGTACTGACATTAATAATTTATTCTCAAATATAATAGAAATATTTAAAAGAAAACTTACTGAATTTGAGCATTGTGAATCTGGATGGTCATTTGTCTGTACAAGTCATTTAGAAATAAATATAAATAAATATTCTCCCATGCGGGGTGGTACTTATTTAGAGCTACCAGGAGCTATTAAAAACACAAAGAGTTGTTTGAATATACGCAATAATGATGAATACTGTTTTTTATGGAGTATTGTTGCAGCATTATTCCCAGCAAAAAGTAACGCATGTAGAACAAACTCCTATCCACACTTTAGTTCAATATTTAATATTCAAGGAATTTCATTTCCACCTTTACCTAAAGATATCAGGTTATTTGAAAAGAATAATTGCGAGTTCAGTATTAATATTTACGGATTAGATGAACGTTGTACTGTAACCGGCCCTCTCTATGTGACGAATTGTAAGAAAGATAAACACATTAACTTACTGTATTTTGAAAAACAAAATAAAGGACATTATTGCTTGATAAAAAACCTTTTACGCTTAGTGCGACGGCAAGTTACTTGTCACAAGGGTCAAATGCATTTATGTGAAACATGTTTGCAATTTTTTACTTCCGAAAAAAAGTATCATTCTCATAGTTGTTCCCAAATTTTAACCATACTGCCTGATGAAAACAATATATTACAATTCAAAAATTATGAGCGAAAGCAAAAAATTAACTTTGTGATTTATGCTGACTTTGAAAGTATACTATTAAATTATAAAGAAAAATGTAATGATAAAAGTACGATAAAAAATAAACTACATCAACCGTCTTGTTTTGCATATTATGTATGTTGCTCACATGATAGTAGCTTGAACAAATTCGTAACATACAGAGGACCTGACTGTGTAAAAGTGTTTGTTAAGAGATTAATTAAAGAAGCGAAGGTAATTCACAAAATTTTAATGACTAAGAAACCCATGAGATCTATGACGAAAAAGCAAACCGATAATTATAGTAAAGCAACTACATGCCATATCTGTAATCATTTATTATTTGATGATAAAGTTTGTGATCATGATCATATTACATCCGAGTATAGAGGCGCGGCACACTCGCACTGCAATTTAATTTATAGAGTGTGTTCATTTATCCCGGTTATCTTTCATAACTTATCTGGTTATGATTCTCATATATTTATTACAGAATTATCGAAATATGATGGTGAGATAAAAATTATACCAAAAACGAAAGAAAAATATATCAGCATAACTAAAATAATCAAAGCTGAAACAGGATGTAAACCTATACAGATTAAATTTATAGATTCATTTCAATTTCTTAGTTCAAGTCTTGACAATTTGAGTAAAAGTTTAACGGAGAACGATTTTAATCATTTATCATCACATTTCTCAGATAAAAGTCAGTTAAATTTACTGCGAAGCAAAGGTGTATATCCGTATGAGCATATTTGTTCATGGGAAGCATATAATGAAACACAACTTCCAGCAAAGAATCATTTTTATAACAGTTTACAAATGAAACATATAACAGATACTGAATATCAACATGCCCAAACTGTGTGGAAATGTTTTAATATTAGTTCTCTCGGTGAATATACTGACCTGTACTTAAAGTGTGATGTACTATTATTATGTGATATATTTGAAAATTTTAGAAATATTTGTCTGCAGCACTATAAACTCGATCCTGCATATTATGTGACTTCGCCTGGATTAAGTTGGGACGCTATGCTCCTTTACACAGGTGTTCAGTTAGAATTGATCAATGATTTCGAAATCTATAAAATGTTAGAAAAAGGAATACGTGGAGGATTAGCTCAGTGTTCTCACCGATATGCTGAAGCCAATAACATTTATTTACCTAATTTCGATAATTCTAAACCATCAACATATTTGATATATTTAGACTGTAATAATCTTTATGGATATGCTATGACTAAAAAATTACCGATATCAGAGTTTAAATTTATGAAAAAGGATGATATCAAAAATTTTAATTTATCGGATGTTCCTGATAATGGCGAGTACGGTTATGTTTTAGAAGTAGATTTAGCATATCCAAATCATTTACATAATTTCCATAGCGACTTGCCTTTTGCTCCAGAGAAATTCATACCTATTGGCAGTGGCGTGCAGTCCATATAGGCAAAAAGACACTGCAGACCCTAGGGTCTAGACCCTAGATAAGGACTAGTTACTAATATTTCAAAAATAAAAGAATTATACTAACAGTAAGTAATAAAACCATTCAAAAAGTTTAAACGCCTAATGTAAATATAATAGCAACGTTCATACCGTTCTATTTACTACGGCAACGCATTCATAACAGATCGCGACGTAAGCAGGCAGCGAACGATCGTGTCTTTATTTCATTCATAAATGTACGCATGTAGTGGTAATTTCTTCTACATTTTCGTGTCTATACATTGCACACATAAAGCGAATTCCTGCCGCAGGATAACCAATCACAGGCGTCCCTGCGCCCTGTGATTGGTGAGTATTATCACAGCGCGCTGTGAGTATTATGCGATCAAGTTGAATATGTACGTAGCCTCAGGAACATTACGATTCGCAATGATGCAATTTTATTTGTCAACGTTTTAGTTATCAAAATTTAGAAATTGTTTGTTTACGAAAGGATCCATATTGATTTCGTACATGTGAAGCGCGCTGTTTTATGTTTTTATTTTGATTGAGTTTTCTTGTGATTAATTCATTTACAAACGTTAATATTTAGGTAGATTTGTTGCTTATTTCAATTAGTTTTTTGAATTGTTTTAATTTTTACTTACTACGCTGTTTGTTTGTTTTTTCAAAATGTTGTTCGATTGTGAGGTTTGTGTTGAAAATGTGTGTTTGTTAAAAAGTGTATCTAAATGGAAATGTGTACCTGAGTAACGAGAATTATAACCCAGCAAAGAGGTAATGCAACTCGTAAGTTTCATAGTAATAATTAAGCAACTAAAACCGGCTATGTTGTTGTTTACACACATTTTTTTTTTCCTTGCTAGTTTAGTAGTTCGAGTACAGTGTGGAATTGTTCGGGATTTGCAGATTTACATGATTACTATCCCGCGGCTTGCTCAAAGATTTTGGTAATTATCGTATTGAGAGAAGTATTACGAAGAAGTTTTTCATTACAACGTATTCTTACGTACCTATTTAAGAAACACACAAAGTCAACAACAAGTACCTACACATCTTTCTGTGCTTTCGACGGAAAAAGAATTATTGGTCGAATGAAGACGCATACCAACTTTTTATGACGATGGTTTAAAATCATATTTAAAAAAGATAGGCGCGTAGATGTCATTTATAAATGAGTTTGTTTACTTTATTATTTTTGCTGTTACCTGTACTTAATTTACCTATTAAATATATTTACATATACGAATCACATGAAGGGCCTTTTTCAACTATCACTCACCTGGATCAGATATTTGAGGTGGCCGAAATCATTTATTAGCATTATCAGGAAATCGCCATTTCAAACTTTTAAACCACCTTGTGAGTTTTTCTTCACTAACTTGAGCAATTACGAAAGACGTTTTTTTTTTGAACTGCCTACCCGATCATAAAACCCTGTGCACGCCACTGCCTATTGGAGGGAAAACACCAAAGTTAATTGCAAATTTGTATGATAAATATAACTACATTATTCATTATATTCATTTAAAAGCATGTCTTAAAAATGGCCTAATTTTAAAAAAAATTCATAGAATCCTATGTTTTAAACAAGAATCTTTTTTGAAAAAGTATATAGACTTGAATACTAGCTTACGACAAGCAGCTTCAACATCATTCGAAAGAGATTTTTTTAAGCTTCTTAATAATTCAATATTTGGTAAAACTATTGAAAATAAACGTAAGCAAGTGGAGGTCAAATTAATAACCAAATGGAGTGATGACTTAAATATAACAAATAAAATAGTAGGTGCTGAGAAATTAATCACAAAACCTAATTTAAAAAGTGTTTCTATCTTTAATGAAAACTTCATAGCAATACAACTGAGTCCCATGAAACTTGTTTTAGACAGACCAATATATATTGGGTTTGCGGTGCTAGAATTCTCTAAGTGGCATCTGTACAATTATCACTATAATTTCATTAAGAATAAATATGGTGACAAAGCTAAATTATGTTACACTGATACTGATAGTTTGTTGTATTTAATACATACTAAAGACTTTTATAAAGATATGCGTGATAATTTATCAGCATTCGATACAAGTAATTTTGAAACTAATAATCATTACTTTATTCCTAAGGTGAACGAAAAAGTTCCTGGTTTATTTAAAGACGAGTTAGGAGGTGACCCAATAACCGAATTTACGGGCTTAAGAGCAAAGCTATATTGCATTAAATCATTAAATACTCAAATAAACAAAGCTAAAGGTGTATCAAAGCCTGTTACAAGATGTTTAAAATCATCTAATTATAAGGATGTTTTATTTAAAAACTTAACATTAAAGCGTAAGATGAATATGATAAAATCAATGAAGCATGTGCTTTTCTCACAAGAAGTAAATAAAGTCGTTTTAAACAGGATAGACGATAAAAGGCATGTTCTGGGAAATCAAGTAGATACTGTACCTTGGGGTCATTGTGATTACATATGTTAATTCAATATTTTTTTATATTTTACATCAATTGCAAACTTATATGATATATTTAAATATGAGAATTGTCGAGCATTATATAAAATCGAATAATTATATTGTTGGTTAATTAATACATACATATTTAGTTGTACTCTATATTTGCTGGTTTTATTTATAACCCTTGTTCAGTATTACCTGTACAGATATTATCTAAGTATATACGATCATTTTTATTTATTTGTGTACTTATTCGTTGAAACTAAAGCTAAAAGAAATACCAAAAATCTGATTTTTGCGGGTTATAATTACTTAGTGTTCCTGATAAGCATTATAAATACTAGAACATATATTTTTTTCTGACAGATACAAACATGAAGTGGGTCAAGCAACCAGTTTCATTAGAAGTAAAAAATATTGAGGTAGAGAAAACTAAACTACCCGCAAAGCATAGTGTTCTTTTTCCGAATAATATAAGATGTATAATATGTGGTCCTTCGAATTGCGGGAAAACGAACGTCATGATTAGTTTATTAATCCACGAAAATGGTTTAAGGTTTAAAAATGTTTACTTGTATTCAAAGACTAGTTTTCAACCAAAATATATTTTTCTAAAACAAATCTTAGAAAGGGTGCCAGAAGTAAAACTTTTTATATTTAATTTTGATGACGAAGTTATTCATCCTAACGATGCATTACCGAATTCTGTTATTATTTTTGATGACGTGGTTTGTGAAAAACAAATTAACATACGAAATTATTTTACAATGGGCAGACATAGAAGTATAGATTGTTTTTATTTATCTCAAACGTATTCAAAAATACCAAAGCAGTTATTACGTGACAATGTTAACTTTTTGATAATTTTCAAGCAAGATGAAGTTAACATGAAACATATATACGATGAACATGTTAGTTCTGATATAGAGTGGTCAAAGTTTAAAGATATGTGTTCTAAAATCTGGATACATCCTTATGATTTTTTGACTATTAATAAGGATTGTGAATTAAACAAAGGCAGATATAGACAATCATTCGACAAGTTTATTTATTGTGATTAACGGCTATATAAATTATGACTGCTAAAAAAATAAATCATTCGAGCATAAATACTTCTTAATATAAGTCGTATAATGGACCACAACATTACAGATCAATTAATAAAGTCTGCGGATGCTATTAAGGCAAAAGTGAAACAAATGAAAGATTATGAGTTTAAAACCGACACTCATTTGAAATATTTTTTTAAGCCTCTCGCAGACCCTCTAAATGCAATCGTAGCTAATAAGCAAATTTCTACAATAAAAAATGAAGATACTTATGATGACGAAATTAAACACACTGATATAGGTTCAACAATATTTTTGCGTGATAAATCTCATGATATGTACAAACATGAATCATCTAATGAGTCAAGCTCGTTAGAAAAATTTTATTCAGAAGATGAAGGAGATAATGGATCGGAAAAAGATACAAATACATCATTGAAAAAAGAAGATATCATTGAAATATATGAGGATATGAATATACCATTTGGTGTACGTAGTGAGAATAACAAACATATGATCGGAAATACAATAGTTAATTTCTCAACCACTCAGGAGAACTTTGGTAAAGTGTTTAACATTTGCGTAGCTAATAAACAGTATACAATAACACCTGGTCTAAAAGAACTATTGCTTCGCAAAAAACCTGATTTAAGTTTAGTCAATTTAAAAGATAAATTGGTTTACAAAGAAATACTCCTGACAACTAATGCTCATAAAAGAGACTTTGACCCTGCAGGTCAACTTAAAGGTGATAAAGGTCTAAAATATTCTCAAGTGGTCAAACCATTATTTTCTGAGTCTTATAAATGCTTACAAGTACCAATAGAAGTTAAATCTAGGCAAAAAAGAGGGGCTGGTTTACCGTTTCTTAAAAAATATAAAAAAAATACTGAACTTGTTTATTGGGATGATCCTAATGAATTAGTGGACAGGCTTAAACTTTTGATCGCTTCTAAAACTGCAGGTAATACTAATCTTGATAACGAGATTTTATCAATTATTGAAGAACTAAAAGAAGCGGGTGTAATACAAGAATAAAAGGGCTTATCATAGACTCTGTTACTTAGTCTAATTTTGTAGTTCAGAAGTGACAGTTGAAAGAATGAGCAAAGTGAAAAGAGACATCGTAAACGAAATTCACAGAAGTGCAAGAATCAATTTTTCTCGAAGACATGTAATATTAAAAGATATTGATGATCTTTGGCAAGCCGATTTAATGGATATGCAAAGCATTTCCAAATTCAATTCTAACTGTAAATATATTTTAGTGGTTATCGATGGATTCTCTAAGTATGCTTGGGCTATTCCACTTAAACAAAAAAATAAAGAATCTGTATCTAAAGCATTCAATACAATATTGAGTAGTGAAAAACGCATCCCAAGAAACTTGCAAACAGATCTAGGAACAGAATTTTACAACGCAAGTTTTCAAAAAATTATGAAAAATAATTCCATCAATCACTACAGCACTTATTCAACCAAAAAGGCCTCCATTGTAGAACGACTTATAAGGACGATAAAAAGTAAGCTTTACAAGGAATTCAGTTTAAAAGGGAATTATAAATGGACTGACGGTACACTTGGTAAAATAATTAACAGATATAATCAAACAATACATACAACAATTGGTTTACCACCAGCTCGAGTCAATCATAGAAATAAAGCTCAACTACTAAATACATATTTTAATCGACAACAAATAAAAACAAAGCGTCGTAAGTTCAAGATGGGTGATTTTGTTCGAATAAGTAAACATAAAGGTTGTTTTGAAAAAGGCTATACTCCTAATTGGTCAACAGAGATATTTAAGATTAGTAAGGTTCAAAATACAAATCCTACTACATATTTATTACAAGACATTAAACAGCAGCCTATTTTAGGAGCATTTTATGATCAAGAATTACAAATTACCAAACATCCTGATGTTTACCTTGTTGAAAAAGTTTTGAAACATAAAAGGAGAAAAGTTTTTGTGAAATGGTTGGGGTTACCATCATCAGAAAATAGTTGGATTGATGATACAAATGTTTTGTAAGGGCTTTATAATGCCATGATCTATGATTTAGGTTCTATTCTGTTTGTATACATGAACGGAGAAGGACTTGTGAATAATTTAATTAATAATTTACCATTTGAACTCCATTTACCGGGATATAATTACTGTGGTCCTGGAACTAAATTACATAAAAGATTGGCTCGTGGTGATAAAGGTGTAAATAAGTTAGATGAGTATTGCAAACATCACGATATCGCTTACAATAAATCCAAAAGTTTGAAAGATCGTCACAAAGCAGATATCATTTTACTAAAGATGGCGAAGAAGCGTGCTCTGTCTTCAGATGCAAACACAGGAGAAAAAATTGCTGCTAATGTGGTTAACAACGTAATGCTATCAAAAGTGAGTTCTGGATATGGCCTCAAAAAAAACTTTAAAAATATAGTCTCCCATACAAGAAAATGCATTAAAAAATTAAAGCCAAAGTGTAAGAAAAAACTGATAGAATTGGCATACGCAGCTGCTAGGGAGTTAACTCATAATTCATCTACGAAGCTCCCACGGATCATACCCATTCCTAAGTCCGGTGGTGTTTTACCTTTAATTCCTATATTTGCTGGCCTGTCTGCTGCTGGAAGTATAGCAAGTGGAATTGCTGGAATCGTCAAAACTATCAACGAATATAAGGCTGCAAAAAAGCGTTTGGAACAAATGGAACGACAACATAAGAAAGTGGAAGGTGTATGTATTGGAAACGGATTGCGGCTAAACCGTTACAAGAATGGACTTCGATTATATCTAAATTTAAAGAAAAAAAACTAAATCGCAGGCTACCTAACCGTGCTCTTACTAATATCGATATCATACAATTTACGGAAAACATTCCATATTTTCGTGGAGTATATATGAGAGATACCTTACCAAAATCACCGTTTTCCCGAGAGTGTGGAGTCATTAATTTGGATGATTCAAAAAATTCCGGTACACATTGGGTAGCCTATGTAATTATAAATAAATATGTTGAATATTTCGATAGTTACGGAAACTTAAAACCACCCATAGAATTTGTTCGTTACGTGGGTTCTGACGACATCCATTATAATTACAATAATTATCAAAATAATAACTTATTTAACTGTGGACATTTATGTATAAAATTTCTTAAAGAATTTTGGAAAAAGCAGTCTTTTTAAATTATTACTTTAAATAAAGTTTCTTACTCATAAGTCAACACTTTAACGCTGTCTGTTAAAAGAAACGAATGTCAATTATATTATAGCCAAAAAATGATAGTGTATAATATAAAATCAATCGCCAAAGTGAATAACTTTACTCGCCCTCGTATCGTCAGAAGACGCAGACATACGCGAAGTATAAAAATAATCACTGAAGAGAATAAATTGTTTCTTCAAGCTTTGGGATTTAAATTATGAGTTTTCTTAATATAAATGATTCAGCGCAGTTCGATAACTCTATAGTGAGTTATGAATATCACACTTATAATCCATACAGCAACAGTTTTAAAGAAAATGATGAAATACGAATACCTATAAATCAGCAAGATGTGTACATATTACCTTCAGCCAGTTACATTTACGTTGAAGGTCGAGCCACTGTGTCTTCTAAAGATGCATCAGGAAAACTTACACGAAAGTCTGTTAATTTCACAAATAATCCTATATCATTTCTATTTCAAGACATTCGATATGAAATTAACGGTGTTGAGATAGATCGAATAAAAAATGCAGGAATTACTACAACTTTAAAATCATATGTGTCTATGAGTGAGGGAGAAAGCAAAGCTGCTGGTGTTTGGGGTTGGAATTTGAATGGAATTAAAGATAATGACGGTATTTTTAGCACTCTTATACCCCTGAATAAAGTTTTGGGATTTGCGGAAGATTATGATAAAATTATCATTAACTGTAAACATGAACTTCTACTTAACAGAAGTAGTTCTAAGCTTAATAGTGTTATTCTTGAAAATAACGACTCGATTGAAATAAATATAGAGAGATTGCAATGGCGCGTGCCTCATATAAAAGTTTCAGATCGGGAAAGATTAACTTTACTGAAACATTTAGAGAAAGATCGCCCTATACAAATAGCTTTTAGAAACTGGGACTTGTACGAATACCCTTTATTACCTAAGACTACAAAACATTCCTGGGTTATTAAGACTGCTTCACAACTCGAGAAACCGAGGTATGTGATCTTTGGGTTACAGACAAATAGAAAAAACACTAAATCTAGAGACAGTTCAATATTTGACCATGGTAAATTAACTAATGTTACTCTTTTCTTAAATTCTAACTATTACCCATACGAATCTGTTAATTCAAAATTTCCTGAAGATAAGTATTGTATATTATATGAGATGTATACCAAATTTCGTCAGTCTTATTATAACATTCGATGTGAACCGATGCTTGATCTGCTTCAATTTAAAGAAAAGGCTCCTTTATTTGTAATTGATTGCTCAAGACAGAACGAGGCTTTGAAGACTGGGGCTATAGATGTGAGACTAGAAATAGAAAGTTCTGAAGATATTCCAGAAAATACATCCGCATATTGTCTTATCATTAACGATCGCCTGATTGAATATAAACCCCTGAGTAGTATTGTAAGGAAATTATCATGATCGCTATAGTCGATGTGCAAGGGTTTAAGACGGAAGATAACGAGTTTATTGTCAAAGAAATAGCAATAGCATGCAGAAATCAAATTATGGTGCTATTAATCAAACCACCATTCTCATTTTACAATCTTACAAAAAAAGAAAAATCGCAAGTTAATTGGATAGAGAGAAACAGAAAAATTTTGTGGAAAGAAGGTTTTATACCATACTTAAAATCATTGCAATGTATTGAACCTTATCTAAAAGATAAAAACATTTACGTTAAAGGGTGTGAAAAAGTGTCGTGGCTAAGAAACCTATTAAAACATGATAATGTATATAATTTAGAAGATAAGAACTGTCCTAGTTTACAAAAATTATTTGATGATTATAAAACGTCTAGTAATATATTTAGCTGTGTGTATCATTCGAATGTATGTGCTTTAAAAAATGTAACATGTTTAAAAAAGTGGACTGATGATAACAGTATTTTTTAATTGTTTATAATTTAGAAGATAAAGGCTGTCCTGAAAAAATAAATAAGTAATTTGTTAGCTCTTTGTATTATAACAATATATCGAAATAAATGCTTTTTTCTATGAGTAATTGTTTTTGGTTTTATTTTCATAATAAACGCGTTAGACATAGAATACCATAACGAAATGTGCTTTAATTTCTTTATAAATTGAGAACACCAGGTACAAGACTTCATTATTCTTTTATACATACCCGTATCGAGACCTTCTAAAAAAATGATTCAAATTTATTTCAGCCCGCGTTACGACATATATAATAAACACAAAATTCGATTATGTTCATTTCGACATTATTGGGCTACAGTAGATTCAGAACGAAGATTGGTAATGGAAATGGCTGATGCAGGTTTTTTTTACTGTGGAAATGGTTTAAACGATAAAGTTATGTGCTTTTCGTGTGGGGTTGGCATCGAAGATTGGGAGTATTACAATGATCCTTGGATGCAACATGCCATATTTTTCCCTGATTGCTTTTATTTAAACGCTGTAAAAGGAACAGACTATGTTGCCAAATCAAGAAATCTGTTTTATAAAGAAACAAAAATATAAAGTAATTGTAACGTGGAGCAGAATAGATTGATGCGATTGACTATCTGATTGTCTAGTTCACAAAATATTGATTGACTGACTGATTGTCTAGTTCACAAAATATTGATTTATTGACTGATTTGTCTAGTTCACAAAATATTGATAGAATGACTGATTGGCTACTTCTCAAAATATTGATCGATTGACTGATTGTCTAGTTCACATCAAATGTATAATTGGGGTGACTGGATCTCTGATCCAGGAACCCCAATTATACACTACTGATGTTTAAAGGCAAAAATATTTCCAAACTATACTGCCATTGCAACCTATACTATTTCGGTATTGTAGCAGAATCAGTCAGTTTGAATTTACTCATACTAACATATTATATTAAATTCAATGATTTTAGATTACAATGATCGAAATCGAAAATAGAGACCGTAAACTGAGAAATAATGTAAAGGGTAACTACCTATTTGGTGGTTACCAAATAGGTAACTACCCTACATTTCTCAGTTTCCCTGTACCTCATCGATGGTATAACCACTGCTCTCAAATGACGATGAGACCAGCGGTGGTCCAGTGGTAACGGCCGCGACTTACGAGTTACTTAGGTCGTGAGTTCGGGTCACGGGTCGTGGGGCTTTTGGGACCGGGACCGCGGTCCCGGATTCTACCTAAAAAAACAATAATAATTTTGCAGCAGTTTTTTGAGACCACAAGAAAATTGAAATTAAAGTACTGTTACCAAAAAAATTACGAGAATAAAAGATAATAATTCACTTTCTCATACATTTGGTGTGTCACCTACAAAACGCGTTAGGGACCGGGACCGCGGTCCCGGATTCTACCTAAAAAACAATAATCATTTTGCAGCAGTTTTTTGAGACCACAAGAAAATTGAAATTAAAGTACTGTTACCAAAAAATTACGAGAATAAAAGATAATAATTCACTTTCTCATACATTTGGTGTGTCACCTACAAAACGCGTTAGGGACCGGGACCGCGGTCCCGGATTCTACCTAAAAAACAATAATCATTTTGCAGCAGTTTTTTGAGACCACAAGAAAATTGAAATTAAAGTACTGTTACCAAAAAATTGGTTGCCTGTAAAGTCGGTATACGGGCGAAAGTTTTACGTGACAACGACTTTGAGTGGTAAAATAATTTTAATGTGAATATTCATTCGTATAGTAGGAAGAAGGATGAAATAATAGTAACAATTTAAAACATTTATTTTTATGTCTGTCTCTCTCGCTCTTAGGCGGGCTAACCATGCCCGAGTGGAAGGGACGCGTGCCTCTCACTCGCTCTCATTGTGAGCGCATAACGTGAGCGGAGCGTAACGCAGTTTCTTGAAGTGTCACCCGGCAAACCAATTTATAAGACGTTGTCACGTCAAAATTACGAGAATAAAAGATAATAATTCACTTTCTCATACATTTGGTGTGTCACCTACAAAACGCGTTATGCCTTTAAAGTACCAGGTTGTCATAACTTAGTAGGACCTTAGGAATAGGTAGAACGGGCTGGTGCCCGCAACTCCACGTCTGAGCGTGTATTTTGCGTACGGTTGTAGGAGCTCACCAAACTTAGGAGTGTCAGCTAGAAATCGCTTTATGCCTTCAAAGTACCAGGTTGTTATAACTTAGTAGGAGCCTACTAAGTCAACACATCACTTATTGACTCTGAGTCGGTACTTTCGCTGGGTCAGCTAGTATTATTATGATAGCATTTTTTGAATGTCAGTTGATTATGTTTAATTTACAAAAATAATGATATTCAATAATTGTAATGATTACGACTGCTGTGTCAAATTAAAGTTGTGAAGTTTTTTAAAAGTTTATTGTTACGTTTTGGTGGGTGATTAGGGGGACGATAGGTGATTTAAACACTCAAGATTACTTTTTTTAAATATTATTGTGTATTCTTTTAAGGTTTAATTCTTATAAAAGGCTGCCACTGTAAAAAAAAGTATTATATCGTTTTATAAAAATAATTTTATTTGTATAAATTCAAACATTTTTGGTTGACCGTACTTTCCCAAGACATAACTTTGTTTATTTTACTTGTGGTCCCAAAGTACTACTAAAAATATTTATTTTATTAATGGGTGGATTCTGGAACTGCGGTCCCGGTCCCTAAAGCCCCACGATCCGTGAGTTCAAACCCAAGCAGGCGCATTACTTTGTGTAAATTATTTCATCGCCACTGCTCTCAAAACGGTGAAGGAAAACATCGTGAGGAAAAAACCGGCATGTCTTAGAACTAAAATTCGAAGACATGTGACATCTACCAACCCGCACTGGGCCCGCGTGGTGGATCATGGCCCACTCCCTCTCACCGAGAGAAGGCCTGTGTCCCAGCAGTGGGAACATTATAGGCTGCTGATGAAACGACGATGTACATTTTTTTTTTTTACATATACCTATCACATAATCTAGGTAATCTTTATTTGACACTAGCTTCTGCCCGCGACTTCGTCCGCGTTAAATTTCTTGTTCCTCCTACCCTTCCCGTCGCGTCGAATCGCCTACCCGTGTGATTTTCCCCGTTTTTGCAACATTTTCATTACTGCTCCGCTCTTCTTGGTTGAAGCGTGATGTTATATAGCCTATAGCCTTCCTCGATAAATAGGCTACCCAACACAAAAAGATTTTTTCAATTCGGATCAGTAGTTATTGAGATTACCGCGTTCAAACAAACAAACAAAGTCTTCAGCTTTATAATATTAAAGTATAGATCCTAGACCTACAACTATGTAGTTTGAACCCAGTATTATTGGTTGTCATGGCCAGGATAACATTTGTTTTAAATAGGTTATTATATTTTATTTATGACATACCTATCATTAAAATAGATTATTTTATATTTTGTGAATGTGAGAAGGTTGTAGGCCTTATAGGACAGTACGCAATTTTCTATTTTATTAAGTACCTGGTACTTGTTGACAGCCCACTTACGAGGACAGTTCCTCCCATAGCTATTAAAACTAACACCTAACCTAAGTAGCTACAAATGTCGATCGACCAGGGTATCGAACCTCGGACCCCAAGCTAAGCAAACACGCACCGACCTGCCTTCGTCCTATGACGAAGATCGTCTACTACTGAGCTCAGCCTGGATTGCACCGTCTTTTATACTCTCATGTCGCGTCGCGTCGCGGCCGCGAATTCGCGGCGATATCGCCGCGAAATCGCCGCGACGCCATACAAAATGTACTAATAAGCTGTCGCGCTACTCGACGCGGCGCGACCGTGTCGCGGCGCGACAGGTCGCCCCTGTGTGAACGGTCGCGCGCGTTTTCATAGAAATTGTTCTACGGATATAAATCGCCGAATCGCGCGCGACCGTCGCGTCGCGCTAGTCTGAACGAGCCTTAATGCTCGAGTAAATCCCATCAAACATAATAAGATCAAATAAACTCGAGGAAAAAATGCCGTTAAAATATACATTTCGCAGCAATTTCCTGTCGTAGATACCTTCAATCTTCTTCAGAATTTGTGTAGTTAGGTACATATTGCTTCTTAAAGTAGGCAATATTATTACGAAATTGGTTCATTCTAATAAGTAAATATTGTACTTCACGGTCTATACCTACATATGTATATGCATATGTATTTAATTTTGTTAATTGTCAATGTTTGTAATGTGAGATTTTACTCAGAGCTCTTACACACGAGCGGCATGTTGCCAACGGCATAGGTAACTGCTGCCTCTGGTTTCTGCTGCTGCCTGATCTCACATTACACACATTGACAATTAACAAAATTGAATACATATGCATTTACTTATACGTACCTATACCATAAGCACCAACAAAACTGCCAGGCATAAAATGAGTGTATACACGGGGTGTGATTTTCACCACCGTATATACAATCATTTTATGCCTATTTTAAGTTTAAAAAATGTACCTTATTGTTATTACATGAAATTGTAAGAGATTGCTCTTAGTCTAAGAGTTAATGTATATAATCTATTAATATTATACTTACACATAATAAAGAAATGTCTATGTATTGTCAAATCGAAAAAACGGTGCGAAATATGGGCGAGTCACTAGTTTCCTATATAAAACAGAGCCCTGTCGCTGCATCGGGCAAAACAAATGAATTGTACAAAAACAAATGAACGTGAGAAAATCCAAGCTGTTTGCAGTCAACAGTTACTCACGAAATCGTTCCTGCGTTTAGGTTGCAGAATTTATTGGAACTGGAGCGCTATTGGGTTTATAGTCTTTTAGAGGTAAAAGAAATAGGAAAAATCCTCATCCTCTATAAAAACAGGAGTATCCACCAACCATATAGGTGTTGTGTCTGGTGGGCTATTTTGCCAATATGGTAGTTGTCACGTTTCTGTAATTGTGTTAACCGCAATGATAACTCTGATATCGCGTTATAATGTTCCCACTGATAAATGATTTTATTTGTATAAGTAGGGTTGTTCAAACACTTACACGTCAATCATATTTTAAAAACTATATGAGGTCGGAGAAAAGCCGAAAAAAAATAACGCCGAAGTCATCGCTTTTGAAGGCCAGACATACTCGTGGTCAGATCATAAAGTCCCAGTAGATGTTCATATCCGTATCTAAAATGGTCTTTTGAGGAAAACATCACACAAATTGAGAGGATCTTTTCAGTTAGTGCATACATTTTTCAGTAATCATGCAGCGCAACTCAGAACAATTCAAGGGTGCCTCCTCCCGGTAAGCGGGAGTGGGCTGAGATCACGCGGTCCCAGTGCGGGTGTGTAGCTTTCACAAGCCTTTGAATTTTTGGCTCGAGGTCATGACGGTTTCCTAACGGAGCAGTGATAATTTACTCAAAATAAAGCGTCTGAGTTTAGCTCATATATGGCGGTATATTACTTATACTTAAGTAGTATAAGGACATCAATGCGCAAACCTTTATGATGAATTTAGCAGATAATTCTGAAAGCGTAGAAAATTTTAATTATCCACTGTTTTACACAAAAGTGCAAGCCTTACACGGTCAAAATACACTAACCTATAGAACAGCAAAATTTTATTTCAACGCTGGTTGATCTAGATTTCTGAACATCACAGTATTAAATGATGAAAAGTAGTGATAACTTTCAGATCGCTGACTAGGGAACAATGGCCGCCACGGTGAAATTAGAACAGCAAGAGTGCAGTCCTCATGTGGACGGCAAATCAAGATTATCCACGTACTGTGGAGTCACAAAGAACCATGTGTTAGGTAACGTGAACTTCGTAATAGGGTTATCAATTTTGACACTAACTCTCAGTTAATTGAAACTTCATTAAGGTTGGAACTATTTTTCCGTTACATAGACAAATAGAACTTGTCGTTTAATGTGCAAGTGATATTCGACGTTATGGTTAAAAGGAATTACGAAGTCGACTATACATAATCACATGTATTAGTAGACTATCTAATCCTCATCTTAGGTTAGTACCTAGTAACCTAGTGGTTAAAAGTACTTACTTACTAATCGTATATACTGAATAATGTGACCTAATTACAAATCTTTTGTAATTATCTTAATATTGATCAAAGGCCTTTTCATGTAGCGAAGTCAATCAATCTGACGTGTTTTTTTTTAAATTTAATTTAATTTCGGGGTAAAAAACAGGAGTACAATTATATGATATCTAGACACGCGGTAGCGTGTCAAGCCAAGTTCAAGTAATAGAACTGGCGAGCAGCACCGTGTGTAATATTACACGAACCATTTGGAGCCACTTTTGACCCCCTCATAACTCAAAAACTGTTTCACATAAACGTGTCAAATTTGATTCATATAATATTGAGACTTGCGAGATACATATGTGATCCAAATTTCATAAACACATCTCAAACGGTTATTTAGATATTAACGTCCAAAAATCGTTATTTTTATCACTCACTGACCTATAGATCAAAACTCTAACCTAGTTCCAGGTGACCTAGAAAGTTGAAATTTGGCATGCAGACCTATCTGCATGCCAAATTAGGTGAATAAAAAGGAATAAATCAGAAACTAGTAAATTTTTATAATTTTACTATAATTTTTCACTTAATTGATTCTATTAGAAACACTTCTAACAAAAACCATTTGGTATAAATTTTGTTATAAATAAGTACCTACTAATAATTTATGTACAAAAAGTATTGATATCCTATCAAAAACATAAATGTGAAATGAGAACCAAGTTCAGTATTATGAATTATGCCTTGGTTGCTGACTTCAACGACAAAAGAAGTGAAATCTAAATGGGTGCCAAGTTGAATGGTCAGTCCGGAAATTTATTTATAACTACATAAAATATCATTTCTTCTTATAATTTAGGATAATATATTGTAGTCTAAGGTCTGACTTGGCTACTTTTCATATACAAATTATATTATAGCCTTCGCAAGTTCTAAACCTGTTACTTGTCGGTTCCTATTTTATTATTCCGAAAAAATTGGCTTGCTGGCCATCTGGCCATCGAACATAATAATTCGTATACGAAAATGCCAAGTCAGACCTTAGGCTACAATATATTATCCTAAGTTATAAGAAGAAATGATATTTTATGTAGTTATAAATAAATTTCCGGACTGACCATTCAACTTGGCACCCATTTAGATCTCACTTCTTTTGTCGTTGAAGTCAGCAACCAAGGCATAATTCATAATACTGAACTTGGCTCTCATTTCACATTTATGTTTTTGATATGATACATAATATCTTACTAATTAAACAAAATACTTATCATACTACTAGCAACATTATCCACTTATTACTAAATTGTTGATTAGTAATGCTACGTGAGATAAAAAAAAAACAAAATACATGCGTGAATGGAGCAAAAGATGAAATGATTAATTAATCGAATAATATTGTGTTGTTTTTACAACTAAGTTAGAGTCGGCCACCAGTCTTAATGCAGCTATATACCAGTGTTTTACATGGAGCGACTGCCTATCTGACCTCCTCCCGGCTTTCACAAAGGTTGCAACTTTCTAACTGCCACATAGACAAATAGACCTTGTTGTCTAAGTTGACCACAAAATTCAAGATTGATCCTCCCTTGTACGACATGGTGGTAAAGAAATTATGAGAGTCGACTATCTAAATATTTGTTGAAAAGCTCAAATGATAAATGATCTAATTTCTTTAAGTGGGTTTGTACAAACCACTATTGAGTAAAAAATTGTGTGTGTTAGCTCCGACGCACAACTGGAACTCTTACACTTTACTCCTGACGAACGTTTGTAAAATATATAGATTAGTAAACATCGTAACAGAGAAAGTTTGATTGTACTGTCCATACATTTTCATACCCCGGGCTTATATATGAAAATATATTCTTAAGGAGTAAACTCCAAAAACATACAAACATAAAAACTTGCACATTTACATTATAAGTAGGATTTTCCAGTAGGTAGGTATTACAGCCAGCCGCCGACATCACTCAACGACCGGCTCATTGGCTGCGAATCGACTGAAAGAATTGAAAGTACGCGCGGATCTGACTCGAGTGCTCTCGATAGCCTGTTATAGTCAACCAAGCTCAAAACCGATATCCACAGCTAACGCTATGTTGCATTAAGTTATTAGAGTAATTCTGTGAAAAAACATAGATTGGTTCTAGCTTTAGAGAACTACTTTTGTTTTATCTGGAGGAGGAAAAAAGGAGAGGAAAAAAGGACAAAAGGAAAAAACGAAACTCCTTCTAAAAGGAGGAGTTTCCATGTTTTACTGTATATTTTTTATGTGTGTTCACCGATTTCACCGCCAACTGTGGACAGATTTCAAAAATTATTTTTTTACTGATTATGATATTCTTCAGGGGTGGTCCCATATAAATGTTATTGATTTTGCTTTGGTAGTTATGCGTTTGCTTCGATAATACGTATTTAATCCACTTTCTTTATCGTAATGATATTCTAATACTTCCTGTAACTGCTACTCACCAGACCAATAATGATATACGAATTACTGCGGGGTAGGTACCATAACCAAAAAGTAAAAAATAAAAACTATTATGCAAAAAAAAAACAATAGACTTCCAAAAATAACTGTAATTTCGGAAGTCGGCGGCAAAAAACTAAAATACACCGATACATCCAACATTTTTTTGCTAAAAAAGTGCCATCATGGTAGGTACAGTGTCTGTTAATAACCACTCAAAAAATGGAATAAGGGATCCTTACAATGTCATATCAAGGGGTTGACTTGTCCTGCCAGGGTTGCGAGATTTGTTCGAATACCATGACCCTGGCATATAAAAAAAATCTTAGGACAACCAATACATTGTTATCTGATCCCAAACTAGGCAGAGCCTGTACTATGGTAACCAGACAACTGATAAATATACTTATAACACAGGTTAATCACCTAGCACAAGACAAGTGTCAGAGACTTCACATATTGGAACTATCCTTTTCTTATGTAATAAAGATTATTATTATTATAAAATCTATATTTCTAAATACATATATATTATAGATAAATTACACCCAGACACAGAACAAATGATTGTGCTCATCACACAAAGATTTGTCCTGGGTGGGAATCGAACCACTAGACTAACAGGCCAGTCATGGCCAACTGACTATTAATATAAGTTGATCCTTTAAATTAATTAAAATAAAATTCACAGGCGGGTAGAACCTGATATCGGTCCAATAAAGAACCATTTCCAGTTGCTAGTGGCTTATTAATTACAGCCGCACAGGTCAGTCTATTTGGTTAAGCTATGCTTGCCGCAGGCGGTCCGTGGATGAGTGACCATCTTTACATTCCGAAACCACTTCTTGAAAACATGTTAAGTCTGGTCCTGGTTTTCATTCATGAATGTTTGGCAGTCGTTACCGGTGGTCAGAAGCCCGAAAGTCTGGTACCCTGTGTTACCAAGGGTAACAATCGCATAACCCAGAAGCCAGAACCCAGAATTGCTTCATGTAAAATGGCACTGGTACTGCATCTAGTTAGGCTGGAAGCCGACCGAACAAAGTTAGGAAAGAGCTAGGCAGATGATAATTCAGTACCTACATTCGTTTCTAAGTCTTTATAATCCTCAATGATTTTATAGGTAGTTATACTAATACTGGCTGTAAAGACCACAAACACAGAAAAGAAACGATACTAAATAATAGTTTTAAAAAACTAAAAAACACGCTTCCATTGAAAACCAAACTAAAAAGTACAAATTAATGGAAAAAAAGCGTTTATTGATATCAGGCACCCCACGCTTTTTTTTCCATTATTTTGTACTTTTTGGTTTGGTTTTTAATGGAAGCGTGTTTTTTTTAAAACTATTATTTATTTTCTATTTTTTAGGGTGTTTCGAATTTTGAGACGGAAGTCAGCGTAGTTTGTGACGTATGTCAGCGTAGTTTTCGAAGACAGTTTTTTTGTTGTCCTGGTAACCCTGACAAGGATAATGGCACAAATTTATAAAATTATTGCATTGTCATCGGTCCTTGACAGGTGTGCAAAGTTTGAATGAAATCTGGTCGTTTAAAGTGGGTCAAAATCGCGCTATAAGGAGTCGGTTACAAACAAACATACAAGTAAAGCTAATATATAGCGTGTAAAAAGCTAGGCAGATGATGATTCAGTACCTACCTACATTTCTGAGTCTGTATAATCCTCAATGATCTTATAGGTAGTTATACTAATACTGGCTGTAAAGACCACAAACACAGAAAAGAAACGATAAAAAGTCATTTTATTATTCTTACACAAGCAGGTTTAGCCGTGAATTTGTTGCGCCGCCCGCACCACGGGACTGTTCCACGCTTTCTGGTCACGTCCACCGCAAATGCAGTCCTCGTTTGAGAAAAATACATTTACTTCTACCTTGAATATACTCGTGTAATGTTAGGTGCTTTGCTGGAAATAGTGATACAAATGAAAATGGTAAGAAATAGCTATTTATAGCAATTTTTTTGACGCCTTGTTTCTCCGAAGGGTTGGGCTTTCATTTTTTTTTTAAATGGGAATTCATCAAATGACTTCTCCCGCTCTGGGCGGAGCGGAAGGGCGTGTCAGACTTTTACTGACTAAAACCCACCCGTGTTCCTTCAGTTGCTCATGTGCCAGGGTCACGGTATCTCTTTCGAACAATCACGCGACCCCGGCAGGGAGGGCTGGGCTGACGTGCACTTATAGTATCTCTACCCTAATTTTGCCAGTTACGTTCAGAAATTGTTTTTTAAGAGGCCTATTATTAATCATAATACTAGGCAGTCACTACATGTAAAATACTGGTATTCAGCTGCATCCGGTTAGATTGTAAGTCGACCCCAATATATACTTGGGAATAGGCTAGGCAAATGATGATGAATGCTTAAAAACAATCTCATGTAGTCAGAGACGTCTTATTCAATTTAACAATAAAGTCCTTTAGTATTAAGTTAAATAATATGTTAATGTTTCCAAATTTTTAAAAGTTCAATCGGCTATTTTGATTTATTAAATTTACTTTTTACGTTAAAAAATAACACGTTAATATGGCCTATTTATAAGATTATAACAACTTTATCACCGTTTTATTACAAGTTTAAGTGAGAATAAGGCCTTTGCTCAGCAGTGGGACAGTGTAGGCTAATATAAAAAAAAAAAAGTGAGAATAGTTGCTGACCCATTTTATAACATTATACATAGATTCTCAATGATAATTCGAAATGAATACAGAAACCTTAGGATGACAGATTCGAAGACCTATTCAATGATAGGTATGCCACTAGACATACTTCGTTCGTTCTTTGTTTTCCATTCACAATATGGCGTCTGGTTGGCGCTATATTGAATTTTGATTACTATCATGTCTTCACTGACACTCTTATAACTAATGCACATCGATTACCGTAAAAATTATCAAAAACATCTCACGCGTTTGGTCTCTATAGCGCCACATAGGAAAAACATACCTACATACTGCAGCGTAAATCCGCTGCGGACGAAACTTTTTGGTTTCTAAATCAACCTTTTTTTGAAACACTGGCCTTTATATTTTTTGTTCTACCTCAAATTTCGAACCTGTAAAAATTGAAGGCGAAAATTTTCTCTTGTCAACGGGCAGACTGCAGATTGAATCCGAACGAATCAGATGAATTTTTTATTTTCGGAACCTCCAGGCCTAAATTTCTATTATTGAGCCCTATATTTTAAATAAGTCTACGTTGTATTAAGTGCTATCCGCTCAAAGTGAAAAGTTCTGTGTGCAACTCATCCGTTTAGCTGGTACGTATTACTTCAGTTCTTCTCCTTTTATTATTCTAATCTGTTCTACCGGCGATTCTCGCTAGCTATATCGAAAATTCTGCTTGTAACCTTGGTCTGATCGTTCTGTTTATTTGTCTTTAGACGACGACCATACAAGCCGAATTTCGGCTTTTCCCCGACGGGCTTCTGGGAACCGGCTCATTGTGAGGTCTACGACGTGTCCAGTCGACGTCGTCGTAACATAGTTGCGGACATTCGACTCCCGTCGCAGAGTTTTGGTGACCTCGCTGACACCGATCCATTGGCGTCGCTAGACATCGGCACCAACGGCAACCTTCCAGAGCGTCACATCCAGCTAGTTTAAGGGACCTCTTTACATTACCTATTTTCTCATTTTACTGTAGTAGATTATCTAATAATTATTTTCTACTCTGTTATCTAACTTCCCATACTAATAATTATAACGTGTATTTTACGGTTTAACTTAGTGTACGTTACAAAAAGGATCATATTGATCTACGTGCATAGGCCTATATTTTGAATCGATTGCAATCGTTTTAGGGATAGGTCGTGCGCGAAGATAATTTCCGTTATATCTGTTTAACCACTAAGTTTGACTCGTCCCTCTTTTTTAAAATCCATTTTTTTTCTCAATCTACAGTCTAACATATACCTTTTTATATACTATTGTTTTTCTTATTTTTCAAAATTATACAGTAATTTTTAAAAGTGGTGAATTGGTGTTTTTTTTCTCAACCGTCTCGCTACAAAATGGCGCCCGAACTAAAGGTAAGTTCATTACTAATAATTTAATTTTTTTGTTACCTTGTGTGTGGTTGCTCCATATGAGCAAATTTTAATTTTATTGTGAGTTTCAGATTTTACAATCGGCAGAAACCGGTGTGGAACTAGAAAGGATTTTGTCTCGGATGCTTCGTTGAATATACCTCATACGCGTGTGGACTACGGAACTGCTTACTGAAGTTTATTTTCCTTGTTTTAATGTGATGTTTGTGCATTATTATTTCAAAGAATAATTTTGTAACCATACCCAATATCTCTCTTTTATTTCTCCCCCAAAGAAATACATATTTAACCCGTGTTTTATTCCATTCCTATAGGTAGCTGTAGTTAGTTTCCCGTAGTGTGTGTTTGATGTGTGGATGTTTAGGCGTCGCGATAATAAGGTAAGTTTTTTGAATGTTGGTTTGCTAGTGTCTATTTTCTTTTTTTAGATTCTGAGCCCAGCTGTTACCTTTGTCGTTTATTTGTCGTCCTATTTCCCTATTGATCTTACTACTTGGTATCTAACGCGTTCCAGCTAGTTTCAGCAGACTTGATATTTATTCCTGATTTTTCCTTTGCGTTATAAACATGGCAGAAGAAGCTTCTATTAGTGAGACACCCCTTCGCGAAAGCCCGATTATTTCTAGACCACCACCGATCCCACCTAGGGCAACTCCAGGTTCTAGTCTTCCATCTCCTATGAAATCTGAAGATTGTCCGCCTTACCCCCAAAAAAGATTCTCACCTATGAAATGGTACGTTAGTTTCTCTGGCGATAGGTCTGTATGGATTCATTTCGCGCTAGTAGCCAGACTCTAAGCACTAATTTAGCTGAAAGTCGGGAACAACACGCGAAGAATCTGACTTCTCTGGCTGAGATTTATGCGAAAGTGGCAGACAATCTTTCTTCTGCTTTCCTACGAAATTCTCGAACTTATAATACAAACCGGACAGCAATTACACTTAACACTGGTGACATTGTATGGAGGCGTAATTTTTCAAGTCTTCAGCTAGTGAATATTTTTCTGGAAAGCTTGCTCCTCGTTTTATTAAATGCCGAGTGATCAGGGTCGTCTCTAGGACTTACATATGTCCTACAAGACTGTGATTCCTCTCATACCGGCAAATATAAAAGATATTCTTAAATGATTAATTACATTTATTTAACCTTCTTAATATCCATTTTTTGTCTGACAGAAGTCATTTTTTTTCTGATTGACGTCGTTTTTTGTCTGACTGCATGTCGTTTTGTCTGACTGCATGTCGTTTTGTCTGACTGCATGTCATTTTGTCTGACTGCATGTCGTTTTGTCTTACTGCATGTCGTTTTGTCTGACTGCAGGTCGTTTTGTCTGACTGCATGTCGTTTTATCTGACTGCATGTCGTTTTGTCTGACTGCATGTCGTTTTGTCTGACTGCATGTCGTTTTGTCTGACTGCATGTCGTTTTGTCTGACTGCATGTCGTTTTGTCTGACTGCATGTCATTTTGTCTGACTGCATGTCGTTTTCTCTGACTGCATGTTGTTTTCTCTGACTACATGTCGTTTTGTCTGACTGCATGTCGTTTTGTCTGACTGCATGTCGTTTTGTCTGACTGCATGTCGTTTTGTCTGACTGCATGTCGTTTTGTCTGACTGCATGTCGTTTTGTCTGACTGCATGTCGTTATGTCTTACTGCAAGTCGTTATGTCTGACTGCAAGTCGTTTATTTTTTTTTGTTCTTGTATATATTTAGGGGATTTCCAGGATTTAATTAGGTCGTTTATTTTCATTAATTAATTCCTAGATTTTATGTCTTTCGTTATTGTTAGGTTTAGTGGACACATCTGGAGCTCGCACTGATAATGTTTAAGTGAAGGTCGACTTTCAATTTTATTCTGTATCAGCTGCACTGCGATGTTGTTAGTTTTTAATACCTTTGCTGAGTCATATTATTTATAGGTTTATTAAGTTAGGTTATTTAGGTTAGTTTATTTCAGTCCTCCCCTGTAGGGTTGTCTCCTACTTATACATTTGACAGTCTTGTAGGTTTGGCACTCTGATATATGGTTGTCACTTCCTTTAAGGGTTGCCACACACCTTTTTTTTTTTTGCTGGAAAAGGGGTACTGCAGCGTAAATCCGCTGCGGACGAAACTTTTTGGTTTCTAAATCAACCTTTTTTTGAAACACTGGCCTTTATATTTTTTGTTCTACCTCAAATTTCGAACCTGTAAAAATTGAAGGCGAAAATTTTCTCTTGTCAACGGGCAGACTGCAGATTGAATCCGAACGAATCAGATGAATTTTTTATTTTCGGAACCTCCAGGCCTAAATTTCTATTATTGAGCCCTATATTTTAAATAAGTCTACGTTGTATTAAGTGCTATCCGCTCAAAGTGAAAAGTTCTGTGTGCAACTCATCCGTTTAGCTGGTACGTATTACTTCAGTTCTTCTCCTTTTATTATTCTAATCTGTTCTACCGGCGATTCTCGCTAGCTATATCGAAAATTCTGCTTGTAACCTTGGTCTGATCGTTCTGTTTATTTGTCTTTAGACGACGACCATACAAGCCGAATTTCGGCTTTTCCCCGACGGGCTTCTGGGAACCGGCTCATTGTGAGGTCTACGACGTGTCCAGTCGACGTCGTCGTAACATAGTTGCGGACATTCGACTCCCGTCGCAGAGTTTTGGTGACCTCGCTGACACCGATCCATTGGCGTCGCTAGACATCGGCACCAACGGCAACCTTCCAGAGCGTCACATCCAGCTAGTTTAAGGGACCTCTTTACATTACCTATTTTCTCATTTTACTGTAGTAGATTATCTAATAATTATTTTCTACTCTGTTATCTAACTTCCCATACTAATAATTATAACGTGTATTTTACGGTTTAACTTAGTGTACGTTACAAAAAGGATCATATTGATCTACGTGCATAGGCCTATATTTTGAATCGATTGCAATCGTTTTAGGGATAGGTCGTGCGCGAAGATAATTTCCGTTATATCTGTTTAACCACTAAGTTTGACTCGTCCCTCTTTTTTAAAATCCATTTTTTTTCTCAATCTACAGTCTAACATATACCTTTTTATATACTATTGTTTTTCTTATTTTTCAAAATTATACAGTAATTTTTAAAAGTGGTGAATTGGTGTTTTTTTTCTCAACCGTCTCGCTACAATACATAGACGGATAAACACATTACCCTCTTTGCGCCGCGCCGTCAAGAAAAAGAAGATATAGACAAAATAGCATACCTACATAAATGATTCCTACTTTCATTACCTATATTGCATTAGAAAATTCCCAAAAAACCCCTCACAAACTTGTATCAATTATATAAATTAGTTTGACTTTTATATTCTGTAGACAGACAATTTTAATTAATTTGCAGCTACTCATTAAACTTAACTAGACTGTACAAACAACAATATTAAATTAATTAGCGTTTTATGAACGCGCACAGTCTACTACAGACAAAGGAGAATAAAAAATCTCCATCTTCTAATAGACTTGATCTCGTACACACTTTATAATAAGATCACTTTGAGAGAGTTCGTTAGTAAAATGCTTTAACTAGAACAAACGGCATCATTTCACCGAGTAATTTGTTGAGTCTCTAATTAGTAATAAGAACCTTTGATTTTATGTAGACCTAAGTTATTAGATGCTTTAAGGCTCCTGCAAACCGGCGCGACGCGACTCAATCAGCACAATTACTATAAAAAATTCATGGAAATTGATCTGCTTGAGTCGTGACGTCGCTCCGATCTGCAGAAGCCTTTATTAAAGCCAAATTTTGCTATGAAAACTGAGACTGTAATTATCTCTATAGAGGGCCATTCAGTATATAAACAAGGTTTATTGTGTAAACAAGACTTTCTTGAGTTACGTAAACACGTAAATTAAGGTTCAACTATTTTATTTTTAAACAACAATGGGGCTGATTGTGTTGGGATCCATCTAAATATTGTTTTAGCTATCTTTGTCTCTCCCAATGAGAGAAGATAGAAGGAGATAGAAGTAAATACGAGCTGTATAAGTTGAACTCTTTTACGATTTTTTGAAATACGCTGAGGTTTGCACCTCATCATCATCATTTCAGCTGAAAGACCTCCACTGCTGGACATAGGCCTCCCCCAAACACCGCCAATTTGACCGGTGCCGTGCTTAGGGTCATTGTTCTATTTTGTGGGAAGCCTTCGAACGCTACATCTTCCAGTACGCGGTCGCCACTCCAGAACCTTCCAGCCCCATTGGCTATCTGTTCTGCTAGCAATGTACCCTGCCCACTGCCACTTAAGTTTGGTAATTCTTCGGAATGTGTCGGTTACTTTGGTACTCCTATGAATCTCTTCAATTCTTCGTTCATTCGATCGCGAAGGGAAACTCCGAGCTAAAGCCCTCTCCATTGCCGTTTGGGTGACTTTTAGCCTTACTATGAGGCCTATTTTAACCGACCACGTTTCAGTGCCATAATAAGTCATCACTAGCAACACGCACAAGACTTTCGTCTTGAGACACTGCGGTATGTGGAGCGTGCAGTGTATGCAATATGGTATATCTGTCAAGTCGTATTCCTATATAATGCTGACGTTGCAGCATAGCAGTTTTTTAGTGGGATCAATAAAAAAGAACGCTATTTTGGAGAGAATACGTCATTTGAGCCTTGGAAATGTTGGAAGCTGGATCTCGGTTACGTCTTATGGCGTAGAATGTTATCTGTTAACTTGGGACACGTAACCGCATCACTAGCAGCGTGGCAAAGCGAGAAGGCAGACGAACTCACCGCACCAAAGGCAGACATGATTGTTATATTCAAATTACTGTTCGACGGAATCGTACAGTGACCGTGATAATTTTGGGGTCGAGATTTCATAGTTCATCAGCAATATTAATAAGCGATCAAACTATAAGAAATCGATTACTTTCAAGTCAGTCACTTCAGTCAGTCTTCGTTCCTGTAGGCCACTACGTGCAGCACCTATTGAACCCTGCAATGGCAGAGCCCATTGTAATTTGGCAAAAGAAGAGTGGCGTTTTATGTGTTTTTCTGATGAATCTCGATTTGGTATAAGGCCAGATAATAGATACTATCTAATGTTATTGGAGGACCCCTGGACGCAAAGAACATTTGAAACCATGCCAGGTAGACCATGTACACTGCCACACAAGCTGTGGAATAATAATGATTTGGGAAGGTATTGAGATCGCTGGAACCGATTTTATCAGATTTTGTCATTCTTTTGTGGACCCAATTTGGTTTGGCTTCATTTCTGCTTATGTATGATAATTTACGTCCATACATTGCCAGAGCCTATATATATTAGAAAGAGACAGAGAGAGAGAGTTAGTTTTCATGGTTTTCGAGGGTGCTGCACGTGTGTCGTTTCAATGGGATTTATTTTTAATTTATCGATCCCTAGATAATTTTTATGTGTGTACAACGCTACAAGCGTCTTTTGGAGTGTGGCCAAAATCGGAATTAACGTCAATATCTTGTATTGTCAAATACAATTTCTGAAACGGTTTTACAAATGTTTTACCAACCAGTTAATGTCATCCAGGCGCCAAAATAATCTTGTAGCCGCTAAACTAATTTGACATCAACAAAACGTCGTGAAGCCGACGCTGTCCTTTTCGCGCGGTGTCTTTTTGGAAAAAGACAGAAATACTCATGAATAAGTTTATTTGGTGAACAAGCTAATCGTTTCCATTATTAATTAGTTAGGTAGGAAGTATTATTATACCTACTTTAACCGAATAAAATACTATTTCGGTAGCCAATACCGCCATTGTAGGGTTAATTGGAATCGGTTCATTGAAGCTAAATTATTAATTTCACGTTAGGGTATTCACACTGTGGAAAATAGAGAGATATATTTTCGGAACTAACCACTAAAATAATGATACGACCCATTCCCGTTGTTCGTGACAGCAAATAGGATGATAATAATAATCTTATTATGCAAACGATATGCATACATTTTAATGCCTATTTTGGACAACTGTTTTTGTAACACGATGTTACAATAAATAATATTGAACAATGTTATCTCTTACTGATATTTCAGGAACATTACTCTCTTATTACTCGGCATAATTTTAACTAAAATTATTGGCAACAATGGTACTTTTTAACATACATATACCTATACATAATGTATCTATATCAGCCATCCGTTTATAGAGCGTGTATAAACTCGGCTTATAGCCTCTATAGTAGTCAATACTGCCCCCGTTGTTATCATTATAGTAAGTCGTGTTACTAGAGTTAGTTTTCTTAAATATTCTTGAATCAAGTCACATGGAATATTTTCTTTTTAATCTACGCAAATATATATTTTGTTGTCCATTTCAATATCTGAGTTATGTGCTATAATAACTAAGATATACCAATTGAAAAAACAAATAAAACAAAAGTTTAAATAACGGTGATAGAATAGTCAGTCATTTATTGAAATTTTTGTGACTACATCTTCTTTTAAACCGTATTCTTAAATCAAGTCACATGGAATATTTTCTTTTTAATCTATGCAAATATACCTTTTGTTGTCCGTTTCAATATCGTAGTTATGTGCATAATTAAGATATACCAATTTAAATTATTTACTTACTTTAATTATAATAACGGGGGCAAAATAGTCAGTCATTTATTTAAATTTTTGTGACTACATCTTCTTATAAACCGCATCAATCATCATTCCTCATTATAGCTATATTGTAAAGATTATTATACTATTTAAGATTGAAAGATTGAACAGGATATTGAAGTTTAAATGAAATTACCGAATGTTGATATTCTTGTAAGCAGACATAGACGCAAAACAAAGACGTTGTTGTTAAACGATATGCCTACAATTTTAGCAAATGAAAAGGTCAAATGTATTTTGGAACGCCTTCTAGATATTCAAGATTTGTATGTACTAGATAAAGTTCGTCTTCACTGAACAACATTTTAACCTTTCAGAATACTAAAATACTTTAATTTATTTTTGTTTTTACTAAATCAGATTCGTTTAATTTAGCAGACTTGTTTTAAAAGAACCCTCATAGATTTTGTGAAATGAAAAACTTGGTTTGTCAAATAAATTTTCTGGCTCAATCAAAATTCAAATGAAGTTTACACAAATTGAATGTCTTAATTTCTTTGCAATATCATTTGAAGTGAAACTAAATAACTTTGAATCGATGAAATGCTTTTCATGTAAATTCGGTACAACTCAAAGTGAACATTTATTTGTAAATTTTCTTCATGATGGTTAAAACACCTCCAAAAAATCTGTTCTGTAAACGTATGAGCCAAATCGGTTTTCCATCTTTTATAATTCAAAGTATAACTAAAACTAAAACGGTTTATATAAACTTACTCGTAGATATGATTCCTTCTATGTTTCAAAGTAAACTACATAGAATAACTCATAAGCGTTGCGCCTTGGCACTCAGGAAACATAAAAAATAGATAGAACTGTGCAATTTTTTGTGTCAAGGAGATTTCATCATATATTCGGTGCAGTTTTTTTTTAATTTATATTATTATACTAGCTTTTGCCAGCGGCTTCGCCCGCGTAGAGGTCAGAAAATATCCCGCGGGAACTTATTACTGGGATAAAAAGTACCTTATGTGTTAATCCAGGTTATAAACTATCTGCGTGTCAAATTTTATCCAAATCGGATCAGTTGTTTTTGCGTGAAAGAAGAACAAACATCCATACATCCATACATCTATACATCCATACATACAAACTTTCGCGTTTATAATATTAGTAGGATATTTTTTGTTTAAGATGCTAGGCTATATAGTCAACATACACATAAATGATAAAATCCCGATTTCATAGGCTTAAAGAGATACACTATAAAGGACAAGCACATTTTTCTCAATATATCACCTTAAAAATTAAATACTAAACGTACATAAAATCGTATTAAAGTTGTTGGCACAACGGGTGATCATTAGGATGAGATGCAGGTACGCCAGGTTCCCACCTTGCGGACTCGGTAAAAAAATAACATCAATAACCCGCTGGGATAGCTTCTAACGACATTTTAATGCGATATTTCGTCTCCGCATAAAATATAGGTGAGGCGACTTTTTATAAATACTTTCGAGTTCGGAATCGATGCAGATTTTTTGTATAATTACTTATGAAAGTCATCATCATAATCATTTTTGCCAAAAGACTTTCACTTCTAGAAATAGACCTCCCCAAAAATGGTTTGGCATAGTCGCCGAACGCTGCTGCCCATATTCTAGTAAGTCCCTTAGTAGCCGTTTACGACATCCAGAAGAAATGGGATGGTGTTATATTTTACGAGTACGTCCGGCGCCACACAAAATGCTTGAAAGTGGCAAATTATATTTATGGAATAATATAGAAGTGAAAATACTTTGGTAGGAATATGTTTTGCAACATTTCGCGTATAACACTTTTTAATCCCGAAAGGCAAGCAATAGTTTGCCGATAAGAGCCAATTTAGAAAGTGAATATAAACTTGTTTTATTTCTAGTTATGACATCAATGCTTGTAACCTCTGGATTACAAGTATTTAAGGAGATATTTAACCTATGACCCTGTAACATCCATTGCCAAGTTTTATACAATCATTTATTCATCAATCAACACAATCAGTAATTTAAATCCTATAATTATCACTTGTATTCTACACACGACGGCACTTCCCTAACTAAATAATTATGTCACATTGTCTTTGAATATCTATCACTTTTACACTGTCACGTCGAATATCTTCACTGCTTCGCCGCTGCGTCACGTTCGTGCCTCTTATGGAAAAGATTGATAGCTTTGACAACTTCTATATTAATCTTTGTGTTCATAAATATTTGTCTAACTTATCTATGTACAGGCTGGTAGTGACAACGACGTACATCCTGTTAGCAAGGATTCAGTACATGAATCAGCACCATCTGCGTCAAGAGTTATAAAAAAAATTTATTAACAGTTCCTTACATTTTGACCGCATAAGTCTTTTCTATCAAAGGTCTGTTTGTTTTTTGTTGATTACTGTCAAATAATTTCTACACTAGCGTGGTCTATAATAATGTGCTGGTTTCCGTTTGCATGGCGACATCCCTGCTAGACTGTATAAAAACAATCGTGATTCTGTTCAGAATGTGTGAAAACGCTGTTTAAAAAAAGCTTCAGAACCTATTCAAAACCTTATCAAACTATTCTCCTTACACCGTTTAAGTTATAATTGCTTGAACATACTGCGGCTGCCAATAAAATCTAAGTTGCTGACATTAACCCGAACATGATACCACTTAATCTTGTCACACAATGAGAACTATGTCAAAGTGTCGGAGCTCCCCATTGATCGTCTCATTTCCTGAAGAACATCGTAAATCCTCGCCACAAAACAGATTGGTACAGAAGGCAAGGTCTTAAACACGACCTTGGTTTCAAAGTAAGATCTGCTGAGCTGACAGTAGAGTCTAGGATCAGGTCAGCAGCTTCTAGAACAACGATTCAAAGTCAGAAAGATCGATTAGATGAATAGCACCGTGTTAAAAAAATTAACCAAACACTGTCACCACTGTTGACAGGCCTGTTGGTCTAGTGGTTAGTGACCCTGACTGCTATGCCGGAGGTCGTGGGTTCGATTCCCACCCAGGACAAATGTTTGTGTGATGAGCACGATCATTTGTTCTGTGTCTGGGTGTAATTTATCTATAATATGTATGTATTTAGAAATATATAAGTATGTTTATCAGTTGTCTAGTACCCATAACACAAGCTCTGCTTAGCTTGGGACTAGATGGCGTTGTGTAACAGTTGTGGAATATTATTATTATTATTATTACTGTACTTTTGTATGTATTGATATACGGGACTTAATAAGTCCCAGTACGCTGAAACTTATACACGAAACACGGGACGTCTTGTGAAATACGGGATGGTTGGCAATGCTGCAGTAGTCAGCCACTGCGATTACGTTATGAGAATAACTGCCATGACACTGGCAACTAACTCCTTCTCGAGAAACATTAGCTACTGCCTTGTAGCGTGACGGAAGAAGGCGAGTAGAAACAAACTTTTTCTAGTACCTAATAGCAAACTAGAGAACTTACTAGAGAATGGGCAGCAACGTTCTCTATGCATTTAACCAACATACTGCGATCGCGATCCCACATGCCAAGCAAGGCGATTATTTCAAACACCCCCAAGATGGAGGAGTCATATGTCCAGCAGTGGACGTCTTTCGGCTAAAATGATGATGATGAATAGCAAACTCGCAGATAGCATAATGGACCAGGTCATATATTCTAACTCGCTCTGTGTAACTAAGCCTTATTTTAAACGCATTCGTTTGAAATAAGGCTTGGTTGGAACTGACCTTCTCTTCTTATCTGTATTGTGTCCTCGGCTACACATGAGATCCGATCGGTCGGATATATGCTCCCAGTTTATTATGATATATTCCTCATGTATAGCCTTACTTTCGCTGGGGCTTGTTAGGACTTCATTCTCGGAGCCGGGATCATGGGATTGAAAAGAAATAAGTTCGGTGGTAAAAAAAACTGGGTTATAGAAATGATTTTTGCTTTCGAGGCCAAATTTCTAAGCTTGAAGTTATTATTGAAAAGACCGAACTATTGAACATAACTATGGTGATATCTAACATCATAAAAACTTTTTTACAAAAAAAAAAACAACCGACTTCCTTATAACACTACAAAGTGAAAAATAACTTTAATTTCGGAAGTCGGTGTCTTAGGATCTGTATTTATGGTTATTTTGCCACCGACTTCCGAAATTAAAGTTATTTTTCACTTTGTAGTGTTTTAAGGAAGTCGGTTGTTTTATTTTTTTTGTAAAAAAGTTTTTATTTTTAAATTTTTAGGTGTAGTATTCACCCCGCACTAATTCCAAACAAACAATGCATATTTATGCGATAGCAGAAATCGCGGTTGATTTGCTGTCATTTTTTAAAGAGTTCCGGTGTCTGTCTCCCGAACTCATCATCAGATCTATATGAAATTTACATGGGACCATTTCGGAATAAACCCCTTTCAAATAAAAAAATAATTTTGCAAATCCGTCTATATATGACGGACTTATGGCCGAACATACATAACAAAAAAAACATATAAACATCCGAATTGAGAACCTCCTCCTTTTTGAAGTCGGTTAAAAATATCACTTGACACAATGAAAGTGAAACTTATGAAAGATACAAGACAAATCGGGATCAGGATTGGGATATTCTGAGACTTCATTTAGTGGTCTTCAAATACTTAAGAGGTATGTATGTTGAACTAAAGGCTAAATTAACATCATTTTGCCAACCCTCACTTAACAAAAATTGTCCCCTTAGACCTACTTAAAGCGATATTTTTTTAGCTAACGATTATACCATAAGCAATATCCCACTGGGACCTCTTTCAGTGAATTTGTGACCGCAATAGAAATAATCATATTGTCATGAATTATTCACAATTCCGAATGTCCCTCTATCATTCTTAACTTGCTTGTTACGGATACTTGAGAAAAGTGGTCAGAACGAAATCCTTGAAGACGGATAAGGGGATCGTCGTCGGTCATATAAACATATGTATGTATATTAGCTGGAAGAGGCAATTCAAAACGAAAAGCTCTCGCATTGATTCCGGTTGAGAATCTAAGAATAATATTAAGATGGTAGATTTCTATTTTTGTAAAAATACAATGCAGTAGTAAAACGACTATAATTCTGTTTACATGATTAACCATAAAAAAAGGAAAAGGTGAAAAAAGGAGCTACGGTGGTATATATTGTAAAAAAAAAGGTATCTCTGTGAATAAACTGGTTTTTTTTTTTCGATATTTCTTAAAATTTTTTGTTGATTAAAATATGATTACGTGACCTGCAAATTAAAAAATCTTCGGATAATTTAAATTTCTCGGGCTACCTCGGTGCTAAAGTTTTAAGAAAAATTACCATCACACAAAAATTGCTCGGACTACTCGCGTTCTCAAATAAAAATACCAACTGCCCACGAACCCGCCATACCTTAGGATAAGTATTCCAGACGAGGTAAAGTGCCCAATTAAATTCAATTACAAACTAATAACAATAGGGTCCCTATTATGTTCCTACAGCTGAACTGTTTGCCCGTTTAGAACCAGGTCACGGTGAACAGTTTGCATAATACGACGCAGATTACGACGAACGAGTACTACGAGCCGCAACAAAAATATCGCGAATTAATGTAAATTGCCGCTCGGTATCGCTGCGGGCCGCGTCGCGACGCGAGCTAGTCGCCGATTTAAATTGTCATCGATCTTGTGGTGTTTGTGAAGATTCTCGATTCTGAGAAATTGGATGCTACGGTTTTGTCTGGATTATCGTTTTTCGGGTTGAGAAATGGGGGCTTTAAAAGAAAAAGGTTTTATTTAAGACGGTTTTGTGAATAGCATAATATAGGTAGCCTGTAACGTTCCTACAGCTAGGAGACAGGCATCTTCTCGGTTAGATGGAGTGGGCCATCACGCGGGCCTGGTATTAGTAGTCACATGTGAGATTTGTGAATATAGTTACCATATTGGTAATGATCTTCAGGAAGGTTAGGTGCGTAGTATTCGCATCCAGCGTGTGTGTATGATTCGTATGTAATTTGAACGAGAACGTAAACGAGGCAAAAAAGTTTGTAAGGAGTGTAGCAGGTGGCATTCTATAGTTTCTACCTCCCATGGGAAGAAAGCGTGAGTTTATGTATGTAGACATGTATTTTTGAATATGAGAAATGTTATTAAAAGTCAAAGTAACTGGAATTTCTCAGTAGCAACCCGGAATCTGGATTTGTGTCTGGTTTGGTGGCTTTACACCCATTAAATGGGACTTAAACATACAAGCTTCTTATAAGGATGTGTTATGTATACTATATTGTTTTTTCAGTTTCACTTATAAAAGTATTCTGCTTGAAGCTACTCAAAATGGTAAAACAACGTTTCAACTGTTTGCCAACAATCTAGGAACTAAATATTGACAGAAAATAAAGTGCACTCCACTTACGTAGAGTGCGCCAATATTTTCTAGAACTACCAGCTTATTATCGCTCCAACCTTATATATACTAGCCAAAAATATAATAAGAAATGCGTACAACTTATCATAATATTACTTGCATCCATTTTTCGTATTTTCTCTAAATCTTTACCATCAATCTGCCTAGCTTTTGCCAATTTTGTTGGGTTTGGCTTGCAGTCTAACTGGACGCCTATCTGACCTCCACAACTCAGTAACAGGGTAACACGATACAGCTTGGTAAGACTAGTTTTCAGACTCTGGGGCTTTGGACTATCCGAAACGATTGTCAAAGATCTACGAAAGACAGCCGGTTCCAACGGCATAACGTGCTTTCTGAGGCACGGAAGTATCTTGATATTTAATTAATGGTCACCCATCTACGAACCTATTTCGACAAACGTAGCTTAACCTTCGATCGACCCATGTGACTCTTATCTTTTGCCACGAGTCCTTCTAAATCTTTACAATGGACAAAATAATGTACGGTATAGCAGTATGGTAGGTAATGGGCCATCAAATTGTCACTTCCGCCATATTATGATTTTCAGCTACATTAAGCATTACTCTTAACTTACCAAAAAGATGCGAAGAACCACAAAAGCGCTTTATGAAGCGTCGAAATAATGCGAGGATAATGATGTGAGATTTATTTTTTACGTAATGTGGAAGATGTTCCACGTGTTTCTTAGAATTTTTTTAGCACTTATTTTGATTTGAAAGTCACGTACGTACATATGTATCTAGACTAATATTATAAAGAGGTAAACTTTGTAAGTTTTTAGGAAGTAATCTCTGAAACTACATATCCCTAGATAGCCCTAATAGGTAATAGGTAGAACGGGCTGGTTTCCGCAACTCCACGCCTGAGCGCGTATTTTGCGTACGGGTGGGAAATCAGTTATTCGATCCACCCCAGCTCCTCGAGAAAGGCCAGCAACGCCTTGATGTTGCTGACTACCTCACGTAGGGTACCTGGGTTACCGAAGTACTTGGCAGGGGTATGTGGCAATCGCCGGGCAGTTTAGAAGCACGTACGCTTCTGTCTCGTCGTCCATAATGCAGGCCCTGCACAACGGACTGTCTGTAACTCCTATGACAAATAGATGTTTATTAAACGACCTATGTCCAGTTATTGCTGCTGTAATCATACGCAGCTGTCGTTTGTCTAACCGGAGGACCTGTTTTGTGAGGCGGGCATCGATGGTAGGAAGTGCTTCCTTGGCCTGCCTGCACTCACTATGGTCCACCCATAGCTTACAGTGTAGATCCCTGGTACGTTTTCTTACCAGAGAACGTAGGAACCCAAAGGGGAGTGGCGCGATGGGTTATAGTCCCACCGGTGTCATGTTCGACCCCCTTCTGACAAGTTCATCGGCGGCATCGTTACCTAGCGAATCGCTGTGTCCTTTTATCCATAGATAGCCCTATTCTTGAGAAAGCATATAGAATATTTAACATCACGCTCGAGCTGTTTTTCATTCGAAGAAAGCCTTCAATAAAATAGGATAATTATTATGAGTACCCACTATTTTACTAAATGTCAGTTGTTAACACCTAATAACAATGTTATAGATGTAAAAAAAAGAGTATTCATTTCACTCAAAGAATCACAGCCGATTATTTCTATCGAAAAACGATTTCGTTAGCATAATCCACTCACAAACTATCGCTTTGTATTCGATAGTGTTTTTGGTACAAAATACTTTCGACAATCGCGAATGAACCAGTCAATCAGATGTTTCTTGATTGCTCTATTTGTGAAGTTTACATAGTGATTACAGAGGCCTCCTATTGGTTAAACTTTTCCTATACTATTACGATCAGCGCAGACAAAGCAGCAAAGTGCTTAAGCAATGAGTATTTTGAACACGCTTTTATTAGTATGGTATTTATGTAACGGAATCTTTGAACGAGATTTTAACACCCTTCAAAACCTCGGATTAATTTGACATTTTACACGCTTTTCAAAGAACGATGACAATCCGATAATTTTGTAAATTTTTGCCATTATGTTGACCAGGATCTCCATGATACCTAAAGAAACCTGAAAACTAAAAATAGAAAATAAATGTTAATTTATTATAACAGAAAATAATTCTTAGTTTATTATAACAGAAAATAATTCATAGTTTCCATTTCTTGAGGTATTTTTAATTGATTTGAAACACCCCAAACACCCCACCCCACGCTTTTTTTTCTTTATAGTTAGGTTTTCTATGAAAGCGTGTTTTTTTAGCTCTTGGCCTTCTTCTCACCTGGTGGTAAGTAGTAGTCAGGCTGAAGGTGTCAATGTCTATACTGTGCATATTGGAGCCAGCCGCTGAGACTTTTTTTTTTTTTTTTTTTGGATGGGAAATCATCAAATGAGTTCTCCCGCTCTGGGCGGAGCGGGAGGGCGTGTCAGACTTTTACTGACTAAAACCCACCCGTGTACCTTCAGTTGCCCAGTGCCGGGGCCACGGTATCTCTTTCGAACAATCACGCGACCCCGGCAGGCACCGGTCCTAGTAGACCCCTTCACTGCTGCTGACATCTCTTTGAGGCGCGCGTGGAACACTACGCGCCGTCGACCCGAGCTTGGTCCTTACCGGGCGGCGAGCTACCCATTGCTCGCCGCCCGCAAGCTCGCGCCTACGGTGGCCGGGAGTCCGCAATCGACTCCCGACGCCCGGGGCGTCTCCTCCTGCGGCGGCTAGGGACGTGAGGGCGCAGAGACTGCCACTCCCTCACGCGCTCCGCCTCCTCCTTCACGAGCATTACTGCTTCGCAGAAGGAGGTGACGGCTTCCCATGCCCTCTCGCTCCGTACCATGGCTCGCACCAGGGCCGGACGCGAGAGGTCGCCCCCGCCGATCGCCTCCACGAGGAAACGGCGGTGCTCCGCCCAGGCAGGGCACACCTCCACCGTATGCTCCACCGTGTCCTCCAGACGATCCTCACAATGGAAACACCCGGGCGTTTCCTCCCGCTTTATCCTGAACAGGAACCCACCGAAGCACCCATGCCCGGTGAGAACCTGCGTCAGGCGGAAGGTGAGGACGCCGTGGCGCCTCTCTATCCACTCCTCAAAGAGGGGACTTACCGCCGCAATTGTGGCGTGCCCTGCGCTGGGTTGCGACAATCGTGCCAGCCGCTGAGCCTGAAGCATCAATTCGTCTGTATATTTAATGATTCCGATCCAGCCCTGCCCTCTACCAGTAATGCCCGAGTCGAGGTCTGTATCGCACAGAGGGTGCCCATAGTGAGTAGTCGGTTAAGTTTTAAGTTTTGAAACCTTAGCTGGAGTCCTTTATTTATTAAGGTAGCCACAGGCAATGCCGGTTAAGGAGCCAACAACCTCATAGGTTGGGTTATATATCTTGGGAGGGGACTCGAGGAACTGGCTATCTCACCTATAATTGCCGAAACACGACAATGTTGCTAACATTGCTGTTATGGCGACAGACTTAGATAAAATGTTGGTAGCTAGCCAAGTGGAAGAGAAAATTTTGCCCCCGCAGAAATTGAAAGCGGGATCTCTGAACCTGATGCAGGAAGTCTTACCACTAGATCACAGAAGCGGTTTAGATGCGGGCTCTTTGGAGTCAAATTTTGAGGAAAAATATGCTTGATCATACTCGGACTCGAGCCATAGGCAAACGTGCTTTGCATCATTGTTCCTTCAAATGACATCTGAAATAGAGTTTAAATTAGCGAACTCTTTTACAGATGTTATGTCAATAATAACACCAGCCAATTATTGTCCTTGTTTCCTCACAATGTTTCCTTCACCGATGTCAGTAAAATCCAAAACGAACTCAGAAAATCCATCCTACTATCCAAATAATATTCTTCTATCCTGTCTTAATATATATCTTAATATATATATGTTTCATATATTGTATAAATCTACCTTGTGGTGCCGGACGTAAACAATATCACCACCCCATTTCTTCCCGTGGGTGTCGTAAAAGGCGACTAAGGGACTTACTAGAGAATGGGCAGCAGTGTTCTCTATGCATTTTACCACCATACTGCGATCGCCAACCCGCCTGCCAAGCGTGGCGATTATGGCAAAGCCCCCCAAATTGGGGGAGGCCTAAATCCAGCAGTGGATGTCTAACGGCTGAAATGATGATGATGATGATTGCATAAATCTACACTAATATTATAAATAGGAAAGATTTGATTGTTTGTAATGGATAAACTCAAAAACTTCTTAACGGAGTCTGTGCTGAATCTAAAGGAACGAATGAAACTGTATTAAAAATCAATTACAAGTTTATCTGTTAGACAGCAGACTATTGAGTATCTTGAGACTTATTTTACAAGCAGAGTCAACGGAAAAAAGACTATAATGCTGGTGCACTCGCTTTGTACGTGCAAAAGGCTAGTTTTGGATTAACTCCCGTTTGTGAGGCGAGGATCGGGAATAATGCCGAATGGTAATGCAATCTGTTTGTGTATAGGTTGGCAATGATCGGATGTTTTCAGCTTTTGTTGATCTCCATTCTGAATTGGGTGCTGTGGGATTAAGTATCAAATGTTAAATCAATTTTAACTATTTTTTTTTTTAATACTCATCTACTTTATCCTGTACCTACTAGCTTTTGCCAGTGGCTTTGCCCGCGTATTGTTCATATACACCTTCCTCTGGAGTCACTCTGTCTATTGATGAAAACCGCATCAAAATCCGATACGGAGTTTAAAAGATTTAAACGAGCTGCCGTGGGAAGGGGGTTTTTACACGCTTTATATTAGCTTCACTTGTATGTTTGTATGTTTGTTTGTAACCGACTCCTTATAGCGCGATTTTGACCCACTTTAAACGACCAGATTTAATTTAAACTATGTAGACTTATCGAGGACCGATGACAATACTATAATTTCATAAATTTGTGCCATTATCCTTGCCAGGGTTACCAGGACAGCAAAAAAACTGTCTTCGAAAACTACGTTGACATACGTCACAAACTACGCTGACATACGTCACAAACTACGCTGACATACGTCTCAAAATTTGATACACCCTAAAAAATAGAAAATAACTAATAGTTAAAAAAAAAACTAAAAAACACGCGAGACTTTATTTATAAAAAAAAAAAGTTTATTTCAGACTATTAATGTCCATATTTTGTTAGTATCACATTATCTTATCTTAAAAACTATGTTAGTCGTGAGGAGATTAAATATACTCATATAGAAAATAAATTAAAATTAAATTGAGACAAATTGTAATAGGTTAAAAATTAAATTCAAAAAAGTTAAAAATTAAATTAAAATTGCTTAAATTTTGAAATAAATTAAAATTAAATTGAAAAAATAAAACACTTGTAAATTAGCTAAAAATTAAAATAAATGATTAAAATTAAAACATATACTAGGACACATGCAGCCTGATGAGCCTTTACACCGCTGGCGACGCTGGTCTGTCTGCAATCATCCTCAGGATACCGTTGCCACTCCCTCGAATTTAGCGCATTAGTGAGGCTGACTTTTTGCGTATTATAGCGTAAAAGTCATCTACCCTCGCGTCGGCAAACATACCCGAGGCACTGCAAAACCGAGGTAGTCGCACCAAAATCCTAAAGACGTTGTTATACTGTACTCTGAGAGCATTGCAGGCCCGCTGTGTGTAGTTGGTCCATAGGGCACTTGTGTAGAAACTTTGGCAGTAGGCTCTGAACAAAGTTATCTTTACTTGTGTAGTACACCTCGCAAACCTATAAACCAACATGTTAGCACGCACCGACAATGCTCTCCGCTCTCTCTCAATGTCTGCATCATCATGCAGGGTTTCGGTCACAACATGCCCTAAATACCTAAACTGCGAGACCCGACCCAAAGATACCCCGTTGAGGTACACCGGTGGTATATGCTGTGGCTGTTTATTATTACCTCTGATGAGCATATACTCACTTTTTTCAACATTGTACTTTAAGCCGTGCCCCGCAGCATAGGCCTCACAGATGCAGCTTTCTTAGCCCACCGACAGAGGGACTCAGCAAAACCATGTCGTCCGCGTAACTGATGTTATTGACGCAAACATTGTCTATATGACAGCCGACATGGCTGTTGCTGAGCTCACCTATCAGCTGATTAACATATAAATTAAAAAGTCTAGGAGAGGTCAGTCCCCCTTGCCTCACTCCACACCTAAGTGAATATTCTTCCGAATATACGTTTCCCCACTTGACAATTTATATTTTTAATATTTTTTTACAGGCAGTAGAAATAGTAACAATTTTTTTTTAAAGCAGTTTAATTAAATGGCCGGTTTAATCAAATGATTTGGAGGTAGTATAATGTTTACACTTCACTGGCCGATTAAAAACTGGCGAATTCCAACAAGAAAATATTAAATTAAACTAGTGCTGTAACTTATTTCTCATTACACCTGTATATTCCCGAGTACTCTAAACCTTTTGTCCTTCCCACCTTTCAAATATGAACAAGAAATTAATTAGGTCCCAGGAGCGTGGAGGTTCTAAGGACTGCGCAAAGTGCCCTATAACAGATGTGTAGAATTCCCAAGGGAGGTCTAATGGACGCCGGTTATAAACTAGATAGGTATAATAAGTTAGGACGTAAGTACTCCGATGACCTTCGAGCTGAATTTGGGAATAGAAATCTATACTAATATTATAAAGCTGAAGAGTTTGTTTGTTTGTATGTTTGTTTGATTGAACGCGCTAATCTCAGGAACTACTGGTGCGAATTAAAAAAATATTTTTTGTGTTGGGTAGCCTTTTTATCCAGGAAGGCTATATAAAATCACGCTACAACCAATAAGAGCGGAGCAGTAATGAAAAATGTTGCAAAAACGGCGAAAATTGCACGGGTAGGCGATTCGACGCGACGGGAAGGGTAGGGAGAACAAGAAGTTTAACGCGGACGAAGTCGCGGGCAGAAGCTAGTCAGGTATATGGTTGCAATTTAACATTTTGCTTTTAATTCCCTAATGGTTTTAACGAGGTATACCTTTAGTAAAGACGTAGAATCGCTTACAGCTTTCGTTTTATAGTTTTTCCATACGATCAGTTTGTTTGAAAAACAATAAGTGAGGATCGTACTAGTCGCGTTTCGTGAGCAAAGGGTTGTTGTAGGTGAAAGCATCAATTTCTATATGGTGGGCCTTTACTCCGCCTAACAACATCTATATCGATTTATAGCATAAAATAACTCGGTTTTCGTGCATGTCCGTATGACTACCGTCCGTGAAACTTGTTAATAGAGCTCACATAATAATAACTTGATCAAGAAGTAACTTGATTTATTAATTAATTTAAACTTTTCGCAGACAAACAAAGCACAAAGCTGAGCTGATTACTGCTATTATTCAATTAATGATGACACTACACTTTCGATTCAATATTTGACATTGTTTGGTTTATATTTTATCATTTTTATTCTATTTGTTTGAAGACTTTTGTTTGGTACTCGTTTATTATTCTTTATCAAAAATAAAAAAAATAATAAGTTTGCATGTTTAATTTAATGTAGATTATGCAGGGAACTTTGATGTGATTTTTCCGGAAAGTATGTACATATGTGTACTTAATGTGTGAAACAGCTGTACGCAATTTTTTATATAAAATAATAACATAACATAAAATAGCATTAAGTTTCAATAAAATGTTTGCTGCCAAACAATAAAAAAGATAACAAGACCACTGGCTACCATATAGTAGAATTTAGTTCCTCAGTTACCAAAATATAGGCAACATAAAAAGAATTTATGTCGCACTAATAACCGTAGCCTACCTAATTGCAATCCCGCGTTACCCAGGTATACGCATTGTGGTCCCCCGAATGGGCATTCACTCAGCCTAGTTTATGATTATATAATTGTGCCGCGGTCGACAGACAGCCATGCCGGGACCGCGCAATATGCCGTGGTGTCGGAGTGATGCATGTGACATTAGTGTGAGATATTGATACATCACACATATGTCGGGAGTAGCAGTGGATCGACCCGAGTTACGAGTTGTAGGCCGGGGGTCCGAATAAAGGCAGGCACTTTGCGTAAGTAATTTTAGGTATCACCACTGTTTTCAAATCGGTGAAGAGAACATTCGCGAGAAAAGTTGAAGTAATGTGACATCTGCCAACCCGCGCTGGGCCCACATCCCACTTCCTCTCGAAAGGAGAAGGCCTTTGACTCAGCAGTGCTACGTCGTGAGTATGCCCTTTTTTTTTTTCTGGATGTGATATCATCAAATGACTTCTCCCGCTCTGGGCGGAGCGGGAGGGCGTGTCAGACTTTTACTGACTAAAACCCACCCGTGTTCCTTCATTTGCCCATGTGCCAGGGTCACGGTATCTCTTTCGAACAATCTCGCGACCCTGGCAGGCATCGGTCCTGGCAGACCCCTTCAGTATTGCTGACATCTCTTTGAGGTGCGCGTGGAACACTACGCGCCGTCGACCCGAGCCTGGTCCTTACCGGGCGGCGAGCTACCCATTGCTCGCCGCCCGCAAGCTCGCGCCTACGGTGGCCGGGAGTCCGCTATAGACTCCCGACGCCCGGGGCGTCTCCTTCTGCGGCGGCTAGGGACGTGAGGACGCAGAGACTGCCACTCCCTCACGCGTCCCGCCTCCTCCTTCGCGAGCATTACTGCTTCGCAGAAGGAGGTGACGGCTTCCCATGCCCTCTCGCTCCGTACCATGGCTCGCACCAGGGCCGGACGCGAGAGGTCACCGCCGCCGACCGCCTCCACGAGAACACGGCGGTGCTCCGCCCAGGCAGGGCACACCTCCACCGTATGCTCCACCGTGTCCTCCAGAAGAGAGAAGGCCTTTGACTTCAGCAGTACTACGTCGTGAGTATGCCCTGACAGGCACTTTACTTTGAGCAAGTAATTTCATCACCTTTGTTTTCAAATCGGTGGAGAAAATTATCGTGAGAAAGATTCGAAGTACTGTGACTCAGCAGTGGAAAACTATAGGCTAATTATTCTTATGCTAAATAACACCACGACTGGATAGTACACCCACTTTTGCCAGTTTAAGTTCCAATTAATAGGGGCGAGATTGCTATTGACTAAGCACAAACGCAGACTCCAAGCTGCGGCTAAGAAATGAACGACGAGAAAAGCTATTATCATTTCTCCTGTCCTGGTAATTCTACCCAGGAGCCCATGCTCTTACGTCTACTAACCGAATGCAAACAGATGTTTTTTTTTTTTTTATAACCGTGTAATTTGTTCTACTCTAAGATATCTGCAATCATGTATTGAATTCATGGTATCAGTTTGCGCATCAATGTTCCTGTCACCCTGGATACAGCATGCATAAAAGTATGCTCATATTTAGTCATATTTAATAGTGGGAGACGTCATTTGAAGATATCCCACCTATAAAAAAGTGCGTTATACAGTCAATGAAACTACAACTAATTTCTCTATGGGACCAAAATCGTAATCCAGAAAAAAATATCACAGTCGCATACTAAACGTCACTACCTATTCAACCCAAATGTATGAAGAAACTCACCTCATAAACTCGTGGAATTACAAGAGAAGAAGACACTACAAAATGCGGAACTCTCTCCCAGCGTCCGTATTCTCCCTTTCATAATTAACCATCTTCTGGGCACGCTCGTTCCACCATAGACCTCATCCATTGCTTTCTATCAGGCGTAATTGAGGTCAAAAGCAGGCCCACTGCATAAAGTAATAAAGAAATAGTTTGATAAACTATAACCAAAACTAAAATGAGAAAATAATCATAACATAGAGCCTGTACTATGGCAACAATTTAAATGTTAAATATGCTTGTGAAAAGTACGCTTATAACTGTTAAGCAAAAACATGTACTATGCTCTTTTTATTTATTTTTTTATCATCTTTTATACCATGTTTTTTAGCAAATAAATATTATTCTATTCTATTCTAACCAGATAAGTAAGAAATTTACTTATATATTTCTAATTACTTATATAATATAGATAAATTACACCCAGACACAGAACAAATAATTGCCACAATGCATTTTTTTAATTATGTTCTTTTCTTCTTGTCTGTTTATATATGTGTGTACATAAATAGTTAAATAAATAAATAAAGATTTGTCCTGAGTGGGAATCAAACCCACGACCTCCGTCTTAGCAGTCAAGGTCACTAACCTTTCAAACAGGCCAGTAAAATAATTTTAAATAACTTTAAAATAAGAATAGAGTGATTAACAAAAAGATCCATTTTATCGTAAAATAGTTTTAGTTTGATGTTCCATAGAAGCGTGTTTTTAGTTTGTTTAAGAATACTTTGTGTTTGACTTTTGGGATCGACCCAAAAGTAAAAAAACAAAGTACCGTTAGAGTGAGTTTTTTGTTAGAATAGCCGGGTGTGGGCAATTTGCATGCCTGCTGCCTACCTATGATGTGGTAGCCATTTCTAGAGGTTCTTTCCGGATATTTTTTTTTAATAAAAAGTCGCTGATTATGAAGGTCAGGATAATGGGATAAAGTTATCCAAATATTCTATTTCATCGGTCCTTTATAGTGTGCAAAATTTTAATTTTATATGTCGTTTAGAAGTGGGTAAAAATTACGTTCAAACATTTCGTTCCGTACATAGATACAAGAGAAAATATAAATAAAAAAGTCGTGTTATTAAAAAATTAAAATTCATCGTACCTACTAGATACTACAAGAATGCCATATTTTATCGCCAACTTCAAAGAATTTGGTCAACAACGCTCAATCCTGATGCAACTAGATAAGGCTGTCAGCACCACACGCTATACAACGCTCAACAAAGGTGATACAACACCGCCCTATTGTAAACTGGAAGCGGTTTTAGTTGCTTTTGAACGTTGAACGGGGCTTACCAGAGCTGAATTTGAAACTACCTCTATGTTCCATGGACAAGGCTTCTTTGTGGAGTGAAGTACATGATGATAATTGAAATAGGAATATTAACAAGGATATAATAAAGTCGGTAAATTTAATGGTACTTGTTGCAAAGTTCAACCGTATGAAAATATCAATAAGACCGTACCACTGTGTCGTAACGATATTTACATTTGTAGTATTTAGCTGCGACAAAAAATGACGAATCACATTGTAAAGTAATAATATCGCGGCCATTTTTTTTTACTGGATTTTCAACGCCCTGTTTAGCTCCGACAGTTTAAAATACAACGATGTGTTTTTTTGATGCGCTGTAATGCAATATATTGGGAGAAATTGAAATCTTGTACGCGATAAAATCTCACTGCGATATTTTTATTTGATACTGCATACCTAAGTATCATTGTGCAAAACTAATTGCTGGAAAACGAATTTGACTGTTGGTGAACTTGAAATTGTACAGAAGCCAGCACTTGAAGCTACTACAATCTGTCAAATTTCTTTCATAGATTTTCACCTTTAACGCTAAAGTATTAGTAAGATTGATTGGGAAAATTTCACATTTTCGGGTACCTTGATGTGCTGGCGTCTATACAAGTTCACCAACAGTAAAATTCATTCGAAGTTACTAATATAAAATAATTGTTGCTGGGCCGGACTTATGAGGAAACTAAAAATTTCCTTTGCAGCGCATGTTAATACACAGTTTGATAAAATATATATCTTGTATACCATACCTCGACGAAACACTCATAAAAAATATTATATTATTTAAAACGACGATGCAGACGAGTTAATTATTGCTAATAAGCCGCATTTTCAATGGATGGATGCAAATATTCAAAGGAACAACTTTATTAATTTTCTTATTAATAAAATTTCTTTCTCAACAGTCTATCTCATTTCTTCTTTTTTCCTGATAACGAGGAAAACTTTCTTTACATTGCCGATAGCCATAATAAAACCTTAATTATTTGTTGCAAACTCTTAGCTAATTAATAGTTTTTATAACTCTCGTTTTACTTCGCCTTGGAAAGTTTTATAGATGAACGAAGATGCAGTGATTATTCTTTTTAGATTCTTAGATATTAGTTTTGCAGAGAGTAAAAAGTGTTAATTTTTAACTCCACCATATTGTTAAAGTTACTAATTGACCTTGTTAAAAATAAATCTCCTTGTCTTTTATCCTAAGCAAAATAGGCAGCAAAAAAATGTAAATTAGGAAAATCATGGAGGACAATTTTGCTTATAGTGAAAATTAATAAGAGTGATTGAATAACTACGTAAGGTATGTCGGTACACCTGATTGGGTATGGGTTGGGCAAAAATGTACCGATAGTACCCACATTTTGCCAATAATGTTTGAGTCCCACGTAATAGGGGGCCAGCCTATTGCCATAAAGTGGGTACATATCCAAACTCTGGGCTACTATTGAGTAACTTCAGATGGAAATACCCACTTATAATATCACTTTGCTCAACCTCGAATCCAGGAACTTATGCTCAGCTGTAGCGATTGAAACCACTAGACCAACTTTTTCACTAAGAAAAATAAAAAAAATACGTGTGCAGGACAATTCGCCTTTCAGTGAAAATTAATAGAGGTTGAACATTTAACATACCAAATAAAAACTTTTTCTAAAATTTTATGCAAAGAGATAAAGATAAACAAAAAGTTTATCAATACTCAATACTCAATACTCAATATCTTTATTGCTTTACCATAATGTGAACTTAGGTGGTAATTATATAATTTAGATCATTATGGACCTTGTAGGGCACAGCAAAAGGATAGGAGAGAGGAAGCTCTGTTTTGAAAATCATTTGGTCAGGAGATGTCCTAGCATAAACCAATATATCGCTTATTTATCTATAAAATAAAAAGTAAAGTGTGAGTGTTAAGTTCGTAAATTATTGTAAATTAAAAGTTTTGAGTTGGTGCTAAACAAACAATTTACGCTTCAGATCAATTAAGCTGCCGTTCTTTCACATTTCTTTACAGCTTTTATATCTTTTTCAGTTCGTTCTTTTTTTTTTCAAAATCGTACTTCTCAGTCAAAAATAATGCGTAAGCTGGCAAAAACTCATTTCAACCACACTGAACCAAAAAGCAAAAGGACCAGATATTCATATTTATACCCTCACCCACTAACTTCTAATTCAATATCCAGAGTTCGCCCGTATATCCATAAAGTTAATACATGAGTGAATTAATCCATTAGAAGGGAAGCACCTGATGCCTGGTATCCACAACTTCCGTGTGTCGCCTCGTGAGAAGTAATTTAGTGATGAATTATGCAAGCCAGACGGCACACGAAACCCCGCATCCGTGGTCACAATTTGACATGAACAACGCCTTTATGGCGTAGCACGAAAGGTGGTTTTCGTAGCTCAAAGACTAATGTGTCGTTGACTGTACACTACGCGGCTTTTAATAAGGCAGGTGGATTTTAGAAAAAGTTTGGCTTGGTAGAGCGTCGTCTATGTCACTTACAGAAAATACAGCCCCGGTATCGGAATTAGCAGTTTTCTTGTCCCGAAGCTCCCGAGATTAAACATGGCTACTCCCGAGATTTCCAGGATTGCTTCAAATAGCAATTTATTTGTATTTCTTTACGACGTGACTATAAGATTATCTAGAGTACATACATTAAGAGCACTTTATTTTAAAACATCAATCGTTCGTACAACACGAGACTAGGTACCGTTAAGATAATTCACCGATAGGCCAAAGGATTTGGTCAAAAGCATTAGATGTGAAATTAATTCATTTGAAAATGGAAGAGTTCGTGAAAGTTACTTTGAATGTCTGTTCCTCCAACTTGTTATTTTTTTTGTGAGGTTTGTATGTGTATTATTGCAATAAATAAATTCGATTCATCATCATCATCATTTCAGCCGCAAGACGTCCACTGCTGGACTTAGGCCTCCCCCAATTTGGGGGGTTTTGCCATAATCGCCACGCTTGGCAGGCGGGTTGGCGATCGCAGTATGGTGGTAAAATGCATAGAAAACGCTGCTGCCCATTCTCTAGGAAGTCCCTTAGTCGCCTTTTTCGACACCCACGGGAAGAAATGGGGTGGTGTTATTCTTTACGTCCGGTACCAGACGGTACAGAAAATTCGATTGTCATTATGCACTAATTACATCATAAAAACAAATGATAAAATATACAAAATTTCAGATCATTTGAACTTTTTGGTCAAATCCCGGAATAATCCCGCAATTAGGTATCAAACATACCGGAATCCCGGGATTAATAAAGATCCCCGGGATCATATTCTCTCTTACCCATAACTGTGTGACAATTTCATTCTGAAAGTCGATGTGACATACTAAAACTCGGGTACAGCTTTCTTTTTAAGGCATGATCACGCGGCGTTAACATAACTTTGAACGATTTTAGAATTCACCTAACGTATAGCATTTTAGCTAACCTTTTATTGCGATATCCACAATTAGTATCCCCTATAGAAATGAATAATGTTTTCAAACTAAGAAAATATTGTAATGCGTACGAAATGAATATTTTCGAGTTTAAAATCTTTTTGCGAGGCCCACTGAAATATTCAAAATGTTGGTTGTAACTGTGCACTGTATAGTCTGAATATTTCAAGAGGCTTACGATAAACGTGCGCTGTGAATTCTTTAACGCGAAAAAAGTTGATATGCACCAAAACCATTTTTCAGGTAAAAGTTGATGCTAGAGGATTTTCGTGTTGTAAATAATAGGGGAACGGGTTTAAACAAAAATACATAGAATTCGATAGACATTACTAACATGAGGTCTTTTTTTTTTTTTTTTTTTTTTGGATGGGAAATCATCAAATTACTTCTCCCGCTCTGGGCGGAGCGGAAGGGCGTGTCAGACTTTTACTGACTAAAACCCACCCGTGTTCCTTCAGTTGCCCATGTGCCAGGGTCACGGTATCTCTTTAGAACAATCACGTGACCCCGGCAGGCATCGGTCCTAGCAGACCCCTTCAGTACTGCTGACATCTCTTTGAGGCGCGCGTGGAACACTACGCGCCGTTGACCCGAGCTTGGTCCTTACCGGGCGGCGAGCTACCCATTGCTCGCCACCCGCAAGCTCGCGCCTACGGTGGCCGGGAGTCCGCAATCGACTCCCGGCGCCCGGGGCGTCTCCTCCTGCGGCGGCTAGGGACGTGAGGGCGCAGAGACTGCCACTCCCTCACGCGCCCCGCCTCCTCCTTCGCGAGCATTACTGCTTCGCAGAAGGAGGTGACGGCTTCCCATGCCCTCTCGCTCCGTACCATGGCTCGCACCAGGGCCGGACGCGAGAGGTCGCCGCCGCCGATCGCCTCCACGAGGACACGGCGGTGCTCCGCCCAGGCAGGGCACACTTCCACCGTATGCTCCACCGTGTCCTCTAGACGATCCTCACAATGGAAACACCCGGGCGAACATGAGGTCTTGAGTTCAAATCCTAGGTAAGGCAAAGTGTTATTGGTTTTTCCGTCAGGGGTTTATGAGTACCAGCGAAGCGAGCTTCCTCCTATCCTCAAGACTAGTACGCGGAGCAAACCTCCACCTCAACCCTCAACCCTCTACCTCTACCTAAACTTACAGACACGCATTTGGTTTTATTGCTAAAAAAATCGGTCGCTTTCAAATTGAGAAGCATCTCTCTAGAATACGACCCAATTTCTTGTGCTTGGTCCTTAGAAAACTCTGTGGCTTAGATTGTTGGTTCTCATTACACAAAATTAAAACATTTCCCGGGCGATCTCACAGGAATTGCCCATACTGTAGAAAAAAGCGACTTCTTTTTGTGTAGATTTTTTCTACGCAAACTTTGATCGTCGTCTGTAGTCCCGTTGAGACGATGTGGTCTAGTTAAGTAAGTGGGTAAGTACACTGGCACGATAACGTTCCCACGAGGTAAGCTGAGTTGCTAAACCTCTACTAGGTAATCGTATGGAAATCTTACGGACGGAAATCGTGTTGACCTAGTGGTTGAAGGAATGCGCTTCTCAAGCAAAACTACATATTGTAGCGAGACGGTTGAAAAAAAAAAGCACCAAATCACCACTTTTAAAAATTACTGTATAATTTTGAAAAATAAGAAAAACAGTAGTATATAAAAAGGTATTGTTAGACTGCAGGTTAAAAAAACTTTTTTTTTTTAAAGGCGAGTAAAACTTAGTGTTTAAACGGGTATAAGCAAAATTATATTCGAACAAGACCTATTCCTAAAACGATTGCAATCGATTCAAAAATATAGGCCTATGCACGTCGATTAATATGATCCTTTTTGTAACGTACACTAAGTTAAACTGTAAAATACACGTTATAATTATTAGGATTCGAAGTTAGGTAACAGAATAGAAAATAATATACTACAGTTAAATAAGAAAATAGGTAATGTAAAAAAGGTCCCTTAGCCGGGTGTGACGCTCTGGAAGGATGCCGTTGGTGCCGATGTCTAGCGCCGCCAGTAAATCGGTGTCAGCGAGGTCTCCAAACTCTGCGACAGGCGTCGAATGTCCGCAACTATGTTACGACGACGTCAACTAGACACGTCGTAGACCTCATAATGAGCCGGTTCCCAGAAGCCCGTCGGGGAAAAGCCGAAATTCGGCTTGTATGGTCGTCGTCTAAAGACAAATAAACAGAACGATCAGGCCAAGGTTACAAGCAGAATTTTCGATATAGCTAGCGAGAATCGCCGGTAGAACAGATTCGAATAATAAAGGGAAAAGAACTGACGTAATACGTACCAGCTAAACGGATGAGTTGCACACAGAACTTTTCACTTTGAGCGGATAGCACTTAATACACGTAGGCTTAATTAAAAATTTTAGGGCTCAATAAATGGAAATTTTGGCGTGGAGGTTCCGAAAATAAAAATTGATCTGATTCGTTCGGATTCAATCTGCAGTCTGCCCGTTGACAAAAGAAAATTTTCGCGTTCAATTTTTACAGGTTCGAAATTTGAGGTAGAACAAAAAATATAAAAGCCAGTGTTGCTAAAAAAAGGTTGATTTAGAAACCAAAAAGTTTCGTCCGCAGCGGATTTACGCTGCAATATGTAAAACCTACCGATCCATTCTGTAAAAATGTCACAGATTCTTAGGTGCAGTGTGCTGTCATTAGTGTCAATCCCAAGCATTAGGTGAATTGACAGCTTATTCAGCAGTATTTTAACGATGAGATTTTACAAGAAAGTCTGGTTTTAATGTGGCTTATATACCGCTGAATAACGATGAAGGACAAGATGGTAAGAAATTTCGGACATGAATCGTAAACCTGAATTAAGCAAACAGCAAGTGTGATATGCTTGAGCCTTTTTGTGTATGACATTTGCCTTTGCCCTGTACTAGAACAGACTGCTAATAAACATTGTTACGCCTGAATTCTCGGAAAGGTTAGCCAGAGGTGAAACATAGTATACCCTGGAGCGAGCCTATTGCCATGAACTGCGTACATATTCTTCTCTAGATAGTATGAAACAAAGTCGTTTTCCGCGTCTGTACACTTACACGTATATCTTTTAAACTGCGCAACGGATTTGAATGCGGTTTTCATCTACAGACAGAGTACTTCAAGAAGAAGGTTTGTATTTATAATACGCGCGTGAAGCCTATGGCAAAAGCTTGTTAAACATAAAATCTTGTCATTTATAATATAGACATTTTGAACCGACCTTTTCGTTTTATTTTGTAAATTTCCTTCAACTTCAATTTTTTAAGAATGCTGTAATAAGCTGGCAGCATCCAGGAATCATCATCATCGTCATTTCAGCTGAAAGACATCCAATGTTGGACATAAGCATCCCCCCAGGGCGGGGGGTGGAGGGCTACTGGGTTTGCTACAATTGCCACGCTTGGGAGACGGGTTGGCGATCGCAGTATGGTTTAAAAAAAAATGTATTGAGATCGCTGCCGCCAATTCTCTAGTAGCTCCCTTAGTCGCCTTCTACGACACTCACGAGCAGTCATGGGGTGTTGCTATTCTTTTCGTCCGGGACCACAAGGAAAAGTAAATAAATTCATCAATTAAATCCTGTTGGAAAAAGTCTTCATAAGACAGGCTGATTACAAAGGTGCCTCATATCAAAATAATCAATGTTTACGTAAAGAAAGTAGTAAATTAAAGTTCATGCTGTGACGACACTTCAGTAAGGAATTCCGCTGCATTCAGATCGCATGTAGAGTGCCATACATATCTCACCAACACAGGGTCGGGCAGACGTACTATTCACAGATAGGGATGTCAGCCACTCAACGGCTCGGCACCTAATCTGATCTGCACTGTCTCGCTACAGTTTGGATTTCCCATGTGTTGGATTGATAAGCTACTTACGTACCTACTGTTTTGGAACGGATGCCTATACAGTATACAATAACTTCTTTAATAGTATCTAGTTTCAGTAATTTACCAATGCCTACTTTGTATCGTACATCTTCTTTTTTTTTTTTGGATGGGAAATTATCAAATGACTTCTTTCGCTCTGGACGTAGCGTGAGGGTATGTCAGACTTTTACTGACTAAAACCCACCCGTGTACCTTCAGTTGCCGATGTGCCAGGGTCACGGTATCTCTTTCGAACAATCTCGCGACCCTGGCACATGGTATCGTACATCTGTGAGTATGTTGGCAAAACAAAGTCGATTTGTATGTAAAATTCATCCTGCAGCTGCTTTTAATGTCACTTTTTTATTAGATTCTCACTTTTTCCCACGGCTGCGCTCGTTTAGAGGTCAGAAATAATTTTACAGTAAAGTACTGATAATTAATAGATTTTTGTTACAGCAATAATTCCGTAATTGATTCAAGAGATTAGAGGTAACGGCTGCAGGTTCAAACCCAAATAGGCTTTTCTTTGTGTACTTTGTCTTTACTTTTATTTCATCACCTGTACTCTCGAAACGGTGAAGTAAGAGCTCGTGAAGTGTCATGCGGCATGGCCTAGAACCAAAGATTCGAGGACATGTGGCATCTACTAACCCGCAGTGGGCCGTGGGATTACGACTCACTCACTCTCATAGAGATTAGGCCTCTGCCTCAGCAGTGGGAACATTATACTACAGATTATGAATATGATGGCATTATTTTGTATATTTCTATTGGTTTACGCGACGCAAGCCAGTAAGTCGGCATGATTTATTCGGACATGTTTAACAATCATCGTCACATTACAGCCCTTAAACCTTTCTCATAAACTCCGTCTATTGGTGAAAATCGTATGAAAATTCGTTCGGTGGATTTTGATCCCGTTCAGACAGACAGATGCGGCAGGGGGGCTTTGCTTAGTAATAATATGTGAAAATAAATTATTCCAACTCACATGTAGTGTGTAATCAACCTTATAGTATGTAACCAGCCTTATTTAATATAAATGTAATCCATATAATCGCTTACTCGTTACAATAAAGACAGTATTGATTCAGCTCTCGGTCTTTCAATATCTCCTCGAGATCCCGCCTTACATGGTGACCTTGCGATACAAATCAAATTACAGCCATCGCGCTTTGGCGAGGAGATATTGAAAGACCGAGAGCTGAATCAATACTGTCTTTATTGTAACGAGTAAACGATTATATGGATTACATTTATATTAAATAAGGCTGGTTACATACTATAAGGTTGATTACATACTACAACATAAATAATATATAGGTATATGATTAAATTGGAATAATTTATTTTTTGTTTGGTTTGGTAGACATTTGTTTAGAAGTAAGTTTTTATTTTGGAATACGATGGAATTGACTTCGAAACACGTTCCAATATCCTTAAAATAAACGAAGTTACTAATAAAAGTTTTAATTTTGGAACTAGGTCTGTGTAGATCTGCCAGGGTCACGGATTCGTTTGAAAGAGTCACCGTAGCCCTGGCACAGGCAACTGAAGGAACACGGTGGGTTTTAGTCAGTAAAAGTCTGATACACCCAGAGCGGGCGAAGTCATTTGATGATTTTCCAAAAAAAACAAAAATGAGTGTGTAGGTGTGTACACATAATGAAAACCAATACGATACATTGAAATTTTTCTCAAATATAAAACTCATAGCTTTTTTTATTAACTCACAAATAGCTATTTTCAATGTGTTGACTTAAAAATAACCGTATCTTTTTTAATAAGCGTCCTCAAATTGTTTCGGGTCTCCCATTTTGAGGGTAGATGGCATGCAATATTGTAGTTATCATCCATATTTGTAGCCGACTTGCTACCGTAATGTCAAATAGTTATTGCATTCCCGGGTACCCGTGCTCATATCGCGGTTAAAGTACCTTTCGGGTCCACAATATGTTCGTATGACACAATATGGCATAAAATTATTGCTTCGTACGTCGGTTATTGTGGAAATGGGTGTTAAAACGGTTGGATATGAACTATTCAGAAGTGAGTTTAAGAAATATAGTCTAGAGGCTATTAAACAAAGCATTTATTTTCTCTAGTGTGCTCGTCAGACTCGAATCTAGTCTAGCAAGCAGACTTAGAGTAAGTGAAATCTACTTCGGACTGTAGACTCCGCAAAATGTTTCATTATAACCTAAAAAATATCATATTTATCGATACGGGCAGCAACCAAAGTAAGAAGATTTAACAAGGGATAACAAAATTAATATTCACAAATCTAGATTATATATTATTCACAAGTCTACTTTATAAAGCAACTGAGGAATTATTAACTCATCCTAAATTGTGTATCCCGCTAAATTTGACCACTTACTTCTTTTTTTTTGTTTATTGTTTTTAATCTGTTCATCACTGATATTTATATTAAGCACTATCCCTTCATGTTTTAGTAAATAACTGAAAATGTTAATATACCGTTTGGTGGGACCCTGATGATCTGCTATACAGGTTTTCCTAGTGCAGACACCAGTCTCTCACAAACTAGTGTCACATAGTTTTTAAGCTGTTATGTCATTGTTTGTGAAGAGAAAATAAAATTATTGCATCAATTTCAATTTGACAAAACTAAAATTAGGACTTTAGTTTTGAGAATCTTAATTTAAATGCCTAGTAATGATACTGCATATATGAAATTGCAATGCCAATAAGATCAAAGGTGTGTACCAAATTTCAGATCAAACTGACAACAGAAACGGGGTTACATTTCAATGCCTGAACTAAAAAACTTCAAACGGGACAAGCTACATAAAACAGTTAAATATAATATCTGAATTGATATAAAAATTTAGGAGTATTAAGGAGTAAGCTATTACATGAAATTCTCGAAAGCAATGGAAGTATACAACAATGTTTCATCAATTTAGATGTTATTCATATGTTAATGTAAGAGTGTTTGACTTTTGTAGAACTATAAGTGCAAAGGTAATCCGCGTCAAAATTGTTATTTTGATTTCGCTTTATCCAGATCTAAAACTACTTCTAAACCTTTTGTCTAACAGTGTTTGCAATTAAAATTCTACATCCGGCTTTCAACAAAATGAAATACTGGTAGTAGTAGTCTATTTCCTAGCAACGTTTTTTTATTTATTTTCAGTTCACTCCGAGCTCCGACATTGGATTCATAGTTTTGATATCAGCTTTCACAACATTCAGTCGACGTTTACATTAAATACAACGCTATTAGCAACACATCTATCTACAAACATCGCTCTATTCAGCATACTTTCAAAAACGTGTAAATCGAATTTCTTTTATATTGGCTCGTATAATGAACTTTATGTACATAGCTATACAGTCACATTTAAATAAAAATTCTTGAAATAAGTTGAACTGGTTTTACAGCCACAAAATTGCGTATACCGTGTCATTAATTAGTTGGCGTGAAATAAAACAGAATATGTCAGCCATATTGGCCGTGGTTGCGGATTCTGCTATGTGGTCGCACGCTGTGGTTGCACGTGTCTTGTGTGGGCGCAAAAATGTCCGTTTGTCGAGCCACATTCGGATATAACAGATTTACTTGTCATATGAATATGTACAATTGGAAAAGCAAATTGGACCATTCGGTTCCGGTCATTTATTGTTAAATGAATGAATACATTTTTATGTAACATGAATTTTGGGCATTTAAAATAAGTGTACCTTTTAATTTTAAATGAAATTGTCGTGTTTGTAGCTACAATTATATGAAGCGTTTTACATTTTTATTACGTCACTTCATTTTTACGTGCTCATGATTTTATTGTGTTTAAGCTTTATTTAATATTTCAGAGTCCGCTCTAGAAGCTATGTTGACATTTTTTATTGTGGTCGTGATCTTATTATGTGTCGAAGCTGTGATGAACAACATGAAAATGCAAAAAAAAGTATAAAAGCTGATTTTTTTTTTACTGATAGTAATCATCATCTTTTTTTATAAAATATGTAAATATTATTTATGTTAGTTTATCAATAATTTTAATCAAATATTTATATATTTAAAATGTATAGTTACTTCTTATACACTTTTATAAGACTTTTTTAAGATTAATTTTTGTGTACTTATTTATAATGATACTTATATTAATACCATACAATGGTGATGTACTCTAATAGTGTCCATTATTTTTTCTTAGATTTAAGCCTTTTCTTACAATACACAAACATTCTTGGTCGCCAATTAATTAATTTTAATACGTATTAGTCGATTCGTACGAATTGACTCGCCCGAACCGGGTAAAATTACAATTTTAAATAATAATAATAATTGACTCGCACGAAATCAATTTGTTTGTGGGAAAATCGACAACTTCAGTAAATAGTGCATTATTTCAAAGAGTTGTTTCACCCGATTCAGGCGAATAAATTCGTGCGAATCAACTAATGAGCCATGTTGCTTCGTGCTGCCTTTTCACCAGTTTTCCATGTTTACAATCTGCAATTGGAACCTCTATAGTGTAAATTATTTCATCACCACTGCTCTCAGAACGGTGAAGGAAAACATCTTGAGGAAAACGGCATGTCTTAAAACCAAACATTCAAAGACATGTTACAACTACCAATCCACACTGGGCTTGCGTGGTAGATTTTGGCCCACACCCTCTCATCGAGAGGAGGCCTGCGTCCCAGCAGTGGGAACATTATAGGCTGCTGATGATGATGATGATACAAAACGACAAAGAGATTTTGTTTCGACATAAATTACGAACTCCCATATAAACTTTTATCCTTTATTTAACCCCTTTAAGGGTGAGTTTTCAAAAATCTTTCCGTTGTCCTCACATTCGCTGTGTAAGAAACTTTTATCGCTGTGTGTTGTCTGTCAGTGAATTTAAGATTTTAAATAAGTTGAAGCTGCAAGGATCACCTCCGTACCAACTTTTCTGTTCTTTTCCTCTTGTCTGTTTATATATGTGTGTAGGTACATAAATGTTACGTTTTTATCACTTGTTTTTGAAATCTACTAGTCAGCATTTTTTACACCCCAGTAGTTAATATATACATTTCGACATCTATCACAGTATCGTATTCACAATTCAATCTCCGACGAACATGACACCACTGACATCCAATCGGGATGAAATTGACATTCATTCAATTGATCTCAGCCAAACCAAGCCACTTGGAAGCATTGTTGCCTCCGTAACAGCATAATGCCTTCAATGCCGCAAAAGACATTCCAATAGTAGGAATGCAAATGGGTCTAAAGCATTTTACTTGGTTACAAGTAGTGTAGTATGCAGCTTGAGACTGTGGTATAACGTTCCAATGATAGGCTTTTAATACGTGTCCATTTCGGTGAATGAGCAATACGATGTAGTATGGGAAACTAGACAGGGTAAATTTTGCAAAGACCTACCAAATTTATCACCCGTCGCATACGTTTAAGTCGAATAGGTAGGTATTGAAGTTTTTTTGGGACAGTTGGTAATTTTTTCGCGATTACGGTATTGATCCAATGGAGGAAAAAATTTCAGACTATATACCACACCTGCTCTTTGAAAACCAACCCTGCAAATTTGGTTTTTGATTAATTAATTTAGCCGAAAAACACGACACATGAGCCTCACCTAAAGGGGAGGGGAGATGTTGCCAATATCGCCACGTTATGCATGTAGGTTGGCAATATGGTGGTAAGATGCTGATGCACAGAGACCGCTGCTGCAAAGTAAGTCCCTTAGTCACCTTCTACAACACCCACAATTTGGAATATAATATAACTAAGCACATAATTATTAAATAAAGTGAATGTTTAGTAGTCACTTAAAATGTAAATCTATTAACAATAGTAGATTCAGTAGGCACTGAAAGTAAACAAAGGTACATAAAACAAATGGTTGGTTTAAAACCTCTAATCGATTAAATAAATCGAATGCATTTCAAAATGGAATCGTAAACTACTCGAAACGATTGCTGCGGTTCAGCCCCGCGCTAGATACACTACGGGATTAGATTTTTATTATTCACACCGATAAATGATTTTAGGCTAGAAACACGTCGTATGTATTATTCAGAACGTGTTAACCTTTTTAAATTCGTATAAACAGACTCTAGAGGCCCGGTTAATAATTTAGGAGCTGTCAGCGGAATTTTTCCAGTAACGTTTAAAAAATAATATTTTGTACGTTATTGATTCTTGGTTCTACTTTTGTTGATTCATCTTTTTTGTTTTTACTACCAGGCAGTGAAATATGTTTTTTTTTGTATGTAAGTGTTTTATCACACTTTTACAGCTTTTTTTTTAAACTGGTTGGTGCCAGCATTTCCTAGCTGACTGTTCCTGTTGCCGAAACAATCTCAGAGGTCATAGTCTCTTTTGAAATCCAAAAATTTATTAGAATTTTATGTGAGTTTAACAATGCTGTGCGATGGCTGGAAGGAGCTTTAGAAGAAAGAGCAGCTTTAGCTGACCTGCAGCTTTGAGCTGACCTGTCCCAATAGACAGCATGCGTGCATCTGTCATCATGTAGATCAACCCTATTTTAGGGAGCTCATTGATACGATGCTACCAGATCTGCAAGACATTTGCGTAGGCCCTACACAAATACTCAAAACCGCCAGACAAGTATTAATATTGTTCTAATGTGAGTTCGCTGCTTCATTTTAAGGCATGACATTTAATGACTCAAGAGAGCATGGACTCATGTCCATGTTATCAATATGGACATTTATGATCATGCTAAAGGTACGTAGTTATATACGTCTTAGTCGGCAATCGCTCGTACGTAATAAAATCACAGTGGGATTTTTCGCGCACTCAATTCTAAACTCTCTCTGTTGAACCGAGCATTGAGAATTCAACAGATTGCATCTCAGCGCGTCGAAAAACGAAAACCGAACAGTGTTTGAGTGAGTTTTACTGTTCGATTTTCAACTCTCGCCACTGAACAGTGCATTGAAGATCAAGTGCGCAAAAAAATATCGCCGCTTTACTTGCTAGCCAATCATACATTTGTGGAAAAGCCTCGAAGCTCGAAGGTGAACCGCGCGTGGGGTGTAACTGCACGCAAATTAGTGCCTTCAGACAAGTTAGTAAGCACAAACGGCCGGGGATAACTGTTTTTGCTACAATAAGAATGTAAACTAAATATTATAAAGCTGAAGAGTTTGTTTGGTTGAACGCGGTAATCTCAGAAACTACAGGTCCGAATTGAAAAGTTCTTTTTGTGTTGGGTAGCCTATTTATTGAGAAAGGCCATAAGTTATATAATATCACGCTGCAATCTAAAGGAGCGAAGCAGCAACGAAAAATGGACGAAAACTGACAGGCAATTCGATGCGACGGGAAGGGTCAGGGAAGCCAAAATTTTACGCGGACGAAGTTGCGGGCAAAAGCTAGTTTCCATATAAAATTGTATCGAATGCAATCACGGTGAGTGCGTCTTATTGTTTGATGTAGCAAGTACGATGCAAAGCTTCCCTACACAGTCCAATTAGAAAGCGCTCAAAACGTCTCAGTCTCAAAGATAACGTATTCGTGCACGTGCTCACGTTTCTCGTGTAGAATTGTTTGGAGACCACTCTGAACCATAAGTGATAGGAACATGGAACGTAACGCTTAACTTGTCTTACGTACGACCTCTAACGTCTTCTAGTGCAAGACCAGTCCCTTTGGTAAACGAAAAGGACGATTCTAAGCCCAAGTCTGGATGTCCAGAACAGGGCACTATAAATGAGTCTTTATTTGTGACGGTCACATGTATTCTGAAACATTCTGTCCTATTTCTTATCGGCAAGTACTCAAAGTTTGGGCCAATATAAATAGTTCAGAGACTTAACCGTGTAATCGTCAATTAACTCGCTCCGCAGCCCGAATCAAAGGTATGAACGAAGCTTTGATTGCTTTGAGCTTTGATTTGATTTTTTAGAGAATGTGTATTTTTGTTGCCGCTATAGTAAAAATAAAGTTAAAACTTAAAAATTAAAGGAATCTGCACACAAAAAAATATTTGGCGGCGTTTTTTTGCCATACGTAACCCTTCGTGTGTGGGTCCGACTCCCACTTGGCCGATTTTAAACGTGGTAATATGTTTTCAAGTTAGGTTATATGTGCAGATTCCTTTAATTTTTAAGTTTTAACTTTCATTTTACTATAGCGGCAACAAAAATACACATCCTCTAAAAAATCAAAGTGTCTACCTATTACGGATCTTGAGATTTATTTATCATATAATATATAAATTAATTTATCTCTGAGTATCTCTAAAAGTGAACGACATATTGTTGCCATCGCGGGAAAAACTACATGTGGCTGGCACAGGAGCATGAGGATTGACATTTGGTGAAGTCGAGCGATGGATGATACTGAATGATGATCTCTAAATTATAGATTTTCTTTTAAATATCCTTTAATAATTTATAAATCATTTTCAAAATTCACCTGTGTTAACTTTGTTACTTTTGTTGATAACTTTACTGTGAACGAGTACACCTACCACCTACCTAATGCCTGATGTTGTCTTTTATTAATGTATTGTGTTCATCTTTTGTTGGAAATAGTCAATAAATAAATAAAATAAAGAGTGAGTTCACACAACAAAACTGGAGTTTCCATTACAAATCAAGTCACAGCGTCATTGTGTTTGTCACAGGTATCAAAACTAAACAGAAACGCTATCACCTTTTGACGCGGTAGGCCGAATCTAACGATTTAAATCTTTAGGTACACAGATGTTTTGCGATTTACAATATTACTATGGATTTGCGAAATTTTCCGATACTAAATATCGACTTTAATGTATGTACATATGTTCTAAGTTGCATAAACGAGATTTTGGCAAAGTTACGTGGCACATAACTTAGTTACCTGAACTGACTGTTTCCCTTGGCAGTTTGAACTTAAGTTGAAACTAATTGTGCAGGTGTGTTGCACTGGAATTAATACCAATTAATTAATATCCAAGTCATGTGCAACAGTAGACGGTAAAGAGCAGTCTGTTTATTTATGTATAGGCATTTTTTTGATTTAGAAACTTGCACAGTTCTATATCATGAATCAAATTCGTTAGCGTTCTTTTTAAGTTCAAGGGAAAATATTTGAGTGCCACCAAAAAGTACATAGACCAGGGAGCATACAATTTTCCTGGTCACCTTCGAGTGAGTCACATGAAGTTTAATTTCACCGACTTTAGAAGATTTTAGACGTTTTCTGAAAGTTTTCATTTTTGTTCCTTATGATTTTTCTGTAAAATAAATCAAAATACCTCTACTATTTTCTTACTATAGCTTCTATTGGATGCATATCCGGTACGGCTTTCAAATCCATCCCTATACTAAGGGCACGTATTCCCCCCTACCATTATGGCACCCCCCGGCTTATCCCTTGATAAGCAATGGTCTCTGTAGCACCATGAAACGCGAGGCTACAGGGGCTAGTGCAAATTTTGGGGTTCATTCGATTAATCAAGCCTGTTAAAACCACGATTAGGTTGGTGTAATTCATTCTTTCAAAATAAATCAGAAGAACTGAACAATATCAAAAAATGTCATCTGTCTATGAAGCCTGTGGTCAACGGATACGTCCAACACATTTCAAAAACAGGCCAAACTTGATCCTTCGGGCCTTTCACGAGAGCAATTCCTCTTTTTTATGTGAAAGTCGGCGACAATGACAAATCGTCGCGGAACTGTTCATCCGTCTCTTGACCTATTTCACGAATGAGTGCCGGAGCATGCCGAAGCCTTCCGAAGTGACCCCAGTCAAGTTGTTACACTAGTTCAATGCTTACGTTCGGAATAAAGTTTGCGACACACTTGTGTCTCGCATAAAATGAAACTACTTTAGTTGTTATTATTTTATTATTATAGTGTACTCAAAGCCTTCGTATTTGGCTCGGGATTTATTTGTGAAAGTTATTTTTTTTTAATGCCTACTTAAATCGAAGCCTTTACATTGATTTTGCAGTCGGTACAGTCTCAAACTGTATACGTTTTTCTCACGAGGTGGCTTGCAAAACACTTGCGTTATTTTATTACTATAAATAACATACATTTTAATTAACCAGCGAGTGCGATTGCTTCTGCGCGGTGATTAACATTAGAGAAAGGAATTGTCAAAAGTTTTACTTGTAAAAATACAACTTACAAGTAAGCTTTTGCCCGAGAAAACGTTCAAGCGATTACCCCCCTGCCCTATTACGTCGTTTACACTTAGTGTTCTTTCCGACTTTTTTCATTCTGCTCGGCTCCTAAGGGTCGCTGCGTGATGTTGAATAGCCTATAACCATCCTCAAAATTAGGCTATCAAATCCGACGAATAATTCCAGAGATTACTTTTCACAAACAAACTCACAAACTTATAAGCTCTATCTTTTTATACTAGTCTATATAGAAACATAGATGTAAACATATAATAGTGTAGATATACCTAACGGGAACTGATTGAGTTTTTCTCTTTACGTTTCAACCCCAACAGCAACAACTCAGCAGGTATACGAATTGTACAGTAAACTTTTATTGGATCTTTACATTAATAGTAATATAGTAATATTCTTGATTGATCTCTCATAATCACAAACACGGTACAAAGTCAAGGTAACTAGGGAGTACTCATGTTATTGATGTAAATTTTATTTTGTATTTTTCCAGAAATATCATATACGGTACGACCGCGACCCAGTGATAATACCATTCATATTTCATTTGCAATGAATAAAAATGTGAATAAAATTCAGGGAAATTCAATTTGGGTAAAAATGAAACACATGTCGGTTGATTTTTAAATATATGTAGATTTGGACAAAATACCCAAATCTTGCAAAAAAGGTTTTCAATATACAGGGTAGTAATCTCGTGGTAACTGTAACCATGAATTCAGCACATTGTTCTAGTCTAGACCCTAGAACGTCGAAATTTTTCGTCGGCTATCAAATTAAAATGTCATCATCAGTTTTTGCCTATGTTGAGGTCGGCGTCCAGCCTCACTGACTGAGTAACATTATTTTACACGGAACGTCTGCCTATCTGTCCTCCATGACCCAGTTACTGGGTAATACAATATTCCTTTGTAAGACTGGTTGTCAGACTTTCGGGCTTGTGACGAATCGTAATGACTGTCAAAGATCTCCGAATGAAGCTGGGACCAACGGCTTAACATGCTTTCCGAGGCGAGGAGGGGTAGAAAATTTACAAAACAGATTTTTTTTTTATTACCTATTATTGACAAATTTCAACGCACTGCCAGGGTTGTGAGATTTGGTCGGAAGAGTTACCGTGTCCCTGGAATAGGCAACTGAAGGAACACGGGTGGGTTGTAGTCAGTAAAAATCTGACACGCCCTGCCGCTCCACCCAAAGAGGGAAATTTCATTCGATGATTTCCAACCCACAAAAAAGGCGTTCCAGAATTAATTACTGAATCCATATTAATAGGCTTTGCGTAGATATCCCTGCTAACCTGTTTCGTCAAAAAATGTTTGTAAGTTGATTAAAAAAATAAAAGCCGTGGATAATATTTATATACCTCCACAAAGTTCTATAATAAAGGTCAGTATCAAAAATAATAAAATCGTTACGTTGTACAACTAAACTAGTCAAATTCTACGTAATCTGAACCCATGATTCTATCTCCAATTTCAAATCAGACACCGAAATCGAATGCCTACAAAAAGTCGACGGCCTAAAATGGCATTCCCATAGCCCTTCTCCAGATTAAGTAGGACGATCCGATTTAAGACGGGCCCGTTGTGATCCGAGATCCGCCGGCCCGATAGGGCACGACCGATGTGCGTCTATGATGTACTGCGGACTTGGACCGATGCCACGGTGTTTATCTAACCAGTCATAGTTGCTGTTTCAGCCAATTTTTGAGTAATTGCTTTTTCGCTTGTTGTACGGATTATCTGTACGTGGGATTTGGGTGAGGATTTAGTTTTAGTGGTGGTCTGATTTTGGGGTAATGGTCTGGTGGTGATACAGCGAATATCTGGTTTCTTAGCCCACGTTTCTACGGGCACAATAAAATCTTGGCTGGATTTTTCGCGCACTTTTCTGGGCTCGATTTTTTCGCACTGCTTAACGCCGCGATTTGACAATCATATAATGTGTTTTTGACGCGCTGAGATACAATCTGTTGGATTGTCATTGGTCGATTCAACACTGAGAGTCGAAAATCATGAAAAACAATTTTACAAAAAAAAAACCGACTTCTTAAAAACACTACATAGTGAAAAATAACTTTAATTTCGGAAGTCGGTGTCTTAGGGTCTGTATTTAAGTTCGATCGGGTTTTTTTTTGTAAAATAGTTTTTATTTTTAACTTTTTAGTTATGGTATCTACCCCGCACTAATTCCTATACGACTACTGGCCAGGTGAAAATTAACTAATACATATGGTTTTCTCATGGATGCCGTTGTCCGTACTGGACCAAATTGAAATGGGACTACACGGAAAGCACCAGCTTTCAAATAAAAAAAAGAATCATCAAAATCGGTTCACCCAGTCGAAAATTCTGAGATAACAAACATTAAAAAAAAATACAGTCGAACTGATAACCTCCTCCTTTTGTGGAAGTCAGTTAAAAATCCTTTATGCGTTTAAATTCCGCCATGATACTTTTACGTCCGTGTAATAAATTGGGCATGAAGTACCAGGAACTCAGAAATACTTAGGAAGTTTCAAACTATTAAGAAGTTACAACGCAATTGTATGTAAAATAGTATTACAGTGTTGAACAAAAGGGATAAAGGTTATATTAATGGGCACGTGTAAACTAACCGAGGCTTTTATATCGGGTGCGTTAAACTTAATCCGGTTATCTGGAGTCCATTAACCGGAACTTATGTAACCAACAAACGGGTTTTGTTTGAGCAGCGGTTTAATCTAATTTTGTACTATGGACGTATCTACTTATGTGTTTACCTCAATTATTACAATGATGGGATTTTCTAAATTTCTGTTTCTCAAATATCGTCCCTGTAGAGCGAAAAGTCACTAAGTCGAAAAATGGCGAAAATGAGTTATGAATGTCACTAAAATCAATTTTTTTTGTTAAAATATCTGTCTAACCGTCATTTTTGTAGCTGTCCACACTTTTGTTATACAAAATGTAAAAAGTAAGTAAGTCTACCATTTGTACCCTACAGCGTAATGGAAGAAGTAGAATTTAGTCAATTATTTTAGATTTTTCGAAAATGTACATAACTCGAAATTAAAACGTTATTTTATTATAAGCGTTTTCACATGTTTTAGCTAGTTTGTTTTAACTTTATTTTATTTCCTTCAAATTAAAGCTAAAAACGTAGAGATATGTAATGGCAAGCCAAAGTTATAACGATTTTTATTAAAAAAAACTGTAACTCTCAATATCTCAAAACGTGATTTTTAGACTTAATGACTTTTCCTGTAGAGCGAAAAGTCAAATGGTAGACTTACTTACTTTTTACATTTTGTATAACAAAAGTGTGGACAGCTACAAAAATGACGGTTAGACAGATATTTAGAGAAAAAAATGTTGACTTTAGTGACATTGATAAATCATTTGGGCCATTTTTCGACTTAGTGACTTTTCGCTCTACGGGGACGATATATTATGATCCAATTAAATATCATAAAATTACTTTTCCCCGAAGGGTCAAGTACAGATATACATGCCATACGGGACGCCCTAGGAGGACCTATAGTGACCTTATTGGTGATATTCTTCAGAAAGGTCAGGTGCGTAGTACTCGCAACCGGCGTATGTGTATGACCAATTGTATGAACCTAAACGAGGCAAAAGAAGTATAAAAGGATCGTAGCAGGTGGCGTTCCATAGTTTCTGCCTACCTCTATGGGAAAAAGGCGTGAGTATATGTATGTATGTACACTTGTCTATAGTGCAACCAAATTTCGCCAGTTATTTTTCAGTCTTATGTAATAAGAAAACCTAAAAGGAAAAGGGGAAAGTCCTGCCATCAATCGGGTACAAATCAGTATTGGCAATGAAGGTGCAACAGCAGTGGTGGTCTAGTGGTATCGACTACAACTTACAAGTGGTTGGTCGTGGGTTCGAACACAGGCAGGCACTTTGTGTAAATAATTTCATCACCAAAGCTCTTAAAAGAGTGAAGGAAAACATCGTGAGGAAACCGGCTTAGCCTACCACCAAAAAACTGAAAAGAAAAAATAATAAACCTTTCAGTCATTATGAGTCGGTGCTTTGAGTGATCTTTGTTCATTGATTGTTTGGCGCCAGCTCAAAATGACTGAAAGGTTTATTATTTTTTGATTTTCAGTTTTTTCGGCAGTATTTTTGTTTTGTTAAAAAGCTTTTATTTTATAATTTTTTGTAGCTATAATCTACTTATAAAACTTGACGATGTATACCCTATCCAATTAAAAAAGAATTATCAAAATCGGTGTCCTGTGTAAAAAGTTATGCGTATACATAAAAATATATATATATACGCGTCGACTTGAAAACCTCTTGCGTTTTTTTTCGTCGGTTGAAAATTCGAAGTCATGTGACATCTACCAACCCGCAGTGGGCCCACGTGGTAGATTATGGCCCCTCTCAAAATGAGGAGGCCTCTAACTTAGCAGTGGGAATATAACAGGCTGATTTTGATTATTTATGATTGGGTACAAATTCGGATTTCTAACTGCTGCTGAGAGATCTCTGATGGCAATACCCAATAGCTCTTTGCCCGACCTAGGAATTGAATTTAGTACCTCATGCTCACCAGCAGCGCTTTCGACCACTAGAACAATGAGACGCGTCCTCGAATATTTTTTACATTTACGATACAAGTAATGTTCTCTGTTTTTTAAATATTCACACACATATACAGTTTCGTCCAAGACTAGATTTTAATTAAAACTGAATTAATTGCAAGTGTGTATCTAAGTTAGATTGAATTAAAGAACTAGACTTTATTATTTTTGAAATAGATACCGCAATTTTAACTAGCTGATAATTTACTAGCAAAAAATAACAAGGGATTTTTTAGCTAGAAAAATATAAGCTAGAAAGAATAACTCCACAGCAAGACAAATACAATATAATATTCATTCATTCAAAGATCAGTCATGATCATCATTTCAGTCGAATAACGTCCTCTACTGGACATAGACCTCCCCAAATTTGGGGGGTTTTGCCACAATCGCCACGCTTGGCAGGCAGGTTGTCGATCGCAGTACGGTGGTAAAATGCATAGAGAACGCTGCTGCCCATTCTCTAGTAAGTCCCTTAGTCGCCTTTTACAACACTTACGAGAAGAAAAGGGATTGTCCTATTCTTTACAATTCAATTATATCTAACCAGAATCATAACAGAAAGGTTTCGTTTGGATAAAGGGGTAAAAGCTCATATATTCAAATAAATAAAAACCGGGTGAACGTGCAATACCGTGTAATACTGGCAATAACGTGTTTGTAAATAAATGTTACGGCTTATTTGCATATTCACCTTCTTTTATGAAAATTGATGTTACTCCTTTTTGCGTATGGCGCGAGATCAAGTTTATTTGTCATGTTTAAGTTTTGTTATTGTAATGTAGGGGGGTTTGTGGTTGTGTCACAAATATAAATGTACTTTTTGACACCGTAATGTCAAATACTGATAGTAGAAGATCCGAACCTACATCTACCTTCACCGAGCTGATAATAGAATAAAACTTATTTTATAAAAAATTTAGCATATTAGAAAATATATTAAAAATGGGTTGCCAAAATAAATCCTGGACAAAATATTTTTAATTATTAAAAAAAAATATATTATATGTTGCAACATCAAGATAATAAGAAAATTTTCTACTGGACTTAAAGTATAAAACATATAGAATGTGCAAACGTAGGGTTGTCTATACCTGAACAAACTACTAGGCTGCCAGGTATAAACAGGTATGTCGATGCCAGTTACTTTCACTTGTTATGATAATAGAAAAAAAAAAATATAACCCTACGTTTGCACATTCTATATATTTTATACTTTAAGTCCAGTATAAAGTTTTCTTATTATCTTGATGTTGCAACATTTAGTGAAAAATCATTTTTTTTAAATAATTAAAAATATTTTGTCCAGGATTTTTTTTGACAACCCATTTTTAATATATTTTCTAATATACTAAATTTATTATAAAATAAGTTTTATTCTATTATCAGCTCGGTGAAGGTCGATGTAGGTTCGGATCTTAGACTATGAGTAAAATGACAGATTTTCATGAAGGCAGGCTTGATAGGAATGATTATTATTTAGGGACGAATTTAAAGGTACAAGCTCAGCGCTATGGGCTGGATTGAGCAAGGGTCGCGATGGACATGGAGGCGGCGAGGGCGGAAGACGGCATGGCGGTCTGTGACGGTGAATCTTGAGAGCGCTAGTGAGTTTATTACTCTCCTGGAGGAGAGTTGTAGCGTCATTGGCAATGGTTACGATATGCCTTGGTCGGCGGATACTACTAAAGCAGGAGGGAGTGTAGCGGGCGGCTGCCGCAATCAGGGGATATAATCGCTTTCCTAGAAAACTTAAGCTTCTACTAAAGAGCGTTTTTGACTTCGTTATGAGCCGTGCTGTGTGTCTATGCTTTTCAGTTTTTTTTTTCTCTCATCTAGTTTTATTTTAAGTATGTTCTGGTAGCATCTATAATTTATGAGGCCTGCCTTAATGTCATTTTTTTTTTTTTATTGTTCGTCGAATCATCGGACTCAATGTCTCAAAACCAAATGTCGAAAAGGACTGACTGTACAGGTCTACTCAATCTGTGTGGTTCTTTCCTCAAAATACCATTTCAGACACGAGTCTACATGGTCTTCACATGATCTGACCAAAATTATGTCTGGAAGTTAAAAGAGACTGTGACCTCTGAGTCTGTTTTGGCCTTTCTTCATAGAGTAGTTAAATAGAAAACAACGACCTCGTCTGGTTTTAAAAATATCCTTCACGTGAAAAGTATTTGTACAAACCTATTTATAGAAATAGAACCATTTATGATTTATTAACACCTCGCTGCCATAATTTTCATGACAGCCGTCTATAGCTATTATGTGGCGGCCGCCGTTCTTCTAGGAATCTGTAGCTTAATTCCAAATTTCGTTTATTGGAAATGGCAGATAAAGGCAACTTCGGGCAGGTGCGACGAGACATTTGCAGAACAATTTCGATTAAGTTTTCATAGAAATCGCTCTACGAGAGTCGCGTCGCGCAGTCGTGTTTCTCTTGTCTGTGGTAGACTTAATGCCTCGTCGCATTTAGAGGTGGTATAGGAATTTTTTCCGATTACCCTGTCTGAGGCTAATTAATCAAAATCAAATAAGAAAAAAAAAGAGCTCATTCGTTAGACAATAACTGAAACGATCTGTCACGTTATGCATCAAAACTTATGAATATGCAGTATTGTAACTGTAAAAGCATGTCTGTTAAACTATATAAATCAGCAAAATCGACAAAATTTCGTATACGACCTCTTGGCTCGGCTTGTACCACAATTGTACGCGAATTTTAAAAACATGCATTTATATAATAAAATTACGCCTTTATTTTCCGAAGGGAGGACAGAAGTGTGGTACACCTACATTCAGCCAATTATGTTTAAGTTCCTATGTAATAGAGACTAGTCTTTTACCATCAACCAGAAACAAATCTAAACTCCAGGCTACTGAGAAGTCCAGATGGATTAATCCAATAATACACAATATATATATACCTCGAGACCAACGAACGAGTCGGTTTAAATAAATAATCTGCTTTAAATAGCCCTTAACTGGTGTCACGGAAAATCATTCGAGAAAGGGGCTTCGAATCAATTATTCAGATTATTTCACACCAATCTAAACCAAGGAAGTTTCACGATCCGCTATTTCGATACCGTGACAATAATAATAAAGCAGAATAATCAAGATTAATAACTTTTGTTCGGAAACGTCAAAAGTAGGGCTGACTTGAAGGAGTTAAGAGAAAGATTGATAACTTTTGTTAGACATTTTCACCAGTTCACCAATATTATTATTTTGGATGTACACTCAGAAATGCCTTTAGTGTAATAAAAAACCAGCTATAATATAACAGCTTGCTTTTACTAAATGTGTATGAAAATTAAAGTGAAGCAGTACGCAAACTGTAAACATACACTAAAAACATTTTTTTTTAAATATTTATATGTGTCTGTCTGTTTTTGTCAGCTATTCGCTGAAACGGTCCAAACCGATTTTAACGGAACTTTCACTGACATATAGTTGATACTAGCTTTTGCCAGCGGCTTCGCCCGCGCATAGGTCGGAAATTATCCCGCGGGAACGTAGTACCGGGATAAAAAAGTACCCTATGTGTTATTCCAGGTTATAAACTATCTGTGTGCCTAATTTCATTTAAATCGGGTCAGTAGTTTTTGCGTAAAAGAGAAATAAACATCCATACATCTATACATCCATACAAACAAACTTTCGCGTTTATAATATTAGTAGGATAGGATTATACGAAGTAACATAGGATTAACTATTTTCCCAATAGCCTGTAAAGTTTTAATAGCATACGTTCCGAATCCAGGTGAAGAAAGGCGATGCCGCGGACAGCTAGTGAAAGATATCATTCACGGAAAATCATTTTCGAAAATTCCTCGTTTTTAGAGGTTACTGAAGCATATATCTTAAATTAGCTAGTAGAGATGGCTCAAAGCAAACCTTGAAACGTAAACTAATAATGTTTATATCTAGCCTCATTATTTATGCATGAAAACATCAATTGGTAACGCGGTCTCTCCACTATCCAAATATTACTACTGTATTAACTAAAATGTTTGTCGATCTATGAATATACATTTAAGATAATTTTTGGAACGAAGTTCTGAAACGCGGCTTGCGGTGAAAGTAAACTGATTGAAATCTTCACGTAAACAATGAGCGTTATTTGCCTCCACGCGACTTTTTCTCACTCTCTGGGTCTTCCATTACGTGTAACAGATATTTGTATAGTTTTCATGGTTTTCGAGGGTGCAGAAGCCAATAGTGAGGCAAAAAGGAAAATCCAAGAAGGCAGTTGCGAAATCTTTCAAAGTATTCGTCATGAGCGTCGCTTTCCTGGTTTTTGAGGTTTTTCATGCCATTGAGGTTTTGCAAATCCGTGATGCCTTATACCTATTAGTTTTAATAGGTTTTAAATATAAATGGCTTACTGAAATATAACTCGAAGAGTGAGTAGAATTTATACAGTCAAATAATATTGGCTTCATTGAGTCGGTTGATTGGTGCTAATTTTCTTTTGTTAGATATCACGAGTCTTGAACTTTAGTTCCAAACTTTCAGAAATTCTAACACCATCCAACGATTTAAATCCGAAAGTAGAATTTTTAAGTCGGTTTTTTGTTCTATGTCTTTCTCTAAACTTGTAAATAAGTAATATATGTTAAATTGTTATTGCTTAAGCTTGACAAACGAAAATACACCCCAATCCGTCATCAAAACGAGTTCTTACTTTGGTCCAAACTTCGAGTCAGTTATTTATATTTTGAGCTTTATTCTGAGGACGACATATTTCTTAATACAAAATAAATTGAGAACATAAACGACTAGACAGGGGTTTAAAATGAGTTTTTGTATTTATTACTTTAATATTTTGAGTATAATGTTTGAAATTCTAAAATGGCTCAATTTTTTAAACCTTGGAAGATAGAGTCTAATTTTTAACTGACTTCAAAATAATAATAGTTGAAAAAAACTAAAAAACACGCTTCCATAGAATATCAATAAAAAAAATACCTTAAAAAGCACCCCACGCTTTCTTTCCAATATTTTCTACTTTTTAGTTTGGTTTTCTATGGAAGCGTGTTTTTAGTTTTTTTAAACTACTATTTATTTTCTATTTTTTAGGGTGTTTCGAATTTTGAGACGTATGTCAGCGTAGTTTGTGACATATGTCAGTGTTGTTTTCGAAGATAGTATTTTTTTGCTGTCCTGGTAACCCTGGCAAGAATAATGGCACTTTATGAAATTATAGTATTGTCATCGGTCCTCGATAAGTACGTGTGTGAATTTAGCATCTCAATTGTTAGCATCTCACAAAAAAACACCACATATAGTGGCATCCCACATAGTTCCACAGTTCTTGATAAGTTTTTACAAAAGTTCCGTCGATTTGACTATCCAAAACGCATTTTGAAAAAATGAGATGCTAACTTCGCAAAACATATCACAGCATCTCATCGAATTTCTCAAAATTAATAATTTTTTAGTTAAAAGCAAAAGAGTTCTGTATTCGGCTGAGAGTTCTATGGAGTGAATCCAATTTAAATCACCAAAAAAATATTATTATGTATTATTTCTCAATGTTATTAACGAAATATCCTTACAGGAGTGAGATGCTGAGGTATACCTGGGAGTTCTGGATCGAATGAAGATTTCTATCGAGTAGTCGAGGTCTTTCACTCAATTACCGAAAGAGTTCTGTTGTTTTGAACATTCACAATAGATAAATAACATTTTTATAACCAAAACAACCATTTAGGAGTGAGATGCTGAGGTAAAACTGGGAGTTCTGGTTCAAATGAAGATTTCTATCGAGTAGTTTAGGCCTTTCACTCAATTACTGAAAAAGTTCTATTGTTTTGAACATTCACAATAGGTATATAACATTGTTATAACCAATACAACCATTTAGGAGTGAGATGCTGATATAAAACTGGGAATTCTGGTTCAAATCAAGATTTCTATCAAGTAGTTTAGGTCTTTCACTCAATTACTGAAAGAGTTCTGTGGTTTGGACATTCACAATAGGTTTATAACGTTGTTATAACCAAAATAACCATATAGGAGTGAGATGCTGGGGTATAACTGGGAGTTCTGGATCGAATGAAGATTTCTACCGAGTAGTTTAGGTCTTTCACTCAATTACTGAAAGAGTTCTGTTGTTTTGAACATTCACAATAGGTTTATAACGTTGTTATAACAAAAATAACCATTTAGGATTGAGATGGATTGAGATGCTGAGGTAAACCTGGGAGTTCTGGATCGAATGAAGATTTCTACACCCACTCACCCCACACATCCACCCCACAAATACACACATACACGAACACTACATATACCTGACCATACTTCAACAATTTTGTAAAATCCTAGTAACTAAACTTTTTTTCATGACACATGGGAAGTTAACCTAACAATAACAATTTGAACAATTTGGTAACCTAACAATTTACTTACAAATAGTCTATTACCTAACTGAAGAAAACTTTTATAAAATGACTTCTAAATATTGCATTTAGGATACGACCGTTAACGACGTCTGCCCTCGCAGAGCGGTCCCCCAACGCGACGTATTTTTTTTGGAATTATTAATACATACTTGGGTACTTCAAGATTGAGTTTTTTTTTTTATTTTTTACTTTTTAAAGGGATTTTAGGTTTTTGTGTCGGGGGTTTTTTAAATTTTTAATTTAATTTTTTATTTTATACTTTTTATAGGTATACTTATTATAATGTAGATATTGTTAAGTTGTAAATACATAGAACTTCGCCGTGGCCAACAGGAAGATGGGAAGCTTCCAAAACAATATCAATTTAATTTGATGATGCCACTATCGGCCGGAGTTGTGTTGACGAGAATGGATGGATTCTGATAAGGCCACATAATGTAACTTTTCAAGGTCTTAGAGGATATGGAAATATTGAAAGAACAATGTTTCCTATCATTTTATGTTGGGCGATTACGGCATATAAGTTGCAAGGCACGACAGTTGAAAAAGCTGAGGTTTACTTAGGTAAAAGTACTTTCGCAAAAGGCCAAGCCTATGTAGCCTTAAGTAGAGTATTTTTACTCTGTTTCAGGCTACATAGGCTTGGCCTTTTCCTTGGATGGTGTAGCAGTTTGTGAGCTCGACCAAAGAAAACTATTTAATAACCCACATGACAAATCATCTTTAGCAGAATTGCAAAGACTGAGATGTAGTCATTGATACTCTCACGTTACAATCGGATTTCCATGTCCCTTGATTGATTACAATTTTCCCACCACCAATTTTCTCATCAAGCGAAGCTTGAATATTCTCGATTTAGTCATCAATATTCTCTTTCAGTGCGCTTTCATTTTTGACCCCACTCGAGTATATTTGTAGACATTCGGTTATTCTTCCCCACTTTCACCCCCCACAACTTTTAAACGGCTCAACCAATTTTCATCAAACATGTCTAAGAACACTCGCACATAAGTCACCTTTAATACAAAAATAATAAAATAATAATTGAAATTGCTTCATCCGTTCGGGAGCTATGATGCCACAGAAAGACAGACACACAGACAGACCGACACACAGACAGACAGACAGACACGTCAAACTTATAACACCCCTCTTTTTCCGTCGGGGGTTAAAAACGTGTTTAACGAAACGGCCTGTTCTTCAATATTATAGTTTGGAAAAGCCAATAGTAATTTCCGTGGATGCTAGTTCCACTGGGTTAGGTGCGTGCTTAATGCAGAATGGGCTTCCTGTATGTTATGCTTCTAAAGCTTTAACTAGCATAGAACAAAGGTATGCACAGATTGAAAAAGAATTGTATGCTTCCGTCTTTGCCTGTGAGCAATTTTATGCATATATTTTTGGACGTTCGGATGTTACAATAGAAACGGACCATAAACCTTTAATCAGCATTATTAAAAAACCAATTGTAGATGCTCCGTCCCGCCTACAGAGGATGCTGTTGAGACTGCAGCGCTATACATTTACGTTAGTTTATAGACCGGCAAAACACTTGTACTTTGCTGACGCGTTATCTCGTGCTTATGAAACGACGCCGCATGTGAGCGAAGGGACGTCACAAACCGGTATGGGTAGCGGCAACGATGAAGTGTGTGTATTGAGTTTGACCGAGAGCGTGAAAAATAAATGCGAATATCTTACGGACGCTCAATTCATAAATATTCAGAAGCAGTTAGAAATGGATGAAGAGATGACGGATTTAAGTAAACATGTTTTACAAGGTTGACCTGAAAATAAGGATAGATTAAAAGATAATATAAAACCATACTGGAAATTTAAGGAAGATATAACTTTAGCTAACGGGTTGATCTGGAAATCGGATAAAATAATTATACCTAAAGTAATGAGAAAAGAGATGTTAAAAAAGATTCATATAGGATATATGGGAATAGAAAAATGCAAGTTACGAGCAAGAGAAATAATATTTTGGCCCGGTATTAACAATGACATAGAAAACATGATTTCTAGTTGTAATACTTGTTTAACGCATAGAAAAAATAATCAGAAAGAAGAGCTCAACTGTCACGAGGTTCCTGAGAGACCATGGGCTAAGGTTGGTGTAGATTTATTCCAATATAAAGGTACGGACTACTTGTTGCTAGTGGTGTATTTTAGTAAATATTTCGAGTTAATCAAATTACGTAATACAACTTCTGGGAGTGTAATTAATCATTTAAAAAATATATTTAGCCGTCAAGGAATACCTAATACTGTAATGTCAGACTGTGGTCCACAATTTTCATCATTTGAATTTAGAATATTGATATTAAGAATAGATTTAAATGTATAATAATAGTGATTAAAATTAAGAACTGTAACTTAATTATAGAAAAAATATATATCAATCCTTACATTAAATGGTGAAGATAATGAGTAATTCGTTATTGTTGAACAAAATATGAAATAAAAACATGAATACTGAAATACTTTAATTAAATAAAATAGCTCAAGTTTAGGATGCAGTAATCACGATATTACTGTTTACTGTAAGCATTGAGATAACTTACTTGTTAAGCTTAATTTATTATGAGTGCTCATTATATGATTATTAATTATGCTTTTTAAACTGTAATGGTCATATACATAATTGTGTGTAACATATTTGTGAATAGTTAATTAATTTTTTAAATAGAATTTTGATGATCTTTTTATGATTTGCCTGTAGAAATTTACAGTAGAATGAATAAAATGAACTGCTCAAAGGTACTAAAGCGTTATTTTCTAGATTGCAGTGCGATCTAGTTAATCTTTTTGTTTTTATTTTTGTCGAGGTATTTTTGTTGTTAATTAAGAGATTGTAGTGACACCGAGTTGCCGTGTCTGGCCATACCACTGTTAAACCCGCGATGGTTTGTGTGGTATTAAATTGTAAAAGTTTATGTAAATTGTTATTTTTTGAATAAAAAAAATAAAAAAATGATTTTTTTTTTTCATTCTTATACTATTTTTTTTTTTTGAGGGAGGAAGATGTGATGATATTATGATGTGGGTACTTCAATAATATTGGTGGTGGGTAACAAGCACCTGGCTGTGTCCTCTGATTAGGAGTAAAGCAGATGAAATTTGTGTTTGTTACGTTAAGGCTTAAAAGATTAGCATTCAACCAACTTGCTATTGCCACTAATCCACGTTCAGCAGCAGCATGCACGTTAGCCTAAGAGTCACCTACGAAAACAACCGCTGTGTCATCCGCATATGAATATACTCGTCCGCTACTGATCCCGATATTACACAACTCATTGATATAAATCAAGAACAGCGTTGGAGCGAGCACACTTCCCTGCGGTACTCCGAAACATACACTTTCTTCATTACTGGTAAAGTTTCCAACCCTAACCCGCTGTTTTCGGTTAGATAAATAACTGCCACAAAAAATTAAATTTAAAAAACCCCCAAAAAATACGTCTTGTTGGGGGACCGCTCCAAACCTAACAATTTACTTACAAATAGTCCATTACTTAACTGAAGAAAACTTTTATAAAATAAAAACTTTTTTACAAAAAAAAAAACAACCGACTTCCTTAAAAGCACTACAAAGTGAAAAATAACTTTAATTTCGGAAGTCGGTGTCTTAGGATCTGTATTTATGGTTTTTTTTGCCACCGACTTCCGAAATTAAAGTTATTTTTCACTTTGTAGTGCTTTTAAGGAAGTCGGTTGTTTTTTTTTTTGTAAAAAAGTTTTTATTTTTAAATTTTTAGTTGTGGTATTCACCCCGCACTCATTCCAAACAAAAAATGCATATTTATGCGATAGCAGAAATCGCGGTTGATTTGCTATCATTTTTTAAAGAGTTCCGGTGTCTGTCTCCGGAACTCATCATCAGATCTATATGAAAATTATATGGAACCATTTCGGAATAAACCCCTTTCGAACAAAAAATATTCAAAGAATTATCCCCTAATCTTCTAACCTTTCACTGTAAGTTCCTATATGTACTGTTCACCGATGAGGAGTTCCATGCGGTATCTTCGAAGACTATAATTAGTTCACCACGGATGGATAGATAGAACCAGCAATTATTTTTGATCTTTAGTACAATATCCAAATCACATTACGTGTACTGTTTGTTTTTGAGGGTTCCTTTGTTTATCTCCCAAAGTATACATCAAATCTTCACAAAATTAATATGGGACCACCTCAGGAGTATACCCTTACGAATAAAAAAAGAATTTTCAAAATCGGTTGACAATTGGCGGAGAAATCGGTGAACATACATAAAAAAAAAAAAAAAAAAAAAAAATACATACAGTCGAACATATAACCTCCTCCTTTTTTTGAAGTCGGTTAATGACTTCTAAATATTGCATTTAGGATACGACCGTCAACGACGTCTACCCTCGCAGAGCGGTCCCCCAACGCGACGTATTTTTTTTTTTTTGAATTATTAATACATACTTAGGTACTTCAAGATTGAGTTTTTTTTATTATTTTTTACTTTTTAAAGGGATTTTAGGTTTTTGTGTCGGGGGTTTTTTAAATTTTAAATTTAATTTTTTAATTTATATAATACTTTTAATAGGTATACTTATTATAATGTAGATTTTGTTAAGTTGTAAATACATAGAACTTCGCCGTGGCCAACAGGAAGATGGGAAGCTTCCAAAAACGATATCAATTCAATTTGATGATGCCTATCGGCCGGAGTTGTGTTGACGAGAATGGATGGATTCTGATAAGGCCACATAATGTAACTTTTCAAGGTCTTAGAGGATATGGAAATATTGAAAGAACAATGTTTCCTATCATTTTATGTTGGGCGATTACGGCATATAAGTTGCAAGGCACGACAGTTGAAAAAGCTGTGGTTTACTTAGGTAAAAGTACTTTCGCAAAAGGCCAAGCCTATGTAGCCTTAAGTAGAGTATTTTTACTCTGCTTCAGGCTACATAGGCTTGGCCTTTTCCTTGGATGGTGTAGCAGTTTGTGAGCTCGACCAAAGAAAACTATTTAATAACCCACATGACAAATCATCTTTAGCAGAATTGCAAAGACTGAGATGTAGTCATTGATACTCCCACGTGACAATCGGATTTCCATGTCCCAATTTTCCCACCACCAATTTTCTCATCAAGCGAAGCTTGAACATTCTCGATTAAGTCATCAATATTCTCTTTCAGTGCGCTTTCATTTGAGACCCCACTCGAGTATATTTGTAGATATTCGGTTATTCTTCCCCACTTTCACCCCCCACAACTTTTAAACGGCTCAACCGATTTTCATCAAACATGTCTAAGAACACTCGCACATAAGTCAACTTTAATACAAAAATAATAAAATAATAATTGAAATCGCTTCATCCGTTCGGGAGCTATGATGCCACAGACAGACAGACACACAGACAGACCGACACACAGACAGACAGACACACAGACAGACAGACAGACACGTCAAACTTATAACACCCCTCTTTTTCCGTCGGGGGTTAAAAAGAGAGAGGGCCGTACCTCTTACCCCGATTGTTTCTAGTTTGTGCAGAAGGATGGGGACAGAAACGGTGTCAAATGCCTTTTTCAGGTCTAAAAATACTGTAAGGCATTTCAGTCCTTTATCTACATGATAGACTATGTCGCAAGTTAGCGCCTTAACAGCGTCTAGTGTAGACAAACCCCTTCTGAATCCATATTGTGTGGTAGATACAATATTATATTTATTTAGGTAACTAATTAGTCTATTATTTAGCAATTTTTCTAAAATTTTTGCGATGCAAGATATAACCGATATAGGGCGGTAGTTATTTATATCGTTCCGGTCCCCCCCCCCTTTGTGCACAGGTGTAACCATAGATTGCTTAAAAGCAGCTGGAAATACTCCGGTTCTAAAGCACATGTTAGCTAGTTGGCTTATTAATGGAACCAAGAAGTCCCTAGAAATTTTCAAAAATTTTGTAGGTATACCGTCCCAGCCAGGTGAGCTTTCAGAATCGAGACCCATGAGTATGCCGTCCACTTCCTGTGGGTCAGTGTCAAGCAGAACAAATGATGTAGTATGCTGTTCTTTCCCTAGGTATGGAGAGCTAATATTAGAGAGATTACATTTTTTAATAATCTCTTCAGCCAATGTTTTGCCGATAATGACGAAAAACTGATTAACCCGGTTTAAAGAGTCGAGAGGGTGTGGTGTGATTTTAAGAAGATTTGAATTAATTGATTTTGGGGTTTTAAATTGTGTAATTTCGTAAATTTTTTGCCAGAGTTGTTTTGGATTGTTTACTGACTTAGTTATTCGATCTCTTTGTGATTTTCTTTTTAGTTTCTTTATTAAATTTGTACAAAAGTTACGAAAACGTCTGTAGGTAATTTGTAGTATTATATTATAGGAATCATTCTTAGTTTGCACATGCATTTTGTTACGGAGATTTATACATCGGAGTACGCCAGCAGTCATCCAAGGCTTGATAACCCGCATACGATTTGGGACTGACTTAGTTGTAGTATTTGATAGAAGTGTTTTTTTTATTACATCGATAAATTTATAAGCTATGATCTCAGGGTCATTATACGTGTTAAAAAATAACATGTCAGAACTTATCAGATTTGTGTAGGCATTATCATAGTTAATTATAGTTTTGGTTTTGGCGGAATTTTTAATTTTTAGTGTTAGTGTTATGTTTGTTAATACCATTGCGTGATCTGTGACTGTGGTGTTAATAACACCCACAAAAGCCGAGTTCGCAGTTTTATCGATTTTTAAAAGGGTGTGGTCCAGACACCTTTGTCCTCTGGTAGGGAGACAGTGTCCTGGTAATAAACCATGTGCCGCTACCATATTTAAATAGTTTAATCTGTTTTTACGTTGTTGAGATGTTTCAGAATTTTTGATGATTAAATTGATATTGATGTCCCCTACAATTATAATATTTTTATGTGTCTTTATAGAGTCAAGATGAAGATTTAATGAATTTATAAAATGTTCAGCACAAAGATTTGAGGGAGAACGGTATATGCCAATGATGGTGTAGTTAGAAATGGATACCTGGATAGCGGACGCATGTGAAATGTTGATTTCAGTTATCTGGGCCAGGTGGCCATTTCGAACGTATGCTAGGTACCACACCATCATTTTGATTACGAAGTGTAGTTATTAAGAAATGGTAATTGTCTGTGATAATTAAGCCTACACTCTGTTAAAATCAGCACATCTATATTATGTTTTATTTGTGATAATTTTAGCTGTAAGTCTTCAAAGTTTGAATAGACATTCCTAATATTTTGCGTTAATACTGTCAAATTAAAGTTATCATGCTGTAAGTAATTATTCAATTCTTCAATGTTGATAATAGCTGACTTCGCAATTTCGGCACTGTCTATTTCTCGCAAAGTATTAAGATTGCTATCCATTTTCGGTTCTATAATACAAATGGTGTGTCGCATAGTTTGCGTTAGTCAAGAAACAGTGACAGACAACGTGTAAATATTTTAATTTTGTCCCTAGTTTATTTGTGCAAGGCAGTTTAAGAATGTACCAGAGTGTGAGTGAACTGTGTAAAGGTGGGTGCGTGATAAGTCTTTGGAGGATTGTTAGTGTGAATGTTGTTGAGTGAGATGTGTAAGTTGTATGAGTTTTGCATTTTGTTACATTATGGTGGTGTTGAATATTTTTGACTGTGTAGGTTTTAAAAATCATCCTAATAAATACTTGGCACATTTAACAAAATATAAAGATAAAAAATTGGGTTACTAACACATAAAAAAAATAATAATTAATAATGGCAACTTAGTAAAGACCTTGACATGACTTAGTCACAGTTTTTGCATTAAGTGATGTACCTGAGTTCCACTCTTGATAAGAATAGCCCGAGCGTTTTCATCACGTTTCACGAAGACACGTCCAAATGCAGTCCAGCAGAATTTATATTGTTTTGTTTTTGCTAGGTCCCGTGCCAAGAATTATAAACGGTTTCCCTTAGCAGTAAGATGTTCCGATATAAACATGGGGGTATCCTCATTGGTGGTGAAGCCGAGATGTTTTGCCTGGAGCTTTATTTTATTCTTTATATTGTAGGTTTTAGCTTTCTGAAGAAAATCGGTTTTTATTATAGATAACCCGAGCTCGACGATAATGGGGGTGTTAATGCTCTTTGAGAAAGATAGAACCATGTTAATGAGGTCACCTCTAGTTTCTTGAGGTTTCCTAGGAACGTTCTTAAGTTCTATACAGGTTTTCTGCGTGCATCTTTGTAGATCTTCCATTCTTTCTTCCAATATGATGTACTCTCGGCCTTTTTTTGCTTGGAACTCAAGAGACTCAATTTTCTTGAGAAAATCTTCGTGTTGACTAGATAAACGAGCTACACTAGCTTCTATACTAATGTTAGTTTGCTGAATTTCCTTTAAGTTGGTGTTTATTACCAAAAGTTCGCTTTTTTGAGTGGCCAGAAATGTTGAAAATAATTCCCTCATCTCTTCCTTAAATTTACAAAATTCCGAAGGCAAGTCTTCCTCTCTCATCCTTTTCGAACCTCGAACAGAAACATAAGTGGTAGGTGGAGTACTAGTGCCCTCTTCAATCACATTTGGATCCGACAACGGTGTATCCACTTGTACTGTGGTCATGTTACTAGGGTGTAAGAACTCCTAATTAGTTAAAAGATTGTTTTGCGCTGGGGCCGAAGGGAGGAGCTTGACCGACGAGTGATTAGGCAGTAGGCGTTGTTAATTAATTAATGAGGTGACGCAGGCGCAGGTAGTCATCCAATAGCACTTTAGGGGCCTTACCTACGTTGTAGTTGTCATTCGTTTTGATAGTTATTAACAGTGAAAGCGTCATGTAAGTCTTGACTACCTTATTTACATGAAATAATTTGTAAGGAATTTATGTCTTTTTGTGGGGGTGCTCCTTTTTTTTTTTGCTGTTAAAACATATTTAAATTATAATTTTTACTTCTAGCATTGTCGGGTTAAAAAGGCATTTTTGCACGCCATCAGTTACTTTCTTCGTAGCCAACGAGAAAGAGTTATGTATCATTCATGAGAAATGTATTTCTCACGAATAAATATACTACACTACACTACTACTATATTATTTACTCTGTAGAGTTGCATCTCTTTTTAAGGAGGTTGGAGGATGCAAATTACAGTCCTAGCCTGCATACCAAATTGCAGTTTCCTAGGACCTCGGGATATAATCGAAAAGTTTTATTTTATATACAGATTTGCACCTCCCTTTAAGGAACTTTCAAAATCAAAGTTACAATTTTCTTAAGCATTTTGTTAATTATGTGCATGTGTTAGAATGTAACCAAATTTCAACTTTTTTGGACCTCGGGAAGTACCGTCGTTATTTAGCTGCCGTCTGATCATAGTGGACTAACGGTAACTTTCATGTTTAAAACACCTTTGCAAAAAGTGCAAATACAATTTAGACAAATAACGACTGGCAAATTAAATAAATTCAAAAGTACTCTATACAATAAGTTAAATGTTCTGGACCATAATATGAGCGACGCGAATAAATTGTATCAGGATTTATTTTCACTAGTACACACGAAATTCAATAAAACTTTTGAAAAGGAAACAAACATATTTGCCCGCATTTTTTATTTAGCGATTGGGCAACTAGAGGTATCAGGATTAGTAGGGAAAGACTGTTCGAGCTGTATGGCCTTGAGCCTTTACATTCACACAGAAACTTTCAGCAAGTATGTTGCTAAATATTCCAAAATTATTAGAAATACCTGCAAGATAGATAAAGTTCTGCGCATTAGCAACAAAATCAAATCAGCAGAAAACAAAATAAGAGGAGATTGGCAAGTTATAATTAACGAAACTAATAGGAGAAAAATACGAAACACTGACTACACACTGAAGAATTCACGTGCTTCTTATTTATTTATTTTCCAGCTTACATCTACCATTACAGATTTTATAAACTTCTTTACTAATATAGTATCTAAGATAACGGAAGCTTTAAAATCCTCACCGTATGTTTCAACTGATTTATTAAGTGCGAACGTTCCAATCTGCCCGGTTGAATTTAAATTCAAACACGACACTATGATAGTTATAAAATCTTTTCGGCAAATCAAACCAAATTGGCCGAAAATCTATGGGGATAGCCTGCCCTGGCTGCTCGGGCTGCCTTAAAGTGGCTCTTGCCCAATCTGGGGGGTCCAAACGCCTCCTGCCGGAGGCTCTACACGGGGATCGTGCGGTCCATGGCCCTTTACGGGTCACCGGTGTGGGCGCCTTCATTGAGGCTGCGCCCAGCGCGCCGGTTGAGTGCGGCCCAGAAAGTCATGGCCATCCAGCTAGTCCGGGGATACCACACGGTCTCCTGCGAGGCGGCGAGCCTCCTTACCGGAGTGCCGCCATGGGATCTGGAGACAAAGGTCCTCGCCCACATGTGGGAGTGGCGCAAGGAGGCGAAATGCCGGAACGAAACTCCGCTGCCACGACAAATTGCGGCACGGCGGACAGAGCTCCGGTGTGATCTCATGGCGACATGGCGGGTACGATTGTCGCAATCAAGCGCTGGGCACGCCACAATTGTGGCGGTAAGCCCCTTTTTTGAGGAGTGGATAGAAAGGCACCACGGCGTCCTCACCTTCCGCCTAACGCAGATTCTCACCGGAAATGGGTGCTTTGGTGGGTACCTGTTCAGGATAAAGCGGGAGCAAATGCCCGGGTGTTTCCATTGCGAGGATCGTCTGGAGGACACGGTGGAGCATACGGTGGAGGTGTGCCCTGCCTGGGCGGAGCACCACCGTGTCCTCGTGCAGGCGATCGGTGGCAGCGACCTCTCGCGTCCACGAGGAAACGCCCGGGCGTCGGGAGTAGATAGCGGACTTCCGGCCACCGTAGGCGCGGGCTTGAGGGCGGCGAACAATGGGTAGTTCGCCACACGTTCGTAAATTTCATTGTGATCTGTACAGCATAAGGTCGCCTTTCGTAATCAACCTTTAGAGTACCTACCTATGATTAAACACACACAATAACACAATAGTACTGTGAATAACAAGCCTGTGGTTGCAGATAAGAGAACACTATTTTTATCCTGTTAGGTTTGCGGAAAACCAGCGTTTTGTTTTTGTTTTAATACTTCAAGAGCGATCACCAGCGGTGGACGGTCTTACTCTGTTGAAACAACTTAGTATTTCTGAAATATAAAATGTGTAGAACGCAGTGGGTGCTGGCGTTGTTAGCGCTGCACGTGGGCTTGGCGCATTCCTGGGGTGAGTACAAGGGCGTAGATTATTTTTAACCGACTCACGTTGGAACTTAAGAGCAGAGGTTTCATTTTCAACTGTTTTTAATATATGTTTCTGCTGACCCTGATTTATTCATTCTTTCATGTGCGATTATATTATCCTATGGTGAGTATTAAACTGATAGTTTCCAAGAATTGGAAATTCCAAATATTCCAATTCTTGGAAACTTCCAGTTTCATAACTTGATGGAGTCCATACAGAACACTGTATGGACTCCATCATTTACTATAATCTTACTTCCTTTCTTCCTTCTTGTAGGCTTTCCTGCAAGCATTCTTGCTTTCTTGTATTGCTCTAATATTTCGAACAAGTAATTTTCTTCCCTCTCAAAATGGTGACCCCATGCACGCCAGTTTTATTTTCTTCTCGCACTACAGTATTTCATTGAGAAAATGTTTATTTTCTCATAGCGGTTACTGCTCTGGACAACCAGATGAAATATTAAAGAGAAAATGCGTAATGTTTTAAAGAAACGTTTATTTTACTAGAACAGGTCCATTACAGAACAAATGAATTCTTCATCCACCCACCAACTCACATACAAATCAATTTCATCTTCTAATATTTCATATATTAGAAGATGAAATTGATATATTTTATAACATAAATAAACTCATATTTTTATACAGAAACTGCATGGAATAGTTAAAAAAATATGCAAATTTTCGATTTGCATGCAAAACAATACGGGCCAAAACGGCGTGTTATAAATTTGAAGTAACAACTAAGACAAATGGAGGATAATTGTTGTGAAAGAGCTTAATTTATGACAAAAAATATTCTTCTTTTCACTAACGCCAATTTCTAAGATGAAGCAAAGAATACAAAAATTAGTACTCTCAAAAACAGAACACCATATAGATACTTAATATTCTCTAAACTATTTAAATAATGCCTGTAATCCACGCAACGGATTTTGATACAGTTTTCACTGCCATTTTGAGAATCTCTTCCAAAAGTAATGTAGGAGAATATTTTGCTAGAGAAAATCCTAGAATTTTAATGATTCATAATGATGTTGTAAAACACATACTTTTTGTCGCTTACGCAAACGCTGGCTTAACCTTACGAGATATATCAACATAAAGTACTACAGAATTGTACATATTAAAACGTTTCACAGTTTTGATGTATTATGTCTGTTCCCTAAGGATAATCCATGGTAGCCATAAACATATTTTAAATATGACTTAAGAATTTGGATTATGTGCGAAGCAATTATAAACATGATGCACGTGTGCATTATTTTTACTTGAATACAAAATTCATTGAATGAAAGTGAAATCAACATTTCATCCCCCTTTTCACCCCTTTAAAGTTTGAGATTCCAACAACACCAATGAACGTTGCGTTCGTTTCTAACCATAAGCCATAAAAATGAAATAACTTATATTTACTTTGAAAATTACGGACTTTCCATGTTCAACATAATCGCTCTTTTAACACTTTCGGAGGACAAAATATAGAAAACACTGAAATATGTATAACTTAATACATTTTCTTCAGCCTTAACACACAATTTGAAGACACTAATTTCGAAACACATAAACTTTCATACAAGTTTTCATCCTCAGTTACACCCCCTTCGGGATGGAATTTCAAAAAATCCTTGAAAGCTTCCTCAAAACCCCCTTTTGCTTATACTTGTATTAGTTAACACTTATTATTGTTTACATCTTCTTTAAAGTTCACTTTTTAAGCTATTGGGTATTCCGATTTTTTTTTAAATACTTTCATGCCATGGTTTTGAAATAGAAATACAAAATATATGACAATTACTGTATTTATAAGAAAATACATTCATAGCCTTTTAACCCTCAATTCACTATGTGAAAACTAAACTTACGTAAACACCTCCTAGATAGTCCTAGGGTCTCGCATAGAATATTCCTTTTTTACACGCTTTATATTAGCTTCACTTGTATGTTTGTATGTTAGTAGGTATGATTGTTTGTAACCGACTCCTTATAGCGCGATTTTGACCCATTTTAAACGACCAGATTTCATTCAAACTTTGCACACCTGTCGAGGACCGATGACAATGCAATAATTTCATAAAGTGCCATTATGCATGCCAGGGTTACCAGGACAGCAAAAAAACTGTCTTCAAAAACTACGCTGACATACGTCACAAACTAATTTGTGCCATTATCCTTGCCAGGGTTACCAGGACAGCAAAAAAAAAACAGTCTTCGAAAACTACGCTGACATACGTTACAAACTACGCTGACATACATCTCAAAATTCGAAACACCCTAAAAATAGGAAATAAATAATAGTTAAAAAAACTAAAAAACACGCTTCCATTGAAACCAAACTAAAAAGTACAAAATAATGGAAAAAAAGCGTGGGGTGCCTGATATCAATAAAAAAATACCTTAAAAAGCACCCCACGCTTTTTTTCCATTATTTTGTACTTTTTAGTTTGGTTTCAATGGAAGCGTGTTTTTTAGTTTTTTTAACTATTATTTTTTCTGAATACTAACAAGTTTTATTTCAGTGTTTATTTTTTTAATTAATTCCTTTATTGTTTGGTAAAATAGGTGCAAAATAGGCGCAAACCTAAAAACTTTAGAGATCCTCTAACAAATTGAATCAATTAACTTATCAGTCTCAAAAAATCTATGTTTTTTATTTTTAACTATTTAAAAATTAACAAAAATGAAGCGGTTATTATTATTCATGATCATGAAAATAATTCAAATACTGCCCACCCTGCACTCTCAACAATCCAACACAATGAGATGGCGATGGCGGCAGGCGATCATTACTAGATCAAACCTTAGTAAAGTAACAGTAATAAAATTTGAGGGCTGCGTTCAGTTATTCCTTAAAGGTTGACGTAAACTATGCATAGATAAATAGTAGAAATGTTTCAGCAAACTTATTTTCGATACAAAAAGTCGATTGAATTATTTACAGAGTGTCTCTGCAAGTAATTCAGTCGAGTTATAAGAGCCTGGACATAAACGAGGACTGTTTACAATGAAAAACTATAATATCAAAGTATAACAAAGCTTAGTATAACATTTCGCACAGGGTAGCTGAAACGGATTGTGTTTTTTTTTAATAATTACGTGTTACGAATGCTATTTCGATAACAAAGTATTATATAATAAAGATAAGCATAATAATTACATCGCGCTTTTTCGTATAAATAATTCTAATTTAATTGGCACAAACAAGTTTGTCACCCAGTGAGTAGGTTTACCTATATTAAATATAATCTAGAATAGCCTATTACTGTTTTCTTGTTCGTTATCCTCGTTCCTGTTTTGCACACAACTTGTTCTGTTAATTATGTTTCACGGCTACTCGTACGATACACGACTTCTTTTAATATCGTCCCAGATAAGATATTACAAATGCGGAAAAATAAAATAAATTAATATTTAAACTCGTGAAAAACAACTGCAAAATACATAATAAGGAAAAGATCTTGAATAAACTAACATTATCTACCACAGGAAACACAGCAAACAGTTCAAAGGAGGACATACTTTAAAGGAGTGATATAATATCTGCTGATGTTAACAAAGTGAAGAGAACACCGGTTTTTATTTTAATATTTCAGAGATGGTTACATTCACACAGTCATCATACTCATCATTTCAGCCGTAACACGTGCAATGCTGGACTTAACTTGGGGGACACCGCCATAATCGCCGTGTTTGGCAGGCGGGTTGGTGACCGCAGGATGGTGGTTAAATGCTTAGAAAACGCTGGTGCCCATTCTCTAGTAAGCCCTTAGTCGACTTTTCGTTTATCGACACCCACACGAAGCAATAAGATCGTGCTATTCTTTAAGACCGGCACCACACGGAACATTCACACAGTAATAATTGTTTATTTCTACAAGTACTACATCACCTAAAAACTATGACCCTTTTTTTTTTTTTGATCACGAGGTGGAAATCCTCATGGATGTCCTCCGCCCTGGGGTGGGCGGAGGGGTCTGTCAGACTCTTACTGACTAAAACCACCCCGGTGTTCCGTCCCACACCTACGTCGGGGACCACGGGAACCAATATGTCTTCCGCGATCCCCGACTGGTGCCGGCCCGCCTTTGCGGGCCTCCTCACGTTGGGGGGGAGTGAGGTGTTAAACTCCCCCCCATACATCACAGAGAGGCGCGCGTGGAACACTACGCGCCACCATCTCGGGTCCGTAGCGATAGGGGGCGACGGATGTCCCCAGATCTGTCGCCCCTGGACCCATTTAGGGGGGCTGGAAGAGGGCGTTGTCCGCCCTCCGCCGACGCCCGGTGCGCCTGCTGCGGGCTGGGTCAGCGGAAGATATCTCCCGCTCCCTTTCCGCAGCCTCCTTCTGCGACATGACAGTTTCGCAGAAGGATACCACCGCGTCCCAGGACTCCTCGCTGCCGACCATTGACTCGACCACGGCCGGCAGCGATAGATCACTGCCTACTTCTGAGACGAGGACACGACGCGGCTCCTCCCAAGCGGCACATTCTGCCAGCGTATGCCGCGCCGTATCCTCCCGGCAGTTGACGCAGTGGTGACACCGGGCGTCCGGCTCCCTGTTTATGCGACACAGGTACTTCCCGAAGCAACCATGCCCCGAGAGCACCTGCGTCGCCCGAAACGACAGGGAGCCGTGTCTCCTCCCGAGCCAGGGCCCGAGTACTGGCCGGACCGCCTCGACGGTGGCGAGGCCGGCGGTAGGGCGTGATAGCCTGTCCTGCCAGCTCGCCACCAGGGCACACACAGGGCACAAACTAATTTGTGCCATTATCCTTGCCAGGGTTACCAGGACAGCAAAAAAAAATGGCTTCGAAAACTACGCTGACATACGTTACAAACTACGCTGACATACATCTCAAAATTCGGAACACCCTAAAAATAGGAAATAAATAATAGTTAAAAAAACTAAAAAACACGCTTCCATTGAAACCAAACTAAAAAGTACAAAATAATGGAAAAAAAGCATGGGGTGCCTGATATCAATAAAAAAATACCTTAAAAAGCACCCCACGCTTTTTTCCATTATTTTGTACTTTTTAGTTTGGTTTCAATGGAAGCGTGTTTTTTAGTTTTTTTAACTATTATTTTTTCTGAATACAAACAAGTTTTATTTCAGTGTTTATTTTTTTAATTAATTCCTTTATTGTTTGGTAAAATAGGTGCAAAATAACAAAACTAAAAACTTTAGAGATCCTCTAACAACTTGAATCAATTAACTTATCAGTCTCAAAAAATCTATGTTTTTTTTATTTTTAACTATTTAAAAATTAACAAAAATGAAGCGGTTATTATTATTCATGATCATGAAAATAATTCAAATACTGCCCACCCTGCACTCTCAACAATCCAACACAATGAGATGGCGATGGCGGCAGGCGATCATTACTAGATCAAACCTTAGTATAGTAACAGTAATAAAATTTGAGGGCTGCGTTCAGTTATTCCTTAAAGGTTGACGTAAACTATGCATAGATAAATAGTAGAAATGTTTCAGCAAACTTATTTTCGATACAAAAAGTCGATTGAATTATTTACAGAGTGTCTCTGCAAGTAATTCAGTCGAGTTATAAGAGCCTGGACATAAACGAGGACTGTTTACAATGAAAAAACTATAATATCAAAGTATAACAAGACTAAGTATAACATTTCGCACAGGGTGGCTGAAACGGATTGTGTTTTTTTTTATAATTACGTGTTACGAATGCTATTTCGATAACAAAGTATTATATAATAAAGATAAGCATAATAATTACATCGCGCTTTTTCGTATAAATAATTCTAATTTAATTGGCACAAACAAGTTTGTCACCCAGTGAGTAGGTTTACCTATATTAAATATAATCTAGAATAGCCTATTACTGTTTTCTTGTTCGTTATCCTCGTTCCTGTTTTGCACACAACTTGTTCTGTTAATTATGTTTCACGGCTACTCGTACTATACACGACTTCTTTTAATATCGTCCCAGATAAAATATTACAAATGCGGAAAGATAAAATAAATTAATATTTAAACTCGTGAAAAACAACTGCAAAATACATAATAAGGAAAAGATCTTGAATAAACTAACATAATCTACCACAGGAAACACAGCAAACAGTTCAAAGGAGGACATACTTTAAAGGAGTGATATAATATCTGCTGATGTCAACAAAGTGAAGAGAACACCGGTTTTTATTTTAATATTTCAGAGATGGTTACATTCACAGTCATCATACTCATCATTTCAGCCGTAACACGTCCAATGCTGGACTTAACTTGGGGGACACCGCCATAATCGCCGTGTTTGGCAGGCGGGTTGGTGACCGCAGGATGGTGGTTAAATGCTTAGAAAACGCTGGTGCCCATTCTCTAGTAAGCCCTTAGTCGACTTTTCGTTTATCGACACCCACACGAAGCAATAAGATCGTGCTATTCTTTAAGACCGGCACCACACGGAACATTCACACAGTAATAATTGTTTATTTCTACAAGTACTACATCACCTAAAAACTATGACCCTAATTTAACCTAACAACCTACGTTAATATTATTATGATATAGTTTTTCCCGCCCCAAAACTAGCTCGAGTCCGGTCCACAATGATGGGTCGGTTCCCGGAGTTGTGAAAAAGTATGACTACTTAGGGCAAGTCATCTAGTTCGGTAGACACTACTTTGAGGAAAATACTCGCGGTATATAATTACGTACAAGAAATATATTATATAACTACATCAATAACAAACATCATGTCATAGGCTTGTTCTTAGAAATGACTAAAACATATGATAAGGCTTCGTCCCATCTCATCCCCAGTCCCAACTCACCCGCTTTTTTAAATGAATATTAGATGCAAGAGTACAGTCTGTCGAAAAAATTCTACGATGTAGAAAATAAATACTTGCTGTTGATCTTATTCTATATATTTTTAACGAAATACCATTCTTAGTTTCCGTGCAAATATGTGGTTAGTCATTAATTATGAAATAATTAATTCCTAGAAATTTTAAAATAAGCCTAAGCCTGCATGTGTTCGAATTAAACAATCATAAAATTCATTAACCGCAGTGAGCAAATTTCGGTGGCATCCGTTGATGCTATTTTAATAGCGGGTTTTGGTCATTACATAGAGCTTCTTGGTCTCGGTAGGTCTTGCTCCTTCGCACAAAAGATCCATGACCCATTAAGCCCACTAAAATCAAAATAAACCAAATTAACACCTTTTAGTTCTACCAAATAGCTACTTTGCCACTTTGACCGTAAAGCATGGTAAACAGACGCCTTGCCATAATGCAAATGGCCGTCTTATCTACCATCGAAATTCCCATAATATAAAGCGTCCAAAGTTATTAGGTACTTTTTAATGTTAGTGTAAGTGTAGTGTCTTAGTGTATTTCTTTTTTTTTAATATGTATAATAAATTTCGAATAAATACAGATAAATTTATATTAACACACAATAATTATCTTCAGTCAGAATCACAATTAGTTTCATGAAAATTTATACTTACCTACAATCTTACCTACCAGATTTATTATGTCACTCACGCCAGCGAACGTCATTACGTCATTTCAAAAGGTAGTTGCTGAAAATCAGCGCTGCTGACGATAGATTCGTCTGACGTCGCAGCATTTTGCTGAGCAACGACCTGTTCTTGCACAGATACGACGCACAGATCAAGTGTTCTTATTTTAGTGGTATATTTGTCACAAAACTGGCCAGAAATGCACTCTGCATCCGGCAATTTTGTTTTTGTTTTGTTTTGTATTATATAATTACTGTCAGTGTCATAACGCAGATATATGATTTGTATTGTCTTTGGTCCGTAGCCGTGACATCAATGAGCCATAGATAACATCCTACAACGTTTTTTTTTATCTTGAATACGTGGCTTTTGGCTACCTTGTACGTGTGCATTTTTCTTTTTTGTAACATTTTTTTATTTCATGTTGTGCGTTTTGTTTGTGCAGAATAAACTATTTTTCTTTCTTTCTTTCTTTCTTCTTCTTGGATTTTTTTATCTAATTCATTCATTATGCAGAAACATTTGTTATAACATCTCTAAGATGAATATTCCTTTCTTTTGACATCATGATGCTGCCCCAATGCACTTTATGTTTCCGTATGTGTCAGGTCAAGGGAACGATCTTTTCGGGATATTTCTCGAAATTATGAAACTGTTAAAACAAACGGGGATTATCTCTTTTGCACGCCGGACATACATATTATAAACGCTGTGTAAACAATTCGTCTCCTATTTCCGCCATGGGATCTGGAGGCAAAGGTCCTCGCCCACATGTGGGAGTGGCGCGAGGAGGCGAAACGCCGGGGCGAAACTCCGCTGCCGCGACAAATCGCGGCACGGCGGACAGAGCTCCGGCAGGATCTCATGGCGACATGGCAAGTACGATTGTCGCAACCCAGCGCCGGGCACGCCACAATTGCGGCAGTAAGTCCAACTTTTAGACAAATAACGACTGGCAAATTAAATAAATTCAATAGTACTCTATACAATAAGTTAAATGTTCTGGACCATAATATGAGCGACGCGAATAAATTGTATCAGGATTTATTTTCACTAGTACACACGAAATTCAATAAAACTTTTGAAAAGGAAACAAACATATTTGCCCGCATTTTTTATTTAGCGATTGGGCAACTAGAGGTATCAGGATTAGTAGGGAAAGACTGTTCGAGCTGTATGGCCTTGAGACTTTACATTCACACAGAAACTTTCAGCAAGTATGTTGCTAAATATTCCAAAATTATTAGAAATACCTGCAAGATAGATAAAAGTCTGCGCATTAGCAACAAAATCAAATCAGCAGAAAACAAAATAAGAGGAGATTGGCAAGTTATAATTAACGAAACTAATAGGAGAAAAATACGAAACACTGACTACACACTGAAGAATTCACGTGCTTCTTATTTATTTATTTTCCAGCTTACATCTACCATTACAGATTTTATAAACTTCTTTACTAATATAGCATCTAAGATGACGGAAGCTTTAAAATCCTCACCGTATGTTTCAACTGATTTATTAAGTGCGAACGTTCCAATCTGCCCGGTTGAATTTAAATTCAAACACGACACTATGATAGTTATAAAATCTTTTCGGCAAATCAAACCAAATTGGCCGAAAATCTATGGGGATAGCCTGCCCTGGCTGCCTGGGCTGCCTTAAAGTGGCTCTTGCCCAATCTGGGGGGTCCAAACGCCTCCTGCCGGAGGCTCTACACGGGGATCGTGCGGTCCATGGCCCTTTACGGGTCACCGGTGTGGGCGCCTTCATTGAGGCTGCGCCCAGTGCGCCGGTTGAGTGCGGCCCAGAAAGTCATGGCCATCCAGCTAGTCCGGGGATACCACACGGTCTCCTGCGAGGCGGCGAGCCTCCTTACCGGAGTGCCGCCATGGGATCTGGAGACAAAGGTCCTCGCCCACATGTGGGAGTGGCGCAAGGAGGCGAAATGCCGGAACGAAACTCCGCTGCCACGACAAACTGCGGCACGGCCGACAGAGCTCCGGTGTGATCTCATGGCGACATGGCGGGTACGATTGTCGCAATCAAGCGCTGGGCACGCCACAATTGTGGCGGTAAGCCCCTTTTTTGAGGAGTGGATAGAAAGGCACCACGGCGTCCTCACCTTCCGCCTAACGCAGATTCTCACCGGAAATGGGTGCTTTGGTGGGTACCTGTTCAGGATAAAGCGGGAGCAAATGCCCGGGTGTTTCCATTGCGAGGATCCTCTGGAGGACACGGTGGAGCATACGGTGGAGGTGTGCCCTGCCTGGGCGGAGCACCACCGTGTCCTCGTGCAGGCGATCGGTGGCAGCGACCTCTCGCGTCCACGAGGAAACGCCCCGGGCGTCGGGAGTAGATAGCGGACTTCCGGCCACCGTAGGCGCGGGCTTGAGGGCGGCGAACAATGGGTAGTTCGCCACACGTTCGTAAATTTCATTGTGATCTGTACAGCATAAGGTCGCCTTTCGTAATCAACCTTTAGAGTACCTACCTATGATTAAACACACACAATAACACGATAGTACTGTGAATAACAAGCCTGTGGTCGCAGATAAGAGAACACTATTTTTATCCTGTTAGGTTTGCGGAAAACCAGCGTTTTGTTTTTGTTTTAATACTTCAAGAGCGATCACCAGCGGTGGACGCTCTTACTCTGTTGAAACAACTTAGTATTTCTGAAATATAAAATGTGTAGAACGCAGTGGGTACTGGCGTTGTTAGCGCTGCACGTAGGCTTGGCGCATTCCTGGGGTGAGTACAAGGGCGTAGATTATTTTTAACCGACTCACGTTGGAACTTAAGAGCAGAGGTTTCATTTTCAACTGTTTTTAATATATGTTTCTGCTGACCCTGATTTATTCATTCTTTCATGTGCGATTGTATTATCCTATGGTGAGTATTAAACTGATAGTTTCCAAGAATTGGAAATTCCAAATATTCCAATTCTTGGAAACTTCCAGTTTCATAACTTGATGGAGTCCATACAGAACACTGTATGGACTCCATCATTTACTATAATCTTACTTCCTTTCTTCCTTCTTGTAGGTTTTCCTGCAAGCATTCTTGCTTTCTTGTATTGCTCTAATATTTCGAACAAGTAATTTTCTTCCCTCTCAAAATGGTGACCCCATGCACGCCAGTTTTATTTTCTTCTCGCACTACAGTATTTCATTGCGAAAATGTTTATTTTCTCATAGCGGTTACTGCTCTGGACAACCAGATGAAATATTAAAGAGAAAATGCGTAATGTTTTAAAGAAACGTTTATTTTACTAGAACAGGTCCATTACAGAACAAATGAATTCTTCATCCACCCACCAACTCACATACAAATCAATTTCATCTTCTAATATTTCAAATCAGACCAGTATTTACTACGTCTGTCATAGTCACACCTTATTACTTTGAAACTTCATTATATTTTATAACATAAATACACTCATATTTTTATACAGAAACTGCATGGAATAGTTAAAAAAATATGCAAATGTTCGATTTGCATGCAAAACAATACGGGCCAAAACGACGTGTTATAAATTTGAAGTAACAACTAAGACAAATGGAGGGTAATTGTTGTGAAAGAGCTTAATTTATGACAAAAAATATTCTTCTTTTCACTAACGCCAATTTCTAAGATGAAGCAAAGAATACAAAAATTAGTACTCTCAAAAACAGAACACCATATCGTCGGTTGAAAGGCTATTTGATCTAAGCGACATTTTTTGAAAGTTGCAGGAGAGTGATTCAAAGTTTTATTTTTCGAAAAACAAAATCATTATAAAAGAACTAGTTAGTGGATTTTGGAAAAACTGAATTATATTTACGAAAATCCACTCACTAGTTCTTTTAAAAGGATTTTTTTTTTTCGAAAAATAAAACTTTGAATCACTCTCCTGCAACTTTCAAAAAATGTCGCTTAGATCAAATAGCCTTTCAACCATCGATATAGATACTTAATATTCTCTAAACTATTTAAATAAAGCCTGTAATCCACGCAACGGATTTTGCTACAGTTTTCACTGCCATTTTGAGAATCTCTTCCAAAAGTAATGTAGGAGAATATTTTGCTAGAGAAAATCCTAGAATTTTAATGATTCGTAATGATGTTGTAAAACACATACTTTTTGTCGCTTACGCAAACGCTGGCTTAACCTTACGAGATATATCAACATAAAGTACTACAGAATTGTACATATTAAAACGTTCCACAGTTTTGATGTATTATGTCTGTTCCCTAAGGATAATCCATGGTAGCCATAAACATATTTTAAATATGACTTAAGAATTTGGATTATGTGCGAAGCAATTATAAACATGATGCACGTGTGCATTATTTTTACTTGAATACAAAATTCATTGAATGAAAGTGAAATCAAAATTTCATCCCCCTTTTCACCCCTTTAAAGTTTGATATTCCAACAACACCAATGAACGTTGCGTTCGTTTCTAACCATAAGCCATAAGAATGAAATAACTTATATTTACTTTGAAAATTACGCACTTTCCATATTCAACATAATCGCTCTTTTAACACGTTCGGAGGACAAAATATAGAAAACACTTAAATATGTATAACTTAATACATTTTCTTCAGCCTTAACACACAATTTGAAGACACTAATTTCGAAACTCATAAACTTTCATACAAGTTTTCATCCTCAGTTTTACCCCATTAGGGATGGAATTTTAAAAAATCCTTGAAAGCTTCCTCAAAACCCTCTTTTGCTTATACTTGTATTAGTTAACACTTATTATTGTTTACATCTTCTTTAAAGTTCACTTTTTAAGCTATTGGGTATCCCGATTTTTTTTTTAAATACTTTCATGCCATGGTTTTGAAATAGAAATACAAAATATATGACAATTACTGTATTTATAAGAAAATACATTCATAGCCTTTTAACCCTCAATTCACTATGTGAAAACTAAACTTACGTAAACACCTCCTAGATAGTCCTAGGGTCTCGCATAGAATATTCCTTTATTACACGCTTTATATTAGCTTCACTTGTATGTTTGTATGCTCGGAGTTTCTTTGATGGATAAGATCAGAAACGATGTTATCCGGAAAAGAACTGGAGTTACCGACATAGCTTGCAGGGTCAGCAGGCTGAAGTGGCAGTGGGCTGGCCATGTTTGTCGAAGGACCGATGGCCGATGGAGCAGACGAGTCCTGGAGTGGAGACCGCGTATTGGCAAGCGTAGTGTGGGACGCCCCCCAGCTAGATGGACCGACGACCTCAAAAAGGTGGCTGGGACAAACTGGATGCAGAAGGTGGAGGATAGGGTGTTGTGGCGCAGCATGGGAGAGGCCTATGTCCAGCAGTGGACTGCGATAGGCTGATTTGGATGTTTGTTTGTAACCGACTCCTTATAGCGCGATTTTGACCCATTTTAAACGACCAGATTTCATTCAAACTTTGCACACCTGTCAAGGACCGATGACAATGCAATAATTTCATAAAGTGCCATTATGCATGCCAGGGTTACCAGGACAGCAAAAAAACTGTCTTCGAAAACTACGCTGACATACGTCACAAACTAATTTGTGCCATTATCCTTGCCAGGGTTACCAGGACAGCAAAAAAAACTGTCTTCGAAAACTACGCTGAAATACGTTACAAACTACGCTGACATACATCTCAAAATTAGAAACACCCTAAAAATAGGAAATAATTAATAGTTAAAAAAAACTAAAAAACACGCTTCCATTGAAACCAAACTAAAAAGTACAAAATAATGGAAAAAAAGCGTGGGGTGCCTGATATCAATAAAAAAAATACCTTAAAAAGCAACCCACGCTTTTTTTTTGTGTTTATTTTTTTAATTAATACCTTTATTGTTTGGTAAAATAGGTGCAAAATAAAAAAACTAAAAACTTTGGAGATCCTCTAACAAATTGAATCAATTAACTTATCAGTCTCAAAAAATCTATGTTTTTTATTTTAAACTATTTAAAAATTAACAAAAATTAAGCGGTTATTATTATTCATGATCATGAAAATAATTCAAATACTGCCCAACCTGCACTCTCAACAATCCAACACAATGAGATGGCGATGGCGGCAGGCGATCATTACTAGATCAAACCTTAGTATAGTAACAGTAATAAAATTTGAGGGCTGCGTTCAGTTATTTCTTAAAGGTTGACGTAAACTATGCATAGATAAATAGTAGAAATGTTTCAGCAAACTTATTTTCGATACAAAAAGTCGATTGAATTATTTACAGAGTGTCTCTGCAAGTAATTCAGTCGAGTTATAAGAGCCTGGACATAAACGAGGACTGTTTACAATGAAAAAACTATAATATCAAAGTATAACAAGACTTAGTATAAAATTTCGCACAGGGTGGCTGAAACGGATTGTGTTTTTTTTTTATAATTACGTGTTACGAATGCTATTTCGATAACAAAGTATTATATAATAAAGATAAGCATAATAATTACATCGCGCTTTTTCGTATAAATAATACTAATTTAATTGGCACAAACAAGTTTGTCACCCAGTGAGTAGGTTTACCTATATTAAATATAATCTAGAATAGCCTATTACTGTTTTCTTGTTCGTTATCCTCGTTCCTGTTTTGCACACAACTTGTTCTGTTAATTATGTTTCACGGCTACTCGTACTATACACGACTTCTTTTAATATCGTCCCAGATAAGATATTACAAATGCGGAAAAATAAAATAAATTAATATTTAAACTCGTGAAAAACAACTGCAAAATACATAATAAGGAAAAGATCTTGAATAAACTAACATAATCTACCACAGGAAACACAGCAAACAGTTCAAAGGAGGACATACTTTAAAGGAGTGATATAATATCTGCTGATGTCAACAAAGTGAAGAGAACACCGGTTTTTATTTTAATATTTCAGAGATGGTTACATTCACACAGTCATCATACTCATCATTTCAGCCGTAACACGTCCAATGCTGGACTTAACTTGGGGGACACTGCCATAATCGCCGTGTTTGGCAGGCGGGTTGGTGACCGCAGGATGGTGGTAAAATGCTTAGAAAACGCTGCTGCCCATTCTCTAGTAAGCCCTTAGTCGACTTTTCGTTTATCGACACCCACACGAAGCAATAAGATCGTGCTATTCTTTAAGACCGGCACCACACGGAACATTCACACAGTAATAATTGTTTATTTCTACAAGTACTACATCACCTAAAAACTATGACCCTAATTTAACCTAACAACCTACGTTAATATTATTATGATATAGTTTTTCCCGCCCCAAAACTAGCTCGAGTCCGGTCCACAATGATGGGTCGGTTCCCGGAGTTGTGAAAAAGTATGACTACTTAGGGCAAGTCATCTAGTTCGGTAGACACTACTTTGAGGAAAATACTCGCGGTATATAATTACGTACAAGAAATATATTATATAACTACATCAATAACAAACATCATGTCATAGGCTTGTTCTTAGAAATGACTAAAACATATGATAAGGCTTCGTCCCATCTCATCCCCAGTCCCAACTCACCCGCTTTTTTAAATGACTATTAGATGCAAGAGTAGTCTGTCGAAAAAATTCTACGATGTAGAAAATAAATACTTGCTGTTGATCTTATTCTATATATTTTTAACGAAATACCATTCTTAGTTTCCGTGCAAATATGTGGTTAGTTATTAATTATGAAATAATTAATTCCTAGAAATTTTAAAATAAGCCTAAGCCTGCATGTGTTCGAATTAAACAATCATAAAATTCATTAACCGCAGTGAGCAAATTTCGGTGGCATCCGTTGATGCTATTTTAATAGCGGGTTTTGGTCATTATATAGAGCTTCTTGGTCTCGGTAGGTCTTGCTCCTTCGCACAAAAGATCCATGACCCATTAAGCCCACTAAAATCAAAATAAACCAAATTAACACCTTTTAGTTCTACCAAATAGCTACTTTGCCACTTTGACCGTAAAGCATGGTAAACAGATGCCTTGCCATAATGCAAATGGCCGTCTTACCTACCATCGAAATTCCCATAATATAAAGCGTCCAAAGTTATTAGGTACTTTTTAATGTTAGTGTAAGTGTAGTGTCTTAGTGTATTTCTTTTTTTTTAATATGTATAATAGATTTCGAATAAATACAGATAAATTTATATTAACACACAATAATTATCTTCAGTCAGAATCACAATTAGTTTCATGAAAATTTATACTTACCTACAATCTTACCTACCAGATTTATTATGTCACTCACGCCAGCGAACGTCATTACGTCATTTCAAAAGGTAGTTGCTGAAAATCAGCGCTGCTGACGATAGATTCGTCTGACGTCGCAGCATTTTGCTGAGCAACGACCTGTTCTTGCACAGATACGACGCACAGATCAAGTGTTCTTATTTTAGTGGTATATTTGTCACAAAACTAGCCAGAAATGCACTCTGCATCCGGCAATTTTGTTTTTGTTTACGCGGATATATGATTTGTATTGTCTTTGGTCCGTAGCCGTGACATCAATGAGCCATAGATAACATCCTACAACGTTTTTTTATCTTGAATACGTGGCTTTTGGCTAACTTGTACATGTGCATTTTTCTTTTTTGTAACATTTTTTTATTTCATGTTGTGCGTTTTGTTTGTGCAGAATAAACTATTTTTCTTTCTTCCTTTCTTTCTTCTTCTTGGTATCTTTTTATCTAATTCATTCATTATGCAGAAACATTTGTTATAACATCTCTAAGATGAATATTCCTTTCTTTTGACATCATGATGCTGCCCCAATGCACTTTATGTTTACGTATGTGTCGGCAACATGTCAAGGGAACGATCTTTTCAGGAAATTTCTCGAAATTTTGAAACTGTTAAAACAAACGGGGATTATCTCTTTTGCACGCCGGACATACATATTATAAACGCTGTGTAAACAATTCGTCTCCTATTTCCGCCATGAGATCTGGAGGCAAAGGTCCTCGCCCACATGTGGGAGTGGCGCGAGGAGGCGAAACGCCGGGGCGAAACTCCGCTGCCGCGACAAATCGCGGCACGGCGGACAGAGCTCCGGCAGGATCTCATGGCGACATGGCAAGTACAATTGTCGCAACCCAGCGCCGGGCACACCACAATTGCGGCGTTAGCCCCTTCTTTGAGGAGTGGATAGAGAGGTGCCACGGCGTCCTCACCTTCCGCCTGACGCAGGTTCTCACCGGGCATGGGTGCTTCGGTTGGCTCCTGTTCAGGATAAAGCGGGAGGAAACGCCCGGGTGTTTCCATTGCGAGGATCGTCTGGAGGACACGGTAGAGCATACGGTGGAGGTGTGCCCTGCCTGGGCGGAGCACCGCCGTGTCCTCGTGGAGGCGATCGGCGGTGGTGACCTCTCGCGTCCGACCCTGGTGCGAGCCATGGTACGGAGCGAGAGGGCATGGGAAGCCGTCACCTCCTTCTGCGAAGCAGTAATGCTCGCGAAGGAGGAGGCGGGGCGCGTGAGGGAGTGGCAGTCTCTGCGCCCTCAAGTCCCTAGCCGCCGCAGGAGGAGACGCCCCGGGCGTCGGGAGTCGATAGCTGACTCCCGGCCACCGTAGGCGCGAGCTTGCGGGCGGTGAGCAATGGGTAGCTCGCCGCCCGATAAGGACCAAGCTCGGGTCGACGGCGCGTAGTGTTCCACGCGCGCCTCAGAGAGATGTCAGGCAAACTGAAGGGGTCTGCTAGGACCGATGCCTGCCGGGGTCGTGAGATTGTTCGAAAGAGATACCGTGACCCTGGCACATGGGCAACTGAAGGAACACGGGTGGGTTTTAGTCAGAAAAATTCTGACATGCCCTCCCGCTCCGCCCAGGGCAGGAGAAGTCATTTAATGATTTCCCATCCAAAAAAAAAAAAACTGGCCAAGTGCGAGTCGGACTCGCGCACCGAGGGTTCCGTACAAACCTCCTAGTATTCACGGTTTATGTTTATGAAATTAAATGTTTTTTTTTTTTTTTATGTTTGAGTTGACTGAATGAAAGGTAAATTGTGGTTTACGATTTATGACGTATTAAAAAAAAACTACTTACTAGATCTCGTTCAAAACAATTTTCGGTGGAAGTTTACATGGTAATGTACATCATATATTTTTTTTAGTTTTATCATTCCCTTATTTTAGAATCTACGGGGGGGGGGGACGGACACATTTTACCACTTTGGAAGTGTCTCTCGCGCAAACTATTCAGTTTAAAAAAAAAATGATATTAGAAACCTCAATATCATTTTTGAAGACCTATCCATAAATACCCCACACGTATGGGTTTGATGAAAAAAAAAAATTGAGTTTCAGTTCTATGTATGGGGAACCCCAAATATTATTGTTTTTTTTTCTATTTTTGTGTGAAAATCTTAATGCGGTTCACAGAATACATCTACTTACCAAGTTTCAACAGCATAGCTCTTATAGTTTCGGAAAAAAATGGCTGTGACATACTCGGACAGACAGACAGACAGACATGACGAATCTATAAGGGTTCCGTTTTTTGCCATTTGGCAACGGAACCCTAAAAAGCCATATTTTATATGAAACTATTCAGCTGTTTTTGTGTGATTTTGGAACAAACTTTGTAACATTTTCATTTAAAATATTTGTAGGATAGTAGAATGTGAAATAAAAAAATAAAAAACAAATCGTTCAATCTTAATTAATCGCGATCGCGACCACGAACTGTAACTTGTATTCCAGATACTTCAATGAGGTATCTTGTCACATTTGGACATCAGCTTGGTAAAGTAAAATGTTATTCTTTTATTTCAGACATCGCCGTAAGTCTAGGAGATCAACTCGTATTTTATACCAACGGAACAGTAACAAACACCGTGAATTTCGTTTCCCACAACCTCACAGCGTTAGCTTACGATGAAGTCCACAACATGATGTTGTACATCGACAAACAGAGCGACAACGATGCTATATGTGGTTATAATTTATTTTCCATGGAAAACAAATGTTTCATCAAAAGAAACGGTAGTAATATTCAAAGTATTGCCTACGACTCGCCTACAGAAACACTTTTTTTCACTGATACGAATGAAAGAAGCATTAATTGGATTTCATTAAAACCTGGAGCTAATAACAATGTTTACGGAAATCGTTTAATCAAGATAGAATACGGGATCGCCTCTAATATTGCCGTGGATAGCTGCACTGGGTACGTTATCAATGACAGTTTAAAATGTAGTCCGATAGAAAATCTAAATCTGTTGCATTTCCTGATATTCAAAAGTGTTATTCAAATTACAGGTACATTTATTGGACCAACCCAGACTCATCTATGAGGGAGTACATGGAGAGAATGTTTTTTAATGCTACCAGGAGAGATATTATAATCAATTGGTTGCCATTATTTAGCTTCGCCATAGACCAACAAACACGGAAAATTTATTACTTTGATGGTTGTGACGCATGTACTATTCATTTTCTAAAAAAAAGAGATCTGACTCAGAAAAGATATGTTGCTTTTAACGAAGTTCGACTTTTCATACATGAACATCTCTCTGCACCACAAGAGTTGACCGTTTCAAAGGATTACTTATATTGGATGAACGGCAGCGAGAGCTCCAGAACCTTTTGGTATTTACCAAAGAATGCAGCGATAGATGTAGAACCTAATGAGATGATGAAGTTTTATAATAAAATACCACTCGCCATAGCCGCCAACTATAAAATAGAGGATCAAATTCAGGGACGTCAGGATTGTGCAGCACTGTCGAATCTGATTCCAACCATTACGGAAACTAACAACTCCCTCAATATTCAACAAACAGTACAGAAACAACAGAAAATCCTACCATAAGAAATCTTACCATTAAAATATCTGTTGTTGTTGATTACACATCTTATAGATTATTCTATTACTTCTCCAACTACATATTTACTATTTTGTTTTTTGAAAATGTGATGTCGTCTTTCAATTAAGAAGGCATTCAGTTTAGTGTAGTTTAGTTTGACTTTAATAAAATATTCTTACGTATGTATGGCGTTTTATTTTCGCTTGTTATATATATAAATATACTTCGATCATTCGAATCCAACAGATCGATAAATCTAAGCTATAAAACTGTTTTCTTTGTAGATTCCAACCGATCCATAGGAGTAGTGGTGGCCCAGTGGTATCGGCCCAGACTTAGGTAACTAAGTTATGGTAAAAGTTTCTTCAGTTTTTTGGTGTTTCAGATTTTTATCTGTATATTTTTGCCTATCGATATAAAATTGTCAATTCAAGAACGATACGTAAAAGTCGCTATTCGAAATGTGTGTGTGTGTGTGTGCGTGTGTGTGTGTTATTTCTTAATACTGTTTTAAGCTGACGCGTGTGCGTGTGTTATTTCTTAATACTGTTTTAAGCTGACATTTTCCGCAATCATCTAGAATCCAAGAGAAAAATTAAGACGAGTGTTGAGACAACTCAGTAGGTAGTGGTGTGTCTGGAAGTTTTCAATGTTTCATTTGCACTTAGAAAATTACGACGCCCATTTACAAAAACATCGTTACATTTTTATTTCAATCTTAACAAGACAAATCAACATTCGAGAAGAAGCCTACATCTAAGATTAGGATTAGCCACTCGTTCTTTTTTCCCTCAGTATGTGTAGCGTGACTAGCGTAGAAAGCGGTTTTGTCGACGGAAGAATAGAAAATGTTACAGTTCACACAAAGTGAAAATTAACAACAGTAAACTACATTTATCCAAAGTTTCTTTATTTATTTAATTACGGTTGTTGTTTTGTTTTAAACCTAAATCAAATCGATTAGTCAATGCGATTATAAAATCAAATTGTCTTCACTAACTTACACAACAAACAGTTGTCAGTGTGATTTTGACAGTTTGGATATAAAACTTTCGTCTGAAATAGTCTACCTCTGTAGGGACGTAGACAAAGATCGTGAGAAACGAACGACAAGATGACAGATTGTAGAAAGATTTCTACGGTGCGATGTCAAAATTAATTAATTAATTAGAAACGAACTGTCACTGTGTCTATTCTTCGTAGAAATGGAAGCGCCATGCTAAGCCTGCATAAAACGGTACAAATCTTTTCACAATCTGTAATTTTGTCTATTCATCCGTCGACAAAACCCGTTTCTATGCTGGCGTAGCATGACAGTTCTATCTCTATTCTACCAAGAATAGACAAAGTTCTTTCTATAGTGGTCATGCTACGCGTGCAGATCAGCTATAAAAATCCTGCTATGTACTGACTGTCGTTAACTTTTCATTATGCACTTAGAATTAGAACAGAACAACATGGTGACAATACTAACAAGAGACGGAATGATAATAGACTCTCGCCATCAAACATTAAATTTCGGCGAGTTTAGAATTCAGTAACACCTCTGTATTTTAATGTCATTAAACAAAAATATAAAAAAAATAGTATGCATATATATGCATATCTAATACAACATTTTTTTTTTTTGGATGGGAAATCATCAAATGACTTCTCCCACTCTAGGCGGAGCTGGAGGGCATGTCAGCCTTTTACTGACTAAAACCCACCCGTGTTCCTTCAGTTGCCCATGTGCCATGAGCTACTTGACAGCCTGCAAAAAATATACAGAACTCTGACTAAGGTATCAGCAGAGCATGGGTGAAGACATGTGTTAGTAAAAATCAAGATTCAAATTAGTGTTCTGGTAGGATGACTCATTAAAATAAAATATTATGACCAGGAGCGGGAACTCCTCGTTTTCAGATGCACCTGTAACTGAGCTACTTGACAGCCTGCAAAAGATATACAGAACTCTGACTAAGGTATCAGCAGAGCATGGGTGAAAACATGTGTTAGTAAAAATCAAGATTCAAATTAGTGTTCTGGTAGGATGACTCATTAAAATAAAATATTGCGGTCAGGAGCGGAAACTCCTCGTTTTCAGATGCAACTGTAACAAGGCTACTTAAAAGCATCCATAAGAAATCCAGAACTCTGAATAAAGTATCAGCAGAGTATGGGTAAACACATGTGTTAGTAAGAATCAAGATTAAAATGAGTGTTCTGGTGAGATGACTCAAAAAAAAAAAAAGTATTGCGGCCAGGAGCGGGAATTCGTCGTTTTGTGAAGAAATGTGTTAGTAAAAATCAAGATTCAAATTAGTGTTCTGGTAGGATAACTCATTAAAATAAAATATTACGGCCAGGAGCAAGAACTCCTCGTTTTCAGATGCATCTGTAACAGAGCTACTTGAAAGTATCCATGAGAAATTCAGAACTCTGACTGAAGTATCAGCAGAGCAGGGGTAAACACATGTGTTAGTTAAAATCAAGATTTAAATGAGTGTTCGGGTGAGATGACTCAAAAAAAAACATATTGTGGCCAGGAGCGGGAACTCCTCGTTTTCAGATGCACCTGTAACTGAGCTACTTGACAGCCTGCAAAAGATATACAGAACTCTGACTAAGGTATCAGCAGAGCAGGGGTGAAGAAATGTGTTAGTAAAAATCAAGATTCAAATTAGTGTTCTAGTAGGATGACTCATTAAAATAAAATATTACGGCCAGGAGCGAGAACTCCTCGTCTTCAGATGCATCTGTAACAGAGCTACTTGACAGCTTGCAAAAGATATACAGAACTCTGACTAAGGTATCAGCAGAGCATGGGTGAACAAACTCTTCAGCTTTATAATATTAGTATAGATTCTTTAAGCACACAAATGTACAGAGGCGGACTTAATGCCATATGCATTTTCTACCAATCAACCCTCGGGCGATGCAGAGATAAACAGTAGAAGGTGCAATGAATTTGAGGAAATTTAAATATAAACGCATAAATAACTTAATTAAACCATAAAAATAATATTTACACATAAATAAATATACGTAAATAAACTAATTTACTAAAAAAAATGAATCAAACAGTGATGAAACATTACCGTTGTAATGATACTGCCACCTTCTTCTTCTTCTTTTCTTCTCTTCTTCTCCTTCTTCTTCTTCAGTCTTCTTCGATTATCGTGTTTAGATATCGACACGCATCACATCTGGCCACCGGCCGCTTTTGGACCCGCATGGTGGAATGCAGCCCACTCCCTCTCCTTCACCAATAAAAGACCTAAATCTGAGCACTGTTAATATTACAGGCTAATTATACTTATGCTACCCAGCTGCAGAGTTTTGCTGGTTAATTTGACCCAATTAGTCAAGCTGTATTTTGGAAGTAACTTCAAAAAACTTGTTCCCGCAATAACATTAAAGAATATCTTCTTTAAGGCGAGGTTGCAGTACTTTTTAACTTTTTTAAACCTCTGTAAATCTGGCAAAATGGCTAGTTTCCGTAAAAAAATATTATTTAGGGAAATTGAACATACTGTTAAGCGCTGTGTGACGATAGAAACGTGAATTAAAACAATTCGCTCGATAAAAAATAATCATAAAGATGACACTAAATCGCCATTTAAAACGTGTCCCTTGAAGAGATTCCATCATTAAACCATGTAAAATTTATACCAAAAGATAGGTTTTATTGTTTTTTAGGGTATGCTGAGAAAATATTTTATAATTTCCTTATCATTTTGTCTCCACGAAACAATTATACACAAAATCTAGCAGCTCAAGCGCTCGCAACGACCGGCCAGTGTTCGCCGAAACGTCTTCAACTACAAGAGGGCCTTAAGCCCGACCTGTGTCGTCACGAACGCTTTCGTAACTACGTGATCGGCGTATGAACGAACGAAGCAAGTCTTAACAAAGTTTATGCCAGTTTTGGGGAACTCTTCAGAAAAAGAATAGGTATTTATTTATTTATTTATATATACTTTATTGTACACCATTAAAATACAAAACAAAAAAAATCATTACAATGACTACAAAATATACAATGGGCGGTCTTATCGCTTTATGCGATCTCTTCCAGGCAACCATGTACTTTTAGAAAAAAGTGTTGGGTAAAGAAATTCTTTTCTCTTATTGTTAATTGTATTGGAATATTGTTGGCTAATTAGGTATACGAGTCCAAACTCCAACTTGGTTTGTCTAGCTCAAGTTTTGGACTTTTTTTTTTTTGTCATTTGACTTTTATAACCGAGATCAAAGAGGGGTTGATTCTCGAATCGTCCATAGGTTTATTATTCAGTACCTGGTACTTGTTGACAGGCCTACACCGTCCCCCCATACTATTAACACTGTAATTGAAACAATTGTAAAAACGAATTATTTTTAAAAGAGTAACCGTGGAGTTTCTTGCCGGCTCTTCTCCATAGGAACCAACTATTTGGAACCGTGCAGCTTCTAACGTTTCATAAGTGCCCATGTAGGTTTATATGAAATAAAAATATTTTGATTTGATTTGATTTGTTTTTTTTTTAATGAGGACGAAAATAAAGAAAGAAAAATTTATTTATTTAACCATTTATGTACACACATATATAAACAGACAAGAAGAAAAGAACAGAAAAATGAGTACAAAGGTGATGCTTATTTCTAAAGAAATCTCTTCCAGCACACCTGCGATAGGAGAAAAGATACAGAGATGTAGACAGCGTGTGTAAGAGTATGAGAAAATAAAATATATATAATCAAAAACTATTAACTTAATAAAACTAAACTAATAATATAAAAATATACTTACATACATACAAACAAACATACATACATAGATACATACATACAGACTACTAAAATAATAACATTAAATTGTAATTAAAACAATAAATACAAACACAACTATGTCGATACGGAAAGATAGTGTTCTTTCACTCTTCTTTTAAAATTTGCAACTGTTTGGCAGTCCCTAATGTCAGGCGGAAGTGCATTCCATAACCGCACCGCGTGCACAGTGAAGGAGTAGGAGTAGAAGTCAGTGGAGTGGGGAGGGGTCTTCAGGAGGTTTCTTAGATGCGACCTACAAAGCGCATCTGGAGAACGGGCGTAGGAAAAACGGTCCCGCAGGTAAGATGGTGTTTTAGGATTGTGGAGAAGATTAAATAGCAGACATAATATCCGAGAGTTCCTGCGAAGTCGAATAGGGAGCCACTTGAGTGTCTTGCGAAATTGGGAAACATGATCATACTTTCTGAGATTAAAAACAAAACGAATACAGATATTTTGTAAACGCTCAAGTTTATTTAAAAGCTCCTAAAATTGTTTATTCTGCACAAACAAAATGCACATTATAAGATTATTTTTTTTAAAAGATACATAAAATGCAACGTATCCAAAAGCCCCGTATTTAAGTCAATAAAAAAATCAGTTTAGCAAATATTGACAAATATGTATGTTCAGTGATATATTCGGCAAAAGTGGATCGATTTCCAAAATTCTTTTTTTATTGGATTGGGCATGCCTCAGCAACAGTCGCATTTATATTTTAGTGAAGTACTTTGTCTGAGTAGTTCGATATTACGTATTAGATCCACTTTGTGTAATTTCAAATTGTAAATTTAAGTTTTCCTTTTACTGTTGTTCACTTAGCAAGTAGTGGAAGTGAACTCCCAGTTATACCTCAGCATCTCACTCCTATATGGATGTTTTGGTTATAACAATGTTATATACCTATTGTGAATGTTCAAAACAACAGAACTCTTTCGGTAATTGAGTGAAAGACCTCGACTACTCAACAGAAATCTTCATTCGATCCAGAACTCCCAGTTACACTTCCGCATCTCACTCCTATATGGATGTTTTGGTTATAACAATGTTATGTACCTCTTTTGAATGTTAAAAACAACAGAACTCTTTCGGTAATTGAGTGAAAGACCTCGACTACTCAACAGAAATCTTCATTCGATCCAGAACTCCCAGTTACACTTCCGCATCTCACTCCTATATGGATGTTTTGGTTATAACAATGTTATGTACCTCTTTTGAATGTTCAAAACAACAGAACTCTTTCGGTAATTGAGTCAAAGACCTCAACTACTCAATAAAAATCTTCATTTGAACCAGAACTCCCAGTTATACCTCAGCATCTCACTCCTGTAAGGACATTTCGTTAATAACAATGAGAAATAATACATAATAATAATTTTTTGGTGATTTAAATTGGATTCACCCCATAGAACTCTCAGCCGAATACGTTTCGGATGCAGAACTCTTTTGCTTTCAACTCAATATAGGTTAATTTTGAGAAATTCCGTGAGATGCTGTGATGTGTTTTGCGAAGTTAGCATCTCATTTTTTCAAAATACGTTTTGGATAGTCAATTCGACGGAACTATTGTTAAAACTTATCAAGAACTGTGGAACTATGTGGGATGCCACTATATGTGGTGTTTTTTTGTGAGATGCTAACAATTGCGATGCTAACTTCACACACGTCGATAAGTCTAAAGAGTTTAAATGAAATCTGGTCGTTTAAAGTGGGTCAAAATCGCGATATAAATAAAATAAAAATACTTTATTTCAGACATGAATAGTCCATAGATTGGTTAGTGATAGTAGTAACAGAAAGTACTTAAAACTTATATTAGTATTGTTAGTAAGGACACTAAATACAATTAAATTGACTGAACCCGCCTTCAAGGTTAAGTGTGGAAGCTTCATAAGTATGTCAAAGGCAAGACATTAAGTGATGACATTACTTACTTATATATACCTATAGCTACTTCCACCCAGTGCCGTTGTATAGGACAGTCTGGCCTGTTAGCAATCATATTCAGGATGCTGTTCCGAGTGTTACGCAAGCGATGTAGCAAGGATGCCGCTTTTTTACGCGTGATAGCATGAAAACCATCTGCGCGAGCTTCGGCAAACATGCCCGAAGCACTACAACGCCGCGGCAGTCGCAACGGCATCCTGAAGGCGTTGTTAAATTGAACGCGCAGAACGTTGTAGGCTCGGTTTGTATATGACACCTACAGGCCGCTCGAATAAAAGGACTGACAGAACGCTTTAAACAGGGTTACTTTAACGTCTGTCGTGCAGCGAGCAAACCTGCGGGTGAGCATATTGCTCCTAACCGCCAACGCCCTGCGCTCCCTCTCTATTTCGCTGTCATCGCGTAGGTCACTAGTGACAATGTGGCCTAAATACTTTAACTTCTCAACCACGTTTAGTACCACGCCATTGAGATATACCGGAGGTACACGACGGGGTTGTTGTTTTTGTGTTTTAAACACCAGAATCTCACTCTTTTTAGAGTTGTATTTAAGGCCGTGCACCTCAGCATACGTCTCGCAGATCGATAGCAGCTCTCTCAGCCCACTTATCGATGGACTGAGCAGGACCAAGTCGTCCGCGTAACAGACCCTACCTTGAAAATAGATGATAGTTGGATTGTTTCCCCCGCACGCGGGGAGTGGCGGATCTATCTTCAGTGGTCGGTCGACACGTCATCGCCACAAACTTTATTGACTTATTTTACCAATGGCCAAAAGTGGAACGAAGGAATTATCACTGACCGAAATTTAAAAACGTTACTTAGCATGGCCTTTCGCTAAGCATTATTCGTATCACCGTCGCACAACTGTTAAAATAGAAGTGCAAGATAAAGACGGCAACATATTTAAGAAAAATGTGCATGCCAAGTGACGTTAATTTGTCTCGGTCTTTGAAATTTTTGCGCATAGTAAACTATGGAGTAGACAACTAATACAAAATATTTAAAAATCTTAAACTAAAATTTTGATTAATGGTATGCATGGGTAAAAAAAATAAAATTAATTCAAATCGAATAATGGTTTGTTACAGAATTTGAATTCCTGATTAACGGAAAAATAAAGAAAAAATTCGACCACGTAAGATTTTGTAACAATCTTCATAAATGCTACCATAGTACAATAATATGATATGATAACAATTATTATTTTCGGAAGGGCTTGTGGCTAAGTTACAACAGCTGCACGGGTCGGTCATTCAGGTTAAGCTACGCTTGCCGCGGTTTGTCCGTGGATGGTTGACCATCTTTACAAACCCTTCCGTGCCTCGGAAAGCACGTTAAGCCGTTGGTCCCCCTGCCAGGGTCGCGAGATTAGTTCGAAAGAGGTACCGTGGTCCTGGCATATGGACAACTGAAGGAACACAGGTGGGTTTTAGCCCTTCTGCTCCACCCAGAGCGGGAGACGTCATTCGATGATATACCATCCAAAAAAAAAGACGTCGGTCCCGGCTGTCTTTCGTAGATCTTAGACAGTCGTTACGGGTCGTCAGAAGCCCAAAAGTCTGACAACCAGTCTTAATAAGGGGTATCGTATTACCCAGTAACCGGGTACTCGAGGTTAGATAGGCAGTCGCTCCATGTAAAATACTGGTACTCAGCTGCATCCGGTGAGACTGGAAGCTGACCTCAAAATAGTTGGGAAAAGGCTAGGCAGATGATGAACAATTATTATTTTCGACTGTCATTTTACTTGCTGGTAGTTATTAAAAATATCTAGTAAATGTGATTGACTGTCGACTGATTGATCTCTCTATCGACAAAACCGAGCCACAGCTATTTGCACAACCATAATTAAACAACTTGGTGCGTAAATTAGATCTTTCTAAAATTGCAGCAGAACTTTTAGGATCTCGACTCAAGGAAAAAATAAATTTGCTACGGGCACTACTTTTCCATAGTATACATATAGAGAAAAACCGTTTGTCCCAATTTTTGCTCAAGACGGTGATTCAGTTTTACTGTAAAGATATAAACGGGCTAGTGAAAATGTTTAATGTCAAATATGACAAAGAAGCTTCAGTGACAAGCGAATAAGGTATTACAAGGATTTATAACAGTTTGTTTTGTGAGTCAGGTGAGTGCTTCTTCTTCTTAGCGTGTCGATAGCAATCTACATAGAGTTAGCCTAGAATTTGGCTACGAGCTTGGCATTTTCAGTAACGTCCATCAACTCCTGTGGCGTGCAAACAACAGGACATGCTGGACAAGATATCAAGTGCCTCATCGTTTGTGGGACAGCACCACATTTACACTCCAGGGCTGATTCATCTATGAATCTCCTCCTGTACAGGTTTTCTTTACTCCGGCCTACCCCAATCCGGAGTCTATTTAAAGAATTCCATGAAAGCCAAGGCAATTCGTGTTCAGTTGCGAGATTTTCAGCGGGTGGAACGAATGAGTTTGGTAGGTAAGCGCCTTGTCGCCACAGATCTAATCAGGTTAGTGCTAATCGTCATGAAAATCTAAATGTGTAAGTAGTAGTTTTATTTGTAATTTCCAAAAAGGTACATTTTGCATACCTTTGTTATTTACGATATGAAATTAAAAATAACGAACTAATCATCTAGAGGTATATAAATAAAAAGGATGTTGGCATATAAGAGATTGATAAACTCCAACTTCGTTTCACCGATCATCATACATTTTCTTGGCAAAATCATTACTCTCCTTTGGGCCACAGTCAGGTATAAAACCTCACCTTTTTCACACTTGTAATGCGACTCCATTCCTTCGTTGTGCTCTTGTATTTATAGTGTCAGTACTTGACATATAGATATATCGTTGACGTACTTCAAACCTAAAAACGAAACACTTATTTTAATTATTTCTAAATGAACGATTATTATAAGTTTTTGGGATAAAACAGACGTTCTTCTCTAGAAAATAGGGTGTTAACTCAATATTACTTTACAAAGTGAGAATAGATTGTTACTGTAATGCTTTAATGAAGGTGGTGAATTCCTCTTACTGTTATCATCGTATTATTGGTATTGAATTCCTGCAAAATGAATGTATTAATTGCCCTGTGCAGGTACTTCTAACCTTGAAGGTACTGTTCAATTTTGGTTTATGGTTCTTCCCATTTTCATACATAATTTAGGTCGTCAGTAAACAGTAATAGAAAAAGAATGTTATATTATTCACAGTCACAAAAATAGACACATATATAGTCTAAATATAAAGTTTTTGGAAAGCCAACACTTATTATATTAAATAATTACAGCAAAATACTTCACTGCTACCTTTTTCTGTGGACATAAATATATAAAAAAAACGTAATTTTGATCGCACCGATTTGTAAAAAAGTGACATAGATCCGTCGTCGATGAGCCCTACTGGGCGACTGATTTATGAACGAACGAGAGTGATGACACTACTTATTATAGGCAAAAAAAGAGATGGCGATAATGTGTATGCGCTTGGAATAAAATAACGTATGTGCCAAAACGAATTGCCGTATTTTATGAATGAAAAGTATTATTAAAACGAAAACTGTTTTACAAAAACTTAGATAAGATTATTATCAATGTTTTAAAGTAAACTATGTTTAATAAATCTAACGCATTGCGCCTTGAGGCTAAAAAAATCATAAGCATGGATAGAACTTTGCGATTTTTTTGTATCGAGAAAATTTTATCGTATCGTGTATTCCTTTTACAGGATACTAGATCATATAGCCAAAAATCATACACTTAAATATTAAGTTCGGCTATCATATGGTAAGAAAGGTACACTTAAAAGAAAAAGCACGGTTTTGTCAATGTGTCACCTTCTATGTGACAGCCGACATGTGTGCTGCTCAGTCGTTCGATAAGCTGGTTTATATACAGTTTTAATAACAGAGGTGAGCTTAATCCACCCTGCCTTACACCACACTCCATTTTATACACACCCGACAGAGTATCAACCCATCTCACCCGGTAAGTCTGGTGAGCATACCAGTATCTGAGGAGCGCTGTGTATTCCTCCGGTACACCCGTGCTCCTCAACCTATCCCACAGCACATCATAAGCAACGAGATCGAAAGCTTTCGACAAGTCGAGGAAACACGCGTAGACACGGCATCTTCCTTGAGGTATAGTACTTGACTGTGTGTTTCAGGCTAAGTATGGCACTTTCTGTGGACAGGCTCGCCCTGAACCCAAACTGGGCATCATGCACTTCGACGTGTTCAGAAAGGCAGCCATTTAACACACCGTCAAGTACCTTAGCCGTAGTGGTGGCTAGTGAGATGGGTACATAGTTATTAATATTGGATGTGTCGCCCGTCTTTTTTTAACAATGGGTACCACTGTCGTCCGAATAAGCGATTCAGGTAGACAAGAGTGACCGAGGCACAGCGTAAAGAACAGAGAGAGCACTCTAGGCAAATGCACACCCGCATACTTAAAATGTTCTAAACTGAGGCCATCGTGACCCGGGCGATTTTCCATGTTGCATTCCGGAAATAATTTTAGCAACTGTCCTAGCTATAAGGAGTCAGTTACAAACAAACATACAAACATACATGTGAAGCTAATGTAAAGCGTGTAAAAAGGAGGAGGTTATCAATTCGACTGTATTTTTTTATGGTTGTTACCCCATAACTTTTGACTGGGTAAACCGATTTTGATGATTTTTTTTTATTTGAAAGCTGGTGCTTTCCGAATGATCCCATTTTAATTTGGTTTCATTCGGAAAATGGGATCCATGTGAAAACCATACAAGTCTTAAATTTGCATTAAGTATTTCCGCGACAAATGAACGAATAACGCGAAAAGAATAGTGCGGGGTATCTACCATAACTAAAAAGTTAAAAATAAAAACTTTTTTTTTAAATAACTACCGACTTCCTAAAAAAACACTACAAAGTGAAAAATAACTTTAATTTTGGAAATCGGTGGCAAAAAAACCTTAATTACACCTGATCCTAAGACACCGACTTCCGAAATTAAAGTTATTTTTCACTTTGTAGTGTTTTTTTTTTTAAGAAGTCGGTTGTTATTTTTTTGTAAAAAGTTTTTTAGTGACACGGAACTTTATAATTTCTAACGTGACGATGGTAAAAAGGCTTTAGGAACAGGGTACAAAGTTCACTCATGCTTCATATAGAAAAAGGAGGACCCTCCGACAAGACGGGGACTGTGAGCTACTACTATACAACGATTGTTTTTTTGTGAATGACATCTTGCAAGTCAACCTTACAGGAGTGACTGGACTGGACTTGCCTGTGGTCACCTTAATAAATTAAAGCCTCCAGCCAGGGTTTGACCTTAACACTAAAGTGACTACAAGTTAAGGGCAACTCCTGTGGGTTACGGACCTCGATTTAGGGCGTCGTTGCAAGGGGCGGCCTGGATGGGAATGAAGCCAGACGATTGATGTTGTACGACGTATTGGCTAGTTATGCTTTAAACTCTGTTTGCGTGATCCAGGATTATGCAAGACGTCAGTGTAGATAACGATAATACTGAAAATCCTAAGAAGATTTTAAATTTAAACATGTACGTATTTCGATACTCGTGGGTTGCAGCTGAAAATCAGCGTAAGGTGGTGCATCCTGTCTTTCCATCTGACATTATGCTGGGCTCTGCCCTTTTGGCATTAATGATATTGTTTGCTCTTTTATTTATAGTTTTATGAGCTGTGCACTTTTAATATACATATAAACGCATTATACTTTCTTTTGTTCTGTATGGACGCCCAAAATAATGACTTCGCATTAGAAATTATAAAAACGCTTATTTGGTTTTACTAGCCCACTAGAAGGTCACAGGGAGTCGGGTACCCACAAAAACCCTCTTGATAGTCTATTTTGATCGCTAGTGGTTATTGACAGACAATAGAAAGGGTTTATAGATGAGGCATTATGAGCATTTTACGGCAATTTTTTACCTAACGGCGATTTTTGGGGCCACGGCTATCTATTTTCTATCATCCCCGGAATAATTTGTCGATAAAGTTGTTGAATATATGCATGGAGCGTCGGTTAGGCTCGTAGATGATAGGTCGGTAAACATGTAGCTATATATGTGGAATAACTATATGAACAAGTGGTCGCCTAGGGGTCGAAAGTCGAGCATTATTCATTTAAAACTTAATGTTTTTCTATTTCATTATCATTTACTCAAATTTTATTTTGGACGCCATCTCCATATAAACTTTAACTATGTCAAATTTCATACTTTGCAGTCCATTTAATTTTCTTCAAAAGGAGTAGATAGTAATTAATCGTCTTTGTTAAGTCGATTGGGCTACTGAACAAAATTTTATTTCGGCTTAGAAACGTTAACGTATTAAAAGTGTTTGGTCACATAGGTAAAGACTAGACATATTATAATCATCATTTGCCGAGCTTTTTTTCAACTATGTTGGGTCGGCTTCCAGTCTTACCGGAGGCAGATAAGTACTAGCATATAGTAATAGAAATATATAGTAATAGATAAAGGGAGCCGATCTAACCTCCACAACCCAGTTACTGGGTAATATATTGGGTCATCTGGAAAGTTCGTGCCAGTTTCGGATCCGCTCGGGTAAATTCGTATTTCTTCGGGTAGCAATCGCAAACGCAACAAGCAGCAACTTGTTAGTATTACGCAGATAGTTTTGCTTGACATACGTATCATACTTCTTAAAATAGTGTTTGAAATAATATTATTTTCGTAAATTACGATGAACAATCTAAAGGAACATTTACGACACGTCATGTTATACGAGTTTAAAAAAGGTACAAGTGCAGCCGACGCAACGAGGAATATTTGTAGTGTTTATGGTGATGATGCGCTTTCTGACAGAACCTGCAGAAAATGGTTCGCTAGATTTCGAGAGGGAAATTTTTCCTTAGAAGATGAGCCTCGCTCCGGTCGACCCGCGTGTATTGACGATGAACTTCTCCGGCAAGAAATAAAGCGAAATCCGAGGCAGACAGTCGAAGAATTAGCAGCAACTCTTGGGTATTCCAAATCCACTGTTTTCGACCATTTGAAAAAAATCGGGATGGTCAGCAGGTATGATGTGTGGGTACCACACGTATTGACACCAAAGAATTTGCTGGACAGGGTGACCACGTGTGTTTCATTACTTGCACGGCAGAAAAAAGAACCATTCCTGCACCGACTGGTAACAGGAGATGAGAAATGGCTTCTATACAGTAATGAGAAAAGAAAGCGACATTGGTCAGAGCCCGGTTCCTCAGCATGTACTGTACCAAAGGCACAAACACACGATACAAAAGTAATGTTGTGCGTGTGGTGGGATCATTTAGGGGTCATATATTACGAGTTGTTGAAACCTAAGGAGACCGTAACTGCCGAGAAGTACTGTCAACAATTAGAGCAAGTAAAGGCCGTTATTGGACAAAAACGACCAGCGTTAGCCAATAGACACGGAGTTGTTTTTCATCATGACAACGCTCGACCCCATGTGGCAATCATGACACAAAAAAAAAATACATCGATTCGGATGGGATACTATCGTGCATCCTCCTTATTCTCCCGACCTGGCCCCGACAGATTTCCATCTTTTTAGATCTCTACAAAACTTTTTTTCGGGAAAAACTTTTGAAAAATTAGAACATATAGAAAATCACCTGCAACTTTTTTTTGATTCTCATAGTCATCTATCATTTTACGAAAGCGGTATTTATAAGTTAGTAGAAAGTTGGGAGCAAGTGATAGAGCAAAATGGTGAATATATAATTGATTGAAATAAATTATATGCGAAAAAATATTAGTGTTTTTATTCATACTAAAAGCGGCACGAACTTTCCGGATGACCCGATATTACCCCTTAGTTAGACTGAAAGATTAGACATGTACGCATCGCTACAGGTCAAGCTATATATTTCCAGTATAAGCTAACTTCTCAGCACACAAAAAATCTACACGATGCGAGCTCAGCTAAAACTGGAAATGTTTAACATAATGTTTAGCCGTGTGTACGTGGTGAAATTATATTTTCTGGCTAAACTCGTATCGATATTCAACCACGATATAATAAAAAGATTTGAAGTATTTTTTTTTCGGCGGCCAACGTACGCTGTGCTGTTGCTTGATATATGAGTTTGAAAAAAACTGACTTCTTAAGTTTTTTTTTTTTTGTGTTTAGGTATGAATGCCTATCAAGTCCGTATAGTTTACAATAACTGCGTTTGTCAACCCGGCATAAAAAATCTTCAAAATGATTTCTCTTTTATTTTAAGTTAAGTGCGTTTAGCTAGTCAATTAAATTTAATAATATATTGTCTCATGTAGGTTTGGATCACATAACTGATTGAGTAGGCGCACACACAGAATCAATATATTATTATGAATAATTTTATGCTCCAAAACCAAATTAGCAAAATACGGTCGCCAGTATGGTGTCCAAAATATGGACAGAGCCTTATAAAGGGTTAAGAGATTAGATTTCTGTAATAGGATTGATAAATTTGAAATAAGTATACATGCAAAAAATATACCTATCTACTTAGGACTCAAGTATAGAAGTTGATAGGGTTGCGAAATGAAATTCAGGAAATAAGTACGTACTTAACACACCTCGTTGTATATTTGAATTTAAAACAATCTATACTTTCCACCAAATACAAAATGTTTTATTTTTATTTTTGTAAATATCGATTAGCAATTTCTATTACATTCTTTTCTCCAATGAGAAAAGTCATGTATATATTTAGTTGCTTAAGTAATTCAACTCATAGGAATTTAATAACTACAGTGGCACAAACAATAAACTAAATCCAAATTAAGCGACTGAACACAGTTATTTCGGAGTAATTCTTCCTATTCTTTTACAAAAGCATTCTTTCTCAAAAGTATGCGCATTTCACGAGACCGCTGTCTCCAGAAAACACCTAAAGAGAAATGTGCTGGCGGACGAAGGCGAGAAAGGAAATATTTAATATGTCCAGTTAAACTCGCACGGGGCAACCCTACCGAAAAATTATTACATACCCGAGCCGCGCGGTTTGATAAGATAAAACTAGCTGTAACTAATATATGAGAATATTTCCCTTTTTTATATAACGTACATAAATACCACATGCCAATTTTCGAGCTCATATAGTGTACGATGTATCTCCCACAAAAGTTTTATATTAGCATAAATTGACTTTTCGTAATACCGAGCCTTAGGGTAGTATTACATTTCTGTAAATATTTACCATACGAGGTTTTACATCGTCCAGGTTATGATGGCCCTTGGACATGGTCCATCGTCTTCTGATCGAGGGGGCTATGTAATTTGGATGGTTTGCTGTTGTGTGGCCAATATTTTTTCCAAACTTGGCGACAGAATGTGGAGAATCTTGTTTATTGTACATACAATGGTTACCATTCTCTTTTCGACCATTTCTTTCCTTAGAATAATTCCACTGTGACTCTTTTATATTAATCTTTGGACGGTATAACCAAACTATATTGACCATATGATGTGAATATAAATATACGTCATTACATTTCTAGCCTTAGGCCAACTATGTTTGGGTTCGATACCAGTCTAACTGGATGAAACTGCATACCAGTAATTTACAATGAGCGAATGTCTATCCAACTTCCACAACCTGTTTATCAGGTAATACCTCTTACCCTTTTTTTCTTTTTTTCTGGATGGGAAATCATCAATTGACTTCTCCCGCTCTGGGTGGAGCGGGAGGGCGTGTCAGACTTTTACTGACTAAAACCCACCCGTGTTCCTTCAGTTGCCCATGTGCCAGGGTCACGGTATCTCTTTCGAACAATCTCGCGACCCTGGCAGAGCTCTTACCCCTTGGTAAGGTTTGGAGTCAGACTTTCAGACTTCTGACACTCACAAAGACTTTTAAAGAGCTACAAATGACAGCCAGGGCCATAGGTTTAACTTGCTGTCCGAGGCATGAAAGGATCTCTATATGTAATGGGTAGTCACATTGTATCAATTTGTGTTTGTTACGTATTTTATTTCTTTATTTACATACGTATTTTATGCCTTATAAATTATGTTTTGCGTTATTCTGCGGGTATTTTGGGACCGACAAATACAATGTTTTATTTTTGCATTAATATTTCCGTGTGGTACGTGGACTTAAAGAATAGCAACATCCAATTTTTAGGGTTCCGTAGCCAAATGGCAAAAACCAGAACCGTTATAGATTCTTCATGTCTGTCTGTCTATCTGTCTGTCCGTCCGTATGTCACAGCCACTTTTTTCCGAAACTATAAGAGCTTGCTGAGCAACTTTGAATTTATAGACCAGCCGAACCGTGAGTGTCCACGTTCGGCTAGGTCATAACAGGCAGGACGCACTGATTGAAGACTTTCATCTTTAGGCTCTGCGGAATACGCGACGAGAAGACTCGACGAAGGAAATCTTATGCATAAACCGTGAAAACCTACAGGTTTGTACGGAACCCTCGGTGCGTGAGTCCGACTCGCACTTGGCCGGTTTTTTCTCGTGAATGTTGTAAGAAGCGACTAAGGAAGTTACTAGAGAATTGGCAGCAGCGTTCTCTATGCATTTTACCACCATTCTGCGATTGCCAACCCGCCTGCCAAGCGTGGGGATTATGGCAAACCCCCCCAAATTGAGCAAGGTCTATGTCTAGCAGTGAACGTCATTTACCTAAAATGATATGGCGATAAATAATCAGTTTGACGGCGGTTGGTTTTGCGACCATAAGAGACTCCTAATAATTTATTTTATAATAGACTATCTAAGACCCTCCGCGGTTAACCTACGCTTTCCGCGGTCGGTCCGTGCCTTGAAAAGCATTTTAAGCCGTGATCCCGGTTGTCATCAATAGCTCTTTGACAGTTGTTACAGGTAGTCAGAAACTCGAAATTCATGTCAAGGGGTATTGTATTATCGAGTAAATAGATTGTGGAGGTCAGAATAGATAAGCAGTCACTCCATGTAAAATTCTAGCATCAAACTGCATCCAGTTAGACTGGAAGTTGTCCTCAATACCAATAGTTGGGAAAAGGTAAGGCAGATGTCATTTACCCACATACCCACGCATATGAGAGAATAAGACAATGTAGAAAATGTCTGATAAAGACAATAATAATAAATAATATAATAATAATATTCCACAACTATCACACAACGCCATCTAGTCCCAAACTAAGCAGAGCTTGTGTTATGGGTACTAGACAACTGATAAACATACTTATATATTTCTAAATACATACATATTATAGATAAATTACACCCAGACACAGAACAAATGATCGTGCTCATCACACAAACATTTGTCCTGGGTGGGAATCGAACCCACGACCTCCGGCATAGCAGTCAGGGTCACTAACCACTAGACCAACAGGCCTGTCAATGACAATGTAGTGCCTTTAAGTTCTAATTGTACCTAGACTATTTCCCCATAGTAAGTCCCATTAAAGTAATGAACTCAACACTTCTTACGCCAGCATAAAGTAAAGCATTAATTGATTTCATGGTTGAAATAAAATCCAGCATTTTCCACCCTCGTTATCAACAATATTCTTAAAACATCTCCACCACAGAGTATAATTACACTATCTATAAGCAGACAATTTCTTACAACGCGTTGATCATTAAACTTGAAAGTGAGAACAGGCAGGTTAGATGTCAAACGACAAGTTAAGACAAGTTACTAGAAACCGCTACAAAAGATGGTGTTCAGCTTACAAAGTACAAGCGTAGATATTTGCAGAAATAACATACATGAATGTAATTATAATTGGCTTTAAATCCTTGAGTGATGATACCTGTGAGTTGAACGTGCAGAAATTTAACTCGGAGAAACTAGTATATAGGAATTAACAAGTGGGTTTTTATAAACGGTCGCGAGGATAATACTTCATTATGTAAGATGGAGAAGTAACCAAAGTTGGTGCTGGTGGTAATAAGCTCCACTTATAGCTTTGCATTTTTGGTTTTAAGACATGCCGGTTTTCATACGATGTTTTCCTTCACCGTTTTGAGAGCAGTGATAAAACAATTTGAATAAAGTAAAGCGGGTGTCTGATTTCTTGGTGAATTTTACACCCTTCTACCTCCAAAAAACGACTGTCACAACTTTTTCTTTAGGCGAAATGCATTACTTTATCCTTAAAAAAACCGGCCAAGTGCGAGTCGGACTCACGCACCGAGGGTTCCGTACAAATCTGTAGTGTTTAATACCTCTACGCGTTCATGAGGAAAGGGGTAGTAAGTTTAAATTTATTAAAAATATTTTTATTAATAGGTTGGGGAAAAAGTTTCTTCGCATTTTTTAAGAAAATTCAAACCATTTTTTAATAAAGTTTATTTACATTTAACTAAAGTATGTAGGTACCATTTTGTTCGATAACTTTTTGCCATCTTGTAGGTAGGGACATGATCCCATTGCTATAGAAATTTTTGGACTTCTGGTCAAAATACCGCGACAAGTGGTTTTGGCAGTCCTCTCGTGATGTTAACCTGACACTGCCTAAAGAATTCTGAAGAGACCGAAACAGGTGGAAATCTGAAGGTGCAAGGTCAGGACTATACGGCGGATGCATTAACACCTCCCAGCCAAACTCTCTTAATTTTTGTTGGGTGGCTAAAGATGTGTGAGGTCTAGCGTTATCATGATGAAAAACCACACCCCTTCTGTCGATTAATTCCGGCCGCTTTCTCTCAACTTCTTGCTTTAATCTCATCAGTTGTTCGCAGTAGAGTTCAGAATCGATGGTCCTGCCTGGTGGTAACAGCTCATAATGAATAATGCCCTTCTAATCTCACCACACACACAGCATCACCTTGTTGCGAGTTAACCCGGGTTTCGCCACAGTCTGTGAAGCCTGACCGGCCTTTGACCACGACCTTTTTCGCACGTTCTTGTCATACGTGATCCACTTTTCATCACCAGTTATCAGCTTCTTCAAAAATGGTTCGGTTTCATTACGTCGTAATAAAGAATCACAAATGAGTACACGGTTCATTAGGTTTCTTTCAGTGAGCTCGTGAGGTACCCAAATGTCGACCTTTTTTGTGTACCCAGTTTTTTTCAAATGCGCCAAAACTGTTTTGTGGTCAATTTCCAGTTCTTCAGCTACGTCGTAACTACTGGTATGCCGATCTTGCTCCACTTTTTCAAAAATGGCATCCATTTTATCCGTAATAGGGCGACCAGAGCGACGTGCTTCTTTGACATCAAAATTTCCGGATTGAAAACGCTTAAACCAAATTTATGCTACTCTCACAGACACTACACTAGGTCCATAAACATCGCAAATTTTTTTCGCGGCTTGCGTTGCATTTTTACCTTTTTTGTAGTAAAATTTTAAAATGTATCGAATTTCTTCATTAGATTCACTCATCTTGACGGTACGAAAAACAAATGAAAATCACACAATTTTCTAATTTGAATTTGGAATTATGTTCTTTAAAATTTAAACTTTCAATGATACCAAAACCAGCCAGATACAAATAGTATAGCCAAAGAGATTTTATTACAAGTTCATACATACTATAATGCGAAAAGACTTTTTCCCCAACCTAATATTAATGTAACTAAAAATGTACGGTTTTCGCAGTTTTTCCTTTATCTGTACTATAAGACGTTGCTTTGTACCAAATTTCAAAATTCTAGATCGACTGGAAGTACCCTTTAGGTTTTGATTCCCTTGCGAGTTTCGAAAATTTGCGGAAGTTTGCGGCATAAACGGCTATATTTTTGATTGCGTTAGCTTAGATGTTTGATTTTTTCACAGCTCCAAGGGACAGTAGACGTGAGTATTTGATATAAATTTCAGCTTAATACCTCCTCGCATTTCTGAGAAAAAGGGTCTTGGCAGACGGACGGACGGACGGACAACAAAGTGATCCTATAAGGGTTCCGCTTTTTCCTTTTGAGGTGCGGAACCCTAAAAACGAACTCAAAACTTGCATAAATCCAACTGACATCACAACCTGCAGCATACTAACATCGCCTTAATCTATATTCGTGCACATCGGCCCGGTGCTTATATTGTGTGCACCAAACTATTGTGTTATGGACAGAATAATAGGCCGCTGTTATGTAGGGTTAACGAGATATACACAGTGCGATATATGGAGGGTAGACAAATATAGAAGTTATGTGGTTAGAGAGGTTAAGACATGCAGTTAAGAGGCAACAGTCTGGAAGACAAGAGTTCGAAATTCGAAATAGATCTTGATCGAACTTTTTGTATAATTTCTTAAATAGACCTGAGCCTTTTAATTATATGGGAAAGATCAAGGTCGCTTTTTTTTGGGTTAATTCGGTGCTGGTACCATAGAATGATTCATTTAATCAAAAGCTTTACATACGATTCGTTGATCGCCGAATCGTATTATATTTAAAAAAAACTGGCCAAGTGCGAGTCGGACTCGCGCACAAAAAGTTCCGTACCATTATCGGCAAAAAAATCACGTTTGTTGTAAGGGAGCCCCCTTAAATATTTATCTTAATCTGTTTTTTAGTATTTGTTGTTATAGCGGCAATAGAAATACATCATCTGTGAAACTTTCAACTCTCTAACTATTACGGTTCATGAGATACAGCCTGGTGACAGACGGACGGACGGACGGACAGCGGAGTCTTAGGGGTTCCGTTTTACCCTTTGAGTACGAAACCCTAAAAAAGAAACTAATTTATCATTTAAAATGGTAGACTTTTATAATTAAGTCTAACCGGAAGTACGATATCACTACATAGTATAAAACAAAGTCGCTTCCCTCTGTCTGTCCCTATGTATGCTTAGATCTTTAAAACTACGCAACAAATTTTGATGCGTTTTTTCTAAATAGATAGAGTGATACAAGAGGAAGGTTCATACGTATAATACGTGGCCAAAGCCGCTGGCAAAAGCTGGTCTTAATATAAAGAAAATGTTTTGATAATGCGCTCAATGCACTGCTGTTAGCTAAATCTAAAGTTTTTGTTTTTATTCAATATATTATTCTATTTTACCATCACCATTGTTTACAATATAAAGTCGGTGAAAGCCTTTAACTCTCAAGTTACGTTTTAACAAACCAATAATTAATATTTCTTATATTATTGGAAAATATGTCCTAATATTTCGAGAATAAATAAACAGCATGATTATTTGAGGATATTTTCATCAATTTAGACCATACATTTGAAATATGTTAAAACAAACAAATGTTCAGGTCGGTTTGTAAACCGAAATACAATATATCGTCAGTTTGTTTAGGTTGGGTTAGTTTACAATACTTCAAATAAATAGTGTGTTTGCATACGTTCACAGTTTGTAATAAAGGAAAATATAATGTTTCAGCTGTTTACATACTAACAACACTTCAAAATGATTGGAAGATGGACATGGTTGGTTTATTTGTTACCTTTATGTTTATACTATTTCATATTTCAGGTTTTCAGTGAGTCATGAGTTTATTTGTTCAAATAAGTAACTATATGGAACTAAGTGTCATCAAAAATGAATAAAAGATGAATAGATACCGTTATAGGAAATCGTTTCATACCTTACGAGTTACGCCTAATGTAAAACTATATTTTGAAATTTCTTGTTTCCACGATCCACCTCTTCGCATCACATCGCCTATTCACGCTATACTTCGCTTTTGCTTAGTGTTTTTCTCGGGAAGTAAAAAGTGCGGATAAAGAGCTTTAATCTACTTTGCCTTTTTTTGGGGTGGAAACTCATCGTATTTATTTATTTATTTATTAAAACTTTATGCACAAGTAAAAATACTGTACAAAGGCGGACTTAATGCCTGAGGCATTTTCTACCAGTCAACCTTAGGGTGATGCAGACAAAAACATGGCAGGTGCAACATAAGGGATAGATAACTCGAAAAACAATGAATAATAAATACATACATACATACATCCATATCACGAAAATGAACATAATTATGAAGTCTTCTGCTCTCCGTGTTCCTTCAGTACATGTTAGGGCCTCGGTAACTCTTTCGAATGAATCTCGCAACCCTGTCAGGGTCTATTAGCCTAATATGTTAAGACCTTCCTTAAGAATTCCAATTCTTTGGACTATCAAAAACATTTTTTTTTTTTTCAAATCTGACTTGGAGTTGCACATATTATCGCATATTAACAAACAACCAAAGAAAACGGACAAACTGTTTAGTTATATTACTTATTAGTAAAGATATATACTCTGAAATTAAGAATTGCCAAACTTAAGTGAGTGGAAGGACACATTGCTCACAGAATAAATAGCTGATGGAGCCGAAAGGTTCTGGAGTGGCGACCGCGTACCGTAGGGTTAAGCGTTGGATGGCCTCTCACCGGCGAGCAATGGGTAGCTTGCCGCCCGGTAAGGACCAGGCCCGTGTCAACGGCGCGTAGTGTTCCACACGCGCCTTAAAGAGATCTCAGCAGAACTGAAGGGGTCTGCTAGGACTGATGCCTGCCAGGGTCACGAGATTGTTTAAACGAGATACCGTGGCCCTGGCATATGAGTAACTGAAGGAACACGGTTGAGTTTTAGTCAGTAAAAGTCTGATACGCCCTCCCGCTCCGCCCAGAGCGGGAGAAGTTTTTTGATGGGGAAATTATCAAAACACCAAAAAAAAATGGCCTCCCACAAGGAGGAACAATGATCTGGTGAAATCTGTAAGAATTTGTTGGACACGAGAAGTACAAATTAATTGAAGTGGTGGTGCTAGGAGGAGACCCACATATGTCTAGCAGTGGCATTGTCCGGCTAAAATGATGATGATGACGTTCAAATGAACATGCCGTCTAAATAGATGCAATGAAACTTGAACTGTAACGCAACAGTTACGCGACTTTGTTTCTAAGTTTGTTATATTTCATGTAACGTGTCACTTAATTGTGAACCCATATTTATAGAATAAGCATGCTTTTTTATCATTTATCCCCATTTCCACAGAGAATTCAAGGACATAAAGGTTTAAAAAGGTACTAACAAAACCCCCAAAAAAACAAAAACTCAGACACACGCATCTGTATATTTCCCCGGAAAATCCACTGCGTCGAATCAGGTCAGGTGTCAAACATAACTCATGAAAAACATGACCCTTCTTCCAACTTCGGCGTCGGGTAAAAAGTTGATGAAGCCATGCAAGAAGTGGCCATCAGTCATAACCGCCTGTGGCCGGGACGTACCATTTATCAAAGCCTGAAAATCTACATGACTAGGCCTGAATTCGGACTTTTAGTTTGTGAACTAATATACTTTCTATATTATTGTGGGCCATGTATTATTTTCAGATTCCAAATACAATATGTTGTACCTGACAGACGATGATACAAAATGTACGTAAGTTATTACAATACTGAGCACGAGGGCCTGCTAAGTATGAGGTCCTGACTTCTATTACCAGGACGGACAAAAAGTTATTGAGTTTTTCCATCTGTTTTTTTTTTCCTTTGCACCTCGGAGTCTGGATTTGTTCCCGGATGATAGCAATAGTTTCACCCCCTATTACATTCAACTTAGCCATAACAGGCGCAATGTGGATGTACCTTCTATAGGTACAACTCTGCCTTACCCTACAGAGAATACAGGCGTTATGTTGTATTATGATTTTTATTATGACGATGGTGACACGAAGGTTACTGACGTTTGCATTGTGTTTTGAATTCTTCTTAATTGACTGCTAAGTGTGAAAAGAGTAGATGACCAGTCTAGTGCAGATGGCTGAAATTATGACCTGGACAAAAAAAAAAAACAGTCACCGTGTGATGCGAGCTTAAAGTTTCTTCAGAAGACAATGACCCACTTTCACTGGTACTGAGTTGTAATCAGAGAATTATGGTCGGAAAATTTTGTTTTCTTTGCGTGTAGACGTTTTTTCAATAATACTTAGAAACATACAAAAACTAAATGTAAGTACTTTGAAATAATGAACGTTGGATGGTAGGTGGGATTTTGTAAAGGTGAAGCTATGGAAAATAGATTTTATTGACCCATCGCCACTAGTAGACACCATACTACATGGTTGCAATAATAACGTATCGCTAGAACTATGAATAAATTTATCGAACTGATAAACTTTATTTTAACACCGACATTATGTCTAATGCCGCTGGTGAGATAGCATTTTTTTATCAATGGTTAATTAATAAATGTCCTTGGTAAGTAGTGGTCGTCAGACTTTTGGGCTTCTGACGACCTGACTGTTAAAGATGCTTGAATGACAACCGGAATCAACGGCTTAACGTGCTCCCTGAGTTACGAAGTGATCTCGATATGTAAAGAAGGTGACCCATCCATGCACCGACTACGGCAACCGAAACTTAACCTAATCTATTCTAATATATGGGATTATAAATATATCTGGCGACAAATAGTGTGTATTTTACACTTCTGCCTACAACTACTGGGAACACTGTGCACTGGCTTGGTATTATGACGTTGTCATAAAAGTAAAACTAATAAACAATATATGGAAATATGCGATGTTTGTTGCCAATACTAACAAAGTTTTGAGATTTCGTCCGAAATGCATGTAGTGCTACGCCGTAGCTGGTGTAGCAATATTGCTACGACGTAGCAACGTTATGACAGATTTATCGATGGAGTTTATTTTTACACGCTTTATATTAGCTTCACTTGTATGTTTGTATATTTGTATGTTTGTTTGTAACCGACTCCTTATAGCGCGATTTTGACCCACTTTAAACGACCAGATTTCATTCAAACTTTGCACACCTGTCAAGGACCGATGACAATGCAATAATTTCATAAATTTGTGCCATTATCCTTGCCAAGGTTACCAGGACAGCAGAAAAACTGTCACAAACTAAGCGTAGTTGACGACGTATGTCAGCGGACATACGTCTCAAAATTCGAAACACCCTAAAAAATAGAAAATAAACTATAGTTTAAAAAAACTAAAAACACGCTTCTATTGAAAACCAAACTAAAAAGTACAAAATAATAGAAAAAAAGCGTGGGGTGCCTGATATCAATAAAAAAAAAATACCTTAAAAAGCACCCCACGCTTTTTTTCTATTATTTTGTACTTTTTAGTTTGGTTTTCAATAGAAGCGTGTTTTTAGTTTTTTTTAACTATAGTTTATTTCCATTATTTAAAGTAATTTTTATTTGAGAAAGTCCTGTTATGCTGATCCAAGTTGTGCTGTTTAAACTTGTGTATGTTTATATGTAGGGCTTTGACATTTATTCGTTAAAGGGGTATACCCTTTGGTAAGGACTGTTTGTTTGCTACCCAGTAACTGAGTTGTGAAGGTAGACTTAAAGTCGACTTCAAAAATAGTTGGGAAAGGGCTAGACAGATGATGATAGTAAAAGTCGAGCCTATTACCAGTAACTAGGTTCTCCTTACGTTGTTTTCTGCTTAATTTTGTTCATAAAACAGTGGGTTTATAACATAAAACAATTAAGAACCTGAACTAATGGGGATGTTGTGCTTACGGCAATGAAGTTGCGTCCGCAACACGGAAGGAAATAATTACTTCGCATTAAGACGGAAAATGCACAGTTTATTTAGTCTTATTACGTTGTTTGTTCAAGATATTTACGGAAAATATTAATATGGGGATAATTGGGTGGAGTAGTAAACAGGTAAGTGCTTAAACAAGGTCAAGATTGTACTTAAAATGTCGTGTTTTTAGAATTTTAATCCTGTTACTGGAATTTTCTCTACTATGTTTTTCTTGACGTTTATTGGTTTTCGATATTGTTTGATATAATTTTCACTTTGTAAGAAAAACAGAGTTCATGGATAATTATTAAAAAAATACAAAAAATATTTAAGCTTGACATCAGAAGACCGGTCATTTTCATAATATTAACTCTGACCCGACTATGAAGTGACGTGATCATTCGATTGCGGACTAGGCGCGGCCTTGCGGGCGGCAAACAATGGGTAGCTCGCCGGCCGGTAAGGACCAGGCCCGTGTCGACGGCACGTAGTGTTCCACGCGCGTCTCAAAGAGATGTCAGCAACAACTGAAGGGGTTCGCTAGGATCGATGCCTGCCAGGGTCGCGAGATATGTTCGAAAGAGATACCGTGGCCCTGGCATATGGGCACTTAAGGAACACGGGTAGGTTTTAGTCAGTAAAAGTCTGACACGCTCTTCCGCTCCACCCTGAGCGGGAGACATCATTTGATGATTTTCCAACCACGCAAAAAAAACGTGACCATCAATGTCCCGGGGTTTGATTCAAAATCAAAAGTCATTTTAAAATTAGGCTGAGAGTCAGCAGTTTTTAAACGTCAAAATTACATAAGATCGTCTGCCCAAGCGCCCGCACTTCATCACTTTCTAGTGCTTTAGCTGGGAATAACCCAACCAGCAAAAACTAGGCTTACAACAATCTCAAGACTACTGTTTTGTTGCTCTTACATCACTCCTATATAATGATATAAGCCTGGATTTGGGCACCAATTATAAGCATATTTAGTTTAATATCGTTCTAATATCAGTCTAATTGAATGCTGTTTGCAGTTACTGAAATCTAGCCAAAATTAATTTAAGCTGACTTAGGCTAATATTGCTTTTACGTTAGTACCATGTAAGCCTGCATAGGCTTATATAGGTCTAAGGTTAGAATATTTTGAGAATTTTCGTCAAATCCAACTTAAAAGTTCGTGTGCGTGTTGGTTTGAAATTAAATGAAAACAAATTAAAGTTGCGTGAAGTTAATGTTTATACTGTGCGGTACGGCACTTTAGTATAAAAGTAAAAGTAGTTATACGGTAAGTAATCGTATTGGAATTTATTATTTACTGTCAATTAGACCTCGTTTTACGCTTCAAAATTCATGCGCCTTGTTAAATAAGGTATTTCTTGTTCTCGTTTAATTATTTTATTTGTTATTTTGTATTGATAGTGTCGCCATTAGTATAGCTGCATTTTACAAGTGCACTATTAGACTAATGTAAGATTGTTTACTCTAATTTTAGCATTCGGTATACTAAGGATAACTCCATATTGGAATAAATTAGGGTTCCTTGCAATTTTACTTAAACCCATAAATCGACAGAGAGAAAAAATCTTCGGCTATACGGACACGAAGACGGCGCGCGCGGCGCGGGTGGCGGGATGCGGCGTAGCAGTCTAGCAGTGCCCGCGCGTCTCACGTCTGGATTGACGTAGTGTTGTGAATTTCATTCTTTGCTTTTTTAACGACCGACGCACGTTTCAAAATTTTATTGTAAATATGTTGAACCAAAATCACTCTAATATCATACTTATCCAGTGGTTTTGATCTTATATTAGTTTCAAATAAGATCAGAAATGCACGTACTCACAGTACTCTTATACTATGCTGATATTAGTCTGACATCTTACAATAGCATTTAGCAAGTCTAATATAAAATCAAACGAGCTTAGAAAATACCCACATAAGAGCAAGTTTTTCTCAAATGCAACTAGTCTTAGTAAATGCTCTTGTATACATATATGAGACTTGGTTATGAGACTGAGCATTCTTGAGGCCATACCGGCTTGTCTAAAAGTAATATAGGATCGATGGTATGTTCTAAAACAAATATAAGAGCGCTTTAAGCCTACTACTCTTAAAAAGTGCGAGTTCTGAGACTGTTTTGCTGGTTGGGAAGTGACGCAACAAGCTCCCCAGCAACACAACAACGGCACCATTTTTAAGAAAAGTAAGCAGTTAGTATCTTAGCTTCTTCACAAAGTATTAACAAAGTCGCTTCCCGCGTCTGTACGCTTAGATCTTTTAAACTACGCAACGCATATTAATATAGTTTTCATCAAAAGACCGAGTGATTCAAGAGGCAGGATTTTATACGCCGACAAAGCCGCTGGCGAAAGTTAGTTCACTATAAACGTCGCTAATACTGGTTTAGAATTAATCCCCGTACCTCAAAAAGAAAAACGAAATCCTTATAGGATCACGTTGTTGTCCGTCCGTCCGTCCGTCCGTCTGTCAGTCTTTCAAGACCCTTTATCTCGGCAACGCGTGGAGGTATCGAGTTGAAATTAAAACGTTATACTCAAGTCTAAAGTTTCTTGAAGCTGTGAAAAACGAAACTTCTAAGTTAACTTGAAAGAAAGATACGGCCGGTTATGCCGCAAAAAACGTATATTGCGACACTCAAGGGAATCAAAATGTACAGGGCATTTCCCGTTGACCTAGAACTATGAAAATTGGCAAGTAATACCATCTTATACTACTAGTTTAGGGAAAAATCTGAAAACTATACATTTGTAATTAAATCATAAAAAAACAGGCTCGGAACCCTCGGTGGGCGATTCCGACTTGCATCTGTCCAGTTTTTTCTGTTCATCACCCAATGACCCACCTCAAAACCTTATAAACATGATATTACGAGCTGGGGTTCGGGATGAATAAAATTTTGCCCAATTACACAAAAAACAGTAACAGATTATTGAAATAATCACAATGCAGTAACCAGAAACTTTTATCAGAATCACTTGTCTCACTTGTAGTTCAGTGTTTTGCATTCGTAACCGAACTGTCTTCATAGTCTAACAATCCGCAATTTACGTATATATACCTGACTTAATTGCCCATAATATTTGCGAGCATTCGTGACACACTGCCACTGTATCAATGTTAGCGGCTATGTCTCTAGATAGTAGCAGAACAGATAGTTCCGGTATTCGATAATAGATGGCGGTAGCGTTTATAGATAATCCAGTCCATGTAGTACGTGTAACTTGATAATAGATGGCGGTGCTTGACGTGTCATGTCTTAACGTACTACGTAACAATAAAACCGTTTTAAAAATATTACAAAAACAAAGTGTAAAATCAATCTAACTGGCATTTTTCCAACTAAGTCGGAATTAGCTTCCAGTCTAACCGGATGCAGTTCCATACCAGTACTTTACATCGAACTACCTATCCTCCACAACCCAGTTACTAGGTAATACGATCTAACACATAATATATCTAAGTCTAAGTAATGTTTTGGCACCAAGTAACAACACTAGGAGTACCACTAACAACTGACGTTTACCGGAAACAAATAATACATTTTACTAAGTTCATGCTGACTAATAATGTCTCTTGGTTGTCTGAGGAAAATATATGTAAGTGAATATGTAAGGGTGGGTTTGTGTCCCAGATGTTTAGAATTAAGATCTGAGCTACAAGATGAGCCGTTTGGCCAAAAACGTTTTTAACACACTTTTATTACAAATTTGTTATCTATGTAACGGAATCTTTGAACGAGATTTTGACGCCCTTTAAAACGTCGAATTAATTTAAAACTTTGCACACTTATCAAAGACCGATGAGAATACGATAATTTCATAAATTTGTGCCATTGTCTTAGACAGTATCATCAGAACAGCAAAAAAGAAACGAAAACCCGCTTTTGTAGCTAGCCGATTTAAAAATAGTTTTAAAAACTAAATAACACACTTTCAAAAGAAAACTAAAAAGAAGAAATTAATTGAAAAAAGCGTGGGGTGCTTGTCTTTACCCGTTTAATTAAGGCTTTGAATGTTACCGAGTCCATAAGGGCAGTGGTGATGACGTGTAAATAGCCTGCACCTTTTCCTAGGTTGTTTTTAAGAACTAACCTAAATTTGAATTAAGAATATAAGTAATGGCGGGCCTCAAATTTCCACATTGATGAATCCTCGTGAAACCAATACAAAATAATTAAAAGCAGCAAAGCTTACCCACGTACCTTGCCAATCCAGAGATCCAGTCAGACCCAGGCAGATGACTCGTTCATGGGCGCGTAATGGCGTGGGTATGTGCTGCCGGCCGGCTAGCTAAATCTTGTCAAATCCACCGGTAGAATGGTTCAAACTCCAAAAATCAACACTGCACTATAAGTTCTCAATGAAGCACAGATGCAGGTCCATTTATTTTACGAATATCTTCAAGATTTCAGCAAAACGGAATTTTTTGAAGGGCGCACACATAATCGGAGCGCGGAGGCGTACAGAGCACTCATCTTTTTCTCCCGCTAATGCCATCTATCGGCAATGTTGCGAGAATACTCAAGAAAGTTTCGATACATTGGCGTTGCAGCAAATATCGGTGCGGGAATTCATCAATTGAGAAACTAAAATATTTAATTTGAAATAATAAACTATTATGTTCTATGGGAGAATCCTAAAATATTGTTATTTAATTTTTTTATATTGGTAAAAGCATTGACGCTTCACCAGGCAGTGTTGGCATAATGGTAGCAGCTCCAGCTTACGAGTTGTAGGTCATGGGTTCAATCCCAGGTAAGTGTTTTAATTTGTGTAAATAATTACATCACTGGTATCAAAACAGTGAAGGTAAATATTGTGAGAAAACCAATGCAATGTCCGTGGAACAAAAATTCGAAATTTGTGATATTATACCTGTGGGCCCAGTCCACGTGATAGATTACAGCCCAGTCCGTCTCAAAGTGAGAAGGCCACTGTCCCAGTAGTGGGAAAATTCAGGGCTAATTATGAGACGGTAGAAGTACCTTACCTGCAATTTACCTCAAACCAGTCGCTTTCTGAACACACACCGCTCACAACCGACATCACAACACGTTAAATAAAGTACCTATTCATATTAGTGCATATTTTCTGCCTCTCTTTATGAAGTGTGCTCCGAGCTCGCTGTACGTGTATAGATGCATAAATAACAACGAAAGTGCCTGCAGTTGACCTTAAGTGAGCACACTACGGCATACACAGCCTTCACAACCGTAATTTTCTTTGTTGGGAATTTTCAAAGCGATGAAAATATGCAGGTGAACCCGTATTTTAGGAAGAATTACCGTTTAGCAGTAGAGTTACATTTTAGAAGCAGATGTTAATAGTAAAGATTGAGCTGTCTTGTGTAATTCATGATGTATTGAAATATTGTATTATTAGCTCTTGGTTGCGACTTCGTATGCGTCGTAGCGTCTTCGTATGTCGTCAATAGAATAAAATAGCAGCTATTTTCAAATTATCTTATATACTATTGGAACGAAGTTCCTTATCGCGCGTTGTGAAAGGGGGCTAGATGGAAAAAATTCTTACGAAAAGTTGTCACGACATGCTTTAACCGACTTCAAAAAAAGGACGAGGTTTCTCAATTCGACCGTATATATTTTGTATGTTGTTGTTTTTTTTGTTGTGAGTAGAGAGGGAGAGAGGGAGAGAGGGACAGCGGGAATGGGGGGTGAGGGGAGAGGGGGGAGAGGGTGATTGGGGGGAAAGAGAGGGAGAGGGAGAGAGGGAGAGAGAGACAGAGGGAGAGAGAGAGGGAGAAAGGCGGAGAGAGTGAGGGAGAGAGAGAGAGAGAGAGAGGTAGAGAGAGAGGGAGAGAGAAGGAGATAGGGAGAGAGAGATAATATTTTTGTTGAGTGTATACAGGTTTTTTGTACATAATAAATAATTAAAAAATTATAACTATTATGAATCCTGGAAAGGAACTTCGTTCCATCCGGGTGCCCCTTGACACCTCTAAAGCTTTTTTGTAGTTCTGGTCCTAGCAGCCAAAATAAACAAAGTTAACACTAGTGACGCGGGAGTAACCGTATGTGTGAGAAGCAGGTCGACACCCACAACCCACAGCTGTGGTAGTAACGAATGGCCGTAATTAAAATACTATAAATGTAGATTATAAACACACGGGATTTCTCATTAGCCTTCACCTCACTAAAGCCATTTATTTATAACCGCCTTCAGAAAAAGGAGGTTTCCAATTCAGTTGTTTTTTTTTTTTGTTATTCCCCCAGAACTACGTCATTTATATTATAAACTGTTTTGAAAATGTCTTCTTTTCTGTGAGGGTATATGTATTTATAGAGTTGTTCTATGGACAAGTTCTGATAAGTGTTTTCTAAATTAGCTTCTATATTACGTATATTTTCCATTTAGTGTATATTGATGATGTTATAATAATGGTTGTTTTAATTCATCATTTCAGCCGCAAGACGTCCACTGCTGGACTTAGGCCTCCCCCAATTTGGGGGGCTTTGCCATAATCACCACGCTTGGCAGGCGGGTTGGCGATCGCAGTATGGTGGTAAAATGCATACTGAACGCTGCTGCCCATTCTCTAGGAAGTCCCTTAGTCGCCTTTTACGACACCCACGGGAAGAAATGGGGTGGTGTTATTCTTTACGTCCGGCACCACACGGTTGTTTTAATTATAACCGCTTATTAATCGTTATTTTCGCACAAACGTTTTTTATCACAAAAGAAATCCAAACCTTTTCAATTTCTATTTAATAATTACCTATATCAATGAAATGTCTTCTCAGAATATTCTAGACATTTGAATTCTACTCAATTAGAATGTAATCAATACAGATTATATTTAATTGGTTAAGAGTTCGTCTCATCTGAACAATACCTTAGATTCCAATAGTTTCTAAATTTCTTAATAATTGAAGGCATTGAATTCTTCAATTAAGTTAGAACAAGTAATTTCAGAACAAATTACGAACACTTATTCAGAAATTAAGCTCAGATAGAACATGTTTAAATTATTTAAATTAAAATACTTACTCGTCTAACATCAGTGTGATTCGCTTGAAATTGATTAAACATTTTGATTTAGAATGAAAATAAGTTGAAAGAAGTCTTTTCATGTATAAAATTTAAATTCAAATATACTTATTATTATAGGATTTTTAACGGTCTGGTATAGCAAAGCGTTAGAGAACACGCTGTTACTTAAAGACGATTCTTCTAAGCACGGTTGTTTTAGTACATTGATTCACTTGCCTTTCATTAGAAATAATGAAAACAAAATGCATTTATTGGAATGACAGCAAAAAAAAACATCTTAAAACTATAACAAAAGAAACTTCTCAATAATAGAACAAAGCAACGTCTCTATATCATTATCACAGTGCAAATATTTAACTCATATTGTCAAATTCACTACCTGAAAGCTAATTCTCGTGAGTAATAACGTTCAAAACGTTCGTTAAAAACGTTCTAGTCGCAGTCTTATCTCGGCCCTACCAGGGTCGTAAAAATTTTCGAAAGAGTTACCGTGGTCCTGGTATTCGCAACTGAAGGAAAACGGGTGGGTTTTAGTCAGTAAAAGTCCGACACGCCCTTCCGCTCCACCCAGACCAGGTGTGGGTGGAAAATCATTAAATGATGTCTCATTTGATGATTTTCCAACCACAAAAAAAAATCTCATTGCGGTGACAATCAAATGTCAGAAATGTAAGGAAACTGGAGGTATTTTTGAAAGATAACAGATCAGATAGTGTTTAGCATTCTTGAAATTTCGTGAATTTTCAAACATCACCGTTCTCTACACAAAAATATACATTCTATATTCATACAACAAAAAATAACATGACGTCGCGTAATGACGGAGACGCATGAAGCCGTCAAACTGATAATTACGTCAATCTGTAACTTGACATCCGACGTCGACGTCGTTGCTGCAACGTTCGTGCAGTCATCCGTGAAAGAGATAAACATACATGTCTGTATAAAGTACATTTATTTATGTTATGCGGAGGAATGAGAAACGATGTGGGGAGAAAGTTTTGACTATGAATGCGGACCGTCATAAGTCTAAAAACGACCAAAGAAATGATAAATAAGCTGTTTATTTGACAACTAATAAAAATAACGAATAGACAGTCATTCAAAATCAAAAGTGATTAGAGAAACCTAAAGATGATGTTCAAACAACTATTCTATTGAGATTGTAGATCTTTGAATTTGCCTATATATATACGATTTAATACAAGAATTTCAACTTTAAATCGTTATAGATCCTGAATGCTAATTTAAAATGAAAAAGATGAGAGAAACTTAAATATGATGTTCTTTTTTTTTCACAAAATGGAGTCAGGTTGCCGCCATATTGAATTTCGATAACTGTCACATCTGATATCTACCAACCCGCACTGGGTCCGTGTGGTGGATAACGACCTTCTCACCGAGAGGAGGCCTGGGTAAAGCCTCCGCCTCACTAGTGGGAAAATTATAGACTGATTATGCAATGACAAGTAAAGTGAAGTCTTTAGTTAAAGTATTTTCCTTACATTCATATTTTAGAACAGAGTCAGCCGTCTCCAAATTCGTAGCGTCATGCAAACAGTAAATACTGCAGTAAATATACGAATTTAACGCCAACGAATGTGATTTCAGCTTCACTACTGGTGTATTTACCCGTATTGTGGTGACTTGAGGTAGAAGCGCTTCGGTCCCAGAGTGTATACGAACTGCCTGGGAGGAAATTGAAATCCTCGCGGCTTCTGCGCAGTGGGAGACGAGATAGTGGTCCGCAAAACAAATATATGCTCCAGAGCTTCCGGTAGTAGCTAGCTTATTAATAAATATTATATTAGAGAGAGCTTGAAATTTATGAGTTTACTACCAAAGTTTTAAATTATTTGATTCTCTAGATCGCGTCGAGAGATGGTCATGTTTCTGTGTCGTTGAGAGGATATTTGAATAGTATTGTCTCACTCACTCATACTGAAAATCGTAGGACGAAAAATGAGAAGGTTTATGAGATTGAGAAGTGAGAGGCTTTTACTCAGCAACCTGGACACAATATGAAAGACCAAGTGTGTGTCGGACCACACACAATGAAGGGTTCTAAGAGCTGGGAAAAACATATCCCAAGAATAAACTTAACCTGAAAAATGTTCACCCTTTAATCGATTTACGTCTCGGTCAATCCTCTAACTGCAAACAGGTTTGTAATCGCAAAAAAGAATATGTAAAAAACTACAAAATTAAGGATTGACGACTTTTTCCATGAAGAAAGGAAAAGTCTCTTGCCTTGATTCCAGATCATCGCAAAGTTCTTTACACGTTTCGAATTTATTTGCAAGTATCAAAGTATGTTGCAAAACTATCGCAATTTTTTTTTACTGACTCAGTAGTAAGATTTTTTTAGGGCTGTAAGGGACCGTACACTGTATTTGTTTAATTTTAACCTAATAACTCCACGGGTTTGAAATAACGAAATATGAGTCTTGACTGACAGACAGAAAGATATCAAAGGTGATGCTATTAGGGTTTCGGTTTTTCCTTTTGAGGTACGGAACGGTAATTTTAATTGAGGTGATAAGTAACATTATATATTACGGTCAAGGTGATTAGCACCTCGCGTCGACGGCGCGTTGTGTTCCACGCGCGCCTCTAAGAGATGTCAGCAATACTGAAGGGGTCTGCTAGGACCGATGCCTGCTGGCATCGCTGGCATGGCTGACCCTGGGGTCGCGAGATTTGTTCGAAAGAGATACCGTGACTCTGGCATGGGCAACTGAAGAAACACGGGTGGGTTTTAGTCAGTATAAGTCTGACACGCCCTTCCGCTCCACCCTAGAGCGGGAGACGTCATTTGATGATTTCCCACCCACAAAAAAAAAGGTGAGTAGCACACTTACATTTCATCAGATAATAAAATGTTACAGACGGGTAATTTGATTTATTTCTAACATTTTCGATAAGTAATCTAAACTAATATGATAAAGAAATAAAAGTTTTTTTTTGTAATTTTAAATAAAGGGGGTTGAGTAAAAACGAAGTAAAAGCGTAGAGGTGGGCGATGGGATACGACGCGGCAGGGTGACCCCTGCCGCGACGCATCCCATCGCCGCGCATCCAGTCGTAATCGTAGTGCTACTCAAGAATGTAATAGAAAAATAGATAGAAAATTCATAGATTTATAAGTAAATAAAAGAAACCCAATAAAAAAAAAAACACTTAAATCAACAAAAGACTGGCAAAATACGTGTGAGGCCACAAAACGCCAATTTATATCAAAACTATTTGAAATCAATTTGTACTGACATGTTCTCACCGTTGTTATTGTTATTTAATAACTGTCAACGTCACTCCGAATATTTCTGGAAATCGTGTAAATGGAAGGATTTTAGGGCTACACACTTGACGCTTGAGCAGCAATATCTTCGATTGCTAATGAACGTCTGTCTTCGTACATGATGTTGTTATAGATGATTGAGGTCGATTTGTTTAGGATTTTTCATAGGATCTATCTTTATCTTCTTTATCTTTACATAATATTAAATAAAATCACATTTCGAGTATCTACGCGTAGATCTTCTAAACAAAGCAACGGATTTTAATGTGATTTTCATAAATAGACAGTGTGATTTAACAGGAATTTTTATGTATGCATATAAAAGTTCCTCAAGTTCGTGGGCGAAGCCGTTGGCAAAAGCTAGTAATTTTTAAGTGATTCCGTTTTTACTGGAGGGTCTTTATTGGACCATATTAAGATAAGAATATAGAGTGAAACAGGTGAAATGCGGATCAACTAAGATAAGCGTCTGTATAGCCCTCAGGGGATATTGGCGTGAAGTTGTGTTAAGTTATGGGGTGAAATATTTTACAGTCAATCTCAAAGATATTTTATTTCGGCACAAAATTTTACCGAATATCCAACAGTACGGTATTTTTGTCTACATTTCTATAGAGCAGACAAAAACTCTAACATACGTGCATGTTTCAATGTTTTTTTTTTTTGCCTTTGTTTCACGCGCACTGTAATAACTGAAAAGTATTCACTTTTAGTTTCACCATTTTTCAACATACCTAGAAGCAAACTTTTTGCTTGAAATGGAAACTAAAAATGTTCTCGTCACTTCTGTTTTTCCTCTAAAATATATGCTCTCAAGGACTTCACTAAGAAAAACGAAGTTACTATCTTCTACTCATCTATGAAAACACTTCTTAGTATGCTAACAATACAGTCAGTAACAACTTTTTATTTTATATCAAAACTTTCCCAGAATTTTCCTTCATTTATTCTGTTCTTCTACTAGATATGCCCTAACTTTTATATTATAGAGCAATTCAAGAAAAATTGGTAAAACGCAACCACAGTAATATGGAAAATGGTTATCAAAAGAAAATGCATTTCAGAAATAAATACAAGCCTTTTTGGTTAGTTACACATTCCAGAACCACGGAACAAGTTAACAAACTTGTACTGTATTACAATTTCCTTTTCAAGTTATATACTAAAGGCCTTCGTCTTTTCTCTTTGATTATAACGAACTGGACCACGACCCTTTGTTGCAGTATTTGTTGCTGACACAAGTCACATACGGGCTTTTAAAGTTCGAAATAAAATCGGTGAAGCTCGTTAGGCAATTCGGTGGGTACAAAGTGGCGCAGTTACAAAAGTTGGCAGAATTAGGTTTTACGTTTTTTGAGTCAATTTATCTTTTGAATTATTTTAATATGTAATGAAATGTTAGCTTAATGGGAAAGCGGCAGGGTATGCCGTGAAATTCAAATAACTATTTTATGAAAAAGCCATTCAATGGGTTTGTATGGAGATAGAGGGATTTTTATTACTCTGCCACTACTGAGCAAAGGCCTCCCCCTAGGAGGAAAATATAATTTTGTAAATACATGGGTACGAGTCACGGGCACGAATTATATTTTGATTAATATATAACCTGACACTGATCTGCAAATTGCAAAAAGCATAAGAAAATTTGAATTTTGCTGGCTACTTAGCGCCTCCTTTTTTTTTCTTTTTTGTATGGGAAATCATCAAATGACTTCTCTATTAAGCGGTTTGTCACATTTTTTTTCTGTAACACAGAATGTGCCATATTACCTACCTAGCTCTTTTCGGAAACTCTGGTACTTGTGGTCCGGTATATTTGTTTTTTTTTTTTTTAATTTACATACATTTTTGTCCTGAAAATTAAAAGCTGATTATGAATAACCGTGGTAATGAATCATATACCGGGTGACATTTTATAACGTCTTGAAAAAAAAATGGGGGTAATAGGTGAACGGAGTAGAAGCCCTTGGCATAGAAATTTTTATTATTTTTATTTTTGAATAACATGTTATTAAAATGATCTAGTAATAAATACTACACATTTAAAGCAAAATTTTCATACTAGAACAACAAAAACAGAAATTTGGAAAAAAAAACAATCAAAATCTATCGAACCTCAAATCATATGCACCCTACTCAATGCGTGGCATGTATCAATGATTTCGTAGGTCCTACCCTTTGAAGCCGGCTGATATTCGGCCTCATTGATCTTTCGCAGGCGCACGAGCCGCACACACATCCCCGTCCGCCCGCATCCCGCGCTCCTTTAGTCACCTGCGGTGAATCTGAAGGCCTTCCTGCCTTCTATTCTAATTTCACAACACACCATATGAAGGTCGAGACGGTAAAACATGTCATCCGGTATATACAATCAAAACCGTGGAAATAACTTAAACTATTTAAACCGTTTTCTAATCTATTTTTTATGAAATGGCAAGTAAAGTCGATTAGATTTTGACTATTCTACCCGTGTCTAAAGTGAGTTGGAGAAACAAGTGTGGATGTTAAAAAAAAAAACCGTTATAAACATTGCTCTGATTTTGACAAGTCCGCTTTGGTATGTCAAAAGGTTTTGACACTGTCACTGACATCTGTTAGTGCATGCACAAAGCGAGTTCGCTATTGAAGTTTTAAAATAATGTTCACAGATTTTGTGAACCATAAAACAGCATCAAATTCCGGGGTATTGTTTTTGTCTGGTATAATAATATCTGTCCATGTATTTTTATTAATGGTGGCTATAACAGTGTTTTGTGAGTTTTAGGGGAACAACGGCTGCATATTATGTTACTGTTATTATTATTGGCACAGCTATGTGGTCTTTTGTTCTCGACATATTATTACTATGTGCCTAAATAAATTGGTGCAATTGTTATACACTGTTTTTTAAAGCGACTTGATATTTTTTGTAATTCTTTTCTTATCTTATTTAAAAAAATACACGATATCTTCCGTAATTGTCGTTCGATTTCAAAAGTTATTTTATTTATGGATAGAGTATGCTTCAGGGTGTTGGTGTCACAAAACTTAAATACAGATTCAAATACACCGAGTTTCAGAATTCAAGTTATTTTTCACTTGACAGTGTTTTTGTTTTGATCTCATTTCTTTCTTTTGATATACCTACCCCACACAAATTCGTATACCTTCACATGCTAACTAAATAACAGTGACAGGAAATTATTATAACATTATGTTAATAAAAAATAAAAATAAATGGAAAATGAAATGCAAAATAAAAATAAATTAAATGAATTTTTAGTCGATGAATTTTTAAATCAGTTTATAAATAACGGAGTTCTGAGGTGACAAACATAAAAAATCCAACCCAAGTCAGAACCTCCTTATTTTGAAGTTGGACGAAAACGCTGTAATCCAGTGTTAAACGTAGCGAGGACTGAAATCTACTCAGCCTACTGCCTAACATAGTCGAAACCAAGTTTTGCGGTCTTTGTACTCATCATTGTCTTTTGTTAGTCTAGTGGTTAGTGACCCTGACTGTAAAGACTGAGGTCGTGGGTTCGATTCCTACCCAGGACAAATCTTTGTGTGATAAGCACAATCATTTGTTCTGTGTCTGGGTGTAATTTATCTATAATATGTATGTATTTAGAAATATATAAGTATGTTTATCAGTTGTCTGGTTACCATAGTACAGGCTTTGCCTAGTTTGGGATCAGATAACGATTTGTTGGTTGTCCAAAGATATTTATTTATTATTTATTTAAGGCCTTGAAATTTCTTTGCATAATAAATGGACCAACTATCGTAAGTTACTTTATTACAAGCTAACACATTATAATAACCCTTAATGTTATGTGTAGCAATTATTGTAAATGTTCCGTCATAAACGTTAAGTGGGAAAACATTAAGTGCCTTATTATGGATGTTCTTAATGCACGTAATACTTCTCGAATATGGGACAGGGTTAAATAAACTTTTGCTGTATTAAGCTGGCTTCCCACGGTTCGTGATATTGCAGACTGACGCGGACTAGCCCACACCGACGCACTACGAGAACAGTATGGTCCGAGGTAGCACAGACAGGTCATTCGCGATGCGTCGTGTCCGAGGCGAGACGGTAGCATGTGTGGTGCGATCATCTTTTTTTTTACAATCTGCAATATCACGAATCGTAGGAAGCCGCTTTAGAGTACATATCTGTGTCAATGTTAAATATGACTAAGTATCAGTGTCTAATTCACCAAAAAAAATTGGTAGGTTAAGATTTGCTGATCACGTTCAATTTCATTGGTGGATAATAGCTCTAACACTTTCTTGTTGTTGAAATTATAAATATAAAAGTAAGCCTGCTTGGAAACACAATTACATAGAATTTGAACAAAACTGGTGTACTATAAGTATACTTCTGCCTAAACTTTTGAGGAAACCAAATCTAATGTCATGTTACGTATTTAAACTTCTTAAAATATCGCATTTTCCAATTGTACTGCAGTGGATTCCTGTTTTCTCTCCCGCCTGCGCGAATGCCCGAGAATATTGGATACCGTGGTAAAGAGATTAGCCAGCCAGCAGGTCAGTAGCACGGCTGTCTGCTCCGAGTACGCCTGACGAAGGCTTAGCTCCGTCAGACGTGGAGGCTATTTTAGATTGACTTCAAAGAAAGGAAAAAGTTCTAAATTCGGTAACAATTTTATTATTTTTAAATTTGTTCCGATAAATCAATTTGAAAAAATGTTCCTATGTTTGAAAGGGGTATACTTATAGAATATACGTACCGTGTTGTGCCGGACGTAAAGAATAACACCACCCCATTTCTTCCTGTGGGTGTCGTAAAAGGCGACTAAGGGACTTACTAGAGAATGGGCAGCAGCGTTCTCTATGCATTTTACCACCATACTGCGATCGCCAACCCGCCTGCCAAGCGTGGCGATTATAGCAAAGCCCCCCAAATTAGAGGAGGCCTAAGTCCAGCAGTGGACGTCTTACGGCTGAAATGATGATGATGATGATACTTAGAGAGTGGTCCCATTTAATGAGCATGGAACAGAAGTAGTCAGCACGTCATGACCTGTGACAACAATCTCAGCATAATGTTGTGCTATATGGGACCCACAGCGCACTGCAGATTTATTCAAATCTTTTGTTTCAATTCACGATTCACCCAAAACCACCCATGAACAAAACACACCCATAATTATATTATTATTCTAGTAGGCTCCACCTACAAACATTATTTCAGCAAACACACTGTAAAACTAATCAACATAAACCACAACGGTTACCAACAAAATGATCATAAACAAAATTGTTTGGACAGCACATTATTCTCCCACATGACTGCAACTTTCACCCGCCTTACTGAAAAACGTCTAAATGTGCAATGCAAGCAGTTTCAGCTGTTTGCTTATAAAATAAAGCCGACCAAGGCAGCTTTGTTTTATTTGGGTGTGAGTTGCTGTCTATTTTGTGAGTTAGATTAAAGTTCGAGTGTATATAGGATAACGGTTTTGTGGTGCAATACCGAGCTGTTAGTTAAAGAAAGGAAGTTAAAGTAACAACAACCTAAAAACTATCTTTTGCCGGAGGCTCTGCCCGCATTAAGTTCGAAATCATCAATTGTTGGGAATCGAACCCAACACCTTACCTTGCGCGTGGTCCGCATGCGCAGGCGGCGTGATCATCGCGTCATCACCGGCACGCCCGAGGCGCAGCGCGGCGGCGACACGGCTCGGCCCAATGGCCGCTTCCACGGACTCCACCGCGACGGACGATCCTCCTCTCTAACCTCAATTTATTGCTTGTCCGGGATAGTTAGATTTATTGTAAAGAACGGCATTAAACTATTGCCTATTTAATACAGTCCACTCTTTTATTTGCTCCACGCGCTAACATCAATTATCCTACTGTAAATCACCACTGGGATAAAAGTATTATACTGGGTGACTTTTTTTAGCGTCTTGAAAAAAAATGGGGGTAATAGGTGAACGGAATAGAAGCTTTTGGCATAGAAATTTTTATTTTTTTTATTTTTGAATAACATGTAATTAAATTGATCTAGTAATAAATACTACACATTTAAAGTAACATTTTCATACTAGAACAACAAAAACAGAAATTTGGAAAAAAAAAACAAAAAAAAATAATTAAAATCCATCGAAACTCAAATCATACGCACCCTACTCAATGCGCGGCATGTATCATTGATTTCGGAGCGCGGTCCTACCCTTTGAAGCCGGCCGATAGGCGGCCTCATTGATCTTTCGTAGGCGCACGAGCCGCACACGCATCCCTGTCCACCCGCGTCCCACGCTCCTTTAGTCACCTACGATGAATCTGAAGGCCTTCCTGCCTTCTATTCTAGTTACACAACACACCACATGAAGGTCGAGACGGTAAAAAATGTCAACCGGTATGTGTTAATTCCGGTTATAATATCTGTGTCCCAAATTAGTATACGTTTTGCGTGATTAACTAACGAAAATACAAACTTTAAAAGATTAATAGGATAGTATTATACAATGAAAATGGTCAGCATAACTTGTAATGAAAACACATGGTGTACTACCTGACAATGAATTTCAGCTGCATCCCACAAGTACCATACGCTTATTTTTTTTTAAATCTGCTGTAACATTTCTTCTTTCATTAAGTGATAGACTCTAAATCAATTTGAACTAACCGGTACTAACTAGGACAGGAACTAACCAGTATCAAATATATCAGCTATTTTCCAATTTGGCTTCCAAATCTAACCAGGTGCAGCTAAATACCAGTATTTTACATGGAGTGACTGCCTATCTTAACTACACAACCCAGTTACTGGGTAACGCTATACCCTTTAGAAATACTGGTTGTCAGACAGGCTTTGGACTTGGCTTCTGACGACCCGTAACGACTGTCAAGGATTCATAAATGATAGCCGGTCCCGCAAAGGTTTCCCAAGCACGTGAGACCCATTTATGTTTTTTTTTGGATGGGAAGTCATTAAATGACGTCTCCCGCTCTTGGGCGGAGCTGGAGGCCGTGTCAGACTTTTACTGACTAAAATCCACCCGTGTTCCTTCAGTTGCCCATGTGCCAGGGTCACGGTGTCTCTTTCGAACAATCTCGCGACCCTGGTAGGCATCGGTCCTGGCAGATCCATTCAGTGCTGCTGACATCTCTTTGAGGCGCGCGTGGAACACTACGCGCCGTCAACCCAAGCCTGGTCCTTACCGGGCGGCGAGACGGGTGACCCATCAACTGGATATCACACTTTTGGGTCACTGACCCGTATTAACCGCCAAAGAGCTGGGAATGACATGCTTTCCGAGACATGGAGGTGTCTCGATATTCAATGGATGGTCACCTAATCACGAAAATACCGCGTCAAGGATAGCTTAACCTTCGATCAAACCGTGTGGCTGTTATTATTTGGTAAGTAGTAATTAAGTACAGTGGAAAACAATACAATTTTGAGGTACAAAGATACTGTTTACTTCATAAAGAATTAGTGGTCTTTACTTTTATTCGTCGATTAGAATGTTGAAATTATTCTGGAAATATTTCCCTTAAGTTGTTACCCATACGACCAGCAGTTCCTGAGATTAGCGCGTTCAATCAAACAAACAAACAATAGATTTCTGCTTTGATAGCGTCTCATTTAAATGTTGTTACGTATATAAGACACTTCTTTTTCGCTCGATGAGAAGGCTCGTGTAAATGCGCCCTTAAAACTTTTAAATGAGTCAGATAGAAAAATATGCAAAAGAAGTCGAGGCTACCTATTATTCAGTTGTAAATCGTACTCCTGAACTTTTTAATATTGTGAACCTTCATATTCGCGAGTTTTTTAATAAAAGTGTAATCTGGTTGTAAAAGTTGTCGCCATATTTTAAAATTTCGGACATAAAAAAAGTTGCGCTAAGTGATAAATTATTATTCTGGGCGGATTTTAGCGGGATATTTATTGTTTTATTTTGTCTAAAGATTGGAGATATAAACACCAATGATTAATTTGTGTAAAAACAGTATCTAGGAAAATCTTTTTCTTCTTTGTCGTTACACTCTTGACAGGAGTGGTCGTGGTCGTCATATCTGGTGTGGTGGCGAGCTTCAGAATCCGTTGCAATTTTTCAACTAAAATTCCTACAACGCCCTTAATCGTTCTGCTTTAGCAAGCAATATAGCAAATTTATATCACCATCAATTTGACGTCACAAATGCACCAACTTTGGCCATTGTGTACAGGCCTCATTACCATTTAAAATTGCTATAATCTTCTTTCTTGGCGAGAAAAATGGCACTCCCTTTTCTACTCGCATATTTTTTTCTTTAAATAACTTAGCATAAGAAATTGCCTTTCTCAGAAACGCATACCCTAATCATTTTCATAGTCTTTAAAATGTCTATTAAAAATCGCGTAAGAAATTAAGAAAGTATACATTTCTTTGAAGCATTTTATTTGGAAAAAAGTCTTTACACGCGAACTATTACTTTTTTTAAGCGTCTTGATATTTTAGCTTTTCAATATGGCGACGTCCTAAAGGTAGAAAACTAACACTCTACAAGGCATAATGAAATGATAGAGTCCACTTCAAGACGTGCGCTTAAAGCTCTTCGTTGGTGCTTCATGAATATAAGAGCATCATTAGCAGGGAGTTTATGAGCTCTATTTTCATTTTATGTTGATACGTAAGAGATGGTCCGACTTAGAATATTGTTTTGTAAGAGAAAAGGTACGTTTGACAGCATTGCGCTCAAAGTTGGTAAAAATTATGGGGTTGATTTTGGCAGGAAACACGTTTGGGCTTGTCCTTATGATCCTCTTCGGACAATTCATCATCAACATCATCATCATTTGGAGGAGGTTTGACATAATCACCACGCTTGGCAGGCGGGTTGACGATCGCAGTATGGTGGTAAAATGCATAGAGAACGCTGCTGCCCATTCTCTAGTAAGTCCCTTAGTCGCCTTTTACGACACCCACGGGAAGAAACGGGCTGGTACTATTATTTGTGTCCATCCACACGAAACAATTATATCGGACAATTATACTTCGATCTATTATGTCGGACAATAATATCGAGAGAATAATTCAACATAAACCTGCTAGGATTATGTTGAATTATTTCACGGAATCCTTCACAATGATTGTCATTAAAATTGTCCTGAAGCCAATAGATTTCTGTTTTTTTTTTAAATACTAATAGAGAATAACGTCAAAAATACCTGTAATTTTAATATTCGATATCTTTGGTTTTGTGTTTTCGTTTTTTGCCTCTGACTTTCTTTTATTTTTCAGTTTGTAGTATTTTGTTTAGTGGATTTTTTTTTTTTTTTTTTTGTCTTTTTAGCGTTGACATATACCTACTCCACAAAAATTCGAATACCTTCAGTAGATTAGTAGATTACAGTGTTATATTAGGAAATTACATCATCAATACACTCATAACAGAGTTGTTGCTGTTATGCTGTTATGATTGTTCGCTCACCCGGTTGATGGCAATAGGCTCGCCACCTATTATGCTATAAATGGGACTTAAACATAACTGGCAAAATGTGGGAGTAGTATAAGTTCTGCCCAGTTTTCGGGGAAAAAACGATGAATGATGTCATGCTATATCATCAATATACAGTACGTGGCTAAAATACGCGTATTATTGAAGCTAACTCAAAAAACACTCGGTAAGTATACATACTATTTCGAACAAAAGATGAAAATCGGTTTATAAATGACGCAGTTCTGAGGTAACACGCGGCGAATTGCTGCTACCTACAATGAAGCATTCGAATACATAGACATATTTACATGCTTTTTGTAAAGGTTCCTTAGTCTTTTATATCACTTAAACTTTTAGACTAGTTTTTTTACATACATAAAAAAATTACATACGTCTATTGACGCCTGCAATATATAATCAGCGGGTCATTATTCTGCTGGAACGCGGCGTGGTGGCGACACGACCAAATGCAACATTGATCCGGCTCGAAGGACCAATGTAAGCGTGGGAAGCAATAAAAGAGTGGACTGAATATTACCATTCTTATTTTAAAATTATAACCTTCTCAGACACACAGTAAATAATAAATTTAGAGAGAAGAATCATCTGTTGTGTAGGAGTCCGACGAAACAAGCGCCGCGCATAAGTTGACCAATGATGCGTTGATCACACTTCCTGCACGTGTAGACGATTCTATGTTCTGGATTTTGGATCCTAACACAAACACTTGTTAAAATCCAAATTAAAACACTATTTGCGTTCCTATTATTTTCTAACACAAACAAATAGTTTGCCATGTTGTACTTGGAGCACGTTATTTCCGCAGAATCCTTCTCAAACGTACCGGTTTCTAATATTGACAATGATTCTATTACGGTACCGTGTATTTTTAGAGCATCTCCAGACGAACCGTTCCCGCGTAACAACAAATCGCTGCGATTGCGTGCTCACCGCTAAGAGGGCTTCACAATCAAGCCGGTAATTGTTCGAAACGATTCGATATTTTAGTGATTTTGTAAGAAATTCTTTTCGGTACTTAAGTACTATTTTCTTAGTATTTTTTTTTTTCTATTGGAGATGAGAGTTTATTTATGAACCCATTAAGGTGAGTTTTTGTGATATCTTTAGAAAAGTCGTATCTTTTCAGATCGTAATGACTAAGGGTTTTACAAGGACTCGTTTTATAAATACGGAATTTACTTCACTAAATTAAGAAAACTATATACCTAAGTATATTTATATTACACGTGGATAGTCTTGAGTTTCTGTCCATTAACTAAGACCTTCTGTCTATTAGCTTTTATCTAGGGAGTTTGTTTTGCTCCCACTATTCACTAGCAGAAAGTACCTAACTACAATCAAGAACAGAAGTCCTAAACAAAAACCCGTTTTAGAATCGAGAAAGGATCTACTGCATTCAATTTACGATGCAATCCATCGCAAAAACCAACCCACGAGACGGTAATGTTTCGAAAGCGAGAATACCGCACATAAATAATGGTCGTGATATATGTAGGCAGTCTGCTGAGACCCAATATTCGGTGATTCGGGAAGCACGTCCAAGGAGGATTCATATTTCATCCAACAATTCAGTCCCAAGGGATGAGCGAGTTGAACCGATACTAGGCGGTTTAGTTTACGTTTCATTCATTGTTGCCATCATCATCTCTCAACAACGATCGTTCAAAGTTAAACGTCTGAACACAAAACGAAAAATGACTACATGAATGAAAAATGAATTGATTAGTTAATTGACCCAATGATGAAGGATTTCGGCACACGGTGGCATCTCTAACTCGCCTTGCACGTTAATTTGTATTTTAATGTACTATTTAACCCATCGAGAGCCCCATTTTATTTCGAGGCAAACCACTATCCTTTGTAATGTTGCCTGGAAGATATGGCAGATAGCGATAAGGCCGCCCATTGTATATTTTGCTTATTTTATTTATTTTTGGTCCTGTGTTTTGCTGGTCTACAATAAAGTATATATAACAAAATAAATAATGTGAAATGAAACAAAAATGAACCTTCATTCGTGTGAACCATTCGAGTGTAGAATCAGATATCAGCTACGCACGAAAAGCTTGTCACGATGACTGTACTCACTGATTATGTTATCACGGAAAATAGAATAACGAAACATCGGGTAATCTCGTGATCTGTGTTTAGGGAAAGAATATATTCCGAAGTGAGCGTTACATGTTATTTTAGCACAGAGCACTCACATAAAAAGTTTGTTTTACTTATATTGTTGTATGCTCTGTATTGTGTTTATTACTCTGTGACAAGTATGTCCATTACTTGTAGTGAATGTAGATTACTGTAATATTTACAAGGAGAGTGGAAACGCCTCCGGATCCCTTCGAAGTAAGGATGGTCCAAATTTTTTTTTTTTTTGTTCGATATTTGGCATATTCGGCAGTGTTCGGTGTTTTTCGGCCTGTTATTCGACAAAAATCCTGAACAATCTACAGAATAATTTTGTATTAGAAAAGTCTATTAGGTAACATAAGGTAATATTTCTTCCCATTTTTCCAATATCTTCCCGTGGGTGTTGTAAAAGGCGACTAAAGCACTTCACACTCAGTCACTCACTTCAGCCGTAAGACGTCCACTGCTAAACTTAGGCCTCCCCCAATTTGGGGGGCTTTGCCATAATCGCCACGCTTGGCAGGCGGGTTGGCGATCGCAGTATGGTGGTAAAATGCATAGAGAACGCTGCTGCCCATACACTAGTAAGTCCCTTAGTCTCCTTTTACAACACCCACAGGAAGAAATGGGGTGGTGTTATTCTTTACGTCCGGCACCACACGGTACGGTAAAGCACTTACTAGAGAGTTACTAGAAAATGGGCAGCAACGGCGTGTTATGCATTTTTACCACGTTGCTGCGATCGCAAACCTGCCTGCAAAGCGTGGCGTTTGTAGCAAACCCCCCCAAATTGGGGGAGGCCTATGTCCAGCAGTGGCCGTCTTTTAGCTGAAATGATGATGATGATGGACATAAGTTAACCAAAACTGATTTATTGCTTACATAAGGGCAAGATGACCTATATTAAATTATGCAATAACAAGCAGAGAATAAAGCGCACTATATCCTGCCGAATATTCGGTTCTGTTATCACTGTCTTCGGCCCATCACTACTTAGAAGGACGTATAGTGACCTTCTTGGCGATGTTCTTCAGAAAGGTCAGGTGTTTAGTATTCGCAACCGGCGTGCATGTACGATCAGATGTACAAACGTAGACGAAGCAAAATGCTTATGTAAGGCTCGTAACAGGTAGCATTTTACAATGCTTGCCTACCTCAATAGGAAAATAAATAATAGTTTAAAAGAACTAAAAAACACGCTTCCATGGAAAACCAAACTAAAAAGTACAAAATAATGGAAAAAAAGCGTGGGGTGCTTTTAAGATATTTTTTTATTGATATCAGGCACCCCACGCTTTTTTTCCATTATTTTGTACTTTTTAGTTTGGTTTTCCATGGAAGCGTGTTTTTTAGTTTTTTTAAACTATTATTTATTTTCTATTTTTTAGGGTATTTCGAATTTTGAGACGTATGTCAGCGTAGTTTGTGACAGTTTTTTTGCTGTCCTGGTAACCCTGGCAAGGATAATGGCACAAATTTATGAAATTATTGCATTGTCATCAGTCCTTGACAGGTGTGCAAAGTTTGAATGAAATCTGGTCGTTTAAAGTGGGTCAAAATCGCACTATAAGGAGTCGGTTACAAACAAACATACAAATATACAAACATACAAATATACAAACATACAAGTGAAGCTAATATAAAGCGTGTAAAAAGGCGTGAGTTATACACCGTGACATTTTAATCGTATTACAACGACAGCCCACTTCATGTATCCAATGACTACTACACATTCATAAGAAGAAAAAAAAAACATTTGAATAACTAAATAATAAAAATATTATTCACTAGCTTTTGCCAGCGGCTTCGCCCGCGTGGAGGTCGAAAAATATCCCGCGGGATCGTACTACCGGGATAAAAAGTAGCCTATGTCCTTTCTCAGGCTCTAAACTATCTGTGTACCAAATTTCATTTAAATCGGTTCAGTAGTTTTAGCAGGAAAACGAGACAGACAGATAGACAGAGTTACTTTTGCATTTATAATATTAGTGTGGAAGTGTGGATTATGATAAAGCATGTCGTAGTTTGAAATTGATTTTTTGTCTTATGGAAAATGGAGATGGAATGATCTAGTCGACTTGTGCGCTGGGTAGGTATGTTCTCTACCATATGATACGTAAAATTTATTAACAGGAGGTTTCATAATTCGAATGCATTATTTATTATTCTAAGTACCTATTATCTTCATAAATGGTAACAATTTTTTTATCACGTCTACGGGTATATTATGTCGGATACATTGAGTGGACAACCTTTGTAAGTGGACGACTAAAATGTCACGGTGTATATTTGTACTTAAGTTATTTAAAGCCAAATTAGAACAGAATAATTTGGCTTTATTAAATATGAATTTGATTGTGTTTCAATTGTTAGAACAAGGTAATTGAAATCCTAAATCAACGAACAAAGAATCAATAAAAGTGATTGATTACGAAAATAAAATTCAATCAAACACTTCTCTAATTATACTTGAGTGTGTAAAAAGTTAAAAAGATAATCGAGTTATGTATTATATCCATAAAAACCGGCCAAGTGCGAGTCGGACTCGCGCACCGAGGGTTCCGTACAAACCTGCAGGTCATCATCATCATCATTCGTCATCATCGTTTATGAAATGAAATGTTTTTTTTTTAATTTTTATATTTGTGTTGACTGAATGAAAGGTAAATTGTGGTTTACGATTTATGACGTATTAAAAAAAAACTACTAACTAGATCTCGTTCAAACCAATTTTCGTTGGTAGTTTTCATGGTAATATACATCATATATTTTTTTTAGTTTTATCATTCCCTTATTTTAGAAGTTACGGGGGGGGGGACACACATTTTACCACTTTGGAAGTGTCTCTCGCGCAAACTATTCAGTTTAGAAAAAAATGATATTAGAAACCTCAATTTCATTTTTGAAGACCTATCCATAGGTACCCCACACGTAAGGGTTTGATGAAATTTTTTTTTTGTGTTTCAGTTCTATGTATGGGGAACCCCAAATATTATTGTTTTAAAAAAAAATGATATTAGAAACCTCAATATCATTTTTGAAGACCTATCCATAGATACCCCACACGTAAGGGTTTGATGAAAAAAAAATTTTTGAGTTTCAGTTCTATGTATGGGGAACCCCAAATATTATTGTTTTTTTTCTATTTTTGTGTGAAAATCTTAATGCGGTTCACTGAATACATCTACTTACCAAGTTTTAATAGCACAGCTCTTATAGTTTCGGAGAAAAGTGGCTGCGACATACTCGGACAGACAGACAGACAGACAGACAGACAGACAGACAGACAGACAGACAGACATGGCGAATCTATAAGGGTTCCGTTTTTTGCCATTTGGCAACGGAACCCTAAAAATGAGCTGCTTTTGGATTTCTATACAAGCTTATTTATATTTTTAGGACTTCTAGATATTAATTGGGAATATTAAACTGATCTTTTTGCGCTTCTAATGATGCATATTTTTTTTAAATAATTGTGACTATTAGACTAGGGTACACCGACGAAACTATGAATAACCATGCCCGAACTGAATTGATCGCAGAAAGTAAGTTAGGACACCCCGAATAAATAGATTAGTTTAAATTAAAACTGTGACAAAACGCGCGCAAGCCGAGCGAGCGGAGCCACGGTATCGGCAGATGAGCATTACTCCAAGTTGGTCGCAGTAAATTGGTTATTTGGTATTTTTAGAGCCCCAAAATAGGAGTTGTTTGAGGTTCAGAAAAATACGTGAGAAATTAATTAAATTAGTGTTCATAATTATTGAGCAGTGGTGGCCCAGTGGTATCGCTCCCGACTTACAAGTTGTAGTAGGTTCGAACCCAGTCACTTTACTTTTTGTAAATTATTTTAACACCACTGCTCTCAAAACGGTGAAGAAAACATCGTGAGGAAGCCGGCATATCCTAGAACCAATAATTTGAAGACATGTGACATCTACCACCCGCGTGGTGGCTTACGGCCCACTCCCTCTCATCGAGAGGAGGCTTATGTCCCTGCAGTGGAGACGGTATAGGCTGTTTATGCTTATAATTATTATTGAACACTCCAATTTCCCATTATGCTTTCCCATTACGTTTTAGAGGTTCAATTAGAGACTCGATTAAATACATGCCATATTAATTTAACATCAAACGCCTTTAATTTAGACCATAAACCAGACATACTCCATAACTTGCCGCGTGTCACCTAACTTTAGATTGGGACAGAGTGAGGAAGTATTCTGAATCGCTTCCAATCGTTGTTTGTCTATTTCCACATCGGTTGAATACAATCCTTTTACAAAGTTTGGTTTTTGTAACTCCGAAATTTTATTCGTAGTTTTTGAAATTATTCTTAACAAGAATGCAGATGTAATTTTACAAGTAGTTTTGGGTGAAGTTTTGTCTTGGGATTTGTATGGCTTCATCATTTCTGATTATTTATAATGCAAAAAGGCTCAAAGCAATATTTGAACAGTCCTTTTTAATAATAATCATGCGTCATCTAAAGTTAGAAAACATTGTTGTTTCTGTTTAAGGAGGATCAATAAGGTAGACCACGCAATACAGATGCTCTTCCGTTTCTTTGCAAGTTTCAGGTTAATTTCAGGTATTATGTTGATTAAAATATGATACGCACCCGTAGTAAATATGGCTACACATTATTATCAGTACAACTCTATAGGTTCATTTAATCCCGTTGAATGACAAATTTTGCGGGCTACCCATTCCCCTTAAAGTTCCCTTCGATATGAATTGGATATTATAAAGTAGATTTATGACTTGTATCCGATTAATGACGAACTTGAAAGTGTAAAAAGCCAATTCAATGAGGTTGTTGTTTGTGATTTGGATTCTAATAGGGGATTTTGCACTAGGTCAATATTAGCCTCACTAGCCGAATCGCCACCCCATTTACCTACACAGGTCGATAGGAACTGCAGATGCTGCAACTTTCACGTGGCGGGCGATCGCCTGCGACTGTGCACTGTCACGGTCGATTTTAGTCACCTGCCGCGTGCGACCTGTCGCCGCATGACAAAAGACGAAACCTACTGTACTTTGGAACTTGCAATTTTAGTCACCTGCGACCTAGCAGATTGTCTACATGGCAATTTCACGATGTATGATGATGTTTACATCATCGATTTTTGACGTATGGCAAAAATTGTGCGGCAAAGTCACCTGTGCACCTAGAGCATGCTTGAATTGATACTTATTTTAAAGATGTTACAAAAAATACGATTAACGAATTTAATTTTTTTTAAATAAAATTGAGAAATAACATAATTTTGAACTTATTTTTCTATTCTTGTTATGCAAAACAATCATTGTACTGAATAACGCGAAGTTACTATGGCATTTCTGTGTGACATCAGAGACTAGTAGCGCTGTCTCTGTCTAGCATTGACTTGGAAACGCAAAGAAAATAGCATTTTTATGATATTTAAACTTTTTTTACTATGGCGTAACATTTCTCTAAAAAAATCCAATCAAATACCACAAGCGTCTAGCTACTACAACTTTACTAGTTAGAACATAAAAATCAATACTAGAAACCTTTTATTAGCAAACTTAACAACATATCGCAAACGTAAGCATTCATGATTAGAACCGCAACATTGGAGCAAAACGCTCTACAGCTAACAGTGGCTTGCTTTAATTAAAATATAAGTTAACGTTTGTTTAAGCATATTAAACATTGATCAGTTTTCCAATAATGTAAACCATCATAATGTACAGTCACGGGGCTAAATATCTTACATAATCAGACTATAATGTTCCCACTGCTGGGACACACGCCTCCACTCTTCGTAGAGTGGGCTGTAATCTACCACGCAGGTCCAGTGTGGTTTGGTGGATGTCAAATGTTTTCAAATTTTTGGATTTAGAACATTGCGGTTTCCTCACAATGTTTTCCTTTACCGCTTTGACAGCAGTGGTGATGAAATTATTTACTCATAGCAAAACGCCTGTCGATGGCGATGGGCGATGGAGAGGGCTATGCTTGGAGCTTCCCTACGCGATTGAATCAGAAATGAAGAGATCCGTAGGAGTACTAAAGTAACCAACATAGCCCGAAGAATTGCTAAACTGAAGTGGCAGTGGGCAGGGCACATTGCTCGCAGAACAAATGGCCGATGGGGCCGAAAGGTTCTGGAATGCCGACCGCGTACCGGAAGACGTAGAGTTGGAAGGCCTCCAATAAGGTGGACGATGACCTTGTGAAGGCCGCAGGAATCCGCTGGATGCGGGAAGCACAAAACCGGTCGAAGTGGCGGAGCTTGGGGGAGGCCTATGTCCAGCAGTGGACGTCTTTCGGCTGAAATGATGATGATGATGAAACCGCCTGTCTTGGTTCGTAACGACCAACAAGTCAAAGTCGTGGCCGATACCACTGGGCCACCACTGCTCTCCTATATTTGGCGACTAATTCCGACTAATTATCGACTAAATTTGGGACAAAACAAATCTTCGCTAGGTGCCCTAATTGATGAGATTCAAATGGGCCAAGCTGAGATGAGCTCTCCCTCAAGTCACGGCTGTTATCACTGGGTCACTTACTCAAGATTCATGGGCGAATTTTCCTATTATATTCTCAAAGGATTCTTAAAGGTCATAAGAAGTAAGGACCAGACCCGTGTCGACGGCGCGTAGTGTTCCACGCGCGCCTCAAAGAGATGTCAGCAACAACTGAAGGGGCCCGGTAGGACCGATGCCTGCCAGGGTCGCCAGATTTGTTCGAAAGAGATACCGTGGCCCTGGCATATGGGCGGAACACGGGTGGGTTTAAGTCAGTAAAAGTCTGACACGCCCTTCCGCTCCACCCTGAGCGGGAGACGTCACTTGATGACCCATAAAAAAAGTCATAAAAACATAGTGATATGAAGACCAAAGTATTATGAAATAGGTCGTTTTCAATGTAACAATTTTTCATTTAACGAGTTTTATTTTCAAGTTTGCGTAATCGAAAGGTATTTATGCTCTACACTGTACCTACTATGTACTCAGACTAAGTGCTCAAGTAAATATGTAGACTAATAATGTAGTATTCCCCACTGTGGAACGTTATACTTCATGATAATACACTTACTGACACAATTAGGGTTACACAAAAAAACTTTTAAGCAATTAATTAAACGGACGAAAAAATAATCTGAAAAGCAAAAATAAAACCTTTTAGTGTAACTAAGCTCTTAAATTGATGAAAATTACTCATTTTGAGTCGGCGCCAAATAAACAAAGGCACTAAGTAAAATGATGTCATCTTGACTGATATTTGATAATTGATCTGCGCTGATTGTTAGACTGGATAACTCTCAAATTATGTGTAGTCATACAGTAAAAAAAACGCATAGAATTTTATTTGTAAACATAGGTAGAGTTACACAGTGTGTGAGCTGTTACAAAATTTCCATCTATTCTTATCTATCTGATCTATCTAATAGGTTGGGGAAAAAGTTTCTTCGCATTTTTTAAGAAAATTCAAAACATTTTTTAATAAAGTTTATTTACATTTAACTAAAGTATGTAGGTACCATTTTGTTCGATAACTTTTTGCCATCTTGTAGGTAGGGACATGATCCCATTGGTATATAAATTTTGGGACTTCTGGTCAAAATACCGCGACAAGTGGTTTTGGCAGTCCTCTCGTGATGATAACCTGACACTGCCTAAAGAATTCTGAAGAGACCGAAACAGGTGGAAAGCTGAAGGTGCAAGGTCAGGACTATACGGCGGATGCATTAACACCTCCCAGCCAAACTCTCTTAATTTTTGTTGGGTGGCTAAAGATGTGTGAGGTCTAGCGTTATCATGATGAAAACCCACACCCTTTCTGTTGATTAATTCCGGCCGCTTTCTCTCAACTTCTTGCTTTAATCTCATCAGTTGTTCGCAGTAGAGTTCAGAATCGATGGTCCTGCCTGGTGGTAACAGCTCATAATGAATAATGCCCTTCCAATCCCACCACACACACAGCATCACCTTGTTGCGAGTTAACCCGGGTTTCGCCACAGTCTGTGAAGCCTGACCGGCCTTTGACCACGACCTTTTTCGCACGTTCTTGTCATACGTGATCCTCTTTTCATCACCAGTTATCAGCTTCTTCAAAAATGGTTCGGTTTCATTACGTCGTAATAAAGAATCACAAATGAGTACACGGTTCATTAGGTTTCTTTCAGTGAGCTCGTGAGGTACCCAAATGTCGAGCTTTTTTGTGTTCCCAGTTTTTTTCAAATGCGCCAAAACTGTTTTGTGGTCAATTTCCAGTTCTTCAGGTACGTCGTAACTACTGGTATGCCGATCATGCTCCACTTTTTCAAAAATGGCATCCATTTTATCCGTAATAGGGCGACCAGAGCGACGTGCATCTTTGACATCAAAATTTCCGGATTGAAAACGCTTAAACCAAATTTGTGCTACTCTCACAGACACTACACTAGGTCCATAAACATCGAAAAATTTTTCGCGGCTTGCGTTGCATTTTCACCTTTTTTGTAGTAAAATTTTAAAATGTATCGAATTTCTTCATTAGATTCACTCATCTTGACGGTACGAAAAACAAATGAAAATCACACATTTTCCTAATTTGAATTTGGAATTATGTTCTTTAAAATTTAAACTTTCAATGATACCAAAACCAGCCAGATACAAACAGTATAGCCAAAGAGATTTTATTACAAGTTCATACATACTATAATGCGAAAAGACTTTTTCCCCAACCTAATATGTTTTGCCTTTAGGCGTACAAATATCGTTATAAATTTAAATTCAAATGAATTTAGTACTAAATCAAATTACAAAATAAAAAAATAATTAAATTATACTTAATTATAAGAACGGATGGAGACAAAGTAAGTAACAAATCAATATTTTTTTCCAGTATGTCTACAATAAAATGTCAACGAAGTACATAGATGTAATGTGAATGTTATAAATAAAAAATAGAAATATATGTATATATAAGAATGTCAAAAAAACAGGTTGGGTGACTCAATGTTTAGGAGGAGGAATTATAGAATTGTCCTGTAACAAATAGTAACATTTGTCGATTAATATTTTTCATTTCTATGTTCCGAGTTGAGCTAAACGATTAGTGACAAATGCTTGCACTGACTGGACAGGTCCACTCAATCTGTGTGGTTCTTTCCTCAAAAGACCATTTCAGTCACCAGTCTACATGGTCTTCACATGTTGTGACCAATATTATGTCTGGACTTTTAAAAGAGACTGGGACCTCTGAGTTTGTTTCGGCCTTTCTTCTCAGAGTAGTCAGTTAGGAAACGCCGAACTCATCTAGTTTAAAAAAAATATATCATTGACATGTAAAAGTGTTTGTACAAACCTACTTACAGAAATAAAATCATTTATCATTTATTTATCATATTATATTTTGTTGGTTATAAAGAATAGAATTCCGTGTGGTGCCGAACATAAAAAATAACACCATCCCATTTCTTCCCGTGGGTGTCATAGAAAGCAACTAAGGGACTTACTAGTGAATAGGCAGCAGCGTTCTCTGTGATTATATATATTTTAAATACTGCGATCGCCAACCCGCCTGCCATGCGTGGCGATTATAGCACATCCCTCGACATTGGGGGAGGCCTATGTCCAGCAGTGGACGTAATTCGGCCGAAATTATGATAATAATGATGAAAGAAAGGAATTCTTTCAAGAACGTTTATTTTGCAAGCAAGGCTATAATATATGAGAAGAGTTATTATTGCGCCAACCAAATCAAGACATTGCATACAGCCACTAGGCAAATTTTGTAACACAATTAATTGTCATAGCATGAAATATTTTATGTCTAGCTATGAGCTCTATAAAATCTATGCCACGCGTGTATTCAGACGACAAATCGCAACATTCACAATCACTTTATTATTCTGTTTGATATTTTGGTTTATCTAAAAAAAAAGGAATATCGGGCGCTGGCTACACAGCTGCTAGAATAAAATGAAACTGAGCTGGCCAGGTCTGTCACACACTCGAGCAGAAATTTGGAAAAACAGAGGATTCCAAATTGCAGGAAACGACTCAAATCAAATCAAAATATTTTTATTTCACATAAACCAACTGGCACCAACCAATGGGCACTTATGAAACGTCAGAAACTAGGTGCACGGTTCCAAATAGTTGATTTCTATGGAGAAGAGCCGACAAGAAACTTCATGGTTTACGCAGCAAGCCCAGAAAGAAATAGCAGAGTGAGCTGAACTCATCGCTCGGTATGGACCAGGCTCGGGTCAACAACGCGTTGTATTCCACGCACGCCACAAAGAGATGTCAGCACGTATTGAAGGGGGCTAGGGCCGATGCCTACCAGGGTCGTGGATATGTTCGAAAGAGTAACTGTGGCCCTGGCACTGGCAACTGAAGGAACACGGGTGGATTTTAGTCAGTAAAAGTCTAACAGACCCTCCTGCTCCGCCATAAGCGGGATACATCATTTGATGATTTCCCACACAGAAAAAAAAGCTGAGCTCAACTCCTGCGTAAAGGATTGGCCACAATCGCAGTAGACCAAAAAGTTGAAAATGGGAAGGGAAGCATTTGCCTTGTAATAGGACAAAGCAAGCTTAATAAAGCGCCTGCCTACAACTCGGAAGCCGGGGCCGCTACCGGTGAGATCGCACTACTTCTGATTTCGAACGCAATATGTCAACGTAAACGTACGAGTTCACTACAAAGATTTAATGAACATAACCCCTGCACAATAACCCTATGTGTAGTACAAAACATAACATTATGCCTTGTTTGTTCAAAGCGATGGGCGAAAATAAATCTCAGTAGATTTACCTCCGCCCATCGCTTTCATCATTTCATTTCATTGCCATCGCAAGGTACACTTACGTTTCGTCGGTTATGTTCAAGTCACATGTAATAGGGGGCGAGCCTATTGACATCAACCGGGCACAAATTCAGACTCCGAGCTGCTACTGAGAAATTACAGAAAGAAAACCTAAGGGTGCGTCCACATCTGGCGAATGTGCCGCAAATGTGCAGCACGCGAGCCGATTGCGAGCTGCCCGCGAGCTGCGCGCGTGCAGTCACTGCAATGGTTTGGTGCGCCTCTTTAGCGCAACTCATGCAAGGCTCGTATAGAGCGCGCGAGCGGCGCGCGATCTGCGCGCACTCAGTTCTCGCCCTTTCCGTTTACTGGCTCAGTACTATCGAAGATGTCAGACGACACTAGTGTTTTAAATATAATTGCTGCATCATTAGCTATTATATTACTGATAAAAAGGAAAAAAAAGAGACAACGGCGTTGGTGGCAAAATCCTATTTTTAAAAGAAAACAGAATATAGTAGTAAACAATTCTCCTCCGTCCACTCCATGACAACACGTATTTAGCCTCCAGTAATCAGAAACGAACTGAGCGGGTAAGTTATGAATTATTTAATAACTAGCGCGCCGCCCGCGCGCTGATCGCGTACGGCGCTTAGGTCGCGCGTGAACTGCGCGCGGGCGGCGCAGAAGCGGCGCACGAACAAAAATGCACGCGCGCAGCTCGCGGGCAGGTCGCAAACGGCTCGCGAGCTACACATTCGCGGCACATTCGCCAGATGTGGACGCACCCTAATAAATAACAATTTGCTCAACCTTTTTTTTCCTGCTTGGGAAATCGTCAAACGACGTCTCTCCCTCTGGGCGGAGCAGGAGACGTATGAGAAAGGCGAGAGGCGTATCAGACTTTTACTCACTAAAACCCACCCGTGTTCTTTCAGTTGCCTGCACCACGGCCCCACCTGGGAATTGAACCCAGGATCATATGCACTGTAGTAGCGCTTGCGACTACTAGACCAGCGAAACAATTAGTATGTATAGTAGATAAATATAGTTGAATAAAATACGACACAACGTTCCGTCGTCCCTTTAATTTGGCTCGTATGTGTATTGAACAATTAATTAACCAAAATGTTCCGTACCATTACCGAGCATGTACCACATAGGTACTAATAAATTATTATTAACTACGTTTCGTACTTAAGCAATGTAGGACGTGTTCGGGTTAATTCGATATCCTAGTTAAAAGCTGTTACATACATCTAATGGGTGGATCATTAAGCGAGAGAATTCTAAAGTATATTAAACTTTGATTTAAATAGCTGTCTGTTTTTGATTTTGCTATTCTTGGATCTTTTTTGTAATTACCATTTTATCGTCAATATTTGCATCACTATACAGGGTCAAATTAAATTAGCCGGCATTACTTTACCGATGTGTTGGGTATTGATATCGATAACTAATGAAATTAAATAAAAGTTTTTTTTTTATCATTCTAACGTCGTTCGAAACTTTAAATGACACTGACACAACATTAAGGCAACCAAACGACTGTTGCTTGGATTTTCGACATTCATTAAAAATATCTGTGTTCCACGAAAAATTACAAACCAGTTCAACAAATCCATTACATAAAATTGAGACAAACAAATTGGAAAGAACGACTAGAGTAATGCGCAAATGTAAATCTTATGACAGAAGAACTATACCAGTCTATTCAAACAATTATTAATGATCATATTCCTAAAATGAAGTGTGTAAGTAAAAACTTTCCTCCATGGTATTCCAAAACCTTAGTTAAAGTTCTCAATGAAAAAGAGAAACTAAGACAACGTTTCAAAAAATACGGTAATCCGCGTGATGATATCGAGTATAGAATGCTCGATGAGAGAGCACAGGCGATTATTAAGAGTTGTTACAGAAAATATGTCTACTCTGTAGAGAATAACATCCTAGCTTTTTTTTTTTAATCAAAAAACAAATCTGCTGTTTCATAGAGAAATGAATATAAATATAGAATACCTATCAGCGAATTTTAATTCAAAAACAATATACATCACGTTCAGTTGTCCAACAGCAAATGTAATGCAAGTGCAAAGCAAAAAAAAAAAACAAAATGTGAAAAAACTACAAATTAACAATGTTCGAACTTTTTCATTTACTTGAGCTGTGGGACCTTGCTTCTTGCAAAATTCTGTGATTCTTGGTCAACGAAGTAACCTACTTTCGGTTGACTTAGAATCATTTCTATTTGGTCCTTGATTCTGATTTATTTACGAGTAATTACCTTTTTTTTATTACTACAGCTCGTAGAGACTGTAAACCTTACTTACTAACTTACTTGATTACAATTTAAACCTTTTACCTCCATACATTCCTGAAAAAAAACGGTCTTAAACACAGACCGAGAACTAAGCGATGTTATAGGTACGAGTTCAGTTTTATCCTTTGGTACGCAATTCCAATAATTCGAGTCTGAACTAAAAGTAATCAACAACTGTTGAAAACCAATAAATATAATTGAAACATTAATTGAAAATAAATACGAACATTTTGTAGTACAATTAGCAACAGTTGAACAAATCCCAATAAAAACAAAACTAACTAAATACTCCAAACAAAATCCGAACAAACTAAAGCCTAACTCAAATCTTACTTTAATTACAACACATTACTCACAAAATGGCGGATTTTCAAACAACAAGAGGAAGAATAACACACAACAGAGTTATATAGCAACTTGTTGCCCAACTGCTACTCAAAGCAAACTTGTTGTTGGGAAAACTCGAAGTTACAAAGTAAAAACTTAAAGTTTACACGAAGCTGGTTCAGTATGCAACTGAGAATTGTGAACGGTCCTGCAGGAGTGATAAATATATGTTTCAGAGTTCCAGCTCTGTAATAAACGCATTTTAAGGAGAGATAGTAAGGGCGCTTGTCCAATGCTGCCGTCTAGCAGAGTTCACACTTATACAGGATGGATTATCTAGTTTTAGAAAACAAACCACCTGCATATCACACGTCTGTCAATTGGTGCCTAGATTGTAAGTGCCACCGCTCAAATTCGTCCTGTAGTGTTGGCCGATAAATAAAGTGCATCTATCTATTTTTCCAAAAAAACAACAATCGAATTTTAGAAAAATGATACAATATCAAAAATAGAGAGAAAGATAAAGTTACTCTTATTTTTTCGGAAAAAAAGGTTTTTATATTTCACTATTTCACTTTTAGAGCGACTACCTTTTAAAGGAGGCTGGGACAGACTGGCTGCGTTAGGCGAAGGACAGGGTGTAGTGGTGGCGTAACTTGAGAGAGGCCCATGGCCAGCAGGGGACTGCGATAGGCTGAGTTGTTTTGTGTTGTCGTTCACCTCACACGAATTCGTGTATATGTACTTGCTATGGTAACAACAGCAACAAGAAGTTTTGTACCATACAAAAAGAGGATTAAAACTAGCACAAAACCTACCCCAGCAAAGTTATCGAACTGTCTATGATAGGTGCTGGACCGATTTAAATAATACATACATACAATCACGCCTTTTTCCCATGGGGGTAGGCAGAAACCACGGAACGCCACCTGCTACGATCTCTACACACTTCTTTTGCCTCGTTTAGGTTCATACAATTGGTCATACACACACGTCGGTTGCAAGTACTACGCACCTGACCTTTCTGAAGAATATCACCAATAAGGTCCCTATATGTCCTCCTAGGGCGTCCCCTCCCGGTGTTTCCACTCACCGAAAAGCGAGCAGCGGAATGTCGCTTAGCAACGCTGAATGTCCGATTAAAATAATTGTTTTTTTTTTTTTCGTTTGGTAGTAGAAGCTAGAACGGAGAATACAAAGTGGTCATGTCATGGCGAACTTGGTCCAAAAAATGTCAAATCCCGGTGTCGCGTCGGTGGCAATGGACAAACGCCTTAGCAAGAGTTTGTACGGAAAGGGGAAGGAACCGCGCCATTCAAGTAAGGAGCGAATAAGCTGAATTTTGGAACAGGTGAAGCGAGGAAACTCGTCACAAAAGTTTAGTTGTATCCTCACAGGGAAACGATGTCGGCTATTTATTAGTGTAGGTACGTAATTATTAAGCTATTCAGTTTCCACGTTTAGCACTGAGAGTGGTTATTAATTTAACGTAGAGGAATGTTTAAATCGAGTGAGTGACTTTTACTTGCACAATCAACTCACACACACAACTTAAGGCCTGCAAAACATTTTTTTTTTAAGTAGGTAGTTGCTAATGTATGTGTTTTTAAGTTGATTGCATGCTAAAATGGTAGAATACACAAATATTTTTAAATAATATCGTTTCTAATATTTAATTCTATTTCAAACACAATTATTTCCACATGTTCGTTGCATTTTCATACAATATGATCATTTGATCAGGTTTTGTAGAGAAATATGTATTTTCTTTAACCGATGTAAAAAAAAACTATGAATCCCGTTAGACTGAATATGAAACGATTATTCTCGCATGGCATGAATCTGAATCTGGAGAAGGGTGGGCGTTTTGGAGACTGTCTTATGTAATTTTGTCGATCGAAAATTGCTGATCCTCAGCCTAATTTGAATAAATAAATAAATAATAAATAAATATCATAGGACAACCAACACACCGTTATCTGATCCCAAACTAGGCAGAGCCTGTACTATGGTAACCAGACAACTGATAAACATACTTATATATTTCTTTATTTTCTTAGATTGTGCTCATCACACAAAGATTTGTCCTGGGTGGGAATCGAACCCACGACTTCAGTCTTATCAGTCAGGGTCACTAACCACTAGACTAACAGGCCAGTCGACTTTTGATTTTGCCGAATAAAACGTTTGGTGAACAGTCGACTGTACTGGGGGCAAAGGCTAACTGGATTTCCCGTCCCGCGCCCGTAGAAAACCCTCCATTACAAGATCAACCCCAGTGTATCGGTTAGGAAATACGGCAAAGCACGTTCAAAGAATAATAAATTTTAGATACGAACGTGTATGCAGATATCTGCAACGTGCCTACAGTTCAGCAACTAATCTGGCTATGCGGAACTCTTTTGTATAAAACACGTTCGCTTGAAGATGCTGCAGTCATTCACCCTTAATATTAAGCAAATGGAATTAACACAAACTCTGCTTTGTGTTCTGTACATTTAATTTCTAGTTAAAAGTGTATCACCCTGGGTTTGGTTTGGAATTCACAACCTAAACAATTTGCTTCCGTAGCACAATTTCATTTGTATTTTGAAAGTATTCGAGGAAGTTCCTAATCCGAAACGCCACTTTGGTCGAAAATGAGTTTTCTTAACAGTTCAATAGTGTTTTTGATTCCCTTTCGATATGTCTAGTTTAGAAGCCAATCGGAATCACATTTCATTCAAATAATAATTGGCCAAATGGCGCTATATCTGTTTTTCCTTTCCACCGCAGGCGAATTTTTCAAACATATCGGTATGTTTGAAAAGTTCGATAGCGTAAATGACACAATGAATGGTGTTGGATTGTTAAAATAACAAACATTGTCATTTTTTGTGTTACATAATTTCCCAACAATCAAACACTGAGTGCATGACCGACATTTCTCTGTCAGTTCCGATGTAGGTACTATATTTTACGATCATTTACAAGCCGTCGTAACTTACGTAATAGCAAGCCAACTGCCCCGTTGGTCTCGTGGTCGCAAGCGCGACCGCTGAGCGTGGGGTCCTGGGTTCGATTCCCGGGTCGGGCAAAGTGTTACTGGGTTTTTCCATTTGGTATTTCTTAGTAGCAGCCCGGAGTTTGGAAGTTGGCGGTGTGATACCCCCGTGCCTCGGAAAGCACGTTAAGCCGTTGGTCCTACGCCTGATCTCTCTCCGGTCGTGTCGGATTGCCGTCCCATCGGACTATGAGAGTGAAGGAAGAGTGAGTGCTCTTGTGTCTGCGCACACACTTGAGCACTATAATATCTCCCGCGCCGATGGCTAGTCTCCGTTGAGATTGGCCGCCGTGGCCGAAATTCGGTCTGGAGGACTATATATATATAATAGCTAGCGAAACAGCTAAGTATAAATTTCTTCTCTGCTCTTCAATGGGTATAATCGCTTTGAAATTTTCTGACTGACAGACTTATTGATGATTCTGAAGTGCCCGAAGTAAAGGGAAGTCAAAACTTTGAAACTGCTTGACTTTTCACACAAAAGTTGCTATTGGTCTCAAGCAGCTCTCTCATCAGTTTTATCCAGTAAGACTTAAAATATATTTATCCTTCTAATGGGGAATTCATTGACTGGAATATTTTTCAACATTAAAGAAAGTTAATTATGTATTGCGACCGTTATAATCCTAATACAATACTGCGCTCCAAAACATGAAAAGTAGCCAAGCTGTAGTGGGACTGGGCCAGACGCGTTTGCTGCCTGTCAGATGTATTGTGGGCTTCGACCACCACAAAATGGGTATCTGAAAATGTTCAACAGCATTGCGGCAAATCCAGACGTAGATGGCAGGACGAGCTTTATGCCTATTGATTGGATTGGTCATGATAGCACAGGTTCGAGTTGGGTTGGAAAAGGCTTTCTTCCAGCCCAAAAGGACCCAATATAGCGGCGCGTAGTATTCCACCGCGCATCTCTAATATGTAAGGGAGTTCAACACCTCACTTCCCCCTTTGACTTGAAGTGGTCCGCAGAGGCGTGCGCCAGCCGGGGATCGAGGAAGTTACATTAAATCCCATGATCACCGACGTAGGTGTGGGACGGAAACACAGGGGTGGATTTAGTAAGTAAGAGCGTGAAAGACCCCCTTGCCTACCCCAGGGCGAAGGACATCCATGATGATTTCGACACCGACATGAAAAAGGTTCGAGTTGAGTGGAAAAAAGGAAGGGAAGGCGTCTGTTCTGTAGTGGAACAACTCAGGCTGATTTATTTTATTCACGGTAAGGACCTTAAGGGCTTGTAGCTAAACAAAACCAGCCGCACGGATCCATTGATCAGGTTAAGCTACGCTCGCCGCGAACCATGAATGTGTGATCTTTACATGCCAAGATCGAGGGGACTGCCTCGGAAAGTCCCTTAAGCCGGACCAGGCCCGTATCGACGGCGCGTAGTGTTCCACGCGCGGCTCAAAGAGATGTCAGCAACACTGAAGGAGTCTGCTAGGACTGATGCCTGCCTGGGTCACGAGATTCGTTCGAAAGAGTTACCGTGGCCCTGGCATATGGGCAACTGAAGGAACACGGGTGGGTTTTAGTCAGTAAAAGTCTGACACGCCCTTCCGCTCCGCCCTAGAGCAGGAGATGTCAATTGTTGATTTCCCACCCCACACCCACAAAAAAACAGACGTTTCGGGTCGTCAGATTCCAAATCCGGCAACCAGGTATTAATCAGTAACTGGGTTGTGGTCAGATAGGCAGTCGCTCCATGTAAAATATTGGTATTCGGCTGCATCCAGTTAAACTGGAAGCCGACCCCAATATAGTTGGGAAAATGCTATGATTTGAATGATTCAGTGCAAGGAGCTTAATGTTTAAATACGCTCCTAGATTTCCTAAAGAGTTCCTTTCTGTTTGACAAAATTCAATTGATATGGTTTGTTTACGTTCTAAATTGACGTAGCGGCGTTAGATTGTCTATTCTCAGATTAGAACGGATCGAATTAACACGAATTTTGTTTTATGATTCGATTTTCATCGCTGTCGCCATGTTGGATTCAATTATTTTCTTGTTTAATTCGTGTTCCAGTTGTGGTAAACAATAAGATTAGTTTATATTTCAATTTATACTTTATTAGCTTCAGCCCACGGCTTCGCCCGCGTGGATGTTGGAAAATTCACCATTTCAACCCCCAATAGGAAAACACCCTCTTAGGAATGGAATTTCAAAAAATCCTTTCTTAGTGGATACCTACTCCTGACAAAGAACACACCCTTCAAATGTCATGTCTCTAGGACCAGTGGTTTAGGCTGTGCGTTGATATATCAGTCAGTCAGGTCAGTCAGTCACTCAGGACTTTGAATTTTATATTTATAGATTATAAAATTATTGAAAACACCATCATATTAAGAAAAAGATTGGCCTTTTCGGCGGCATATTTATTTATCAGCTTACTTTTTTTTGTTAAAAGTTTTACTATAGCAGAAAATTATGATGGACGATTTGATGAAAGTAAACAAATATTCACGTTGCATCATCATTATAATTTCAGCCAAAACACTTCCTAACCTAGATATAGTCATCCCGAAGCACCACTACTTCGACTGGTTATGTGCTTGTCACATTCAGTTGATACCTGCGGCCTTCACCAGGTCCATCTTGTGGGAGGCTTTTCAACGCTACTTCTTCCAGTATGCGGTCGCCACTCCAGAACTTTTCAGCCCCATTGGATATCTGTTCTGTGAGCAATGCACATGCCACTTAAGTTTGACAATTCTTCGGGCTAAATCGGTTAGCTTGATTTTCCTACAGAAAAGTTATGATACCTATCCCACATCAATTCGTACACCACTAATTGCTATGTGAACAACAGTTACGTAATGCACTTTGTGTATCTTGATGTTCTAATACCTCCTGCATAAGAACATCATCAGGATGCAACAATTGCATTACCAAGTTAGTCAAATATTAGTTATAGAAATGTCAAAAAAACTTTTTAACAAAAAATTAAACCACCGAAAAAATTGAAAAGCAAAAAATAATAAACCTTAAAATTATGAGTCGGCGGTTTGAGTGATCTTTGTTCATTAATTTTTCAGCGCCGCCTAAAAATTTTAAGTTTTATTATTTTTTGCTTTTCAATTTTTTCGGCGGTTTAATTTTTTATTTAAAGTTTTTTATTTTATGATTTTTTGTAGCTTGTACTAATAATACTTGGCAAGGTATACCCTATCCAATGAAAAAAGAATTATCAAAATCGGACTACTCTGTATAAAGTTATGCGTGGTTATACATTACATTCAGTGAGTGAACAATCAATCATCCCCTGTTTTCCGACCCTTAGGGTTCGATTTTGTTTTCCAAATTTATATGGCACCACTCTCGGAGTATACCCTTTCCAATAAAAAGAGAACTATCACAATCGGACTACTATGTAAAAAGTTATGCGTGGTCATACATAAAAAAAAAAACAAAAAAAATATACGTGTCGAATTGATAACCTCCTCCGTTTTTTTTCTGGAATTTCCCTGTATCTGTCTGAAATATGGATTTGTACCTGGCAATAGGCTCGTTGTTATATGATATGAGACTAAATTGTGATATATGGGTGTACTATAAGTGGACCTCTGCTTAACCCTTGAGAGAATCCAGGCGTGACGTTAGGTATTGTATATTCTAATATAACATTCAATAGTTGCACCATTTTCATTCCTTACTCCTATACTACACGAGTTGTTTCGCTCACGTACCGTACGTGTGCGCTCGACTAACGATAGCTTTCGCTTCGAAATACATTATAATTAGCCAAGTATTGCTATATTTATTAATTTTATGTTTAATAATAACGTTAGAAGTTCTGCATCTGCTTCTCACGAAACGCCTTTACTGTTAATATCAGAGAAAGAAAAGGGGAAGAATAAATGTATGAATAAACGTTGCATCACTGTTAGCATCTAAAAGATCTTTGTCCTCTTTATGATAAGATAATAATAATGTAGCCACAGCAGTCATCACAGCACAATACCGCGTTTTGGACATTCCGTAAAGAAACAATGACGCATAACAGCCCTGAGAAGAACTGATACCACGTTTTGAATGGTCTTTGAACTGTATCAATCGGAAAAAATTTACTCGTGTCCTCCAGTTTTTTTTTTTTTTATTACTATAATTCTGAATTTGCCATACACACTTGTTTCCTCAACTCACTTTAGACATTGGCAGAATAGTCGACATCGGCTTTACTTGCCATTTCATAAAAATAGAATAGAATAGACTAGTCTTTAAAGAAACAGGAGTATCAGGACTACAGATGCCACACGCCGTCATCACGTTCTCCAGGAACACCAGCGTTGTGTTTTAAGGGTTCCGTTGCCAAATGGCAAAAAAACGGAACCCTTATAGATTCGTCATGTCTGTCTGTCTGTCCGAGTATGTCACAGCCATTTTTTTTCCGAAACTATAAGAGCTATGCTGTTGAAACTTGGTAAGTAGATGTATTCTGTGAACCGCATTAAGATTTTCACACAAAAATAGAAAAAAAACAGTAATATTTTTTAAAGACTAGTCAAAACGTGGTGTCAGTTCTTCTCAGGGCTGTTATGCGTCATTGTTTCTTTACGGAATGTCAAAAACGTGGTATTGTGCTGTGATGACTGCTGTGGCTACAATAATATATATTTTTATTTAATAAAAACGATTAAGAAAAGAGTACATTTAGCAAACAGTATTAAATTTTCCGTACAATAATAGTGCCTAAAGATAAACTATTTCTAAAATATTTTTATCACGAGTGCAAATGATGATAGACAGAAAGAACGAAAAAAAAAGAAAGAAATTTTATTCGTCAAACATGCGTTTACATAAACTGACTAATCAGGCATGCAAGGTATTAGTTTAATATGTTGCGAGCGTCCCTGTTTTGCCAATAACGGCGTACAAATTTTGTTGGTATAAAAATTACATTTCATTTGCATCATTTTAAATTTCATTACAAAATACACAAGCAATAAATAATAACTGATGTCAAGATATTATTTAAGTGATTGATATGATTTATCGGAATTAGAATTAGGTTAATTCAAACCTGTATGTAAACCTGTGTGATGACTTTTGGGTTGCTGCCACTAACAAATTTGTCATTATCACAGTGAACTTTATAATCGTTACAATGAGGTTGCTGTTGGGTTGCTGCTGTCAGAAGTAAAATAACTGGGAACGGATTGTACCGGAGGACTCTCGAAGTATTTTGAATTATGCTTTGTTTTAATTAAAATAAAGAGATTTGCAGGAGAAACAAGATGACCGAAATAGTGCAAAGAATTGCCTAACTTAAGTGTCAGTGGACAGCGTACATTGCTCGCAGAACAAATGACCGATGGATGGTGCCGAAAGCTCCAGGAATGGCGACTGCATACTGAAAAATGTAGAGTTGAGAGGCCTCCTACAAGGTGGACCGATGACCTTGTAAAAACCGCAGAAATCCGCTTCATGCGGCAAGCACATAGGAGGTATTTCGGTTCAATCAATAATGATGACGAATCGTTAATATTTATTTATTTGCATCGATTCATCTAACATAATTTTTTAGGCTTTGATACAACATGGTTTCATAACAAATTTATTGCGAGATTTTCATACACGAGGAAGCTAATGTTTACTTTAAAAAAAGCCAAAGAATTCTATCAAATGGACAGTCCATTTGATAGAATTCAGGGAATTCATTAAAGTAAGATCATCACAGAATTTCAACAACAAATTTGTAATGTAACCCTGACAATTTTGAGTTAGATGTCATAGGTTATTGAGTAGATTATAGGGTCCCAGAACAATGGTGCCCCAGGGGTAAGGGCCTCGACAAGTTGTAGGCCGTGGGTTCGAATCCAGGCAGGCGTTTTACGTTGTGGAAATTATTTCATCACCACTGCTTTCAAAACTATGACATAAAACATCATAAAACCATGTCCTAGAACCAAAAAATCGAAGACATGTGACATCCACCAATCCGCACTGGGTCAGCATGGTCGATTATAGCCCAGTCCCTCTCAAAGAGAGGAGGCATGTGTCCCAGCAGTGGGAACATTATAGTCTGATTATGCTATAAGAAATTATAACACCATCTTTCGTAAAAAACTTTACATTTAATAACGCTCTGTAAAAACGCTGCTACAGTATGCCAATATACTATTTCTATTTCTATTATTATTTCGCGGACATTTTTTTTATTTTTTTTTTTGGATGGGAAATCATCAAATGACTTCTCCCGCTCTGGGCAGAGCGGGAGGGCGTGTCAGACTTTTACTGACTAAAACCCACCCGTGTTCCTTCAGTTGCCCATGTGCCAGGGTCACGGTACCTCTTTCGAACAATCGCGCGACCCCGGCAGGCATCGGTCCTAGCAGACCCCTTCAGTGTTGCTGACATGTCTTTGAGGCGCGCGTGGAACACTACGCGCCGTCGACCCGAGCCTGGTCCTTACCGGGCGGCGAGCTACCCATTGCTCGCCACCCGCAAGCTCGCGCCTACGGTGGCCGGGAGTCTGCTATCGACTCCCGACGCCCGGGGCGTCTCCTCCTGCGGCGGCTAGGGACGTGAGGGCGCAGAGACTGCCACTCCCTCACGCGCCCCGCCTCCTCCTTCGCGAGCATTACTGCTTCGCAGAAGGAGGTGACGGCTTCCCATGCCCTCTCGCTCCCAACCATGGCTCGCACCAGGGCCGGACGCGAGAGGTCGCCGCCGCCGATCGCCTCCACGAGGACACGGCGGTGCTCCGCCCAAGCAGGGCACACCTCCACTGTATGCCCCACCGTGTCCTCCAGACGATCCTCGCAATGGAAACACCCGGGCGTTTCCTCCCGCTTTATCCTGAACAGGAACCCACCGAAGCACCCATGCCCGGTGAGAACCTGCGTCAGGCGGAAGGTGAGGGCGCAGTGGCGCCTCTCTATCCACTCCTCAAAGAGGGGACTTACCGCCGCAATTGTGGCGTGCCCGGCGCTGGGTTGAGACAATCGTACTTGCCATGTCACCATGAGATCCTGCCGGAGCTCTGTCCGCCGTGCCGCGATTTGTTGCGGCAGCGGAGTTTCGCCCCGGCGTTTCGCCTCCTCGCGCCACTCCCACATGTGGGCGAGGACCTTTGCCTCCAGATCCCATGGCGGCACTCCGGCAAGGAGGCTCGCCACCTCGCACGAGACCGTGCGGTATCCCCGGATTACCCGGATGGCCATGACCCTCTGGGCCGCACTCAACCGGCGCGCTGGGCGCAGCCTCAATGAGGGCGCCCAGACCAGTGCCCCGTAGAGGGCATTTCGCGGACATTGGTGTGGGTTACGCGTTTACCTAGTCTATAACTTACTCTGTCACATTTAAATTGTAATGTGTAACTGTTTTATGTCCCAATAAAGTAAAATAAAAATATACTGTAACACCACTGAAGTCATTTTGAGCATATGATTCTCAAGTATGAATCTCGACCTTGATGACCACAGGAAGTGGTGTTTCATCGCGTCTACAGGCAAATACGACAAAACAGCTGACGTTTGGAAAGTATATGCAATGGGCCATTATAGCCTGAAGTAAATTTTTGTTTTGTACTTAATTTTTCATTGGCATGGGGTTATTGGTAAACATTTAAGATTATTTTTGTGTCACACAAATCGTATTAACAAAACAAGCTGACGGCGATAGCTCCGTTTTTAGACACACGCCACCCTAAACGCTAACCTTTTAGTGTTTCATTTATAGAATCGTATGAATCGGAGACTGTAATTATGCATTTGACTGCAAAATCAAAATCAAAAGTCATTTATTCAAACTAGGCTGAGAGTCAGCACTTTTTGAACTTCAAAGTTACATGAGACAGTCCCCCCAAAACGCCCACCCTTCGACACTTCCTAGTGCTTTAGCTGGGAAGAAGAAGTGGTGGAACAAACTCCCCAGCAGCACCGCTGTCTGTTAAGTTAGAAGAACTTGATTCTATACAGTATTATGTAAGTAATTAATATTATAAAACAAAACAAAACATACATCAAATTATGCGTCATATGTCAGCTAGCATACGCCAATATACGAACAAAACATTAAAAAACTAAACTCAAGCTGAAATAATAAAATCGTAAATAGAACTTAAAACCTAAATAAGAGAAAACAGGCTTTATTTAGCATAGATAAATGGTACACAATATACAGCAGAAAATAACAAAATAAAAATCAAGTAACAAGTGTAAGGTGCGATGTCGGAAAGTAGCATTATAGTGTGCCTCACAGCTACGCCAAAAAGGGCCAGTTCTGCAAAATGCCAGACAACTAGTGCCTGACGCTAGTTTTCAACTAAACCTGAAGTGTGAGGTGACGGATGTAAATCAGTAAAAGACAATCATCACTCCAAATATTCATTCCTCCGTGCCACAAACCTGTACAAGCATAAGCTACTGACTTACATTACAGACACATATTAAAGTAATTACCACTAAACAGATCAAAGGGATACGAACGGCTTCTAATAAGAACCGAGTTATTAGCTTAAACACGTTTGCAATTAAATCGTAGTATGGACGCCTATTAGCATTCTAATTGTAACGAGGGACTGTTATGACAGTGGATTCGTAGTCGGTGTTTGGTTTCCGGATTCTGGGTTGAATATAGGAATATTGGTGACGTGAAATCAGTATGGTTTGTTGTTAAGGTTAATTTTGAGGAGTATTAGAATAGCCTGTACAAGTCAAGTGTCCATACTAAAAGTTACAGCCAGGGAAATAAATATCATTTAGCAAATAAACGTCTTTTTTAACTAGTTTACACTGTCTCACTGATAAGCAAAGCCCTCCCCCAAATTCCTCCAGGCATCTTTTTCCAGGGTCATCTCGATCCAACCCATGAAATATGCGTATAGGTCGTCTCGCCCCCTCTTCTTGGGCCATCCTCGGCGGTGACCTCCATCTTACGTTACTGTGGAAAAACTATAAAAAAATGTCAGTTGTGATCTAAATACACGGACAATTAAAGTTAATAATCAGTTTGCTTTACTATACAATTTTCTTCCTGGCAATATTAAAAAAAGTGGTAATCAGGCCTACTACGTATTTTAGACTAGCTAATATTTTATTATGGCATAAGCCAGTTATTTTTTTTAAATATATTTAGTGCTGATATGGGACTAAAAAAGCATAAATGAAACCATTATTCAAAGACATCCAATTCTGGTCATAGGCCTTCCCCAAAAAAAATGGAGGATGGCAAATCATAGTCACCACGCTTAGCAGGCGAATAGCCGATCGCAGTATGGTGGTAAAATGCATAGAGAAGATATAGGATGCAATTCACCACACGGAACAACAGGTAGAATAGAACAACGGCAGAATAACAATGAGGGTGTGCTCTTAAATTATTTAACTAACTTACTGCAAGAAGAATTCCAAAAAATTAAAAAAAAAACTTTTTGAGTTAAATGGTTTTTTTTTTAAACAAAGATAATTATGATGTACAAAACGTACTAAGGCCTAGAAAATAATTTGTTAGGTACTAGGTACCAGTCATAACACCACTCTCCTCAATCTAGGGCATTGATTGGATTAAAAAATAAAATCGTAACCACGCCTCTGTTTCGCTCAAGTTGTTATAATAGCCAATTAGTACCGTAATTTGTATACAAAAACTGTGCTCATTAATATTTGTGTTTTACGTAATAAAATATGCGTATACGTGTTAATTACCTTGCCTTTACGGAAGAATTTCCGATTTGGTAATTATTTAGTTCAAAGTTATTTTGCGATGTTCGACAAATCGGTCCATAAATTAATATTTGTAACCGAAAATATTTCATTTTTATTCGAATAGGTAAGAGAAAATTTCTACCGTCAAACTACCGTATGAGAAAAAGAAAAAGTTTTTTGAGAAGTCCTCTAGACCGTATTCTGTCATGGCGGCCAACCTCAACGGCGATTAGCCTTCGGTGCAAGAGGTATTATAGTGCAAAAGCGCGTGCGTAGACACAGGCACATTCTCTCTTCCCTCACTCCCTTAGTCCGATGGGACAGCAATCCGACACGACCGGAGATAGAACAGGTGCAGGACCAACAGCTCAACGCGCTTTCCGAGGCACGGAGGTATACTGCCGCCAATTGCTACACTCCGGGCTGTTACTGAGAAATTCGCAATGAAATATCCCAATAACACTTTGTTCGACAAGGAAAACGAACCCAGAACCCTAGGCTCAGTAGTCGTGCTTGCGACCACGACACAGACGGCGCAGTTTTTTATAACAACGTACCTGATCATTGCTTATTTCTTGTCTAAATAAAGGCCCAATGAGATAGGATAATTTTAATAAAGTATAGTACAATCACATCAACCTCATTCACGCATTCTACTCTTATTGGAATAATTTTAATTCTCAAATAATATTAATCGTTTTTTTTTGTTAGACTATTTTTATTTTTATGGAAGGTAAGAATCAGTCATCGTTTCAGTTTCCAGTCCTATAACAGTGGGCTACGTTACAAATTATCACAGCAAATGTCATAATCACCATCAGTATCATTTCAGCCGAAAGACGTCCACTGCTGGACATAGAACTTCCCCAATTTGGTGGGGTTTACCATAATCGCCACGCTTGGCAGGCGGGTTGGCGATCACAGTATGGTGGTAAAATGCCTAGAGAACGCTACTGCCCAGTTTGTTACGGCAAATGTATTGACGCAAAAATATAATACAAAATTAAATTCCAAGCTTTAATTTGAACCGAAATGTACGCTAAATAGTGTTGGTTAACGTGACTCATTTGTTGAAGCAAATAGGTGCGGTCAGTACCACAGCGTGGCTCATGGCCCGTGGCTCGTGGCCGGACATAGAAACGAATGACCTATAAAAGGCCCAGCCTAGGACTATTTTTTATTGTTTTATTTCAGGTCAATTAGTGTAATTGAGTCTATTGGTCGACAAAAAACGGTAAAAATATAGTAATAGCTAGTTCAAGTAAAAATTGTGTTATTCCATACTTTTTGACCGCGTAGGTTATTGCACTTTTCTATGAAAAGAAGTTTTTTTTGAATAACCGACTACTACTAAGATTTTAAGCTAATCGTGATCAAGGTTATGTTCATATTTTCATTTTGCGCGTCCATATCACAAGCATTTTATAACAAGGTATAATGGACAGTCAGTTTTGATGTCTGTCTACGTGACTGCTTAGTTCTTCTTAACTTGGATTTGGATGCCATTTTCACCATCATTTAGAGAATATATTCCGGAAAGTTTATGTGAAAAAAAGGCACATTCAAAATTAGTTAAGGTGTGTTCATCTCTGAAATTTCGATGTCTTCACATGTCCCCATATCTAAAACATTACACCCTTGCGAAGTAGGCTAGTATCCGGGCGCGTTGCTAGTTATAAAATCAATAAAGACATATACTGACAAGATATTTATTGCGGCGTTTTTGAGTCCACGAGGAGGAAAATACGAGGATTCTTTTTGATAATTATGGTTGACCATTTTCGATAGAAAACCATATTTTTTTCCAGCAATGTTTGTACTGTAGTTTCAAATTATCTAAACACTACATTTACATCGTTCTTTAGTGAATATTAAAACATTTGAAGGTATGAGTAAAGTGGTACTTCTCTGTTTAATGTTAATGATAGTCACAGATCGCATTCACAACGGCCAACCATTACGAATATTAAATTAAAATAGACATAATTATGTATGTTATAAAAACTAATTTGAATTAGTGCGCGGTCTGTGGTTCTGGCATAATTTATGATACGTGCAATTAACGGGATTTTATACTCATTTGCTACTATGTAGGTTGAGTCATAATAAATTGACATCTAACGGCTAATTCTCGTAAATAAAAAAGTTGAAAATGGAGTCGCAGTTTGTGGTGGCCCAGTGGTAACGGCCCCGACTTACGAGTTCGTGGTCGTGGGTTCGAACCCAGGCAGGCGCATTACTTTGTGTAAATAATTTCATCACCACTGCTCTGAAAATGTTGAAGGAAAACATCGTGAGGAAACCGGCATGTCCTAGAACCAAAAATTTGAAGACGTGTGACATCTACCAACCCGCACTGGGCCCGCGTGGTAGATTACGGCCCACTCCCTCTCACCGAGAGAAGGCCAGTGTCCCAGCAGTGGGACCAATATAGGCTGATGATGTAGTCGCAGTCTGATCTCGGCGATAATCAAATATCAAAAATGTATTGAAACTTGAGGTATTTTTGACAGATTCATACTGAGATCAAACCAGGTCGCGAGATTTGTTTGAAAGAGATACCGTGGCCCTAGCATATGGGCAACTGAAGGAACACGAGTGGGTTATAGTCAGTAAAAGTCTGACACGCCCTTCCGCTCCACCTAGACCGGCTGACGTCATTTGATGATTTATTTTTTATCTTTTTTTTGTGGTTGGGGCCCACAAAAAAAAATCAAACTGTGAACGTTCTTAAAATTACGAGAAATGCCCCTCCGATTAATGTCACAATTGTAAAAGATATTTGTTTTATTTCATTTACATTATCCGCTGTATATCATTCACTATTAAGTCTGGCAATTTTGCACTATAGAAACAAATCTCAAGAGCTATTAGTCCAAAGCAACACAATCTCTAGTAAAACCTAATCTTCGATTCGACCCCATATATCTTGTTTATGCAATTGCTAAATAAAACTAAGGCAGATTAAAGCTGATATGTTAATGTAACAAATTACACAATTTTGGAACTTGTGACGGTTGACGGTCGACGCGCGTGCCTATGGGAAATGGTCAATATCCTTTAGAATGTTTTTTTTTTCAGATTGCTCTTTTTATCGGCAAGAAATGGCGTTAAACCTGCCAAAAAATATTAAAATTAATGCCTTGATCTAGAAAAATAGGACCACAAAACATTGTTGCCTCAGTAATTTATCCAGTGATTAAATCTATTATGTATTTGCTATAAAACGTGTATCAGAAATATGTGGTCATATTTGAGGATGTGGTACAGTCTATCAAACTGGACAACTTTCTGTATAGGACCAACTTCGTAATTGCGATATAATAATCAACTGTACTATGCATGATTCCGAATTGTGGCCAAGATTAGGACAAATAAACCAAGGCGTCCAAAAGCGCGTTGGGTTCAGGATATCGTCAAGGTCGCAGGAAACGCATGGATGAGAGATGCACGGGACCAAGATGTGTGTTGGAAAAACGGGGAGGTATATACCCAGCAGTGTTTCTATGTTCTTCTCAATGTTTTTATGTCCTGTCCTGTCCTGCCTTTTGAGTTGGTGCTAAATAAATGTATTTTCTTTCTTCTTCTTTCTTTCTTCTGTGCGTGTCCTAAATAAAATATGTTTCTTTCTTTCTTTTCCTTCAGAAAGTGATTCCGGGCTGAGATGATAATGATGATGTAAGACTTCAATACCGTTTTTGTTTTTTTCTTCTTCATCATTTTGATTCAAAATACATGGGGCTTATGTCTTAGTAAAACGGGTGAATGGGTCAATCTATCAGGTTAAGCTACGCTTGCCACGGTTGGTCCATGGATGGGTGACCAGTTTTACATACCAAGAGCCTTCCGTGCCTTTGAAAGCACTTTAAGCCATTGGTCTCCGCTGTCATTTCCGACTGACAACCAGATCTACCAAGGGGTATAGTGTTACCCAGTGACTGGGTTTTGGATTTCAAATAAGCAGTCACTCCATGTAAAAATACTAGTAATCTGCTGCATCAAGTTAGATTGGAAGCTGAACCCCAATAAAGTCGGGAAAAGGCTAGGCAGGTGATGATTCATCATCATTTCAACCATAAAACGTTCACTGCTGGACATAGGCCTCCCCAATTTGGGGGGCCTGGCTTTAATCTCCACGTTTGGCAGTATGTTGGTGAAATGGATAGAAAACGCTGCTGCCCATTCTCTAGTAAGTCCCTTAGTCGCTTTTTACGACACACACGGGCAGAAATATGGTGATGCCGTTTTTTACGTCCGACACCACTCGAGTACGATGATGATTATTTTGATCAAAACCATAAATTCAAAATACACGCTTAACCATTCAAAACTGACTGAAAATATTTCGTAATAATTAACAAAAGTAGACCAACCGTAAATAAATACCATCCATATGAATTTAAATTGCAAAGTTCGTAATAATGTCATTGAATTTGACCCACTAATTAGCCAAAATTAACACTACACAAACATACACAATTATTTGTAACAAAATCTAAATTGTAATGGAAGCATCTAAAAAATTTCACCGTTAAATTGCTTTGAAAATTATAAACGAAACTATTTGGTTGTAGACAAAATTAGTCGTTATTTAGAGCTGATGAATAAAACATTGTTGGCTCGTGTCAGGAGGTCTGTTCTTACATCAGTTTAGGTGACCTTTGACTTGACCTTTGACCTTTTCCAAAGGCACACAGGGCCTTAACCAAGTTCAGAAGTTTGCTCAAGAAATCACTAAACATACAAGTTTCAGATATAAACTTTTCATTTGGAAAACAAATTTCATAGCAATATGGCTAAGCTGACGCTTATTCAGATCAACTCAAAATAAAGCCACGTACCGTTTTTATTTTTAAACTGGCTTCTGCCTGCGACTTCGTCCGCGTTAAATTTTTTGTTCCCTCGACCCTTCCCGTCGCGTCGAATCCCCTACCCGTGTGATTTTTCCCGTTTTTGCAACATTTTTCATTACTGCTCCGCTCCTCTTAGTTTTAGCGTAATGTTATATAGCCTATAACCTTTCTCATTAAATAGGCTACTCAACACAAAAATATTTTTTAATTCGCACTAGTAGTTCCTGAGATTAGCGCGTTCAATCAAACAAACATACAAACAAACTCTTTAGCTTTATAATATTAGTATAGATGTTATTCTCAATTCTTAAAGTATTTATTTCAATTAAGCCATTTACCAGTTTTGAATTACCAGTGAGTCGATCAGTTGGTCAAAAAGTTGAAACTATTTGGGACACTCTTTTAAATTGAGATATTACATAATCCTGATCATCATCATCATTCATCATTTCAGCCATAAGACGTCCACTGCTGGACTTAGGCCTCCCCCAATTTGCGGAGCTTTGCCATAATCGCCACGCTAAGCAGGCGGGTTGGCGATCGCAGTATGGTGGTAAAATGCATAGAGAACGCTGCTGCCCATTCTCTAGTAAGTCCCTTAGTCGCCTTTTACGACACCCACGGGAAGAAATGGGGTGGTGTTATTCTTTAAGTCGCCCCCACGGTACCATTATTTATTTTAATCCTGATCACATTATTTTTATTGCTTCTCATCATCATCATTTCAGCCGTCATTGCTTCTAATTCAGTTTTATTTGAAATTTTTATTGTCGATATACGATAGAAATTTAAACTGTCGTAAGGGACAGGGATAAGGAAGAATAGGAAACTTCCGCTGTCGATATGTGAGAACAATGTAAAAATTAAATGAAGAATCAATTCAGAATATAAGATCAAAAATAAGCCCTGACTGTTAAGAAATGACCAGTCTCATCCGACAGCGCCTGTTCACTAACATGTCACGTCGATCAACACTAACCAGCTCAACCATTTTATAGGGAACCAAATGATGCAACACACGCGCCACAATCAATAAGACATTCTAATGAGCAGGACATACTTTCAAGTGCTATATCATAATAACATAATAAATAGATCCATAGTAGTCACATTTACAAAATTGAAAAATGCTTCTAAATTGTGAAAAACTATTAACATATTTTTATGCTTAACTAACCTAACCTGTCGTACCTATATCTAAGTACAGTTGGTGTAGAACTAAAATTGTTTATAGATACTGATACTCAAAAGATGACCTTATGTTATAACAGAGGCTAGTGATAAAATAACTTTAGTTACATTCGACAGTTACATTTTTCGGCTGTTAATGGAAAATAATGTCGTGCATAATTTTTCCGATCCCAAGGCTTAGTCGTAGGGTTAGCTAGCAGAAATGTATCTGTATCGTATTTCAAATATTTACTGCGTCATTTATTTGGATTACAGATTTAAATTAATAAAGAAAAAAAAATTATAACCTAAATTAACTAAAACTATTTACAAATTAAAAACATAGCGTCTAAAAATCATCCGCATCGCTGTCGACTGGTAGTGTGCCCAAGAGACTGGCGGCATTACCACGTTGTATGGCAATGCTTAGCCTCTGGCCAAGATAAAAACCAGCTCTTGGGTCACGGGAAGTGTCCACCAGCCGTTTAGAAATTTCCTTAAATAGGATAAGAGCGCTCGGACCCCACGGCCCGAGCGTTTCAACCCCAAACGGCTCAAAAATATTTCAAATTATATTAGATTTAATTATCTCCACCATGTACTGACTCGGCTGGGCAGCGTTCGGGAAACTACGCAATATATTCTCGTCCCACATACCGCACTGTTTCAAGACGAAAGTTTTTGACCAGTGTGTGTTGCCAGTGATGAGATATGGAACCACAACGTGGTCGCTCATAATGGGCTTTATTAGAAGACTGAAAGTCACCCAAAGGGCGACGGAGAGGGCTATGCTTGGAGTTTCCCTACGCGTTCGAATCAAAAATGAATAGATCCGTAGGAGAACCAAGGTAACCGACATAGCCCGAAGAATTGCTAAACTGAAGTGGCAGTAGGCAGGGCACATTGCTCGCAGAACAGATGGCCGATGGCGCCGAAAGGTTCTGGAGTGGCGACCGCGTACCGGAAGACGTAGAGTTGGAAGGCCTCCAACAAGGTGGGCTGATGACCTTGTGAAGGCCGCAGGAACCCGCTGGATGCGGGAAGCACAAAACCGGTCGAAGTGGCGGAGCTTGGGGGAGGCCTATGTCCAGCAGTGGACGTCTTTCGGCTGAAATGATGATGATGATGATGTACAATGAATAGGTACAAACCTCACTTCCACACTTACTCACACCCATTACTCACATACATATTCACCTCCACACCATCGCCTACACACAAAAAAACACACCCGGCACGTTTTTAGCCTCTTATATAAACTAATTTATTTCTATATTTATTCTTTTATTTTTGTTTCAATTTGTATACATTTATGTATCTTGAAAATGCTCAATGACTTCATAACAATATAACCTGGGGTAGGGCGAAGCAGCCTAACACAAGCAAACTATTTGCTTGAAAGGCATCTCCCCATTGTAACTATCTGTATAAGTACCTGGATGCCCGAGCTCTGCTCGGTTTTTTTTTTTTTGGTAAAAAGACATTTTCTTAAAATGAGTCTTAGCTAGATCGATTTATCGCCCCCGAAACCCCCTGTATACTAAATTTCAAGAAAATCATTGGAGCCGTTTCCGAGATTCAGATTATATATATATATACAAGAATTACTCGTTTAAAGTATAAGATTTAAGTCATTGTATTTAAGCTGATGCAATAAACATTTTATTTTATTTATTCGAACATTTTTAAAATTCGATTTCAAATTAATTTGAAAAAGTTTTTTGTTTCGAATTGACAGAGGATTATAGCAGGCGATGCTGTCAACAAGAAAACATGGAATAAGCGTAATAATTTTTATGAGATCGGTGTATTAATTCCGCTGCGTCCCCATAGACACATCATACACCAATAAAGTGGAAACTCCATCGTAACCCGAAAAATTCATATTTTCTTACTTTTATTGCAATTTGCAGTGCAATGTAATATTGTATGTTTAAAATATGGTTCGCGATTGTAACAATTATGGCGTCACACAACCCAACACAACCCCCCACAACCCTCTAAGCTCATTGAATTCCATTGAATGAGTATTTCATGAAATGGGCATACCTTGCAAATTGCAAAAATGTAAGAAAATTTGAATTGTGAATCCCTTAGAGCTTTCACCTTAACAATTTATAGTAGATACTTAAGCTTCACAATGTTGCCAACACAAAAAAAAAATACAACACGAAACTGCATAATTTATGCACGTTGTCTCTTCCATCTCTTTCATAATTTAAGTGCTAATTTAAAAAAATGTAAGTAGATAAAATTATTTTTCTCATCGGCAACACAGAACTTCCGAGAATGTTACCACTTAACGTCAGGTGTTCGGTTTTATGTCATATCTTTGCATAAAAATCTTATTACTTGAAAATGTTTCATAGATTAAATATTTTTCAGCCACATATTTAGCTTTGTATTTTTTTCAACTCAGCGAAAGTTCGTTCTTTTCAAAGAACTGTTGAATTACAAAAAAAAAAATTGTGCTACTGAGATGAATTCTTAACTTCGTATCAAATAACAATGTTTTACACGATTTAATAAATAAAGCAGAGAAAATAGAATCTGTTCTCAGTTTCTACTTGAAATGCTGTACGTTGGATCTAACGAATTAAATTTTATGCAAACTATTACTAATGAGAGTTGGTGCTTTACAGATGGAGCAATTAATACGCGAGGATACTTAGGTACTTACAACAAATTTTAAAGTGCTGATTTAAATTTATTTCTACTATTGAAATTAGATCGTATTTAATCTAATTGCTGGAATGGAAAACACATTAATTGAAATGACATGAGAAAATAAATTTCTTGAACGTTTAACTTTGCCTTAATATTTGTACCTATACTGACGCATTTCATTGTTTCAGTACGGGATGATATGGAGCTCTACAGGACGAGTAGCAACATTCCTTTATACAAGACTCTCGAACTTTATTCAAAATGAAATCACAGCTAAATTAAATACAGTAGAATCCGGTTATAACGACGGTGAAGGGACCAGTCATATTACATCGTACTAACCGGACGTCGTACTAAAGGAAAAGACAATTTTTGATTTTTATTCAAATCACATTCATATATACACATACATACATTATGTATTTAATAATAGGATATTTACGTGACCAACAGAAAAAAAAAACATTTTAATCAAAATATTTGTTTATTTCACATAATGTACATATAATCTATAATAATAATGACACTTTTCTCTTCAACAGAGAAACTTTCGTTTTGTAGAAGCCATTCTTGTACGCGAAATCACGCATCACCCGCAAATTAACGCCGTAAACTAAACAGTCGCATTCGAATCAGCGACGTGCAGGCAAAGGGGAAGTGCGGGGCGGAGATGGTTTCTTAACTACGATTTATTTGTAAACACGTCAACGCTCGTCATCGTTGTAACCGGACTAGACAACTTGTGTGAAATTCCGTCGTTAAAAGCGGTCGGTCGCTGTAAGCGGAGTCGTAATAAACGGATGTACTTTCATAGTGGCTTATATTAAAACCAAACACGCGCCTATACTTAGGACGCTAAAAGCGGTTGGTCGTTACATGCGAAGTCGTACTAAACGGACTCTACTGTATAAGGTTCCCTACAGGACCTTTAGTAGCGATAATAGTTTTACTTGCATTTTAGTTAGGTACAGTCACCAAAAGAGATAAGTAACCAGGTTTGTCTAAAATAGTTAATTTTAAGTGAGAAACCTATAGATGTTTTAGGATGATACTTAATTTAAAAATTGAGCTGTTTCTTTTCATTTTATTTTATTCGAAAACATACATCGGTTTTTAACCATACTTCAACTATATCTGGTGACCATTGATACTTATCTCATCTATTAATTTATATAACTCATGCTATTTTCTCCGAAGGGTTAGGCAGAGGTGTACTTGTAGTACACCCATATTTCGCCAGTTATGTTTAAGTCCCACATAATAGAAGCTATCCTACTGCCATTATCTGGGTATAAATCCAGACTCCGGGTTGCTACAGAGATATATCAGATGTAAAAACCCAATGACCCTATGCTCGACCCGGAACCCAAAACCCAGAACTTAATGCTGTGCCAGTTACCGCACGAGATCTTTAGACCAATGAGGCAGTCCTAGTATAAACTTATTTCCAAGTAATATTACCAAAGCATAAAGATAACATGTATATGTGTATTACCAAAGCATAAAGATAACATCTCTCGGTTTAATCTGTGTATATATATAAATATATATGTATGTAAGTATATATTATAGTAAATATGTATGTGTGTATTATAAGTTTATAATCTATTTACATTCCCCATCTTATTTATAATTTGATATAGGATGTATTTTAATAGTTTTTTTTTTTTCAATAACTGTTCCTCACAATGAAAGCACCTGCCATCTAATCTCTTCACCACCCTTGGTTGACTGGTAGAGAATGCCTAAGGCATTAAGTCCGCCATTGTACCTTTTTTGTGTGCGAGAAGTTTAAATAAATAAATAACAGTTTACGGGACAGTAAACCCTCCTTCGTACGAACGTAAAAATATCGCGACACGATTTTGTCGCGCAAAGGATCTACAACGGACTGCCTAGCGCTGAGAATTGAAAATCGAACTTTGTGTCTTTCCGAAGCGCTGGGATGCACTCTCTATGATTATCAACCCCCGGTTTAACACAGAGAGTCAAAAATCCAGTGAGCGCTAAAATCCCACCACGATGATGTTGTACGTGTTCTAACTGCCTATTGTTATTAGTATATCAACTTTTGCTAAAGTAACCCCAATAAATTTACCAAAGAGCCGTTATTCTGAGATGGGAAAGTTCTTTTATGTTCTTTAAGATGGATCCAGTAAAGAAGTCAAATAAAAAAGTTTGTTTTGTATGTAAATTGCACGGAGCAAGATGAATAGACCTCCTTGCAGTATAGATTCTACCTTCGCCAAGTTTCAAGAGGAGCGGAAAATAAATAGCTGAAGAAAAAGTGAAGCTAAAGGAAATCCCGGATCCATCGAGGGTATTACTTTGCTAACGGGTAAGATGTTGGCTTAGGAAAAATGTTTTTTTTTTTTTAGAAATGGCTGATAATGCTAAATGATAGTGACAAGAAGGTAAAAACTAAAAGCGGGCTAAATTGTAAAACATATGAAATCTTAAGGCCCTGGATGTTTATAGGAGCTTTGATACTAACAGTTTTGAGCCGTTAGGGGTCAAATTGTTTGAGTCATGGGGCCCTACTGCGCTGCCATTGTTCTGGTCACATGTCCGGATGACAGATGACAATATACCTACTTATCGAAATATTTACCATTTATTGCCGTTGGTTTTCACATTTTCGTCACATTTCTACCACAAAAACATCTACTTTTAGACCACAAAACAACAGACTGGTATGTTAACCAACCTTTGCATCTATCCCTTAAGCCAAATATTTCACAGTCACTACGACATTAAAACAACTTATTCATATAAAATACACCCTCAACACTGAACTTGGTAATATAACTTGTACTTGATATTATTTATTCGCGTCACCTTGACTCGTTTCATAATGGAGGCAGTCGCGGGTGTCACTTACGAACTTGAAGTAACCTCGTTATAACAATGGAGGGAAGTAATGGCCTCTTCTTCTCTCAAAAAAGGGCAATTTGGGCACAGAAAAATATTTTGTTACAGCAATTTTTGATGGGTGTAGGAGTTTCCTACACTTAGTGATATGATAACGGGGCGATTCTATTGGGGTGATGAAATAAAACCGACCACCGTGAATGTTCGTTAAACACTGATTTATTGAAATATATTTTTACATATTATTTGCAATAATGGGTACAAATGCTGTGTGTGCAGAATGCACGGCGCGTAAGTCGCTAAAGCAATGTACGGTTCCGTACATCCTGCCCGCCCAAACGGGACAACTGAAATGATTGATAGATAGGCAGAGTATTGTAGTTACAGACAAGTTGATATGAATAAAATAATAATAGATTGATAGATAGCTAATGATACAAATGCGGTAAAACATTAATTTAAATTACTATTTTAAGATACACAATGTCCTTAATCATCGCGGTCTTGTAAGTGCACTGAACGCATTAACGTTGGCGAGGTGGCCCTATCTACACCGCTAATTGTAAACACTTCACTACACTTTTTCACTGATTCCGCTAAACGTGATGTTACCGGCGCGGTGTCCGCCGGCGCGACCGTCACTGGCCCCACCCAGCCAGCCTCCTGGCCCTGGGGGGCCGGCGACGCTGGTACTCTATCCGTACTACGATGTTTTCTGATGAGGTACCCGACAACGCAACCCAAGATGATAACCGAAGCTACACTGATGTACAGCACAGTATAGTGATGAATGTCGTGAATGCTCAGGTCTGTAGATGACTGTTCCTTCACCTCGTCAATCTGAGCCTTTAACTGATTCCACATGAGACGATGATCTTCGGCTACTGTGAAGTTCTCTGGTGCAGACGTTTTCATGATTTTGTTTAGCATAGACACCTCTGGGACTTCGATGTAATGATGAATATTTACATGATTGATGAAATTATTATGAGCATAAATACTAAATGTATCCCCTTTCAATGTGCAACCTTGACCTAGGGTAATAATCGCGTTGCCGACAAGGTTGACCATTGTGACTCCGTTGGCGCAAATTATGCGCACTTGGCATTCCGAGCAACATGTATACAACCAGGTGTTCGGCTTGTGCAATTTGATCCATTGCTCTTCACACGATGATTTTACGGAGTGGCATAATTGTTTTTTATTGAATATTTCGATTTCACAGATAGACTGCTTTATGTTTACATCGTAAATAGGCATGTTTAATGAGCATAACAAGATATCGCTGGGAACATGACTACATAATTGAAGGTCTGCTTCTGATAGAAGAAATGCTGTGTCCTTGCGTAGATTGTAAGCTATGAATGATACCGATGGAATGAGATAATAGTACTGTAATCCTTTCTTTTGCGAAATAGATATAATTTTGTTTAGCTCAAACAATTCATTGCTCAGGAGTGGAAATTTGATTTCGATGATTAAATAATTTGAGTACACTCTAGCTGATACTTTAAGCAAACGATACAAGTCCTTGATATTTTGCGATTCTACTGGTAACGTAAGTTTACCATTCAGTTGGCTAGAGATGATGCTCAGCTGATACGATAACTGTTCCGGTGACAACAAATGACTGTCAATGCGCCCGTGTGATATATCTGTAACTGTATCAATCAACGTTTGCTGAATCCAACGAATATTTGATAGTATTATTGATGCTGCTAAAGATGATGATGTGACATAAAGGCCATCTTCATTATCTAGCCGAATTTTATTCACCTCAGTCGATAGATTATGAAGATGTTGCTTGATGAAGGAGAATTGTTGATTCATGATATTTTCATTACGACGTATGATATTAAATTCTGATTCTAAAATACTTGTCTGATTTTTAATAAGTTTTTGAAGATGTTCTTCATTATGACTGATCTGTTCAATGTCCATCTTGTATTTTTCGGCAAATCTCTCATCCAGTACACCGAATAATGAATTAGCAATATAACCCAGCCCGTTTACTAGGCCTCTTTTCTGCCTTATCGGACTTTGATATTTAAGTAACATATCATAGTGTTCTATTTCGCTTATCTCGTGCTCTAACTGACGAATGATACTCTGATATTGTTTACTTGCATGAGTGTTGCATAATAGCTTGATGTGGTTGACGTAACCTTTGATATCGGATAAGCCTTTCCAGTAGGTCGTCATGTTGTAGTAAACAACAAGACGCCATTCGTCTTTGATGTACTGAAGATTGGATATTCTATCGAAGTATATAGCTTGATTCTCTTCTAATGACGTCACATTATATGATTCATGATGAGTTATATTTTGCGCTGAAGTAAGTGACAATAACATGACAAATAGTAATAAGAAACTAGTGAACAGGCTCTTCAATGATACGTTGTTGCAAGGAAGTTGATTCTTCTTGCTTCGCTTAGGTGTATTGTCTTCATTGTGATTTTGATCCTGTGTCGTGTCCTTGTTTACTGGTAACAACACAAGTCTGGTGACAGGGCGTTGTATGATATTATTCTTAGTTTTTAAACTGACTACCCTTACATAGCCATCCTTCCCAGGATGTACTGCTTGAATACGCCCTAACGCCCACTTGCCGGGTGGCAAGTTTTCGTCCTTGATAAGAACGACGTCATCGATTTCGAAGTTCCTACTTGGCTTACGCCATTTTGATCTAGCCTGCAGTTGCTGTAGATATTCGCTAGACCACCTTTTCCAAATCTGTTTGTTAATTGATTGAGTGAGTTGCCACCTTGTTGATTGATTCATGTGATCTGGATCCGTCTGCGGCCTAGATAGAAGTGGGCCACCGATCAAGAAGTGTCCTGGCGTGAGGAAATCGTCGTCAGGGCTCTCTGTCAACTGACAGAGTGGTCTTGAGTTCAGACATGCCTCGATTTGGTGTAGTAGCGTAGTAAACTCTTCGTAAGTGAGTTTTTGATCGCCGATGATACGCTTTAGATGATATTTGAGGCTTTTCACCGCAGCTTCCCAGTGACCACCCGCACTTGGCCACGCAGGAGCATTGAAGTGCCACTTTATGTTCATGTCATTGATATTATTGAAGAAATCGGTGTTGATGGTGGCTATGATCTCTTGGTACTCCTTCTTAAGGATACGATTGGCTCCTACGAAGTTCGTGCCATTGTCACTGTATACGTGACTTGGCGTTCCACGTCGAGCCGAAAACCTACGAAAGGCTGCTAAAAATGCTGGAGTACTAAGATCGGAAACAAGTTCCAGATGGGCAGCCTTGGTACACAAACAAACAAACACTGCAATATACCCCTTGACGGTTTTGATTCCACGTCCCTTATTGGCCTTCAACTCGATATGTCCGGTAAAATCAACACCGGAGTGAGAGAAAGGTTGTGACGGGGTAACCCGTGGCTGTGGGAGATCGGCCATGATTTGCTGATATTGTGGTTGACTGAAGCGCTGACACTTAACGCAGGTTCTCAGCTTCCTCTTGACGGTACGGATTCCACTGATTATCCAATATCTGTCTCTGATGTATGAAAGTGTCAGTTGCGGGCCTCCATGTAGTGTGGTGATGTGAGCCTGATCAATTATTAAATCGGTGAGACGACTATGACTTGATAATATAATGGGATGTTTTGATGAATCGCTGATACATGCGTTTTTGAGTCGTCCACCCACTCTAAGGATACCGTGCTCATCCATGTAAGGATTAAGACATGATATTTTGCTTCTAAGATGCACGTGCCCCTTTTGATTGATAAATAAAATATCTTCATGAAATTGGTGGGACTGATCATCTTTGATAATGATGTTCAATGCACCGTCCATCTCTGATGACGTCAATACATCCGTTTTTGAAGTGTGTTTGCCTCGTGATTGCGTAATGAAACGCGATATCCAAGCGACTATTTTTATAATGCGAGTTAATGAGCTGTAATTCTGTAATAATTCGTGTATGATTGAAATATGATTTGGATATAAGGCTGTGTTTACACTAAGTTGCTTGGTTTCCAAATCTGGTGATTGATACGAGGTGATAGGAAGGGTCCGATGTTCGAAATTGGTTATCCATTTCGGACCCTGCCACCACAACGGATGGCTTGATAACTTCTGTGATGTCAGACCCCGAGTAGCACAATCTGCTGCATTTTCTTCTGACCTCACATGATGCCAACAGGATGATGGAATGATCCTAATAATTTCCATAATTGTATTAGCTACAAACTGCTTCCACTTCTTCACATCGCCTTTGATCCATCCTAATACTATCATGGAGTCTGTCCAGGCATAAATCTCTACATCCTGATTTGATAAAGATTCCATGACTTTCTTGATAAGTTGAGCTAGCAGTAGCGCACCGCATAGCTCTAGTCGAGGCAATGATACCTTTTTTGCTAGAGGTGCTAACTTTGTTTTTGCTACAGAGAGCGTCGATGTGTACTCGCCCTTATTGTTTTTTGCTACTACATACACAACACATGCGTATGCTTTGTCAGAAGCGTCACAAAATCCATGAATTTGATATGATTGATTAGTGTTACCGAGATAACGTGGTATGTTTAATTGATCTATGATGTCGAACTCATTTTTAAGCTGAATCCAGTCATCTTGAACGGATTGCGATACTTCTTCGTCCCACGATACATGTGATGACCATGCATTTTGAAATAGCAGTTTTGCTCTGATTGTTAATGGCGAGAGCCAGCCCAAGGGATCAAATAGTTTTGAAATTTCCGAAAGTAGCTGTCTCTTTGTGACGCGTTTGTCATGATGCTGTAATTGAGTTTGAAAGCTAAAGCTATCCGTTGATGGGTTCCATCGCAATCCAAGTGTTTTTCTTGTTTCTGAACACTTGAAGTCTAATGGGTTATTGAGTTGGTCAGGTGATAAATCCACCAGTAGTTCCGGTACGTTACTGGACCATTTCCGGAGATTCATACCAGCACCTTTCAGCATCTCAATGAGTTGATGCTGAAGCTCCCTGGCTTGATGAATGGTATTTGCTCCACTAAACAGATCGTCCATATAGAATGATTGATTTAATGCCGATGCTGCGAGTGGATATTTGTCGGCATCGTCTATTGCCAGCTGTTTAAGCGTTCTCATAGCTAAGTATGGAGCGGCCTTAGTACCGTACGTCACGGTAGCAAGATGATATTCATTGAGTACGTCCTGAGATGATTGCCGCCAGATGATTGATTGAAGATGACGATCTGACTGTTTAATATAGATTTGCCGGAACATTTTCTCTATGTCCGCTGTGATTACATAACTGTAGGTTCTCCAGTTTAAGATGAGTGTCATGAGGTCCCTTTGTAGATTCGGTCCACAACACATGAGATCATTTAGGCTTTTGCCCGATGTGGATTTCGCCGACGCATTGAAAACGACTCTAAGTTTTGTTGTTGTTGAATCTAATTTCATTACGCCGTGATGTGGTAAGAAAAAGGCACGTTTTGATTCGTCAACATTATTGGCAATACACATGTGACCCAGTTCTTGATATTCAGACATAAATGATTTATAATTTTCTGAAAATGATTCGTTATTGCACATTTTTCTTTCCAACTGTTTGAATTGTGCAATAGCCTTTAATTTAGATGATCCAAGCTGGTTTTCATATTCGGGTTTCATGGGTATGCCCACCACGTACCTACCAGTGTCCAAACGACGAGTAGTTTGCTGATAAAGGTCTTCACAATACTGATCTTCACTGGTAAGCGATGATGATGATGTTTCTACATCCTCTATCTCCCAAAATTTTGATAGGTCGGATAAGTCGTTTGTTACGATATGACAATTAAATGTGCGAACGTTGCCAGACAGGATCCATCCGAGTGCTGTCTGTTGCGCAATCGGAGCCTGTGCTGGTCCTTTGATGAGACCATCCATTATGATTTGTGAGTAAATACTCACATCCAGGAGAATATCAATAGGCTTCGACACGTTGTATTCTGGATCTGCTAATTGAAGATGCTGGATATGAGACCACGATTGTTTTTTGAATGGTATACCAGGCAAGCAGTTAGCGACCTTCGTCAAAACCAGTGCTTCTGTAGTGAACTGATAGTCGCCGTAAATAGATTGACAGTCGATTGATACCCGTCCTTTGCTTTGCCTAGCACCAGCACCTATTCCTGATACTGATGCGTTGTATCTTCGCCGCTGCAACCCTAACCGCTGTACAGCGTTTTCAGATATTAGTGATATCTGTGATCCCTGGTCTAGAAGTGCCCTAAGCGTCACGTAGCTGCCATCAGAACACCTGACATTGATCGAAAGCGTGGTCAACAATAACTCTTCGTCATCACCTGCGACATGATTAACATTAGATTTCTTGTTTGATGATTTTGATGACGAAGCGGTCATTTCGGATGATGATGATGAAGTTGCTTGAGGGGCTGATTTTGATGATGGGATACACGCTTCATGCAGTATTGAATGATGATTTTCTTGACAGGTTTTGCAACGTTTTTTTGAAGTGCATTGACTTCCATCATGACTGAATAGGCAATTTCGACAAATATTTGAGTTTGTCACCGTCTTCAATTGCACATCCGGTGTCATATTCATGAACTTTTTGCACGAAAACAAGTTGCGCGCGTGATTAGAATTGCATACAGAGCATTTTGAAGTTTGAGTAATAATGGCTTGATAATTTTTGTTTATGTAACGTTTATAATTGTTTTGCTTATTAAAGTTAATTATGGATTTCGATTGATTTGGGTTCCGCTTGCTTGATGGTGTGGGTTCCTTATCGTTTTCATGAATAGGCTCGAGTGCGGTAAACTTACTCTCGAGGAATGCCATTAACTCGTCCAATCTTGGTAAATCACGAGGTGTCCTACGTGCTTCCTTATAGTCAGCATAAGTTTCTGGATCCAGTTTCTTGCACAATAAATGAACCAACAACGGATCCCACGTGTTCGTATCAACGCCGAGATTGTGAATTGCATGCATACATTCGGTTGAGGTATCATACAACCTTTTAATTTCAAATGATGTTTGCTTTTGTATATTGGGTTGATTGAGAAACATTTCGATTTGATTCGTGAAAAGGACTTGTGAATTATTGTACCGACGTAATAAGATCTCCCACGCAGTATCATAATTTTCCGATGAAATATGTAGGTGATAGATGAGACGTTCTGCTTCACCCTTAAGTTTTCCCTTAAGGTGTTGCATCTTCTGAGCTTTAGTGATGGAGTTATTGTTATGAATTGTCTCCGTAAACAAGTCATAAAAGGTTGGCCACTGTGTGTAGTTCCCACTGAACGATGGTATTTCAATGTGCGGAGTTGATTTTTCTAAGTGAGTCGTTGATGAGATTTTCTTATTCAAATCACGTTTGATAGATTTGTAGGCTGATTCATGATGATTGAACTCCTCGTCGTATGATATATCTCCACCAGCAAGTATATGATCGATTTGCAAATGTTGAGCATCAATAAATGTCCACTTAGCTTGAACGTTCCTGAGCTCATCTTCTAGTTCCCATTTATCTGTTATTTGATCAATTTTAATACCCTTGATTAGCCGATTAAATGCCCTAAAATTAGTGCGTTGCAGTGATAACAATTCGTCTAACTTTCCATCTGGTTGAGTAGATTTTGATGATTTGCCGTAAGATGATATAACGCTACGAATAGATTGATAAAGTTCTTTACCCTTTTGATATGTATTGTCAAGGAAATACTCAACCGCTACATTTTTATGCTCAGATATTTTTTCGTGATTTTGCTCGAACTCTCCCCAGAGGTTGTCTAACGCTTCTAAACGCTTCCTCAAATATTCGACATTTTTGCGAGAATCCGAGTCCTTGTGGAAATTCACCTTTATTGTAGTGAAATTGGTGATGATTTCAGATTGACGGGCCAAAAGAGCTTCCATGATGTAGGTAAAGGAACAGTCTTACTTGGTATAATGACGATCCACGTAGCTGCTCGCAACTGATGCTGCTCCCACAGAGGTTGATAGCGCACGCTGAAGCCTTGCGCTGCCAGGTGATGAGCTCCACCGAGTCCGATGATGTTGATGTCACGCCGTGATATGCTTACCACGACCGTGCTGTTGACCTAAGCTATATTAGCTCAAGTCAAGGATGCAGTGTGTTTTTCCTTAATTGAGTCCACACTGGTTTGATTACAGAACCTTGAGTCCGAACCGTGCCTCTGACCAGTACGCGCGATAGGTCAAAGAACCGCGACGAGGTCCTGCAATGCTCGAAGGACCAAAATAAATGTAGGAGTTTCCTACACTTAGTGATATGATAACGGGGCGATTCTATTGGGGTGATGAAATAAAACCGACCACCGTGAATGTTCGTTAAACACTGATTTATTGAAATATATTTTTACATATTATTTGCAATAATGGGTACAAATGCTGTGTGTGCAGAATGCACGGCGCGTAAGTCGCTAAAGCAATGTACGGTTCCGTACAATGGGTGTATTCTAAAGTTTTTTTTTTTTTGGTGATTAATTTGTTATATGTAGGTACAATCACGAGCACAAACATGTGTACACTTTTCAAATATCAAAAGCAATTTTGAAAACTTTTTTATATATTTGTACATAATACATAAATATATTATATTTTAGTGTTAGCCCGTATTATATATCTAAAACGACAAGTAATAATATTATCCATCTTTCAATATGACTTTTTACTAAAATTTTAAAGGATTTTTTTTCTTTCATTTATATTCGTGTACGTAAACACGCAGCAAACAGCTAATAAATAATTAATTAACTAAACTTAAATAAAATATCCTTAGTTAACTAACTAAAACTATACACAAATTAAAATATAACGTTGAAAAATGTATCGCCATCACTGCCGACTGGTAATGTCCTCAAGAGTCTGGCGACATTTCCACGTTCCATAGCATTGCTTAAGGTTAAAACCATTTAAGAACATACGAACTTTTCGATCCTATTCTACAATAATATGAAAATAGTCTTATTTTAACATTTCAATCGTTATTTCACGAGACAATTGCTTTTGAATTATTGCCAACTGTATATCTACATAGGTATTTCTGCTTGTGGCTGTGTACTTATTCACATCCCAATTCAAGGTCGCTGGATTGTGTTAACGTTTTTCGTTTTCCTACTTTGCTTTTGGTGTAACTTGAGCTGTAGAAGGAAGCAAGAAAAAATGGACCAACAAGATCGGATCAATTTTCAATTCTCGCGCAACGCAGTTCCTTTGCTTTGCAAAAGCTAAAGTTTCACAATCAATACGTTTTAGAAAATTAACGTTTTCTTGAAAAATCTCTTATCGTCGTTTTGTTATTCCCACTGGATCTCCATTTTCCATATAAATAAATAAGTTCCTATCAACCCTACCCTAATATTGACCATTAGATTAAATAAACAGAACAGTTCGAAGACATGGGTCCTCCCAAAGGGGAATTGATAGACATCGTTGGCCTTGTGACAGATTGCCTCCTTTATACATTCACTACGTATCTACGCCTCTTGGGAAGAATAGAACAAAATTAGGAATGAAGACCCAAATTCAATTAGAATGAGACATAAAATGTTAAAGATAAATAACTGGTAGCATGACGAACGTTTGAAATAAGAAAAGGCGATTAAGAATTGAATTCTGAATTTCGAAGACTGTAATAATTCCCATATTTAGTGAATAAAACCGAAAGGAATCATGTTTTATAGACGACTGATCTCTAACTGTAATATTTGACATTATTACAACTGTTACCGCGAACCCTGTTGTAAGTATCAGGCTAAGTATCACATTAAATGGTAGTGGTATCAAATCAAATCTTCGCAAATGAAACACCGAACAGTTGACCACTGCGGTCGTAATTCAGTACCGCAGTAAACCACCGACCGATGACCGTTGGGATAGACGTGCTCTTGAGACGATATCAACGGAAATACGAATTGACAAACGTGGGCAGGCTAAGTGGGGCGACGATCTTCACAGGTAATCTAGGTATGACACTGACCAAAATCGAGTTAAATAGTTAGTGATGGGGTAGCTATAGGCTGATCCACTTTCCACCTAACGGTCTTTAAATGAAAGCCGATATTACACTCTCACACATAGTAGCGTTTTATTCCAGGCTTATCCATCAAAGTGTCTGCCAGGGTCGCGAGATTAGTTCGAGAGAGTTACCGTGGCGCTGGCATATAAGCAACTGAAGGATCACGGGTAGGTTTTAGGCAGTAAAAGTCTGACACGCCCTCCCGCATCGCCCAGAGCGGGAGACGCCATTTGATGATTTCCCACCCTAAAAAAAAAAACAACCATCAAAGTGCAAAGGTAGGGAAATATGATAACGTCAACGGAATTACAAATCAAAAATTAGAATATTAGAAATAATATTTAGCGTAACGACAACGCGACGCGGCGAATGAGATGAGTTTTCTTAAGGGCTCTTTGAAAAGTAATTGAATAAGCTAAAGTAGGTACCTCGTAAGCTAAAGACATCTGTATTCTAAAAGCATTTTAAGGGAAAAATGAAAAGTTCAATAAAATTATTTACGACAGGTCTTAATGTGTTTTATATTTCGGACATGACTTTCACGGATTTTTTTTCCTCTTCACGGGTATTAGAGTCGAGTATTCAAGTAAACAAAGAATTTGTACATTTAGGGAATTCATAATAAGGCCAGAATTATTAAAGCGAGAAATATAACCCAAAGTACATCATTTAGAGCCTTAATGACGTCATAAACGTATGTAAATCATGAAATACTGCCGCAAAAACACACACAGATATTTTCACCAGAAATGTTGCGATACATTTATCTTACTACAGTAATATTACGGAAAAATAAACTATAATAAATTATAACCATTTCGTATTACTTCCCTTCACAGCCAATCTAGTTGCGTAAAGAACCCTGAGGTGTATAAAAAGAGGTTCCTTTTAAAACAAGGCGTCGCATCACAGAGAGGCAAAACGTTCGCAATTACGTGGACAAATGATCTGAGATGAGCAAAACTCGCTTATAAAATACTGCTGAGAAATACAGCCCACGGTTCTGCTCCGGTTCCTAGCGAGCGTCGTTTTTCACTTTTATGTAACTAGTTAATTTAGCCTCTTTACTTTTCCCGCATTTTTAGGGTTCTGTACCCAAAATGTGTCGACGGAAACTGTGCTGAAATAATCTGCTATAAATCAATGTGACGATAAATAAAAAATTAATCTTGAATGTAATTTATAATTCATGAATAATAGAAACTAGTATTTAAAGCATGCCACTGGACTTAAATATTATTATACTCCATTTGTTTAGGTAGTTAACTAAAGGTAAACAATCTTGATATGTCTTTTTATATAAAATAAATCGTATAAAAGACCAACAAATATTATTTAAATTAAGTTACTTACCTAACATCGGTTTAAGTAAATACCTAATTGTAAACATTTTTAGATTCAATTTTTAGACAGTTTTTTAGATAAAAGACATGTTAAGATTGTTTACATTTAGTTAACTACCTAAACAAATGGAGTATAGTACTAACTTGAAGACCAACATTGTATCTATCGCAAATGAATGATCGTGATTAACAGTGGTACGTGTTTTGAATAGCTACCGCTAGATGAAAGATTTATAAAATAAGTGTTACAAGACCTCTATCAGATAAAAAATAATAGCTTAAAAAAACTAAAAAACACGCTTCCATAGAAAACCAAACTAAAAAGTACAAAATAATGGAAAAAAAGCGTGTGGTGCTTTTTAAGGTATTTTTTATTGATATCAGGCACCCCACGCTTTTTTCCATTATTTTCTAATTTTTAGTTTGGTTTTCTATAGAACTGTGTTTTTAGTTTTTTTTTAAACTATTATTTGTTTTCTATTTTTTAGGGTGTTTCGAATTTTGAGACGTATGTCAGCGTAGTCTGTGACGTATGTCAGCGTAGTTTTCGAAGACAGTTTTTTTGTTGTCCTGGTAACCCTGGCAAGGATAATTGCACAATTTTATAGAATTATAGTATTGTCTTCGGTCCTCGATAAGTCTACAGTTTAAATGAAATCTAGTCGTTTAAAGTGGGTCAAAATCGCGCTATAAGAAGTTGGTTACAAACAAACATACAAATGAAGCTAATATAAAGCATGTAAAATAGTGGTGGCCCAGTGGTAACAGCCGCGACTTATGAGTTGTAGGACGTAAGTTCGAACCGACACGCCTTACTTTGTGTACATTATTTTATCACCACTACTCTCAAAACCGGTATGTCCTAGAATCAAACATTTGAATACATGTAACATCAATCAGTCTGCTCTGGGCCCGCGTGGTAGCTCACGGCCCACTCCCTCTTACTGAGAAGCCTGTGTCCCAGCAGTGGGAACTTTATAGACTTATTACAAAAGCTCTGTATCTCCAAAAATAAAAACACATGGTGATATGAACTGAAAAGACGTTTTTTTATAAAAATTTGTTTATCTTCCAAGATACTTTTTACCCGTCAATTTTTGGCCAATGTTTAAAAACTAGATGGCGATGGCGCCGGCATTTTCCAGCGAAACCTTAATAATTTTGGTGGTACGGAACCTTCAGTGAACTTCGCACTCGGCCCGTTTTTATCTCCTTCCGTGCAAATATTACTGGTGCTACACGTCCAAGTAGATAAATGAGACTAAATTGTGTTGTCTACTCTGTGTCACTCTAAAATGAACTTAACTTGACATTTATGTTGCTAATTGGATGTGAAGGCACAGTTAGTGCACCGTCTGAAATCAAGTCTGGCTTAATTTGACGGGTACAAAGTTTATAAAATTATCATTTTAAAATGGAAGAGGTCATAAGGTTCTTTTTTGTATTTCAGAATTAGGAAAGTCGAAAGTTGCTTGTATAATTTTCAGCCGCAACTAATGGAAGACTGTATTATACAATCATCTATGTATTAATTACTCTTATTTGTAAACACATAAAGTATTTTTTGATTAGAATAGAACCTACTCAATAGTGGCAAAAAAGTGATTAGTGTTGGAGCGCTTGGATCGTTCGAAACAAGAAAACATCAGATTTCTGTTACTGTGAAATAAATTTATAAATGGGATGTTAAGCTAGTAATATACCTACATATAGAAAAAAGTTTACCTATTCAGAAATTGTGCTCTTGACTTGAAAAAATAAAATAAGATAATTGCTTTGAAATATTTAGTATTTCAAAATTAAGTTAACGTATACAGGGTGTGGCGTAAGTAATGGTCCACCGTTCAGGATTCGATGAACCAGATAATTAACTGTAACAATTAAAAATTTTAACCATAATTACCCAAATTTTTTTGAAGTGAAAACTTCTTTAGCGGCGTTGAGCACTTTTTCTGTAATGGGTATAAAATCTTAAACTCGAGTCAGGACACGTGACCTGATCGAAAAAGCGTAGGACGGATGGAGAGTAGACAGCTATCCCCTCTCTACGGCGCGGCGAAAATGTATGCCTGGGCCTACTGTTTCGTTTAGGCGGCGCAGGGCGCTTGCGCGAATGTTCGTCTATGTTACAGCGTGCCACGCGCATCCATGGATGGTGACAGCTGATGGCTCGACCGTCTGTGTAGTGATCACATTGTTGTGTATTCGTAAAATTCGTGAATATAAAGTGCTTAAAATATGGAAATTGAACAACAAATTATTCCCTAACCATTCCAAAATATCAAACATGCTCAACGTTAATAATCAAGTTTTCACTTCTGCCGGCACTCCCGGAGTGCAATTTTTTTACTAAAATTGCTCTTGAACTTGATGGTGTGTTAAAAATTGGAGTTAAAATTAGAGAAGAACCAACTATCTCTTCAAAAGAGCTGAATTTACATAAAAAAACATAATTTAACAAGATAGCTCTAGTATTCAGCAGTAATTAACAGAAATCAAAATGAAAAAATAATGGTTTTTGTTGAAACTACAAACAAATATGTAATAAAAGGTAGAAATTTCGTAAATAAAAGACAAAAATGAAATATTTTCGGAACCCTTGGATAAAAATGTTTAAAATTTTTAATTTTATAGTTAATTATCCGGTTCATCGAATCCTGAACGGTGGACCACTACTTACGCCACACCCTGTATAATAATAAAAGGATAGTACTTAATAGGTTAAAAGAAGGAAAATAAATAAGAAAGAAAATTATTAATGGAATATTGGTTTACTTAAACAATTTACATTTTCGTCCATATTAAATACTAGCTTCTGCCCGCGACTTCGCCCGCATTAAATTTCTTGCTCTCCCGACTTTCCCCGTCGCATCGAATCGCGCGTGCGCACACAACGGAAGCTCTCAAATGAATACATTTTCCCCTTTTTTGCAACATTTTTCATTGGTGCTCCGCTCCTATAAGTTGTAGCGTGATGTTATATAGCCTAAAGCCTTGCTCGATAAATGGGCAACCCAACACTAAAAGGATTTTTATTCCAATCAGTAGTTCCTGAGATTATAGCATTAAACCAAACAAACAAACTTCTCAGCTTTATAATATTAGTACAGATTTTCTTCGACAGTACTTCATTAATTTGAATGATATGTGGAGTATTATGTCAATTATGATATGGATAAAACGAGAGTAACTACTGAGGTGACGACAAACAGAAGTGTGGAAGAAAACGACATGTTGCGCCGACCACAAATAAATATGGATAAGGGCAGGAGAATGATGATGAGATGGAAAGAAAAAAAACCCGGCCAAGTGCAAGTCGGACTCGCGCACCGAGGGTTCCGTACAAACCTGCAGGTATTCACGGTTTATGTATAAGGTTTATGTTTATGAAATTAAATGTTTTTTTTTTTTTTATATTTCAGTTGACTGAATGAAAGGTAAATTGTGGTTTACGATTTATGACGTATTAAAAAAAAACTACTGATTAGATCTCGTTCAAACCAATTTTCGGTGGAAGTTTATATGGTAATGTACATCATGTATTTTTTTTAGTTTTATCATTCCCTTATTTTAGAAGTTACGGGGGGGGGGACACACACATTTTACCACTTTGGAAGTGTCTCTCGCGCAAACCATTCAGTTTAGAAAAAAATGATATGAGAAACCTCAATATCATTTTTGAAGACCTATGCATAGATACCCCACACGTATGGGTTTGATTTTTTTTTTTGTTGTGTTTCAGTTCTATGTATGGGGAACCCCAAATATTATTGTTTAAAAACGGAACCCTAAAAAAGAAAGAAAATACATTTATTTAAAAAGATGGAGAAGATGGATGGATGGAAGATGGAGTATTGCACCACTATTTTCGCTGCACTATAGACATGCCATACTGTATTCACTATGTGACAACATAAGCGACTTCTTCGAACTCCACAAGCAGGTCCACAACCCTTTTTTACACGCTTTATATTAGGTTGGGGAAAAAGTCTTTTCGCATTATACTATGCATGAACTTGTAATAAAATCTCTTTGGCTATACTATTTGTATCTGGCTGGTTTTGGTATCATTGAAAGTTTAAATTTTAAAGAACATAATTCCAAATTCAAATTAGGAAAATGTGTGATTTTCATTTGTTTTTCGTACCGTCAAGATGAGTGAATCTAATGAAGAAATTCGATACATTTTAAAATTTTACTACAAAAAAGGTAAAAATGCAACGCAAGCCGCGAAAAAAATTTGCGATGTTTATGGACCTAGTGTAGTGTCTGTGAGAGTAGCACAAATTTGGTTTAAGCGTTTTCAATCCGGAAATTTTGATGTCAAAGATGCACGTCGCTCTGGTCGCCCTATTACGGATAAAATGGATGCCATTTTTGAAAAAGTGGAGCAGCGACGACGTAGCTGAAGAACTGGAAATTGACCACAAAACAGTTTTGGCGCATTTGAAAAAAACTGGGTACACAAAAAAGCTCGACATTTGGGTACCTCACGAGCTCACTGAAAGAAACCTAATGAACCGTGTACTCATTTGTGATTCTTTATTACGACGTAATGAAACCGAACCAATTTTGAAGAAGCTGATAACTGGTAATGAAAAGCGGATCACGTATGACAAGAACGTGCGAAAAAGAAAAAGGTCGTGGTCAAAGGCCGGTCAGGCTTCACAGACTGTGGCGAAACCCGGGTTAACTCGCAACAAGGTGATGCTGTGTGTGTGGTGGGATTGGAAGGGCATTATTCATTATGAGCTGTTACCACCAGGCAGGACCATCGATTCTGAACTCTACTGCGAACAACTGATGAGATTAAAGCAAGAAGTTGAGAGAAAGCGGCCGGAATTAATCAACAGAAGGGGTGTGGTTTTTCATCATGATAACGCTAGACCTCACACATCTTTAGCCACCCAACAAAAATTAAGAGAGTTTGGCTGGGAGCTGTTAATGCAACCGCCGTATAGTACTGACCTTGCACCTTCAGATTTCCACCTGTTTCGGTCTCTTCAGAATTCTTTAGGCAGTGTCAGGTTAACATCACGAGAGGACTGCCAAAACCACTTGTCGCGGTATTTTGACCAGAAGTCCCAAAATTTCTATAGCAATGGGATCATGTCCCTACCTACAACATGGCAAAAAGTTATCGAACAAAATGGTACCTACATACTTTCGTTAAATGTAAATAAACTTTATTAAAAAATGTTTTGAATTTTCTTAAAAAATGCGAAGAAACTTTTTCCCCAACCTATTATTAGCTTCACTTGTATGTTTGTTTGTAACCGACTCCTTATAGCGCGATCAAAACAAACTTTGTAGGCTTATCGAGGACTGATGACAACACAATAATTTCATAAATTTGTGCCATTATCCTTGCCCGGGTTACCAGGATACCAAAAACCTACACAAACTACGCTGACATACGTTTCAAAATTGGACACACCCTAAAAAATAGAAAATAAATAATAGTTTAAAAAAACTAAAAAATACACGCTTCCATAGAAGACCAAACTAAAAAGTAGAAAATAATGGAAAAAAAGCGTGGGGTGCTTTTTAAGGTATTTTATTGATATCAGGCACCCCACGCTTTTTTTCCATTATTTTCTACTTTTTAGTTTGGTCTTCTATGGAAGCGTGTATTTTTTAGTTTTTTTTCCAATTACAAAGCAATATTTTCAATAGATCTAAAATCTAATGGTTCTTACCACTTACATTAGTCAGGGGCCCGAGACATACTTGTACATTTCCACAAATCCTCGACTGTCATCACCCTGCCTTGCCTAGTTGGCCCATCACCGACTACACCGACCATTCCTCCCATAAGGGCGCGCAAGACACAAAATAAAAATTCTTCCAAAACATTTCTGAGCAAAATAAAGAATATTTCTTTTACATGGGAGTATGTCTGAAGTATCTATTGCAAAGATAGTATCAAAGTGTTGTTAAAACTTTCGGGATAACAAGGATAGTTTGGTGTACAAGACTCGGGATTTTGTACTTAATAGAAAACTGAAACCAAGTGATACAAAGTTAGATATCGAATGTACACTGTTACTTTAATTTCAGAGCGAAGAGAAATATATTTTTCTTTCTTGAGAAAATTATTATATCAGAAAAATGTCAGTCCATCAACTCAGCCTATCGCAGTCCACCGTTGGACATAGGCCTCTCCCATGTCGCGCCACAACACCCTGTCCTCCGCCTTCCGTATCCAGTCTGTCCCAGCCACTTTCTTTAGATCCTCGGTCCACCTAGGTGGAGGGCGTCCCACGCTACTCTTAAAAATATGAAAAAAAAAAAACAGAAAAATTTAGTGCAGGTAAAATTATTTTTTCATTACCAACTGCCAACATAATTCACTGTACTGTCTAGTGTCTTCCTTTGTCTCCTTCGATATAAAATGTCGGCAAATAGAGGTATAACTTTCCGCTTTCATTTCTTTTTATTACCCATCGCATTCATTACATCATTCCAGCCTGAGCAGTGAGTCAGCCAAATTAAACTAATTAAATAAATTACGTTCTACTTATTGTTTTATTAATTTATTTTCCCGACTTAAGCCCTCTTTGATGGCAGCGGTCACGCATTCGCTTTTACAGCAACACAGCAAAATGTTGGAAGCGAGGCGCTGTAAAAACAAAAATAAAAACTTTTAATTTGATAACGAAACTCAACATTGAACGAACCGAGCTTTGTGTAGGTCTTTCAAAGGTCACAGTGACATAATATTAAGCCTGTTAACTTCAAAGGGTAGGCGAGAGGCGTATATAGGATACACCCACATTACGTCTGTTATTTTATAAATTATTGGCCTAGGGGTGAGCCTAGAAAGACGCAAAACTATGTATGCTCCAGAAAAGTCTGAAAAATCGTAACGATGAAAGAAAGAAAAATATTTTATTTCAGACTCAGGAAGAAAATACCAACCGAGAAAATCTTGGAGCAACACGGATCACTGACGGACCGCACAGGAAGCCAGTGTAGCGTGTTGAATAAAAAACCATGCGAGGTCAAAAATGCTCTGATCTCATAATAACAAATATTTTAAAAAAACTGTAGAGCTGGTATTTTGTTAGAGGCCGCTGTGATGCCCACGGACACGCCACAACTTTTTTTTTTTTTTTTGTGGGGGTAAATCTTCACATGACTTCTCCCACTCTGGGTGTAGTGGAAGAGTGTGTCAGACTTTTACTGACTGAAACCCACCCGTGTTCCTTCAGTTGCCCATATGCCACGGCTACGGTATCTCTTTCGAACAAATCTCGCGACTCTGGCAGGACACGCCACACCTAAGGAATTCTATAAATCCCACTAGGGGATTTAAAAAGAGCAGATCAAGCAATTAATATACATAAATATCTTACATATGCCGTCTTCCCAAGGGGGTTGGCAGCAAATACAGAACACCGCCTAGTACAATTCTTAAATAATCCTTTAGCCTCGTTTAAGTTCATACATCTAATATATAAATGTTAGGAAAAAAAAACATTCCAACTGACTCACGCCCGATGCGACCTAAAGTGGTTTTAGACCTACTCGACAGGCTACAGGCTACAGTATGTTTGGTACCCACACGGATTTATTGAACCATATTGTATCGATACTACCCAGTAATTGGGTTATAGAAGTCAAATGGCAGTCTCTCCACGTAAAACATTAATATTCCGCAGGTTCTAGTGGACTGGGAACCAACCGTGATTGAGTTGGGAAAATACTAGGCCCATGATTGATTTATATTCTGAAGCAGGCAAGTCTGATAAAGATATTTCTGTCTTCAAACTCCACTGAACAGATTATTATTTATATTGTGCTGACTAATATATCAACGCACAGCCTAAACCGCTGGTCATAGAGACGTGAAATTTGGAGGGTGTATTTTTTGTAAGGTGTAGGTATCCACTAAGAAAGGGTTTTTTAAAATTCCATTCCTAAGGGGGTGAAATGGGCGTTTGAAATGGTGATTTTTGCGACATCAACGCGAGCGAAGCCGTTGGCAGAAGCTAGTTTAAAATAAACCAATTCCAAGCACTTTTGGATTGTGAAGATTTTGGTCAGAAAGATGATGCTAGTTGACCATTCTTAAGCTTAGTAAGATCCTATGGGGAAGATGCATAAAACTGCACGGACACTATTTTAAATTATAATTAAATCACCACTATTCAGTTCAACCATTATGAAAGGAATTTAACGATCAAACTCACACGCCACCACTAGAGGTATTTGAGCGAGTATGACATACTCTCAGCCGCTACGGCATATTCAAGTCAATGAAAGACGTTGGGCACGTCTTTCATCTGTACTATATACTATACTATCTATAGATATATAAAAATGAATCCCTATTTCCCATGGTCACGCCATCACGCGTGAACGGCTCGACCGATTTCACTTTTTTTTGTTTGTTGTGTTTGTAATAGTCACGAGAAGGTTCTTATGAAAGAAAAAAAAAAAATTGCGCGTAAAATTAGAAAATTTAAGAACACTTATTTAAGAATACTTAACAACCATATAATAGGACAATGTAAACTTTTTAAATATAACATTATGACATTTGACATAGATTTGACAGAATGCGTGCTCAAATATCATCAAAGAGACATGACAACGTCTGTCGGGTCAGCTAGTCTTTATATATATAATTCTACTGTACATGTGTATGTCACTGAACTCCTCCTAAACGGCTGGACCGATTTGAATGAATTTTTTTGTATGCGTTTGGGTGGCACCCTGGATGGTTTAGATTCACTATTGGACCCGGTAGGTGGCGCTGCTATCGAGTTCTTCGAAACGGGACAGCGTCTGTATGGTCAGCTATATATAATATTATAAAGCTGAAGTGTTTGTTTGTTTGTTTGGTTGAACGCGCTAATCGCAGACACTACTGGTCCAAATTAACAAATTATTTTTGTGTTGGGTAGCCTAGTTATTGAGAAAGGCTATATAACATTACACTACAATCAAAAGGAGCGGAGCATCAACGAAAATGGATGAAAACTGGCAGGCAATTCGATGCGATGGGAAGGGTCACGGGAGCAAAAATTTGACGCGGACGAAGTCGCGGGTAGAAGCTAGTATAGTATAAATGGTAACTTTATAGTTGGTACGTATTACTCACTATTATGTGCTACGAAATTATACAATACAAAATGGTTGATTTTTTACCATGCAAAACAGGAAATTATTATAGATAGTACAAAGAAAACATCATAGTCATCAAGGTAATCATCATTTAATAAAATCGGCCAAGTCCGTGTCCGCCCTCGCATATGGACCCTTCCATATGCGAGGGCGGACACGCACTTGGCTAACGTAGTAGCGATTAATTTATCCATTCTTTATTTATCCCAAGAATAAACTTAACATTGTAGTTGAAAAACATGTTGTGTCATACGATAATAATCTATCGATAAATGTCACAGTCAATTCTCCAACCGCAAATGTAAGTTTGTAATCGAAAAAAAAACTTTTTATGTGATAAAATTAACTGTGAAAAAACGACAAATTAACTATTTTCGGTCGATTTCCGCTACTTGTACTATAGGACCTTGCTTATTACAAATTTTCATGATTCTAGGTCAGCTAGAGACGTACCCTGTAAGTTTTCTTTTACGAGTGATCAAAATTACCTACCAACCTAAAATTACCTATGACTATATTTTTTATTGCGTAGATTGGGAAGCTTCATTTTTTTACAAAAGATCGTAGTCTTGCGTATTCAAATTAAATTCATCCACGCGTTTCTGAGAAAAAAGGTATGGACAGACGAACAGATGGACGGAAAACGAAGTGATCCTAAAGATAAGATAATCATTTATTTGCCCAAACATGAGTACAAGACATACAACACAAATTGTTAGCATGTAGGAGATGTTAATAGTGGATACAGATCATCACGTTTGCCTTAAACAATGGCATGCAAATATTTAAACAGTAATCTATACTAATATTATAAAGCTGAACAGTTTTTTTGTTTGATTGAACGCGGTAATCTCAGGAACTACTAGTCCAAATTGAAAAATTATTTTTGTGTTGGGTAGCCTATTTATCGAGAAAGGCTATAGGCTATATAACATCACGCTACAGCTAAGGAGAGCGGAGCAGTAATGAAAAATGTTGCATAAACGGGGAAATCGCACGGGTAGGCGATTCGACGCGATGGGAAGAGTCGGCGGAACAAGAAATTTAACGCGGACGAAATCGCGGGCAGAAACTAGTTTAAAATGTTAGTACGAGTCAAATTATTTAAAAATGTCATAATAATAAACGAACATTAAAAATAAAGAATTGATAAAACATAGGTAATCATAATCAAAATCTCTCATCTAAAAACTCATTTATATTATAATAAGCTTTATCTGCTAGAAAATTAATAACTTTCCGTTTGAATGTTAGATCACTTAACTCCTTCCAGCTTTTAGGTAGTTTGTTATAAATTTAAAAGAGTTCTGGTTCTTTCTTTTGATATACGAAACCCTATAAAATGCAGGAAAGTAGTAAAGACAATCGTGTTTGTAACTTCTTTGAAGCATATATTATGCTTGGAAAGGAAAAAAGTTTCAAACAGCAGTTAAACGACTACTTCGAGGATTCTCCGCAATAAATCATTCCCCGATGACAACTTTACCATACGAAAAAACGGCAAAAGATTTCTACATTTCCATTCCTATAAATAAATGTGAAGGACATGTGTCGCAAATGGAATCCGAATGATCTCCGGGAAATATGGTAGGATGATGTAATATGGTGTGAGCTCGCTGATACCACGACGTTCTGAACGAAGCCTTATTTCCCGTCGAGGAGCGAAATTAACTGAGAAGGTTCTTACTACACCTGTGCGAACCTTTCGAGGGTCTTATGACAGCCTTTGCTTACGCAAGCGAATGTTTTGTAGAAGTTCAGCTTACGGCCGCGAAAATTCAAATTTCCTCACGTTTTTTGCAAATCAGAGGGGGAATTGCGTACTAAACTATTAGTAGGAATCGGTTTCATTTGGAGAGTTCCGCAACATTCATGACGTTATTTACGTTGCTAAGCAAACATTTTTTTCGAACATATGAAAGAATGAATGACAAATAAGCTTCAAAATGGTTTAGTGTAATCCGCAACTAGAGTGCAGTGTCAGGAACGTTGATTAAAATATAATTCGCGAGCGTAACAAACATGGCTTTGCAAAATTATAATCATTCAAATCTTCGATAAAACTATCTAAGTTCATTGAGTCCCATTGAATGTATTTGTGATGAAATAGTCATTCGATTTTAATCTATACTTCTATACTAATATTATAAAGCTTAATAGTATAAAGCTGAAGAGTTTGTTTCTTTTTTTTGTTTGGTTGAACACGCTAATCTCAGGGACTACTGGTCTAAATTTAAAAAATCTTTATTTTTTCAGTAGCATTTTTTATTGAGGAAGGCTATAAGCTATATAACATCACGCTAAAATCAAAAAGAGCGGAGCAGCAACGAAAAATGGACGAAAACTGGCAGGCAATTCGATGCGACCGGAAGGGTCACGGGAGCAAAAACTTGACGCGGACGAAGCCGTGGGCTAAAGCTAGTTATAAACAATTCTGTAAATACGTGTTACTGTTGCGTACCATATTTTCATCAACATACAGCTTGACATTCTTCTTCTTAGCGTGTCGATAGCAATCTAAATATAATCAGCCCAGAATTTGGCTACGAGCTTAGCACTTTCAGAGGCATCCATCAACTCCTGTAGCGTGCAAACAGCAGGACATGCTGGAGAAAATATTAAGTGCCGCATTGTTTGTGGGACAGCACCACATTTGCACTCCAGGGTGGAGCCATCTATGAATTTCCACTTGTACAGATTCTCTGTACTTCGGCCTACACGGCTTGACACTGATCTGCAAATTGAAAAGACTGTTCGAAAATTGGAATTTTGAAAACTACCCCCTTAAAAAATTTAAGGAGATAATGAGAATTTCACTATATTAATTAACTTCTCAAGAACTCTTGGTCTCACTGCGTATATTTGTTTGTTTACTTTTACATTTCTGGATCCAAGGTGCTACCTATCAACTCAGCCTATCAGTCCACTGCCCCACAGGACATAGTACTCTCCTAGATTGCTCCCACAATACTTTTTGGGGTTCGCCCGTACACCTATCTCACCCAGTCTGTCCCGCCACCTTTTTAAGGTCGTCAGTCCATCTAGATAAGGGCGTCCTACACTACGCTTGCCAATACGCAGTCTCCACTGCAGGATTTGTCTGCTCCACTGGCCATAGGTCCTTAGTCGGGTCTTCAAGCTATGTCGATAACTCTGGTTGTTTTCCGGATAAATTCACTCCTAATTTTATCCTTCAAAGAAACACGGAACATAGATCGCAGGTAGGGGTTAAACATAAATATGATGATCCTGGTGATATCTTCTCCGAGTAGTTGGATACAAAATGACCTAATCTATATTTATTAATGACTAGCTTCTGCCCGCGACTTCGTCCGCGTCAAATATATGCTCCCTTGACCCTTGCCGTCGCATCGAATTGCCTGCCAGTTTCCATCTATAGCCTTTCTCAATAAATAGGCTACCCAACACAAAAACATTTTTTCAATTCGAACCAGTAGTTCCTGAGATTACCGCGTTCAACCAAACAAACAAACAAACTCTTCAGTTTTATAATATTAGTAGATAATAATATTAATAGATATGTAAAAGCGTTTTTTAAAAAGCAATTTATAGAAATAAATGTCATGAATTTATCACTGATCAAGTGATCAGTATAAGATACTTAAAACACCTCTTACAAATAACCGAATAGCTAGGTAATATACGAATTCATCTGTAACTCATTCATAAAAAAAAATCTTAAAAACCCGCTTTCATTGAAAACCAAACTAAAAAGTACAAAATAATGGAAAAAAAGCGTGAGGTGCTTTTTAAGGTATTTTTTTCATTGATATCAGGCACCCCACGCTTTTTTTCCATTATTTTGTACTTTTTAGTGTGGTTTTCAATGGAAGCGTGTTTTTTAGTTTTTTTAAACTATTATTTATTTTCTATTTTTTAGGATGTTTCGAATTTTGAGACGTATGTCAGCGTAGTTTGTGACGTATGTCAGCGTAGTTTTCAAAGACAGTTTTTTTTGCTGTCCTGGTAACCCTGGCAAGGATAATGGCACAAATTAGTTTGTGACGTATGTCAGCGTAGTTTTCGAAGACAGTTTTTTTGCTGCCCTGGTAACCCTGGCAAGGATAATGGCACAAATTTATAAAATTATTGCATTGTAATCGGTCCTTGACAAGTGTGCAAAGTTTGAATGAAATCTGGTCGTTTAAAGTGGGTCAAAATCGCGCTATAAGGAGTCGGTTACAAACAAACATACAAACATACAAGTGAAGCTAATATAAAGCGTGTAAAAATCTCTGAACAGAGTCATGCATCCTACCTGTAATTATATTTACTTGAAACTGCGACAGTTCGGATACACCTCGTTTGAAAGTAATTAAGTCGCTCATTAATGAGCGTTGAAGTGTGAAAAATATCGTTAAGTTTTACGAGCCATAAAATTCTGATGCTTTATAGCTTTATCGTCAAATACTGAACTGATTAACTTCGATTTCGAAAATTGTATGTTTCACGAATGTTAATAATCACGATAAAATGATCAGTTAGCAAAAAAAAATTAACAAAAAAAAAACATATCATGAAGGTACTTACATCATACAACAGCAGCCTATAACGTTCCCACTGCTGGGACATAGGCCTCCTCTTGGTGAGAGGGAGTGGGCCATAATCCAACTCGCAGGCCCAGTGCGGGTTAGTAGATGTCACATGTCTTAAAATTTTTGGTTCTAAGACATACCGGTTTCCTCACGATGTTTTCCTTCACTGTTTTGAGAGCAGTGGTGATGAAATAATTTACTCAAAGTTAAGGCTCGTGCAGACTAGCGCGACGCGACGGTAGCGTGCGATTCGGCGATTTATATTCTTAGAACCATTTCTACGAAAACGCGCGACACTTCACCCAGGGGCGACCTGTCGCGCCGCGACACGGTCATACAAATTGTTCTACAGATATAAATCGCCGATTTGCGGGCGACTCGTGTCGCGCTAGTCTGAACTAGCCTTAAAGCGCCTGCTTGGGTTCGAACTCACGACCTCGTAAGTCGCGGTCGTTACCACTGGGCCACCACTGTTCTCCAACTGGAGGTACTAGTCAAAACCAAAATCAATCTGCCTAGCCTTTTCCCAACTATCTTGGGTTCAGTTTCCTGTCCAACCACATACAGCTGAATACCAGGATTTTACTTGAAGGGAATGCCTGTCTGAGGTCCACAACCCTGGTTAACTGGTTAACACGATACGCCTTGGTAAGACTGGTTGTCAGACTTTCGAGCTTCCGATTACCCGTAACGACTGTCAAATATCTACAAATGACAGCCGTTAACAAAAGAAAATACGTTTATTTGCGGTAAATATGACGCAAAGACAAACTGAACACAACAAAAATATAAAAGAACAGCTGGGGAAAATATGCGTCAAATCCACGCAAAACGGCCATCGCTCAGCAATACTACGACTCTATGCGAAACAGAGCCCTAGCGCTGGTTTTCAGCGACAGCCGGCGCTGACGTGTGACGTCGGACGGTGCAGCAAATCATGAGTAAAAAAAGTAACAATACTAAATCTTAAATAACACAACATTAAAAGGCAAATAAAGAGTAAAAAGAAATACAATCAAGAAATTCAATCAGGTAATAAACCAACCAAAGCCATTATTAAAAGTTAAAAAAAAACAAAATTTCTCATTTCTAAAAACCTTCGATATAAAAACATTTCAGCAAATTCTCTCTAGAAAAATCCATTTAACATGTTCAGTAGATAAACAAGTAAAATGTTCAATACCAACAGTTTTATAGACTTTCCAATAAACTAGTATATTTTGGAAATGGATACTAACAGAAACTGAAGTGGAAAGCTATCAATGTGGAGTAAAACGAATGGTGCATTAGACGAATTGAATGTGGTGGCTCGGTGTCCGCTTTCATACCGAGTCAATTAAATGATTGGCAAGCTATCGTTCGAGAAACAGGTTACTCTGTTAAATGTGAGTATAAAATGTATGGAAATATGATGGATTCTCTAGAACAATCTAGGTAGGTTACAAAATCATTTTATTTTTATTTTTTTGCACCGGGTTGGAACATCCTTCATAAAAGTCCTCCGGTCTGGGGCAGGCGGAGGGGTCTGTGAGACTCTAACTGACTGAGAACCACTCCAGTATTCCCTTCCCACACTTTCACTGGGGATCATGGGATCTGATGCGAGTTCCGCGATCCCCGGCTGATGCTGGCCCGCTGTAAGAGACCACGTCATGTCAGAGGGAGGGTAAGGTATTTGACTCGTCCTGCGACGTCTAAGAAAAGCGTGCGTGGAGCACTACGCGCCGCCACCTCGGGTCCTACTGTGTGGGTGGTGACAGACTCAGGAACACATTTAAGGGGGCTGGAAGATGGAATTTTTTGCTCTCCGCCGATTCCTAGTGCACCTGCTGCGGGCCGGGTGAGTGGAAGAAATCTCCCGCTCCCTTTCCTTAGCTTCCTTTTGCGACATGATTGTTTCGTAGAACTTCCTACCACGTCCCAGGACTCCTCGCTGTCGAACACGACCTGCAGCCACAGGTCGCTGCCTACTCCTGAGATGAGGGCACGGCGCGTGAGTATGAAAGTCTAACCCATTTACACATAAACTAGCTTCTGCCCGCGACTTCGTCCGCGTCAAATTATTGCTCTTCTGACCCTTCCCATCGCATCGAATTGCCTGCCGGTTTTCGACTATTTTTCGTTGCTGCTCCGCTCCTTTTGATCGTAGCGTGAGGTTATATAGCCTATAGCCTTCCTAAAAAGCATATTTTGTTTTTTCATATCGTTTTCCGATCAGAGGTTCGTGGTGAAACGATAATAGCCGCACGAGTCGATCAACGGTTAAGCCACGCTTGTTGATGTTAGATGTTTGAATATCTGTTACATATTGTGACCCCTCCGTGTATCAGAAAGCATGGTAAGCCGTTCGTTCTGGCTTTAGTATTCAGTTTTTACGGGTAGACAGAAGCCCAAAAGTCTGACAACCTTACCAAGGGATATCGTGTTACCCAGTAATTGGGTTGTGAAGGTCAGTTATGCAGTCCTTCCGTGTAAAATACAGGCATTCAGCTGCATCCCGTGAGACTGGAACTCACAGCGACCCCACATAGTTGGAGAAACGATAGGCACATTAATGTCTTTCCCCAGATCAATCAATAATTCAATTTGACCCTATTCAGTGTATACTCAACAACTCAAACATAGGTAAGGCCAATGTACAGAACCTTATTAGGTTATTTTTCGAGCTATGTTCCAGGTGGTTTTAGAAACATTTTCCAGTACTATTTTGTGCGAGTTTTATTTTCTTTATTTGTCGTTGGCATCAGAGCACACAGAAACTAAATTAACATTAGTGAGGTGTTAAATGAAATTATGTTAAGGCTCGTTCAGACTAGCGCGACGCGACGGTCGCGTGCGAATCGGCGATTTATATCCGTAGAACAATTTCTATGAAAACGCGCGCGACCGTTCACACAGGGGCGACCTGTCGCGCCGCGACACGGTCGCGCCGCGTCGAGTAGCGCGACAGCGTATTAGTACATTTTGTATGGCGTCGCGGCGATTTCGCGGCGATATCGCCGCGAATTCGCGGCCGCGACGCGACGCGACATGAGAGTATAAAAGACGGTGCAATCCAAGCTGAGCTCAGTAGTAGACGATCTTCGTCATAGGACGAAGGCAGGTCGGTGCGTGTTTGCTTAGCTTGGGGTCCGAGGTTCGATACCCCGGTCGACCGACATTGGTACCTACTGGTAGGTTAGGTGTTAGTTTTAATAGCTATCGGAGGAACTGTCCTCGTGAGTGGGCTGTCAACAAGTACCAGGTACTTAATAAAATAGAAAATTGTGTACTGTCCTATAAGGCCTACAACCTTCTCACATTCACAAAATATAAAAGAATCTATTTTAATGATAGTAGGTATTTCATAAATAAAATATAATAATAACCTATTTATAACAAATGTCATTATTGCCATGACAACCAATAATACAGGGTTCAAACTAGTTGTGGGTCTACAATCTATACTTAATAATATTATAAAGCTGAAGAGTTTGTTTGTTTGTTTGAACGCGGTAATCTCAGGAACTGAGACTGACCAGGGTGCTTACTCTCGAATATAATTCCAATAGATCGACATTAGTCAAACGTCAGTTGGTTGAGTTAAACGTCAGGGATTGGCTAGACTCAGTGAGTCCAGCCAATCACTGACGTTTGACTGACAATTCCAATGTCGATCTATTAGAATTATATTCGAGAGTAAGCACCCTGTTAGTCTAGTGGTTAGTGACCCTGACTGCAAAGACTGAGGTCGTGGGTTCGATTCCCACCCAGGACAAATCTTTGTGTGAGGAGCACAATCATTTGTTCTGTGTCTGGGTATAATTTATCTATAATATGTATGTATTTAGAAATATATAAGTATATTTATCAGTTGTCTGGTTACCATAGTACAGGCTCTGCCTAGTTTGGGATCAGATAACAGTGTGTAACGGTAGTCCTAAGATATATTTTTTTATTTATTTAACTACTGGTCCGAATTGAAAAATTCTTTTTGTGTTGGATAGCCTATTTATCGAGGAAGACTATAGGATATATAACATCACGCTACTACCCAGAGGAGCGGAGCAGTAATGAAAAATGTTGCAAAAACGGGGAAAATCACACGGGTAGGCGATTCGACACGACGACGGGAAGGGTCGGAGGAACAAGAAATTTTACGCGGACGAAGTCGCGGGCAGAAGCTAGAGTCAAATAAAGAGTACCTTTATCATGTGACACATATATGTAAAAACAAAAAAATGTACATCGTCATTTCATCAGCAGCCTATAACGTTCCCACTGCTGGGATACAGGCCTTTTCTCGGTGAGAGGGAGCGGGCCATGATTCACCACGCGGGCCCAGTGCGGGTTGGTAGATGTCACATGTCTTAGAATTTTAGTTCCAAGACATGCCGGTTTCCTCACGATGTTTCCTTCACCGTTTTGAGAGCAGTGGTGATGAAATAATTTACACAAAGTAAAGCGCCTGCTTGGGTTCGAACTCACGGGTCGTGGGGCTTTAGGGACCGGGACCGCGGTTCCAGAATCCACCTATTAATAAAATAAATATTTTTAGTAGTACTTTGGGACCACAAGTAAAATAAACAAAGTTATGTCTTGGGAAATTACGGTCAACCAAAAAATTTTAAATTTATTCAAATAAAATTATTTTTATAAGACGATATAATACTTTTTTAACAATGGCACCCTTTTATAAGAATTAAACCTAAAAAAGAATACAAAATAATATTAAAAAAAGTAATCTTGAGTGTTTAAATCACCTATCGTCCCCCTAATCGTAATCACCCACCGAAACGTAAGAATAAACTTTAAAAAAATTTCACAATTAAACATAATCAACTGACATTAAAAAAATGCTATCATAATATACTAGCTGACCCAGCGAAAGTACCGACTCAGAGTCAATAAGTGATGTGTTGACTTATAAGGTTCCTACCAAGTTATAACAACCTGGTACTTCGAAGGCATAAAGCAATTTCTAGCTGACACTCCTAAGTTTGGTAAGCTCCTACAACCGTACGCAAAATACGCGCTCAGACGTAGAGTTGCGGACACCAGCCCGTTCTACCTATTCCTAAGCTCCTACTAAGTTATGACAACCTGGTACTTTAAAGGCATAAAGCGTTTTGTAGCTGACATACCAAATGTATGAGAAAGTGAATTATTATCTTTTTTTCCCGTAATTTTTTTGGTAACAGTACTTTAATTTCAATTTTCTTGTCATCCCAAAATACTACTGCAAAATGATTATTGTTTCTTAGGTGGAATCCAGGACCGCGGTCCCGGTCCCAAAAGCCCCACGATCCGAACTCACGACCTAAGTAACTCGTAAGTCGCGGCCGTTACCACTGGGCCACCACTGCTCTCATCGTCATTTGGGAGCAGTTAATAGACATTTACATGGTTATACCGTCGATGAGGTACAGGAAAACTGAGAAATGTAGGGTAGTTACCTATTTGGTGGTTACCAAATAGGTAGTTACCCTACTTTTCTCAGTTTACGGTCTCTATTTTCGACTTCGATCATTGTAATCTAAAATCATTGAATTTAATATAATATGTTAGTATGAGTAAATTCAAACTGACTGATTCTGCTACAATACCGAAATAGTATAGGTTGCAATGGCAGTATAGTTTGGAAATATTTTTGCCTTTAAACATCCACGTTACATATGTATATCTCATCATCAGCCTATCATATTCCCGCTGCCGGACACAGGTCTCCTCTCGCAGAGAGGGAGTGGGCCTTAATCCACCACGCGGACCCTGCGGGTTCATAGATGTCACATATTGTCGAATTTTATGGTTCTAAGACAGTTTGACACCGGTTTGAAAGAAGTGGTAAGGAAATTATTTACAAAACGACAGTTGTGTGTATAAGTGCGGGAGCTGACGGTACCGTCCTATCGTGGTATCGTCCGACTTCCGACTCGTCCGAGACATGACCAATGTGTGTTTGTGTTCGTGTATGTGTTATGTGCTGACACTACTCGTCTTCACGACGTCACACTCACAACGTGTTTGTACACTTGGTTACCAAAATGCGTTGCTCCTTGAGATAAAAGTTATGTAAGTGTGAACTTAATCCAAAGACGGTTGTATTTTGCTTAAAAACTTTTTAATCTGGTAGTGGATTAGGAGAGCGCACGCGTATCGGGGCTGCGCGGCGCTGCAACTGCGGCGGAGACTTCTCTTTGAAATAGATGCGAACGGCGGGCGTGGCGTCCGCGAGAATATCCTTTTATTTGCATTTTTAACCAACTTAAAAAAAAGTAGGAAGTTATCAATTCGTCTGTATTTTTTAATGAAAATTAAATAAAAATATTTTTGTTACCTCATGACTTTTGACTGGGTGACCCGATTTCGATGTTTTTTTTTTTAATTTGAATGCTGGTGCTTTCCGAATGGTTCCATTTTAATTTGGTTCCATTCGGACAATGGGGTCCATGTGAAAACCATACAAGTCTTAAATTTGCATTAAATATGTGTGCGACAAATGGACGAATAACTCAATATCACGCCAACTGATTTAGATGATTCTTTTTTTATTTGAAAGCTGGTGCTTTCCAAATGGTTCCATTTTAATTTGGTTCCATTCGGACAAGGGAATCCATGTGAAAACCATCTAAGTCTTACATTTGCATTAAGTATTTGCGCGACAGATGAACAAATAACGCAATTAGATTAGTGCGGGGTATCTACCATAACTGAAAAGTTAAATAAAAACTTTTATAAAAAAATAAAAACCGACTTCCTTAAAAAAAACACTATAAAGTCAAAAATAACTTTAATTTCGGAAGTCGGTGGCAAAAAAACCTTAAATACAGATCCTAAGACACCGAATTCCGAAATTAAAGTTATTTTTGACTATCTAGTGTTTTTTTTTTAAGGAAGTCGGTTTTTTTTTTTGCAATTATGCTTTGGCATTATTCAATGAAGATAATACTTTGTCCAACATTTTTATTCGTATCTGCAGGGAGTTTAGTTGTTCAATAATTTAAATGGTGCTCTTCAATATTATAGTCAGCAGTCTGTCTCCAACGCCCGTAAATTTTTTGTCAATATAAGTAATTTGTTTGTCAAATTAATAATTTTGTATATAGGCTAAGCATGTGTTGTACATCCTCTTACTATGCAGTAGGTATGCACCTAGCAAAATACCGCGGGCCATTAGCGGAGCCCCAGCATTCGCTCGGCCGTAGGCCGCTTCATCCCTACCGACCGAACATTACCGCACCGCGAGGACCATCGTACCATCGCGTCGAGTCGCTCCGGCCGCCCGGCCGCCGCGTCTCCCATGCACGGCCCGCGCCCTTCGGACGCCTTCGCCAGTCCACTAAATCTAGAAACCTCAGCCATGAATGCATGCCATTCCTAGATTGCGCCGTGTATGTTACATATTAGTGATAATAATCATTTTATAATACATATTTTAAAGTAGTGTTTAATTACGTAGATAAACCTACCCCGAACACACAACATATTATGTATATATCACTAACAATAATACCTCCTTAATACCTCTAAATGGGCTGGTGCACCTCGAGTTGAAATGGCTTGCGGCGGAGCGTGCGCCCGATTCATTGTAGAGCGCTAGGTCTCCGCTAGCAGTCAAGTGCGTGATGTCAGCTGCGCGAGGGTCAGTTCGAGTTCAAACGTCAACGTGTGAATGCGAGCGAACGACTGTGTGTGCATATTACAAGCCCCTGGACCGCATGCGCTGTTGTACTTGTGACTAGCCTAGAGCTAGACCAACGAAGCAGTTTGTTAGAAGTTACTATATTTACAATTAGATCACTCATTGGACATCATCATCATCAGCCTATAATGTTCCCACTGCTGGGATACAGGCCTCCTCTCGGTAAGAGGGAGTGGGCCATAATCCACCACGCGGGCCCAGTGCGGGTTGGTAGATGTCACATGTCTTCGAATTTTTAGTTCTAAGACATGCCGGTTTCCTCACGATGTTTTCCTTCACAGTTTTGAGAGCAGTGGCGATGAAATAATTTACACAAAGTAATGCGCCTGCTTTGGTTTGAACTCACGACCTACTACTCGTAAATTAAGATTTCAAAATCATAATATGTAATCTCCCCATAAAAATCGTTGTATCGGAAAGTACACTTAACAAGTAGAAAACAAAGTAATTTTTCCGAAATCACATGAATTGGAAACTAAAAAGTCCGTCAAAAATCAACGTTTCACACCTAGACTTCAAACCTTGATTTTTAAACAACTACTATGTAAAAGTACTTCAAGCTTAGGTACCCCTAATTGGGTTGAGTTATGTGACATTACCAAACTTAAGTAGGTACCTATGTCGACCGACCAGGGAATCGATCCTACGACCCGCAAACACCCACATACTTGCCGTCGTCCTCTGATTAAAATCGCTTACTACTGAGCTCAGCCCGGATTGCACCGCCATTTATACCTTTTGTGTGGTGTCGCGGCGATATCGCCGCGAAATCGCTGCGACGCGGCGACGCCATACAAAATGTACTAAAAGCTGTCGCGCTGCTCGTCGCGCGCGAATCGCGGGCGATTCGCGCATGAGTGGTCGCGCCAGTGTGAAAGGTGTTGCGTCGCGATTTATCGCAGAATCGCCTCCGCGACAGGTCGCGCGACATGTCGCGCCTGTCTGTACGAGCCTTTATTTTGAAATTCAGCAGTTGCATTCACATTTGTGTAGATTAGATTTTGTTGGTGATTCTTAATTAAAATTTTTTTTTTACTTATAATAAAATCGTAGCGAATTCAAAACTGTACTTTTTGATCTGTGATTTTTGAGATGAGGCAATAAGGATAGGTAACGTGACTGTTGTCGCTACAAGAAAACGGCCTTCGGATATTGTTCGTAACTTTTTAAACTTAAACATTTTGATTGGCATTTACAAATTATGAAAAAATGTAGCCAGCAATAAAATGGGAAAGGAGGTGGGTAAAGCTTAAAACATTTTTCGCCTATCATAGTCATGAAAATTCAAAGTATTTATTGACGTCATGTTATTGTGTTTATGTGAAGTTTAGGTATCGACCTTTACATCTATTCTAAAGTATCGTAGTAAGAAAAAAATAGCAAGTCGTGTAAAAAAAAAATCATCAAGCTTGGCAAATTCGTTGAAGTTTTGTTATTTTAAGCACTTTTTTAAACTTTCATTATAAAATAAACTGTTAAGCGCTTTATGCGTTCTTATAGAACGACTATTTTACCTAAGTTTCGACAAATGAAATAACTAAACGGTTGACTGATTCCTTTTCGTAGTCAGTTTGATTAGCAAGTGCCTATTGGTATTTCTTGTTTTATCATTTTATAATATTAAAATGTAGGTAGAAAATAGTTCGTAGAACGAATTTATTCTTTTAAAAGGAAAACTTCGAAAGTACTGGGAACTTGCTATGTCAAAAGCATTTTACAGTTGCTAAACATTCAATGACGTTGTGTTCAGATCATTTTAGAGCTAGACTATAAGATTTAAATATTTTTTACACATCACAGTATAAATCTCATGTAAAACACAATAATATTAGTGTTTTTCCTTTTAAAGCATAATGTAAAGTTGTTTAATATCACAAAAACAAATACGTTTGAAATATGCATGTTTTTTGTCTTTTAGTATTATTTCAGGCAGACACTGAAGGCTGCGGTTAAATGCTAAAGCAAGTCTGTTACCGTTCCACTCCTAAGGCACCCATCATTATGAAATTTGCCAAATATGTAGCCTTTATTTTGAGGTTGGGAAATCATCAAATCACGTCTCCCGCTCTGGGTGGAGCGGAAGAGCGTTTCAGACTCTTACTGACTAAAACCCACCCGTGTTACTTCAGTTGCCCATATGCCAGAGCCACGGTAACTCTTTCGAACAAATTCGCAACGCTGGCAGGCATCGGTCCTTGCGGATCCCTTCATTAATGCTGACATCTCTTTGAGGCGCGCGTGGAACACGACGCGATTACGACCCGAGCCTGGAATATGTAGCCCGAGAACTATAAATGGACATACGCTTCTTTAGTATAAAAAATATAAAATACAGAATGCACGCAGGCGACGTTGCGGGCAATAGCCAGTGTTATATAAGATTAAAAATCGTTTAGATGAGCGCAAAGCTATTAAAAACACAACCACGGCCACGCCACGATGACGCTGCGCTCCGTACGTTTAGTTTTCATATAATATAATGGGGCATTTGCGGTTACGTTGGTGCTAACGCTAGTGCTCGTGAGCAGGCTATTAAGACCAGAAAAAATGATTTTTTTTAAATTTATTTAACAAATGAATAAAATATTTATTTCTGTAAGTAGGTTTGTGTACACTGTCAATCATATTTTAAAATAAACACCAGATGTGGTCGGCATTACCTATCTGACTACTCCAAGAAGAAAAACCGAAAAACACTCTTCTCATCAACTCAGTATGTTGTGAAGATTATGTAGATTTCTATCAGTAAGGGACGTCTGAGGAAAGAACCACACAGATTTAGTGGATCGGTCCAGTCAGTAAAGTGTTTATCAGTAATCATGCAGATTAACTCAGAACTTAAACACCTCAACGATTCGACGAACTATACCAAAGTTAGAACAGTTGCGTAGGCCGCATTAAATTTCAATAAGAAAACAAATGTAATAATTTACAATTCTAAAATCCATTTATATCAAATTGCTTACAAAAATCCGAATATTTCGTCTAATTAACATTTACTCTGTACATACATACATATAAACAAAAGAAAAGGACAGTAAAACATACAATTGAAATGCTTTTTTGAAACAAAATTTCTTCCAGCATACCTACTTGCAATAGGAAACTAGATAAAAGCGAGTTTATATTTTTATTCCATTTACTGGTCTTCAGGGATATAAATAATGGCATTGTCCATATTGACCACCTGTGAACGCTTATACGCACTGATCCCAATGAATAATTACTTTTGAAATGTATTAATGGATTACTAAATATAATTTATTTGTCCCAAACCAATATGTATTGGGAACCAGTTACTACTAACATACATTATCAACAGTAAAAAGGTAGTAAATTGAGGTCAATAGGGGGGCAATGCAGGGGTGAATTGAGACAACACTTTAAAATGTATTTTTACATTGAAATAAAAAATTGTTTATTGCGAAAACGGATTCTAGTGTAATGTGTTTACTTTATTATAATTAACGATTAAAGTGATTTTAGTAACTTCCACAGCATTATGTATGGCACGTTACTATGGGGTGGGGCTGCTTACATTGTATTCATCTTTATTTTGAAAAAGAAAACTTTCAGAGCCATTTATAATCTACTTTGGCGCAAATTTTTCGGAACACTATTTAAAAAGATTAATATCACAACGGTACCTTACCAATTCATTTATGAAAATATGATAAATTTCGGAAATCATACAACATAATTTTAATGCTAGAAATTAAGACAAAATTGATGTTTTATTTTTTCAGATTAACCCAAGTACATATATCTTTTATGGGATACTGTGTTAAATTATGTTACGAAAACCCTTGTGATATATTGCTATTAAATAAAAGAATTTATGATTTTGTTTTGATCATTATTATTTACCGGAATGTTGGCTGAATTTTAAAAGAAAACCAGACTAAAACTTTGATAGGTATACGATACCGTATTAGCAAACATAGATCATTATTATATTATTATGATAAATTGAAGGAATTCACCAAATCATATAGTTTAGCATCTAAAAACCAGCACAACTTGAACCATGCCCCTATAAATCACCCAATCATCTAAAGCTCAACTAATACTGGTACTTATTCTAACATTATAAGTATATGCTTTCATTCCACTGAAGTAATGTACGTTTTGACTAATAGCCAATTACCCTAATAGAGTATCCGTGCCTGAATAATGTTTCACACGTGACGTAACAGTGTAGCATTAGATATACATACGTATTATTATGAGAGCTAGGTATATAGTCGAATAGATCATGGATTGGTTAGGTTCAAACGTGGATGCAAACGCCCCATATGTTATGGGGTCGGTTTACTATATCGATAGTTTACATATGGGTGGTTGAGTTTGTACAATGTAGGTAAAGTCTCACAACCAGTCTTACCAAGGGGTATCGCATTACCTAATAACTGTGTTGTGTAGTCAGATGTGCGTTCCATGTAAAATACAGTATTCATTCAGTTAGTAAGACTGGAAGTCAAAAAATCTAGGCAGATATTGTTGAAAAGGGTCCAAGTCCCAGAACACATTGTTAATAGTTAGACAAGAATGTTTGCAGGCTTTAAATTTGCCACAAAACAAAATAAAACAGCATAGCCACTAAAGCTAAAAAGGTAAAGAAAACGTTTGCCGCAACGCCCGCAACATGCTCGCTTTGCTTGCTCGACTCGCATACTACTGTTAACCAGCACGGTACAAACTTGTTGTTGAATTTAAAAATATATTTTATATTCAGAAGATAGGTAACTTCTTCTTACGGTAGATGCGATAAGGTGGCCCGCGTAATTCATCACGGTTGTGAAACATATATTTTTTAACATACAGCTTCATATTGATCTGCAATCGCAAAATCGCAAGCAAATTTCAATTTTACAAGCTAGCCTTTCGCTTCCCCTGTTAAAATCATAAATTCACTGAAAGACAACGGACAGCTTAAACCATTCGGTTTGAACGAACGAAATTTGGCACAAAAGTACCTTTTACAACCGATGGCGTGCTCTAAGGAAGGATATTTAAAAATTCTTCCCCTAAAGGCAGTAAGTAAGTAAAAAATCAGCGTTTACTGTTCCACTGCTGGGACACAGGCCTGCTCTCTGTGAGAGGGAATGGGCCGTAATCCACCACGCGGGCCCAGAGCAGATTAGTAAATGTCACATGTCTACGAATTTTTGGTTCCACAAGCCTGTTTCCTCACGATATTTTCCTTCACCGTTTGAGAACACCGGTGATGATATGATTTACATAAAGTAAAGCACCTGCCTGCGTTCGAACTCATGACATACAATTTGTAAGTCGAAGCCGTTACCACTGGGACACCACTGCTTAGTAAGTAATCATTTATTTCCCAATGAGACTTAGCCTAACCACTTGAAAGTCCTTGGCCACTGTAGTTGCCAAAGTGAAACTCCGAGCAGTCCGTGGCCACTTTAAATGCCAGTTTCAAATTTCGCGGCACGGTCCCGATTTTTCCGATTTGTCGGTACTATGAGAACAAATTGAACAAAGCGTCTGTTTCTATGTTACTCTAACAAACCACGGAATGCCTGTGTGCGAACAGTACCATACTGTAACACCTGAGTTGTCTCAATTAGAGATAGCTATGGCTACTACGAATTAGTAATATCCTGCCCATCAAACTAGGAGAATCCTGTATCTTGAAGGACTGTGTTCTTTAGAGAGATTGACACGTTTTGTTTCCCCGAAGTGTTGGGCAGAGGAGTACTTATAGTTCACCCACATTTCACCTGTTATGTTTAAGTCTCATGTAATAGGGGGCGCCTATTGCCATCAACCGAGCACAAATCCAGACTCCGTGCTGCTACTGAATAACCCAATAACACTTTGCCCGACCTGGGAATCGAACCCAGGACCTCAAGCTCAGCAGAAGCGCTTGCTACCACTAGACTGAGGCAGTACAAAATATTTATAGTTGCGAAATAATTCTGATATACTTAATTATTGAATTGGTTTAACATAACTATCTCAAACAAATGATATAGTACTGGACGGGAGGTTTGTTACTCAATCACGCAAAAATGGCTAAACGGATTTGTATGAAATTGGCAAATAGTTTACAACTTACATTAACACATAGGTTACTTTTTATCTCAGTAGTACGTTCCCATGGTATAATTTCCGACCTCGCAGGTGAAACCACTGGCAAAAGCAACTCAGTAATAAAATAGCTTCGTAGACTTCCTATTTGGAAGTCAGCCAGATTTCTGAGCACTTGCGTACCCTGCCTAATTCAGTTTGAATGACACTAACATGAGCTGTACCAGACACTGATTTGAATTACAATAAGTTTGTTACCTTGTATACTGAGAAACTTCTAACTTCTAAGGGTGGAATGAGGGTGGAATCGAAATGAGTTGGATACAATTGATATTTGGAGCTGTTTGTCGGTAGGTCAGTGAGGTGTGTTTTGGGATAGGGAGAGTGATTTGTAATAAAAAATATTTCAAGAAAGACGTGTGAATTTTGCCGGGTAATCTAGTAGATTTCTCAACGCTGAAAGAGTCAACTGAAATTCCTGTACCTAAAAAATGAGAATATGATACGCAAACTGCACGGTACAAATCTGTAGTGCATGACTTTTTTCTCTAGTCATTTAAAAAACGCGAAGCATTGATCTTCAATTCTGTTATTACAAACAAATGTGTTTAGCTACGACTTTTACTGAACCCCAAAAATGAAGACCTGTAGCTGGAGGCAAGGTAACCACAGGCTAGTCCGGGTAAGCAGCCGACAACCTCACAGGTTGAACAACGAGATGTCATTCCGAAAAAAAGAAAACATTCTCTCTTCTGAAACAATAAACATTTTATAATGTAAACAAAGTACAATACCAAATTATAGCCTTTATATTACGTGTAATTGACACCTTTGCAAAACAATTATTTAAATAAAAGAGAGTTCAGTGAATTCTAAAGTGCTCATAAATTATTAATGTAATATTTCAATTGTTATCCTATATTCCGTTGTGGGTTCATTATTATTTCAGTGTTCAAGTTTTACACGAGGTGTTGAGTTTAATTAAAGCACCATTTCTGTTATAATTAAGTTATTTTCATCCTTCATAAAATTGACAACAGCATTTCCAGAAACATAACACCAAGTCTCTATTTTCCAATGGGGTAAGTAGTTAGTTATACGTTAATATATGTATGTAGGCGTTACGGTTCGTCAGAAACCCTAAAATCTGACAACCATTCTCAACAAGGGGCATTGTATTGCTTGGTAGCTGGGATGTGGAGGTCAGATAGGCTGTAGCTGCATGCAAAACACTAGTATTCAGCTGCATCCGGTTAGACTGGATACCGATCCCAACATTGTTGTGAAAAGACCAATCTTTTCCCAACAATATTGGGATCGGTATCGGTTGGATTGGATGTAGATCATCATCATTATCTATTCAGATTAAACAACTTGTTTCTATTGATAACCCATAACTCTAAGATTACTAACTTTAGGGTATAAATGAGATTATTCCAAAGAATCTACCGGCATATGATTTTTTTACCAAGCATTGGGTTTATTCTTCAATTACACAGTTTTGAATGCCTTAGCATTGAAAGTTGAATTGGGTTTTTTATTTAGTGAAAAACTCAGAAACACTTTCCTTGGCCAAAAGATAGAACCCAGAACCCATTATCAGCAACCGCACTTCAGGCCACTAAAAAAAAGAGGCAGTGGTGTTTTCCACCAAACTATTAACTTGAACACGAATAGTGTTGGTGTACGCCATTTAATATAAAATATAAAAAGTATTAAAAATCCCGATACACCCTTTTTTTTGGGTGGGAAATCATCAAATGACGAGGGCGTGTCAGACTTTTGCTGACTAAAACCCATCCGTGTTCCTTCAGTTGCCTATGCCAAGGCCACGATAACTCTTCGAACAAATCTCACGACCCTGGCAGGTCCTGTTACACTCTGCCTATAGTATTACATGGTAGACAGCATATTCTTTGCCAAAACAGAAATCTCCGTGTCAGGAGACGTGTCTGAAGGATTAATGAAAATATAGGCTGTTCCTATTAATGGAGTTTTAATAAAGGAGCCTTGATCTTGATTTAGGTATACGTGTCGGTATAACGAACCCCCTGCGTTGACAAATATTTTTTGTTATAAAAAAAAAAATGTTCTAACCACGTAGATCTTTAGTGTGAAACAACAGATTTTTGTTTTCATAACCGAGTATTTTCAACCCAAGTCGCAATCATTTACTGAAATATAAACAGGTTGCCCCTCGATGTTGATGCCACCCAGTTTTTAATAGTACTTTTCGGTACTACAAGGAGTATACTACAAGTTTAAAAGAAATAACTTCTTGTGCAGTTTGTAATCATTAGAAGAATTTGTTAGTAAATACTTGGAGCACGTCCCGAGAGAACTCACTTTGTGTAATAAAATATTCTCTCTACATAAACACCTCTATTCTCTTCAGACTTTCTAATAAGAAGTTTCAGGTAATATTTTTTAACAAAGCATCGTCGCGTTGGGGGACCTCCCCAATAAGCCCAAACACGACACGTCTGCTGTTTGTTAGTGATGTAGTCGGGTATCCTGCAAATCCCAGGTGATGCTGCAGCATCAGTTCAAGATTACTTTGTTTTTCTTATATCATTGCAGTTAATTATACCTCATTTTAACTCCAGCTGATCTGTGGCAGATGCACACATCCTTTCATCAACTAGAAAAGAGCCAATAATCTTCAAACGGTTGAACAGATTTTCTTGAATCATAACTAAGCACCGAGAGTGATCTTAAGTATGGTTCAAGATAACATGTTTGAACGTCGAAAATTAAAATACAATCGATATGTAATATTTTCGATGTTTTGAACATTGACATTTTACCCGTAGGTATTTAACTGTTCGACGTTCAAATATGTACCCTTTAAGATAATCTGATAAAAAATGAAGTCACTTTTTAAGCAAAACATAAAAAGTCAAAATCGGTTCAGCTATTTGGGAGCTACGGTGCCACAGACTTACAGATACACATGATAAACTTATAACTCTTATTCCATCAGGGGTTCAAAATCAGGGTATCTATAAAATAAGTTTTATGAGAACGCACATAAAATTCTTCTGCAAGTACCTATTTACAAAATTGATATCGGCTCAGTTGAACCAACAATAAAACCCCGTTCTTGGAACATCAACGTCAAAGTAAACACTAGAATCGTTTTGTCCAATAAAGCTAATGTATCGAATAATGGACATTGTGTCCACTCGATATAGCTCGCGATTTAATATCGAGGCCATCGGTTATCGTTAAATCGTTTGTTTTATCGATAAAATATCGATACCTCATTAACGATTTCGTAATTGGTCGGTAAATGATTGGCTGCTTTTTTGATCTAGTGGGGTCACTAAAGTGATTGCTAAGTGTGGTCCTGGGGTAGATCCCTAGTTCAGACATTATAATTGATTTTTTTACCACACACAAGCCATAGCTCTGGGTCTAGGCAGAAGCATGAAATTTGACGTAATTAATAATCATTATGGTTTTTTGGTGACTTGGTGAAGGCCGCAGGAATACGTTGGATGCGAGAAGCACAAAACAGGGGGCTTACACTTTAACCTAATTTTAATTTCAATCTAATGCCAACACGATTCCAATGTTAATTTTGCATACACATAATTCGGTACTCTTGAAAACAATAGTGTATATTCGAACAACAACAACGCCAGATCTTGATTCCACTTAGTTCTAAGAAATGGACACCCAATTTAAACACATTTTAACGCTGGCGTCAAATTCAAGAATACGAAAAGTTCCATTTCTAATGTCAACCGATCGGAATTAAAACCAAAAGTTGTTACCCAGGTTGAAGTGGTGCTTGGGGGAGGCTTATGTCCAGCATTGGACGTCTTTCAGCTGAAATGATGATGATGATGATGATGGATTTTTGACAATTCATAAATGTAAGTTTAGAATGATGACGTTGAGATATCCCATCGGGCACACGACTTGTCCACGTCACGTGCTCTATAATATCTCCCGCGTTAAATGATAAATGATTTTATTTCTGTAAGTAGGTTTGTACAAACACTTTTACATGTCAATGATAAAACAATGTCGTTGATGGCTAATCTCCATTGAGATTGGCCGCCATGGCCGAAATACGGTCTGAAGGACTATATATATTACCCATGTCTAGTACACGCTAGCAAAAATACTTATTTCTCTGCCTATCCTATCGGTGAACTAAGGAGTAATGTTATTTATTGGACATTGTTCCCACTCGATAGAGTTTGCAATTTAATATCGATGGTAACGGTTGAATCGTTTGTTTTCATCGATAAAACGTCGATACTTTATTACTTGTTTCGTAAATTGATTGTTTACCTCGTTGGTCTAGTTGGGTTACATGGGCAATTGTAAATTGAAATAATTTCCTTTCTCTTCTTAAACAACTAAATTCATGTGGTCGCTAAGCATGATCTCTCGGGTTCGATCTGCAGTATAGTTAGAGGGATTGGATCTTTTACTGACAGGCAACGCACAGGAAAAAAAAACAGTGAATCACGAAGCATGAAATACAAAAAAATATCCTAAACTAACGAAAGTGAGCACTTACTATAGATTTATGTAAATTCGTAAGTAAATTGTGTACCAGACATTGTGTCCAGTCGATATAACTTGCGATTTAATATCGATTGTTATGGTTTAGTTGTTTGTTTTATCGATAAATTTTCGATACTTCATTAGCTGTTTTGTAATTAGAAAATGATTTGTTGTTCCTTAGTGAGGTGTTGACAATGGAGATGGTTAGGCGTGGTCCTGGGTGTAGGTAGTGTTAGTAACTGTAAATTCTGCTTTCAAACTGATATTTATAATGTATCGGTCAAAGATCCTGCTTTGACTGAAATATAACTCACTCACTATGAGTTCCTTTTATAAATGAATAAAGGTATTCAGGCATTAAGTTCTGTATACGCTTTTGAAGGACAAAGAGTACCCAAGTTACTCCGTATAACATCAGCTTTGGGCCAGTGAAAATCATTTAAATAGGGTCCAGCTGTTTGGGAGATTAGCAGGAACAAACAGACAGACAAAAATAAAAATCAAATGTTTTTGTTATAAGTACCGTATTTACTTTAATAAGTATTAAGTAAAACCAGTTATTTCAACTTTACATAAAAACACTTCAGTTTTATTTATTTGCATGTTTAGGCTTATAGATTGTATATTTTAATAAATATTGTTTGTAATATGATATTGAGATAAGTAAATAAATAATAATGATTATGATTGGATAAGTACATAAATACTTACCACTAACCTGACTATCCTTTCTATGAATAAGAATGTTCATAATGTTATGTAATTGACAATGTGTACCGATGCGATAAATGTCGATGCTGGTTACGGTATTTTCGTTTATTTTATCGATAAAACACCGATACTTCATTAAGAACTCCGTAATTGGTGACGTTATTGCGAGGTGAAGAAATTAACATACAAATAGTGGTTTTAAATCATGTGCGGTCAGCTGGGAAAATTTAAATGAGGTGAAAAGTTGTAATTGGACATAAAATGTGCAAAAATTGTGTTTTGTAAATTATAGTGCAGGTATTTACTCGATGCTCAACAGTGTTTTTAACTAATCTATATACTTATAATAAAGTTAAGAAGTTTGTTTGTTTGAACGCGCTCATCTCTAGAACTACCAGTAAGGTTTGAAAAAATATTTTTCCATTTGCTAGCTTAATTCTTGAGAAAGGCTTAAGGTTATTAAATACTAGCTTCTGCCCGCGACTTCGTTCGCGTCAATTTTTTGCTCCTCTGACCCTTCCCGTGGCATCGAATTGCCTGCCAGTTTTCATCCGTTTTTCGTTGCCGCTCCGCTCCTTTTGGTTGTAGCGCAATGTTATATAGCCTATAACCTTTCTCAATAAATAGGCTACCAAATACAAAAATATTTTTTGAATTCAAACCAGTTCCTGAGATTACCGCGTTCAACCAAACAAACAAACTCTTCAGCTTTATAATATTAGTATAGATTGTAATAGGAACCATAGGCGATTTGCAAAAAGAAAACACTCTGAAATACTGCCAAGTGAAAACTAAGTAAACGTGTGGGCAGGCGATGCGATGCGACGGGATGGGTCGGGGGACCTAAAAATTTCACTGGGTGGAAGTTGCTGTTAGAATATTACTAACACTAAAGGAAAAGTAACTTTACCTACATACAAGATTAATTTTGTGTAGAAATTGGGATGCAACAATAGTAAAAAAAAGAAATACAGACTTGTAATTACATAATAAGAACAAAAACTCAATTCATTATTAATAATGTTTCAATAATCTCAAATCATGTTAATTTAATATAATTAAATATTAAATGAATGTGATTAATATTTAATAACCAGTAGGTACAGTCAGCACCAAAAGTCGATGAACAGAATCAACATAACAAAACACCTGTTCACAATAAAATGCCATAAGTTATAGTCGCAACTAGGAAACAAAATAGCCTGTACACCAGAAATTTACAAAAGTCGTTAAACACGACTATTTCAAAAAACTACTATTACTACACGACTATTTGAAATAGTCGTGTTTAACGACTTTTGTAAATTTCTGGTGTACAGGCTATTTTGTTTCCTAGTTGCGACTATAACTTATGGCATTTTATTGTGAACAGGTGTTTTGTTATGTTGATTCTGTTCATCGACTTTTGGTGCTGACTGTACGTGTGCTTATTAATAAATTCCTCTCGCTACGTTCTCATGTTTATTGCAACGAATTAAATATTATTTCCTGTGAGATACAATACAGAGTAACAATAATATTATAATTAATTAATTTCCTTTCGTTCCCGATCTTTGACCCTACCACAATATAGATAGACGCAGAAGGTTGGCTCCATACAACAAACGCAAAAGCACGAACACATGACATCCTTCATGTACCTACAGCGAGTACACGCACACGTTCTTGTTAGTATATTGGTGTAAGCTAGCCGACATATGGCAAATAATTTAATTACATATTTCGTGCCTCGGAAACCACGTTAAGCCGATGGTCCCAGCCGTCAATTGTGGATCTTTTACAGTCGTTATGGGTTGTCAGAAGCACGAAAGTCTGACAACCATTCATACCAAGGATTACCCAGTAACTGGGTTGTGCAGGTCAGGCAACGTACTTGGGAAAAGGCTAAGCAGATGATTAATGTTGACCGCTAAGCTACTTGCTAGGCAAATGTGCTATTAGGAAGTTTGTTACGCAACTTGTTTTTCAGCTAAAGCACAAAGTAATGACTAACTTATGTACTGTTGTCGTTCAAAAACTGCTGATTCTCTAGTCTGAATAAATGACTTTTGATTTAGACTTACGACTGTCATTCGTTTGACGTAGTCTGAGATCGCCAAACGTAGCGACTACGTATGCGTGCGCTGAGTCTCGTTATGTGAAACCCAGCCTTCTGTACTCACCTATTTTGGGGATTTGGGTTGCATAATCCGTAAATTAATTTAAATAGCCACAGGCGTTATGAGTTGGGAAAGGTCAATGTCCGGTAAATCTGGGAGAACATAAATTGATTGATTAATTCGCTACAGATTTCCTGTTCACCTTAGAAATTCAATTTATGTAACTATTAGCTGTACCCGCGGGATCACCCTCGTAGATGTGCTGAACAAACATACAGACAGAAAAAGAAAAATCAATTTACTTTTTAAAAAAAACACCCTGATCTGCCTTTTAGTTTGTTGTCGACGACTTCCGAAGCTGCACCACACTAAATCGTAAATCATTAAGATACTCAAAGCGCTTCAAAAGCGTGTTATCGGAGCTAACACAAAAACTACCCAGACAAATTAATACAAAATTTATGAGACCTCCCTGAGGTATATATATACCATACCCATACCCCATCCATTAAATACAAGAATCGTGGAGCCAGATCCGAAGCCAGAGATATCGCGGAATAAATATAAAAAAAAAACACAAAAACGTACCTACAAACGAATTGAGAACCTCCTCCCTCTTCAAGTCGGTTATAAATGTATGGGTTAGACATATGCTACCGAAACGTTTTGAAAGGGATTGCCACTATTGCCTAGGACCTAGGTCCGCTAGACAGGTACAAACTGCCACAACCTACTGGCAAGCAGATTATCAACCATGACATAATCGTCAATTTTAAATAAAAGCCAGTTTTACAAGAGATTATGAAAGGACCGATCCATTTATTATAGAAGGAAAAACGTGATTCTTAAGATAAGTCGTCACATAATAGCGTGGGTTGAGCTGGCCCCCGTTTGAGCCCACGTGCTAATTCATTATTTATCACGTTGATTTTTTAACAAAGGTTAGTTATTTATGAGTTTCTGACTGTGTGAGTGTTGGCACAGATGAGTCTAAATGGCACTTCATCCACTTTCGATGTTAAGCGAATAAACAATACAAGCAATAACTTGCTTGAAACGATGAATGAAAGGCGATTAATCACAGGTATAAATAACAATGCAGATGAGAGTTGAAACGCCGGGGACTCCTTAGAAGGCTAGGGCGTCTCCTCCCAGAAACTAAAACATATAGTGAACTTATAGGTGACTAGCATTTGCCAGCGGCTTCGCCCGCGTGGAGGTCGGAAATTATCCCGCGGGAACATACTACCGGGATAAAAAGTACCCTATGTGTTATTCCAGGTTATAAACTATCTGTGTGCCAAATTTCATCTAAATCGGGTGAGTAGTTTTTGCGTGAAAGAGGAAAAAACATCCATACATCCATACATCTATACATCCATACATCTATACATCCATACATCCATACATCCATACATCTATACATCCATACATCTATACATCCATACATCTATACATCCATACATCTATACATCCACACATCTATACATCCATACATCTATACATCCATACATCTATACATCCATACATCTATACATCCATACATCCATACATCCATACATCTATACATCCATACATCTATACATCCATACATCTATACATCCATACATCTATACATCCATACATCTATACATCCACACATCTATACATCCATACATCTATACATCCATACATCTATACATCCATACATCTATACATCCATACATCCATACATCCATACATCTATACATCCATACATCTATACATCCATACATCTATACATCCATACATCTATACATCCATACATCTATACATCCATACATACAAACTTTCGCGTTTATAATATTAGTAGGAAGTAGGATGTTCTTCAGAAAGATTAGGTGCGTAGTACTCGCAACTCACAACCAGCGTGCCTGTATGACCAGCTATTCAGGTATGACCGTAAACGAAGCAAAAGGTGTATGTAAAGATCGTGGCATTATGTAGGTTCGCCTACCTCCATGGGAAGAAGGCATTCTTTTTTGTATATGTGAGTGCCTGTATGTGTAAAAAATTAAACCGCCGAAAAAACCGAAAAGCAAAAAATAATATAAACCTTAAAATTATGAGTCGGCGCTTTGAGTGATCTTTGTTCATTGATTTTTCAGCGCCGACTCAAAATTTTTAGGTTTATTATTTTTTGCTTTTCAGTTTTTTCGACGGTTTAATTTTTTGTTAAAAAGTTTTATAGTTTTATTTTTTTTTAAATTGTGGCTTCAATGTACTAATAATACTTGGCAAGGTATACTCTATCCAATAAAAAAAAACACAATCAGACTACTATGTAAAAAGTTATGCTTGGTCATACATAAAAAAAAACAAATAAAAAATATACGCGTCGAATTGATAACCTCCTCCGTTTTTTTCGTCGGTTGATAAAAATTGATATACATTTCTCGTTACAACACCAATTAAAAACTCTCAAAACGGTAAAGGAAAACATCGTAAGGAAACCGACATGTCTAAGAACTAAAACTGAAGACACAAAATTACAACCCACGCCCTCACCGAGAGGAGACCTGTGTCCCTTTCCGTCGGTTTCCTCCAACGTTACTCATAGTGATGCCTATGATTACAATCTACCTACAGGTACGTGGGTATAACATAATAATAATGATTATAAATATCGTGATATCATTATATACTCCTTAGGTGATAATTATATCTACGTGCCGGAAGCAACCAGCTGCGGAAAATATTTTTCCGTAAATAGATAAATATGAATATATAGAGCTGATGGGAACACGAAATGTACCGATATAGAAATTGGACAGGTTCGTTTATAGACTTACATGCTTGATTACTTGTCCAACTAATAAATAACCAGAGGTAACTTATACATACAAAAACGACACTTCCATCCTATTTTATCTCGAAAAATATATTCCTTTTTCTTCTTTACGGACGAGGAAATTCTCGGGAAACAGAACAGATCCGACATTTTCTTGATACATAAATTCATGGCGACTACCCATTTTCATAAAGGCAAAATAGGTTTGGACAGAAAGAGAGTGTTAATTAAGGATATTTTATGGGAGTCGTAATTTGTGAGGAAAAATATAGGGTACCGACTTATTTTATAGCACGACACAAGTTAAAGGTTCCATCGGCTAAAGTCAAACACTATCTTTTCCAATCTACTGTGACGTGTGTAAAATAATTCAAGAGTGCATTGACAGATTTTCCTGTGCCTACTTTTGTTCCATGTTATCTGGGATTAGCAAAAAGGGTATTTTCTTCTTCCTCTTCTGCTGTATGTCGTCGGACATTCAGATACATATATTTAGATAATAATTCACGCATTCACTGCTTAAACTACACGTTTTTCTAGAAGTACCGCAGTGACAGCTATCATAAAAAAGATGGACAGCTCTCGAGGAAAATATACTAACTTACTTCCATAAATAACGTTTCAGCATCGTCATTCGCCGATAAATTGCAGACGTTATGTGTCAGCGACTAGTCATCTAGAAAACCGTACCTTAACTCATTCTCTAGGATAATGTGAATCAGTGAATGATATCAGAATTACACAATTCATACATCGCTTCTTCGATTTCCCTCTCCCTCTCCATAAAAAAAAAAAACATTTATATTCATCGCTCTCATTGACAATGTCAAAAACGTTTGACAAACACATGAGTGATCGAAAGTATGGAGAGACCTATAACAGAAGACCTACTTCTTTCATATCTATGTTTACAACATACAAATATTCTTACTAATAGAATTTTGATTGGAAGAGGATGGTGTAAGTATGTGCTAGTTTTGGTTGCAAGTTTTATGTTGTGTCGTACTACACTTAACAACATGACATTTGTCAACAGCTTAATAATCGTAACAGTAATCTCGGATATGTGTCGGCCAGAGCTTAAGGGTTAAGCTTTGAAACATGACGGGTTAAGCGTGCGAGAAAAATCTCGATCTTATTTACCTTGACAGCCAAGGTAAGAGGGGTGACAAAAAATGTGCGAGCATTAGTGGGTTGGAATCGTTTTGCGTGGCGATGTCGTTAGCTTATCGTGAAAGTGTTATGTGGTTCTTGGGTTTGTGAAGGTCTTAGTACCTAACAGTTTCTATGTCCTTGTGGAAGGTCGTCCGGAATATACTAGTGCCGTACTTAATAATATAATAATATCTTAGGACAACTACAACAACGTTGTCTGATCCCAAACTAGGCAGAGCCTGTACTATGGCAATCAGACGACTGATAAACATACTTATATATTTCTAAATACATACATATTATAGATAAATTACACCCAGACACAGAACAAATGATTGTACTCATCACACAAAGATTTGTTCTGGGTGGGAATCGAACCCACGACCTCAGTCTTAGCAGTCAGGGTCACTAACCACTAGACTAACAGGCCAGTCAAACTACTCATTAATTGTCGCAAAGCTGTATTGCTGTATTGCAGTTGAAAGCCATGACATGTTTGAGGGGCAAGTCTCGTAATTTTAAGATCGTGCACAATCTGATCTCTGCCATCTCTGAGAATAAATTTTTAAGTAATCATTTACAGAACTTAGAAGTTCCACTTACTATTAAGTTTCAGTTACACCGTTTCCAGTACTGTTGTACTCATATGTAATATAATATCCCCTAGGTGCAGCGGCTAGGAACCTCTGTAGATAGAAGGCTTATTAATCGTTTCGCACGAATTTAATCGACACTTTTAAATAATTACAGTCGGTCCCACAAGAACGTTGGAATGATATCTCTAAAAGTAGCGGTTAATCAGTTAGCGTTACATTAAGAATATTCTGAAGAGGGAGTAAAGGTCGACGCTTCATAGTGGACAGGTCGGTTCTTGTCGGCGTTTCGTTGCAAACAGATGTAGCTAATTAAAAAACCGGCCAAGTGCGAGTCGGACTCGCGCACCGAGGGTTCCGTACAAACCTGCAGGTCATCATCATCATCATTCGTCATCATCGTTTATGAAATTAAATGTTTTTTTTTTAATTTTTATATTTGAGTTGACTGAATGAAAGGTAAATTGTGGTTTACGATTTATGACGTATTAAAAAAAAACTACTTACTAGATCTCGTTCAAACCAATTTTCGTTGGTAGTTTTCATGGTAATGTACATCATATATTTTTTTTAGTTTTATCATTCCCTTATTTTAGAAGTTACGGGGGGGGGGGGACACACATTTTACCACTTTGGAAGTGTCTCTCGCGCAAACTATTCAGTTTAGAAAAAAATGATATTAGAAACCTCAATTTCATTTTTAAAGACCTATCCATAGATACCCCACACGTAAGGGTTTGATTAAAAATTTTTTTTGTGTTTCAGTTCTATGTATGGGGAACCCCAAATATTATTGTTTAAAAAAAAAATGATATTAGAAACCTCAATATCATTTTTGAAGACCTATCCATAGATACCCCACACGTATGGGTTTGATGAAAAAAAAATTTTTGAGTTTCAATTCTATGTATGGGGAACCCCAAATATTATTGCTTTTTTTCTATTTTTGTGTGAAAATCTTAATGCGGTTCACTGAATACATCCACTTACCAAGTTTCAATAGCACAGCTCTTATAGTTTCGGAGAAAAGTGGCTGTGACATACTCGGACAGACAGACAGACAGACAGACATGGCGAATCTATAAGGGTTCCGTTTTTTGCCATTTGGCAACGGAACCCTAAAAATGAGTTCCGTATACGTTAAACGTTATGAAGCTCACATCCAAAGGGTCCAAAGCTGCTGCTCGTTACATGAAAAAGTCGTCAGAGTTTGTGAGGAAGCGGGTGAACCGATATAAAACTGTGAAAAATGTCGATGCGAAAAATGTCGATGTCTTTAAAAATAGAGGCAAATCGCGTAAAACAAGTAGAAGAGAAGATAAAATAATTGAGAAGATATTTGAATCAAATCCTAGTCTTACATTACGGCAAGCACGGAAAATTTTAAGTAAAAATAATATTAAACTTGACTTAGTGATGATAAAAAGTCGATAAAAGACGTTTGCAAGAATATCAGGTCACATCTCGAAGTACATTGCAAAAATCATTACTATCTGAAAAACACATGCAAAATCGATTAATATGGGCACTAGAAAATATCGATAGAGACTAGAGTGATATAATTTTTAATGAAGACTGATGAGGCATCTTTTTGGGCATGGGTTGCTAGAAAGCGAGCTTGGTGTGTTAAAAGCATGAGTGTTACAGCGTGTGGTTAAACACCTCGTAAAGATCAATGTATGGCGGTGCTTTTGTACTCTTGGGTTTGGATGCACAGTTGATGTTGAAAATATATCAGAAAGCCTTTCTGAAGTCTGCTAAAGTATGGTTTGGGGAATTCATCTTGGATTTTATAAAAGGACTAGCTGTGCCCGCGGCTTCACCCGCGTGAGGTTCGGAAATTATTACACGGAAACGTACTACCCTGACAAAATATATATTACTATAGCTTATGTTACTTCTTATAATACCAGCTATCTGCCAGTGCATTTCCCGTCGAAATTGGTCCAGCCGTTTCGAAGATTAGCCGAAACAAACAGACAGACAGGCAAATAAAATAAAAATTGTTTTTTTGATGTAAGTACCGTATATACTTTCATATGCATTTATTGAAAAGCTGTTTATTTGAAATTACAAACAGACACTACAACTTTATTTATTTGTATAGATGTATATAGATTGTATAAATAACAACCCTAATCGTAAGAGCCGCTATGTGAAAGTGAAAAATCGCATCGAAAGATGTCAATCCTATCGAGAATATCTGGAGTGTAGTTAAGAGTAATCTCAGAGAAAAGCAAATACATGCTTTGAAGCAGTTGTGTTATCAGATAAAAAGATCAAGGAGGCCTTTACCTGTGCAGTATGCAGAAAAACTGGTTAAAAGCATGCCTAAGCGTTGTGAGGCTATATGTCAAAGTGCAGGAGATTTTATTTCGTATTAATTGTAATTACATTATAGTATATTAAATAAAGTTTAAACTTGTATATGTTTTTCTTCCATTGATTAAATATTCCACTAGATATCATTCCAAAGTTCTTGTGGGACAAACTGTATATTTTATTTTATATGCACGACTCGCACAAAGTCAGTTGAATTGTGTGCGAATCGACAACTTCAGAAATACGGATTATGCTATTGGCACGTTATGAATTTTATGCATTTTATTTCATGTACTTGCAGTGACCTTTTTATACCCAATTACTTTTGCAGACGTCGATTCGCCTACAAAGAAATTAATCATGCGAAATGCCTACAGAAAATAATATTTTAAGTTATTCAAAAGTGTTGATTCGCTTAATACTGGTGAGAAAATTTGTGCGGATTTACTCATAAGCCGGGTAGGTTAGGCACCTCATAAAAACTTAAATAATTTGACTGAGTTTATCCGGAATTACCATGTAGATACTTTGTAATAAAAATTAACACTTATATTCAAAGTTCCAGGCGCACAGGCAGTACTAATATTTACCTTAAGATGTTCTGGTATAACTAAGAAATTTCAGGACTAACTTTAACTTATTTTAGGCCTTAGCTACATTGCTGTTGTTGCCAACCCTAGTAAACATAAAGGAAAAGTACGACATGAAAGTACTTTTCACAAGTAACTCCGGTAGTTATTCTTCTGCTACAAGTTAACATAAGTTTTTGCGTCGACACGAAACGCCTGCGATCTTTACTTGCCTTAATAAAAAAGTTAAACACTAGAAGAAGTCGTTTTATTTGAAAACTTATAACCTTTTATGAGAATTTTCTGTACAGTCCTAACATTTTATGTTTCATTTCACATAAAATGATACCTATAGGGCATGAGCACCTTTAAAAATGTTACAACGACAAATAATTTTAACATTATCTTCGATACTAGAGGGTCCATTTCCCGTATTTTCAAGGACGTTCGCATTCTATCAAATATACTTTATATTTTCCTACATTTTTAATACGTTTTTTGGTCAAAACTAAACACCACATAACTACACACACACACACTTACAAACACACACACAAACACACACACGCACACCCACACACACACACAAATCACACTCACACTCTACACACTCTAAAACTTTATGCACTATTCAAAAAAAATTGTTCAAAAAACTATAAGACACGCTTTCATAGAAAGCCAAACTTAAAGGTTAAAAAATGGAAAAGCGTGGGGTGCTTTTTGAGGTATTTTTTCATTAATATCAAGGACGTGGGGTGGTTGATATTAATAAAAAAAATTACCATTATTTACTACTTTTTAGTTCGGTTTTCTATGTAACCTTGTTTTTCAGTTTTTTAAAGTATTATTTATTTTCTATTTTTAGTTCGGCTAGCTACAAAAGCGAGTTTTTCGTTTTATTTTGTTATCCTAGTGACTCTGGCCAGGTTCATGGCATAAATGTATGCAATTATTGTATTGTTATCGGTCCTTGGTAAGTGTGCAAAGTTTCAAATAAATCCGGCGTATTTAGGGGAGTAAAAATCACGTTCAAAGATTCCGTTACATAACAAGCTAATACAAGCGGTTAAAAACAATGGTTAAAACTGTACAAAGGGGGACTGCGGGTATCTGGGGCATTTTTTACTAGTCGACCTTATTAGAAATCATCACAACGGAACCATTTGATTTTGTTTTTGGTTCCTAACTTTATGTTCTCTAGAGGGCGTCACATTAAATTTAATTTGACGTCACCAGCGCATAATCAAGACGTTTCCATCAATGCCTTATTTGTCAAATTATTGGAAGGAGTTTAGAAATGAGGGAACAAATGAACATACAAATGACACGAAATAACAAAAATGATTTAATTAAAGACACACAAATAAAGCAGGTATACCCTGGAATACACACAGATTTAAATCTTTAAATGTGCCCCCACAGTCAAACCTTAGTAAGTTGCGCGAAAATGTGCCCGAGACAAGTTAGCTCACACAATAGTAGTGGCGCTGCCATGACCCAAGTTAAATTTTATCGTCATCATGTAGGTATCTAAGGATGGTCCTTTTTGTTTCGTAATAAAACGACCACCTGAGAACATGGTAGGTAAGGCGAATCTACGATTTAAATCTTTACACTGCCATTCAAGAAGCTTCCCTTTTTTTTTGGATGGGAATCATCAAATGACTTCTCCCGCTCTTGGGCGGAGCGGGAGGGCGTGTCAGACTTTTACTGACTAAAACCCACCCGTGCTCCTTCAGTTGCCCATGTGCCAGGGTCACGGTGTCTCTTTCGAGCAATCTCGCGACCCTGGCAGGAAGAAGCTTCCCTTGAGATTCTACAGTAAACAAGGATGAAGTTGTATTCAAATTGAGGTAACATAATCATCTTGATAGGCAACCAGAATGCTGAGCACATGTAATTTTTAGTGATAATCGAGATAATGATTAAATAAAGATACTTTTCAATGCCTTTTATTTAAGTATGTGTTGTTTTATGTCTTTTTTGGGTACCCAGAGTTTGCCAACGAGACTGGCTAAGGATATGCCTCCGCTGTCCGTCCACCCGTCTGTCACAGGCCTGTATCCTTTTAACCGTAATATGAATACTTGACATTTTTACATTGCGTGTACCTACAACTATAACCGCTACAACAAATAAAATAACAATGATTATAAAGTTAGAAATTGAACACTCGAGCATTTCCTTCAAATAAATCAATTACAGGAACTTTTGAAATTTCCAGGGGTGGTCAGTCAGTCAGGAAACTAGTTTCCAATTCCAAAGAGTAGAAGGTACCTATGGAGAAGAACGGGCAAAAGCAAAGGCTTTTAAATCAAAATATTGGTTTTCATCATTCATGTTGAAACTATACATGTGAGAAGAATAGTTTCTTTTTAGCCCCTGGACACCCACCATAATTTTCAAGATTTCAGCCGAAAGACGTCCACTGCTGAACATAGGCCTCCCCCGATTTGGGTGGGTTTGCCATAATCGCCACGCTTGGCAGGCGGGTTGGCGAACACAGTATGGTGGTAAAATGCATAGAGTACGCTGCTACCCATTCTCTAGTAAGTCCCTTAGTCGCCTTTTACGAACCCCACGGGAAGAAAAGGGACGGACTACGATTTACACAAGAGTCATCATTTCAGCCGTAAGACGTCCACTGCTGGACATAGGCCTTCCCAAATTTTTGGGTTTGCCATAACCGCCACGCTTGGCAGGCGGGTTGGCGATCGCAGTATGGTGGTAAAATGCATGGAGTACGCTGCTACCCATTCTCTAGTAAGTCCCTTAGTCGCCTTTTACGACACCCACAGGAAGAAATGGGGTGGTGTTATTCTTTACGTCCGGCACCACACGGTACGACGATTTACACAAGAGTAATTCCTTATAATACCTTTATCTCAGGAAACAACGCAACAAATAAATCGTATTGCTCAGAAACAATCTTCAAAATGTCAGTTTAATGAGTCTCTGAAACCGAGTTAAGTGGAAAGAGGACCTTGGCAATTTGCCCTGTTAGCGTTAAGAAGAAAATATTGCAGTTTAATTACAAGAAGTGCTGTTCCCTTAGGTTGGTACTGACTAACGTTCTTTTAATTACTTTAGTGAAAAGGAACATTATTGATAGAGACAGTGCGAAGAGATATGACTTAATGATATATATATACCTAAATTCACGCATTTTTCCCACGGGGGTAGGCAGAAACTACAGAACGCCACCTACTACGATCGTTTAAGTTCATACATCTGGTCATACACGCACGTCGGGTACCAGTACTACGCACCTGATCCTTCTGAAGACCCTCAATGATATATAGGGTCAATCCAATCAAGAAGGTTTTTTAAACTATAAGTAACTTCAGAAACAGTACACATCGACCCAGTAATCAGCTGTAACTAATATATTGTTTTTGATTTATTGTTTTTATGGAAACCCATCATGTCTGCGAAGTTGTTTTTTTGCCCGTTCTAACATAAATAATAAATTAGTATTAAATAAATAATAAATTATAATAGTAAATTAAACAACAATTAATAATTAAAAAAGTATATCGTTTTTATCAGTTTACAGTTACTGATTGAACAAGTGTATATAATTAATAGAACAATAATTATAATTCTTAAATTCTATACATTATTAAAAAACAGTAGGTATAATTGACTATGCAACTAAAAATATAATTTCCAATTAAGCACCCAGTGTTCTTCCTCCTCACTCCTACTTGATCTTGCTGTGCCCGACAGGGTCCATAATTGTGACTAAAATAATAATTTCCCTTTCAACTATGTTTAAACATTATGGTATGCAATAAAGAATTGAGAATTGAGAACATACTAACATACACAGCACTGGGGGTGCTGAATATTTGCCAAACAAATCTCCACTCAAAGAAATAAACTTTTCAAAGTCCAACCCGTAGCGACAAAATTAGACTGACACCCACACATACCAAGTCAATACAACTACGCGTACCTATATAGTCTAGTTTACCCACTTTCGACTCAGCTCAAACTTATCCACCGAACCCGTATTTATATCCATTTCCGTCTCGATGTTTAAGTTTCCAAAGGATTTACCGCTGACGAACTAATTAGACACTTATTAACAACAAAGGCCTTCGGGAGAGCAGAAGGTATCAGTTTGGCCACTAAAACGTGATGAGATTAGTTCCGGTGTAATTGGCTTCGTAAATAGGTCACCTACATTTTGTTTGAATGCTGAGAAGTGCACGTATTGGTCTCGGGAGTCGAATAAGTTATTAGGAATGCGCTAGAGAGTTGACGGAAATAAATTGTTGTGTTTGAGTGTGTTTTTGTACAGAAATCTTGTTATATTCGTTGACTAGTTATACTTGCGTAGTAAGTAAAATTGACTTTACAAATCAATAGAAAATAAAAGTTACAGTACAGTACACAATGAAAAATTAAAGTTATAATATACAGTACTCTTAACAAAACATCACATCTGCAATTCCCACAGGGTTAGAACGAGTAATCTATATATATAAAATTCAAAGTCCTGAGTGACTTACTGACTGACTGACTGACTGACTGACTGACTGATATATCAACGCACAGCCTAAACCGCTGGTCCTAGAGACACGAAATTTGGAGGGTGTGTTCTTTGTGAAGAGTAGGTATCCACTAAGAAAGGGTTTTTAGAAATTCCATTCCTAAGAGGGTGAATTGGGGGCTTGAATTTTCACGCGGGCGAAGCCGCTGGCGGAAGCTTTCGCTAGTTATATTTAAGTCCCATGTAATAGGGGCGAGATTGTTGACATATCAACCCTGAGAAATTCCTGACGGAAAAACCCAATAACACTTTGTACGACCTGGGAATAGAACCCAGGACTCCACGCTTAGCAGTATCGTTAGCGATCACTAGAGCAACGACACAATAGTTTATCACCCTCATCATTTCAGCCTAGAATCGGCTCCCCTTTATCTGCCATACTTCCCGGTTTAGTTAAAAATTAATGTCCGCTAATAAGAGTGTGGCTTGAAACGTTAGGAAAAAGGTTATTTTAGTCGTCATCTCGTGAAAATCAAAAGAACTTAATACTAGGCAAAGTTCATTCAAAGTTTGATCAACATGCTTTCACAATGTGTGTTTTATTTCAAATAACTTAACGCACTTTTTCGTAAGATGACCAACTGTACTTATACCATATTTATTCAAAAACGTCTTGTTGATCTACAGTAGTTGCAAGTACGACTGGTGAGTTTGGGTTTGAGCCAGGGTCGGGCAAAGTGAGCAACCTACTATCTGTATTCGGCCGCGATCAACGGGTTAACGTGCTTTCCGGGGCATGAAGGGGTCTTGGTGTGATTAGATGGTCACCTACTCACGGACCAACCGCGGCGGGCATAGTCAACCTGATCGACCAAGCCGTGCGTTAAATGCACAGCCCTTCTTGTAAAAGGGTTGTAAAAGGTGAATAACGGACTTACCAGAGAATGGCAAGCAGCGTTCTCTACGCATTTTACCACCATACTCCAATCGCCAAACCGCCAGCCAAGCGTGGCAATTATGACAAAGGCCCCAAATAGAGAGAGACCTATGTCCAACAGTGGACATCGTACGTCTGAAATGATGATGATGACACCAGAACTCCCGAAAAGGACGGGTTTTCCAGGAGTCATCAAGATTAGTGATGTTTTTATAAAATTGAATCCTTGCAACACTTTTCCAACCAGCTATAGGTACATCTATTTGTAAGCAATGTCTACATTATGTATACTTATATTGTTTGTCGTGGCTCAAGCCCGAAGGTCTTGTCCGGCCTTTATGCTAATAGTCCAAAGTTTGGCTCAAAGGGTGGTGGTGGCAGTTGATCCAACGTGTTTGTGTTGGACTAGTGGCTCTCTGTCAACCGTTTAGCTAGTTGCTATGTCCAAATAAACCCCAATAGAATGGAATGCGGGCTTGGTGACCATATTTTTTTGATAGTCAAAGGGTTTGACTGTTGCGTTATCCTAATATTATTATAAATGTGAACATTTGTGAGGATTTATGGATGTTTGTTACTCTTTCACGCAAAAACTTCTGAACGAATTTGAATGAAATTTTTAACACAGATAGGTTATAACAATAAAATACAAGATTAACACATAGAGTACTTTAATCCCGGTAGTATGTCCCCACAGGATAATTTCTGACCTTCACGTGGGCGAAGCCGCTGACAAAAGCTAGTAGACCTATAAAGCAATACGTTGTGTGTTATACTTCTAAATTAATGGATCGCTATGTGATTGATTGTTGTTTGTATACTTTTTCGTTTTTATTTTTCAGTGAAAATATTTGTTTTATTTGAATACCTACTAAATTTTATAATACGTTAACTTACGTTGGTACGGACACGTTTTACGGAAACTGGCAAGCTGTGTGGGGAACAAATACCTGGCCATGGCGCCTCCGCCGGGCCATGGCAGAAGGGGAAGACCCAAAAGTGCTGGCTTGGAGGACATGCGTACCAACAGACTCACCATAAGGTATGCAGAAGATAACGGACTCCCGGCCACCGTAGGCGCGAGCTTGCGGGCGACGAGCTAACGAATGGGTAGCTCGCCGCCCGGTAAGGACCAGGCTCGGGTCGACGTCGCGTAGTGTTCCACGCGCGCCTCAAAGAGATGTCAACAAACTGAAGGGGTCTGCTAGGACCGATGCCTGCCAGGGTCGCGAGATTGTTCGAAAGAGATACAGTGACCCTGGCTAAACCAAAACCGTGTTCCTTCAGTTGCCCATGTGGCAACTGAAGGAACACGGGTTGGTTTTAGTCAGCAGAAGTCTGACACGCCCTCCCGCTCCACCCAGAGCGGGAGAAGTCATTGATGTTTTCCCATCCAAAAAAAAAAATGATACAGAAGACCGTCCGAAGTAGAGGTCTAGGTGTAGAAAACCGGACCCCGGGCTCGGAAAGGATAATAATAATAAAATGCTTTATTGATATGAAATAGTTTGACAACATCAATTGAAGCCCTGACTCCTGAGCTAGGTGGTACCTGTGTTACAGGAGTCAGTGTCTTCACCCGTTTATGGAGCAATGAATAATTTATACAATCAAAGAATAATAAAAAAAAAACGTAATAATTAAAAGAATAAATATATAAAAAATAAAAAATAGGATAGGATAAGGATGCAACCGGGATATCGCAAAGATGATGATGACTAGATTTTACAATAAACGTGTGACTTCTTTAGAAACGATTCCTATAGAGTTGTACGGATGATAATAAAATAAACTTAAAAACAAAACAACCGGGTAAAAATGGCAGTCCTTCCTAATTTTATTTTTTCGACTTTTGTGGTCCAAATAATTCTACGTATAAATACTGCTACGTTCAACTTTAGCATCCTCTCTACAATAATTGAATGAATTTCTATTTTCAAAAAGTGGCTTACCTGCTTTGACATTGGGTAGGAATGCTTTTTGCGTTCAGCTAGCGTTTTCCGCCTCGGATTTTTCTGCGCCGGTATTCGGCAGACATGTTCTATATAGAATCGAAGGAAACAAAATACGGGACCGCCAAGCGCTGTAAAAGCGCTTTACATATCTGCCAATGTGTAACGTGCCAAACACAAAGGATGTAGAAACATCCGCTTTATTGCATTTTTACAGTTTTGGGTACCACACAACACAGGTTAGTTTTAATGAAAAAAAAAATAAGTAAGTCCTATAAGTATAATAAAGATAGCTTCGACCGACACCAAGACTTAGAATATAAGTTTTACATGTATTCTAAATGTTAGGTCTACCGTTTGCGTTTTTAGGTTACACCTATAGCATATTTGTGAATACTATTTGTGTACAAAACTTGTCAAAAAGTGAACAAATATTTGTAAGTAGTTGATAAGAAAATCTCGTTTTCGTCAGCCACGAAACTATATTACCTGAAGGCAAATTCCAAATTTCAAAATTCGATGGTTGTATTTTTGGTTACCACCATTTCTTTTTTAGCGACGTTTATAAATAAAGGAGCTAGTTGCAATCTCATCTCAGTGACAATCAATGTCAAAAAATTAGAAAAATGTAGGTAGATTCAAGATAATTTTGACAGATTGACTGAGACTGATTTATTAAAATTAGGGGAATTACTCCTCTGCTTTATATAAGAGATGTTTTTGATAATAATAGTAAGAAAACAAGTACATAATTATAACGACGTGTGGGTGTGAACAGAAATAAAAAATAAAAAATTTCTTGGGGTAACAAAAAGTCTCACAAACAGTAATGTACGTTTCCTGCTCTTGAACATATACTCTAAAAGAGACGTTATACCTATGTGAATTGGTTTCTAAATGTCAAGGCCCCATATGTTCCATCCCAGGAACACAAATATTGTATACGGGAATAGCTAATGAGGCTATTCAACCTTTGTTGTCCTGTTAAGAAGTACTGGCTTACTGTAACAAAGAGCCCTATAGAAAACCCTTACTCTTCAATATCCCTTTAGTCAAGTAGGCTATTCAGCAACTTTTAAATTTAAAACAATACACAATTTTCATACAAAACGTTGTTTAAAATCCGTATATTTTTAGTCAGTGAGAGTGAATTTAGAATTTATTCAATCCATGTGTGTGATGGAGGGAAATGAAGCAGCAGGAACATCCTCGTTTGCCGCCATTTTGAATTCACGAACGCAATCACGTGAACAGTCCACACCCTTCAATGTTTCAGCACTCTGGATATGGCGTTATTTTTCTGTGATACAAAAACGAAAATGTTAGAACTATTATTTGTACTATATATTTTGAGAAAAATGCTATTAATTGTTGCTGACGCGTGGAACACAACACACCGTCGACCCGAGCCTGGTCCATACCGGGCCGCAAGCTACCCATTATTCGCCGTCCGAAAGCCCGCGTCTACGGTGGCCGGGAGTCCACAATGGACTTCCGACGCCAGGAGCGTCTCTTCCGGTAGTGGCTAGGTGCGTGCGGGTGCACAGACTGCCTGTCTCTCAAGCGCTTCACCTTCTCCTTCGCGAATATTACTGCTTCGCAGAAGGAGGTGACAGCTTCCCATGCCCTCTCGCTCCGTACCATGGCCTGCACCAAGACTGAACGCGAGAGGTCGCCGCCGCCGATGGCCTCCACGAGGACACGGCGGTGTTCCGCCCAGGCAGGACACACCTCCACCGTATGCTCCAGGTGATTCACGCAGTGTAGATATGAGAACGGTAGTTCAATTTCAAAAATCTACTACCATTCTGTATTAGTTTAATCATTTGTATCTACATAATTGGTAGATTTCGAGAGACAATTCCGTATTCAAATTCATCAGTATGATAATTTCTAAATTTCATTACGTATTCTATTTTCTACTTACTACTTCCAACACATGCCTTAGAACTATTAAACTTTACGCACGAGTATTCGACTAATAGCATTAAGTTGCCTCTTTAAGCTAAATTACCCGTCTATAAGGGCGGAATTGCTTCGACACAATTACCTACTGTACGTTAACACTTTAGGGCGAGGACATGCTTGAGATAAAGCGATGTTTCACACACTGACGCACGTCACTATTTATCGATGACATATGTTAGAATAACTGGATCGAATAAACTACAAGTAGGCAAATATACTCACACTGCACATTACGGGAACATTACAGATGGAACAATAATACTCACTTTAAAAAGGACTAACTCGTTTATTTCTCAATAATTATTACTTATTCACTATCCACAGTACAATAACTTCGTTCAGCACACTTAAGAAGTACTAGAGGGTTATGTCCAAACTAGGCCAGAGTTGGAATCAGACTGCCAGTCCCCAATCCCGCCAATCATCTCCCCATCCATAATATTTTAAACGTTTCTTTTTTAATATTACTTCCGGTCAAGCACGTGTTCAAATGTTGCCCAAAAAACAACTTTTAAATCAAATTAAGTACTGCTATTCTTAAAAACCTAACACCCATAATATTTTAAACGTTATTTTCTATTACTTCCGGCCAAGTACGTGTTCAAATATTGCCACAAAAACAACTTTTAAATCAAATTAAATACTGAAATTCTTAAAAACCTAACATTCGACCATCCTGACCCCGTGCATGTCCTCATGCACGCAGTCACGATGACCCGTCATGGCTGTGAATTGTTACCTAACATTCGGCTAGTACGACACTCTGATTCCACTCCTTCATTTTATATAATCTCAATAAAATTACAATATCTCAATACAATTAAACAAATCGCAATAAAATCAGAAAGAACAAAAAAAAATCTAAAATAACATGAATTTGAAGAAAATCTTATTTTGTGAGCCTTTTCACTATCCATTATTTAACATTAAATGCATTGTCTGCGAACCCTTCCTTCTCGCAGACAATACACGTCTCTCCTATCATGTGCTATTGTGAACCCTTCCTTCTCACGAATAGCACATTCTAGGTCAATCAGTGATCGTAAACCCTTCTTTCTTACGAATCACATATCATAAAATCATCACTTTCCAACATCACAAACAAATAATCCAACATCACAAACATAAATTAACAGAATTCTATAAACCTATTTCTCTTATTCCTATCTTTTCGAAACTATTTGAGAAATTCATTCAAAAATGGACTAAATGGTTCAATCGAAAAAAAAAGAGTTATTATGTAATGAGCAAAAGGGGTTTCGCGAAAATATGAATATAAACATGGCGATCTACGACTTTTTATATTGTATTGATAAAAGTGGACAAAACACCTGTATATGCTATCTTCTACCGATATGACTCAAGCATTTGACTACGTAAACCATGTCATTTTAATTAAAAAAACTTGACGCATTTGGTATGAGAGGTAATGTTCTTAATCTAATTAAATCCTATGTAGACAATAGAAATCAAATGACAAAAATCACTAGAACTAATATAACCACTAAAAATGGAGAGATATACTTATCAGAAGAATGTTAAACTAATTTTTGTGTGCCACAAGGTAGTGTATTGAGACATCTACTTTTTACAATATGCATTAATGAATTGCCAAAATCAATTCCACACCCTATGACTCTATTTGCAGATGATAGCACAATGACAATTTCTAGTAATAGCAATCATCATCATCACCATCAACCTATAATGTTACACAGGCCTCCTCTCAGTGAGTGGGCCATAATCTACCACGCAGGCCCAGTGCGAGCTGGTAGATGTCACATGTCTTCAAATTTATGGTTTTAAGACATGCCGGTTTCCTCGCGATGTTTTCCTTCACCGTTATAGCAATAAGATGATCCAATATAAACTTGACATTCACAATACCTCAACATCAATAATAGAATGGTTAAATAATAATAATTTTAAAGATTAATTTAGATAAAAATTAAATCATACATTTTAGCCAACGACTGACTATAGAAAATATGGACATAAATATAGATAATAAAATTGTTGAAATCGTAAATACGACTAAATTCCTTGAACAAATAATTGGACAAAATTCTTAATTGGAAATTAAAATCGAGAACCTCTGCACAAAAATTTGTAGTTCTGTGTTTACATTGCACTCTATCTACAGTTGTGAATGTACCTGATATGATACCTTGATTGCTGCTTACCATGGTATAGTTGTGACTCACTTAAGATACGATATTATACTTTGGGTAAATTCTACAACCACTGACTTGCATTAATTAATGTAGAACAGTTACATTTAAATCGAGTGTATTTGTTATTGGAATTAAAATCTATAACAAACTCCCAAACTGTATTAAGAATATATCATCAACAAATAATTGTTTAAATTAAAGCTAAAAGAATTTCTCATATATAAACGTATTATTTAATTAGCGAATTTTTGAATTACCGAATTACTGAATAAAATTGTTTTGACTCAGTTATTGTAAATTAGATGACCGTAATAATTATATCTAACCAGCTTTTGCCAGCGGTTTCGCCCGCATATTATACATATGAACCTTCCTCTTGAATCACTATCTATTAAAAAAAGCCACATCAAAATCCGTTTCGTACTTTTAAAGATCCAAGCATACATAGGGACAGACAGAGGGAAGTAACTTTGGTTTACACTATGTAGATAATTAATATAGTATGAAATTTACTAAAACTTGACATGTTAAACTTATTTTATTTTTTTAAATTATCTAATGTAAATTCCATGACTGTAACAGTCATCTATATGAATAAATTTAAGATGAGGTCGACTAAAAGTTTACACGTTAAACATAATAAGGAATGTAAAATGAGGTTGCCTAAAACAGCCAATACAATGGATAATAACCGGCAACAATTAAGAGTATCTGTATTATTATTAATAATTTTTAACATAGCCAATTATATAACATTGACTAACAGACAAATATTGTATACTCCATGAATATGTTTCAGTGATACTATCATGCTAATTATAAGAACTGTATCCGTGTCTGTTCTATATCTGTGTGTGTACCTGTGACAAAAAATAAATAAATGAATATTAATATGAAGAGCTAAATACTAAGGCATTCAAACGTCGATTGAAAATGTTTCTTCTGGAAAAAGTATATTATAGTGTTTCCCTTTTTTATTTTTAGGGACTGAATAATTTTATCAATCTCCTGACACTAATAATGAATGTATTTGATTGTGGTATTTTGACATTAAAACATAAAAAGAATGTCTAATTTATAAACTTTGTCTTTGTCCATTTTATGTAATTCTTTTTCATTTTTGTTGTTGTTAGCTCTTTTAATATTATGGAAATATTTGTACGCCGATACTTATGGCTAAACATGACTGGACTTAAACCTTGTAACATCTGTTGTATGTTTGGTGTAAATAAATAAATATAAATAAAATCTTGCATGTAAACAATGTTTACACAAATAAAGAAATCGTATCTTAAAGACTAAGCATTGTCTGCGAACCCATCCTTCTCGCAGACAATACTCGTATCTCCTATCATGTGCTTTCGTGAACCCTTCATTCTCACTAATAGCACAATCAAGGTCAAGCAGTGATCGTGAACCCTTCCTTCTCACGAATCACATCATCATTCATTGCATTGCATTGCCTGCGAACCCATCCTTCTCGCAGACAATACTCGTATCTCCTATCATGTGCTTTCGTGAACCCTTCATTCTCACTAATAGCACAATCAAGGTCAAGCAGTGATCGTGAACCCTTCCTTCTCACGAATCACATCATCATTCATTGCATTGCATTGCCTGCGAACCCTTCCTTCTCGCAGACAATACACATATATCCTATCATGTGCTATCGTGAACCCTTCATTCTCACTAATAGCACATTCAAGGTCAAGCAGTGATCGTGAACCCTTCCTTCTCACGAATCACATCATCATTCATTGCATTGTCCGCGACCCCCTTCTTCTCGCAGACAATACAATGAAAGATCTTATTGTTTCAAAAAGTCGTACAAAAGCCGCTCACTAGTTTTTTTTTCATTCAACGCTTTTTGGCTCTATTAGCATATCTAGTTCAATAAGTAAATAATATGTATACATGATTTAAACACTTAACAAACGAAGAGTGATCAAATATTACTAGCGCGGGTTCTGTAGTAAATATTCACGTTTCTACTGATTATGGAATTCGAAAACTTGTTTATACTTGGTAAGTATTACATTATATTACATTAAATCTTTGCGTTTTATTTACCTTAAATCACAGAGAATATTGATAGTAGTGGTAACTAGGTACTGAGAATTAAACGAGGAAAAAAATAGAAGCCTGTCTGAACCTACAGATCACTTCTAGACCTAAATCACTGTACATTCTTCTGGAGTATGGAGGACAGTATTTTATTCTAATAACAATGATTAACATTTTGCGCTAAGAACCCCTGAACTATCTGCAATGGCGATTCTAGAAGCCGTAAATGAAAGCATCATTTCTATTTCGCGGCTAAAAGCAGAGTAAATGTTTAGTGATAATAAGTGAGTTGCTATTAATGGCGAATAAATTGTAACTATTATACTAATATTATTTGTGATTCGCTATTTATTAAGAAATCTTGTGGCCTTTAAAAATATTTACTAAAATGTAAGAATCATAGACGATAATATTAATTGAGAGTAAGACTTATAAGCTAACTTCAATAAGTCTCAAATTGTCATTATGGCTGTGAAATTGTATGGCATAATACTTTATTTATTTTCATTTCTTTCCACAAACAAAACAGCAAAGCGATTTGGTTTTAAGATAAATAAAACGTTTTATGAGCATTGCTTGGTTGCATTCACACGATCATAGAGTTTCATTCAAGTGATTGCAACCACATTGCTATATTACTATGAATAAGTCGAAAAAAACGGGGTTCTATCGTTTTAAAAGAGCTGATGTGTAGAATGGCATTCAGAAAATCATCTTACGATATTTACATCACCTAACGCAGAGAAAAGTGTGCCCAAATCGCGTTGAGTGAACGTGAACAGATCAGTTAAACGACATTCCGAAGATCCTTCTTACCACCTTTGGCTTCCTCCGGATACATGTTGGCCATGGCTTCCAATATTGTTTTGATCATGATGCCTGCTATGCACCGTTGGATTGCCAGCCCGACGATCGCTGCACACGGCCGCTGATCATCACTCGTGCTCAGCTTTCCGGGAGCGGCACGTTGCGACAGGCTACGCCACATGTGCACTTCTTCCTCGAGCACACGATTGCGAGCTCTCTCTCGTTCCAGCTTGCACTCCGCATCCGGCTTCGGCTGCGGTCATCGCAGGTCTCCTTCCGAGTGCGACTATGCCGGGGCCTGGCTCTGTTCAGGCTCGATCGGCGTCATCCAGGTGTTGATAGTCGACACTGCAATGAGCTACCATCACGTGGCATTTTTCTGGAACTCACACACAAGGGCACCTATGTATTTATTCAAAAATAAAAGCACGAACTCGAGAAAACAATGAATCAAAGCTATAACGACCAAATATTTAAAGAACGGACTATGCGTTGTAGGCCAACAAAAAACTAAGAATATTATCACCCTACCCAAGGTACATATAAGGGCTATGCAGGATTGTATTAGCAGAGATAACTATTGAATTTCAGCCCTTAAAATAAAATTCAAACCAGACAAGCACGTGGGTTTATGTCACTTCTGAATTGTTAGAATAACTGGATCGAATAAACTACAAGTAGGCAAATATACTCACACTGCACATTACGGGAACATTACAGATGGAACAATAATACTCACTTTAAAAAGGACTAACTCGTTTATTTCTCAATAATTATTACTTATTCACTATCCACAGTACAATAACTTCGTTCAGCACACTTAAGAAGTACTAGAGGGTTATGTCCAAACTAGGCCAGAGTTGGAATCAGACTGCCAGTCCCCAATCCCGCCAATCATCTCCCCATCCATAATATTTTAAACGTTTCTTTTTTAATATTACTTCCGGTCAAGCACGTGTTCAAATGTTGCCCAAAAAACAACTTTTAAATCAAATTAAGTACTGCTATTCTTAAAAACCTAACACCCATAATATTTTAAACGTTATTTTCTATTACTTCCGGCCAAGTACGTGTTCAAATATTGCCACAAAAACAACTTTTAAATCAAATTAAATACTGAAATTCTTAAAAACCTAACACATACTTAGATTTTATATGATTCTTACGAAATTCTTCTACTTGCTTTCCCTTTCCCTCCTTTCCCTTTCCCAAATTGGGGGAGCAGCAGCTCCAGCTGTGGACATCTTTCGGCGGAAATGACGAATGATAGTTTAAAAATTATAAATGGGACAGTTAGTCTTTCTATTTGCCTATTCGTGACAGTTTTAAGGCTAAATTCAAGATAAATCTCGATATAATCTAGTAAGGCGTACACGAACAAATAAAATTTATTTGTTGCGAAAAAATCAACACTAACGTAACCGAAACCACGACCACAGCTACTATAAATCCTTATTTATTTGGTCATTAGTCCGCAATACACAATCTGTGAAACTCAAATTGGACTGTTGAATTAGTATCTAAGCTCAACTATATTTCAATTACTGCAACCCGAAACACCCATTTGCCACCATTCGAAACTTAGCCCGTTCACAAATCGTCCATGTTTTAGGGTCAGTAAGTCAATTTGTGCTCATAAAACGGCGTTGTAGCAGTTCGGCACCGTTTATTAGATACTCGTAAACGTGTGAAAACGATCTGGCGCACACTCACACATTTCTAGCGTCAGGCTGGGACCCAAATTGTCTGGGGCGGAGTGTGGGGCCAGATGGTAGAGACTTTATAGTCCGACTATGCAATTACTACCCACTGTAAAGCTAGTACACACTATTCTTAAGCAAGCAATAATTTCCTCTGGGTGTTACTCGTTGATCGACGATTAAAGCAACAAAGCGCTGTGTAGTCTCCTCTTAATTAAATTCCACTTGAAAATACATAATTACAGAATCATTAATCATTGTATGAATTAACCCAAGAGCAGTGAATGAAACAATTAATAAATTATAGCACAGGTGGGCAATTAATGAGTTATTAAATTCGAATGTCGGTCCGTTCGGTTCACTTCAAATAAATATTATAAAAGTTTACGCTAACGTAAAACATCAAAGAAAATAATGTCTGTTGCTGATCGCTTTATGTTACCAGTAATAGCCCCTAATAAAGTCCATAAAACCATACGATGCGTATTATCCTATCATTTCCGACCCTTGATCTTTTTTCTCCGACAACTTATTCTTTCAACAAAATTGCTCATTGTTCGTAGAAGTGGGCAATAAGGGGGCAATTTCCTCAGCTCCTAAAAAAGCCGGCCACAATTAATTGAGGAAGCTCTGGATGAAGATGAATTATAAACATGACAATGATGAATTGCTACGCGGATGAATGTCACATTTTCATTAAAATGTGGTGATCAATTGGAGACCGCGCGTTGTACCGTTCGAGACTATTAATTAAATATTAATTACTTAAACATCCTATTGTCCCTCTTTGTCTTTGCTCAGGAAAGCGTTCGTTCGTAATGAATCCTTTCACTGATTCAAACAGGAGGGTCTTCGGGTATTTGTTTAATTATTTTCGTAATTTCCTTTTATAAGTTATCCGTCTTTTGATACGTTCTAACTGGAATGTCTTTTGTCTGATTTGGGTCTTCTATTAAACTTATTATTAGAAATGCTCGAGGAACGTCAACTTTAAATTATGTTTCAGTGATCATTTAATTCTTAAGCGCTTTGTGTGTTTAAATTTCTGATTATATAAATAAAGGAAAGCATGATTGTCTGAAGAATGATGTGATAAGGTAACGGTGCTGTTTAAAAGTAGATGAAGTGACGATTTATGAGAAAATACTTAGATAGTTTTGTCATATTGACAGGATGAATGAAAGTCGACTAATATAAGGTTACAAGACAGTTATGAGTTGAAACGCCTGGAGGGGAAATCCTAGGAGGACATACGTATAGTGATATTGTTTGTGATGTTCTTTAGAAAGGTCAGATGTGTAGTAGTCGTAACCGGTTACGTGTATAACCAGATGTATGAACGTAAACAAGGCAAAGAAGTATGTAAGGATCATAGTAGTGGCATTCTGTAGTTTTTGCCTTCCACCATGGTTAGAAGACATGCATTTATGTTCACATGTATGTTAATAAAAAATAATGATATTTATTTACTGCAAAGAAAACTTTCCCTATCCCAAATTATCCTTATCACAGATAAGGAAGTTCCTGTGTTATTACTATTACCCAAAGGAAACGACTTACTTATACCAAAACACTTTCCCTATTTTGTTCCCTATGTATTTCCCTGTTTATAAACAAACTGTCAACGCACACAGTGTGTACCGGGGCTTAAACATCACAAGTGTACGTAAATAGTGACAGCTTGCTTGTATCTCGTTTTCGAGCACCGCAAATATCCGGGTTGCTCTATAGGCCTTCTGAGCTGGCGTGAAATGAATATAAATTGAAATGTGCCACTTTCAACTGTTAACGCCTTAACTGTTTTGTTTTCCTAGTTAAATTATGTTTTTGGTTGGTAATTGAGTAGTTTTTCAGCGTAACATGTATTTTTAACCGACTTCAAAAAGAAGGAGGTTCTCAATTCGGATGTTTATATGTTTTTTTTTTATGTATTTTCGGCCATAACTCCGTCATATATAAATGGATTTGCAAAATTCTTTTTTTGTTCGAAAGGAGTTTATTCCGAAATGGTTCCATATAATTTTCATATAGATCTGATGATGAGTTCCGGAGACAGACACCGGAACTCTTTAAAAAATGATAGCAAATCAACCGCGATTTCTGCTATCGCATAAATATGCATTATTTGTTTGGAATTAGTGCGGGGTGAATACCACAACTAAAAATTTAAAAATAAAAACTTTTTTACGAAAAAAACAACCGACTTCCTTAAAAACACTACAAAGTGAAAAATTACTTTAAAATCGGAAGTCGGTGGCAAAAAAACCATAAATACAGATCCTAAGACACCGACTTCCGAAATTAAAGTTATTTTTCACTTTGTAGTGTTTTTAAGGAAGTCGGTTGTTTTTTTTTTTTTTTTGTAAAAAGTTTTTATTACTGTTATAGAGTTGAAATAGCAATTTGTTGCTTTGTATAATTATTTGGAGGGTTATAAAAAAATGCTGTTACATACATTTTGACCGCGTAGGTATTGCAGTTTTCTATGAACAGCTTTTTTGTGACTTACAATGTCTACTCTATGTGTCTAAGAGATGTCAGCACATATTGAAGGGGTCCGCTAGGGCCGATGCTTGCCAGGGTAGCCATTTGTTCGAAAGAATTACCGTGGCCCTGGCACAGGCAACTTAAAGAAACACGGGTGGGTTTTAGTCAGTAAAAGTCTGAGATGTCCTCTCGCTCAGAGCGGGAGAAGTCATTTGATAATTTCTCAGCCAAAAAAAGGAGGTCTATAATCTTGTGTTGAATTCTTGGTTACAGTTTGCGCGAGTAATGAACAATAACAAAGTTAGCTGCGTACAAAGTGGTCACCCAGTGGTCGAGTATCGACCATAAGTCATTTAAATTTTATCCAAGGAAATATAAGCTTTCTGCTCTCCTAATATATAAGTATGTTTATCAGTTGTCTGGTTGCCAAAGTACAGGCTCTGCCTAGTTTGGGATCAGATAACGGTGTGTTGGTTGTCCTAAGATATTTATTATTATTATTTTATATAAACTTTAACTGGTCAAATATCATACTGAGGAGTTTGATATTTAACACAGGTAAAGCGTCCGCGTGAAAAACGGTGAAGGAAAAGCATCTTGAGGAAACCGGCATATCCTAGAACCAAAAATTCGAAGATATGCGGCATCTACAAACCCGCACTCGGCCCGCGTGGTAGATTACGGCCCACTCCCTCTCACCGAGACCCTGTCCCAGCAGTGGAAAGAATACAGGCTGATAATTATGAAAGCATCGCCGTCGGCGTAATTTTTGTAAAAAGGGTGACAAAGTATTTGCTTCACGTATTAAAATAATAATATAGATACTCGTATTTGAAGAGGTAGATTTGTTTGTTTTTGAGTATTTATGTGAAGGGAACAACCAGTCTAATTTGAAAAATTCGTTGCCTTTGATAGCACAATTCTGGAAGATGGTTAAAGGCTATATAACACCATAGTACGACCCATATGAGCCGAGTTAAAAGAAAAAAGTCGAAAAGAATGCTAATAGAAAACGAGGAAGTAGTGCAGGCGTTCCATGGAATGCGACAACGCGAGTCGGGGGCCAACATTTTACCTGCGAAGTGTTTGTACGAAATAGAATGGTTGACGATGCATCTCTATGAACTGCCATCTCATTATTGTCTCTTCTATCTGAATTAGATATGTTTTTCTCCTTTAATGATATTTTTCTATTCACATCGCCATCCTTAGGCAAAACGTGTGTTGTTTTTACAAAATGTTCACCATTACTGACAATTTATCGAAGCTAACGCCATCTGTAGCTTTATAACGTGAACCGTAAATCTAACACACGCCTAACTACGGTTATAGTGTACCTATTCAATATCGGATCAACGATAAGTAACACATGTTCCAAGTTCCAGATAGGGATGTGAAACGTATCGGATTTGGAACTACCTCGTACTTTACTAGTATTATATCGAACTCGTATTCATCGTTCCGTGTAGCGCCGGCCGTAAATAATTCATCATCATCATCATTTCAGCCGAAAGACATCCACTACTGGACATACGCCTCCCCGATTTGGGGGGGATTTGCCATAATCGCCACGCTTGGCACCGGGTTGGCGATCGCAGTATGGTGGCAAAATGCATACAGAACGCTGCTGCCCATTCTCGATAGTAAGTCCCTTAGTCGACTCTTACGACACCCACGGGAAGAAATAGGGTGGTGCTATTCTTTACGTCGGGCACGACACGGTAAACAATTGCATCATGCTATTTCTTCCCGTGGCTGTCGTAAAAGGCGACTGAGGGACTTACTAGAGAATGGGCAGCAGCGTTCTCTATGCATTTTACCACCATACTTCGATCGCCAACCCGCCGGCCAAGCGTGGCGATTATGGTGAACTCCCCAAACGTTGCTGCCCATCCTCTAGTAAGTTTCTTAGTCACCTCTTACGACACCCACGGGAATAAATGGGATGGTGGATGATTTGGTGAACATCAAATTACCTATATTATGTTGTGGACAGCTTTTCGTCAAACTATATGCGGCTTTTCATGTTAGCTTGACCTTTTGGGCAACATCGGTAAGTATCTTCTTGGAAGTAAGAGCAAAGTCCATCAAAGTAGATAGCATAAGTACGTAACGTGACTTCAATAAGCATAAGTACACATTTTTATTTTATGTTAAGATTTACTTTGATTCCCTGAAAGAGTAGGTACTTTCCCATTATTTGAGCTCAATATTTGATGACTTATTACTTTGTTTCACAGGGGATGCTAAAGATGTTCCGTCATAACATAACAACTATACAGGAAGACATTTTATTCACCTTACAAAAGCACAAAGCCCGTCGGGTCTTTCATACAAAAGTGTTGCTCCTACTCGACCAATGTATGAAACACTCGATTTTTTTTTTCTGATTTCCGAAATCCCTTGAAGAAATTCGTTCATATTCATGGGAACATTTGGAAGGTGACAAAAATGTCTTTCTGTATACCTCAAGATAGGTGGAGATGTATCGTACACCCACATTTGAGCATTTATGTTCTTAGTTGCATGTAATGGGGGTAAACCTGTTGCCACGTGGGAAAACCCGAAAAACACAAATCTCGACCCGCAAATCTTCGACAGGTGTTTTATTTGCTTAAAATAAATATAAATAAATAAACCCGAACCCCAAACTGTGTGTAAAGCACAGTCAGCCCATAATGTTCCCACTGCTGGGACACAAGCCGACTCGCTAGGAGTGGGCTGTATCCAACCATCCACGCTGGCCCGGTGTGGGTTGGTAGATATCACATGTCTTCGATTTCTTGTTCTAGGACATGTCCTAAAACACTCGACATGTCGAGTTCTCAATATGTTTTCAGCAAAGCAGTAGTGATGACACAATTTACGCTAACAAGGAAACATTCCCAGGTGTCCCTCTCCGATTTTGATGCCGCTGAAATATGTTATTCTTCGTTGAATTCTAAGAGACAAGTATTTTTTTTTAATCGGTGGAAAAACATTTTTAGGGGGTAAAATGGACCGTCAAAGTTGACCCTCTCAGGACGAGTTTTTCAGGTTTCATATACTTAAAGTCGATATTTTCGCAAACAACCAAGTGGGTCATAAACTACACGAAAAACTATGAAAAACGTATACAAACGCGATTTCAAATATATTTTTTTAATTACTTTTATTTTCATTAAAAAGAATAAAAATTCTATAAAAAAAATACTATTGATTATTTTTTCACGGGACCAACGGCAATCGAAAGAGCATAAAAAAAAATTAAGAATACGTCTTCCGGCGTTTGTCAAAAAAAATGAAGTTAAGCTGTAAATGACCCCCATATATGAGTAGGTATATCATGCCCTAATACATTTATCTGATTGTCAGACAAATTTATTAATATTTGAAATCGCGTTTGTATACGTTTCTCATAATTTTTCGTGTAGTTTATGACCCACTTGGTTGTTTGCGAAAATATCAACTTTAAATAGGTATATGAAACCTGAAAAACTCGTCCTGAGACGGTCAAATTTGACGGTCCATTTTAACCACTAAAAATGTTTTTCCGCCGATAAAAAAAATACGTGTCTCTTAGAATTCAACGTAGCATAACATATTTCAGCGGCATCAAAATCGGAGAGGGACACCTGGGAATGTTTCCTTGTAAGTAAATCGCTTGCATGAGTTTAAGCCTACGGCCTAGGTCTCGTGAGTCACGGCCTTTACCACTGAGCCACCACTGCTTTGAACCCTTTGGAGAAAATAGGCGTGAAATTATCTAAGTTATGTATAAATAAACTTAAGATTCAACGCTCAGAAGTCTCGCTTGCTACCATTAAACCGAAGAGACACCCATAAATAATTTCATTACCAACTTTCAAATAACGGCGTCAACGCAATAACTAGTTTGTGGAGGATAAAAACTTAGAAAAATGAATTTCAAACTTATATTAGCTTGCTCAAGTTTGAGAGTTGAGTTGAAACTATCATTTTCAGAGATACCATTAGGAGAACAACATATTTCTAGACTTTTTAACTTGCTTTTACTAGCTTCGTCAGTCTCTATCTACCCATGTACATATGTAACTGAATCCCGCAACTCAAGTTTCACCCACTTCAAGACATCAGATTAATTTGAAATTTTGTTTGAATACAAAAAATATTCCATTTTTAAATCGCTCAATCCTTATTTTGTTTTTTTTTCTACTTTTTTTCTCACTTTCTAATAAAAAGGGTGTTATTTAGTTTTTTAAACAATTTTTTTTTTTAACTATCTTACTTTTTCTGCCATTTTATATAATATTGTTTTTAAATGTTAACGTCATTCATTGGAAATCTCCAAAAGAATTTTCAGAGACTTCTGCTATTATTGCATGTATGCAGTTGAATAATTTGGTTTACAAAACAAACTAAATCAAAACATAACTTCAAAATGATCTCTGAATGTCAATGCTACATGCATGTAGCTTACAGCTATGATGACTATTCGTATTATATTTATTTTAATTATTTGTGTTCGCGACTTATGAACCTATATTTTTCTATGAACTAGTAACAAGCATGGTCAGTGCTTTGCATTACCTGACTTACAAAGAAGAAGAATGGAAGAAGTGTCGGGTTATCCTGGTGACTCACTGTACCTATACCATAACATTCGTAGCAACCCGTTTAGAAAGCTTTGAATAACTACCTAGGTAACTAGGGAACTAGGTAGCCCTCATCATTTCAGCCGAAAGATCTGGAACACTGCTGGACATAAACCTCCCCCAGCTTTGGGGCTGCCATAATGTTTTGCAGGCGGGTTGGCGATCGCAGTAAGTGGTAATATGCATAAAGAACACTGCTGCCCATTCTCTAGTAAGTCCCTTAGTCGCCTCTTACGCCACCACGGTAAGAAATGGGATGGTGCTACTATCTTATTCACATCAGCGGAAATATCAATATCGGTCACCTTAATCAATTTTATTTCAACAAAAGGCACAAACAGCCAACCATTATTCCGAAGATCTTATGCCGTGTGATGACCTAAAATAAACTCTATATTCCGTAGAACAAAGATCATTGTTTCAAATAGATAGTTGTAATTGGCTTCCAGTTTCTATCTGAATTCGGCAGTCTAATTCCTAGGATGGATCGAATTAGCTCCAGTGATTGGCGGTTCATTAATTGTTGTTCTTTACTTTGCAGGAGCGACTGGCAGGAATAGATTTGGCTTATTCTGTGTATTTTTGAAATAATGTGGTACTTAGCTTAATTAAGGTTACTTGAAAAGATTTTCTATTTAGCTTTGATATAGGTAGAATAAGACGAATGCAAAAAATGAAAAGCAGGAACTGTTGAAGAGTAATTTCGTCATGTTCATGTGTAACAACGGTATTCTGATATTGTTTGATAAAGAAAATACGTTAAATTTCAGTAAACGAGTAAGTCCCGTGTGGTGCCGGACGTATAGAATAGCATCACCCCATTTCTTCCCGTGGGTGTCGTAAAAGGCGACTAAAGGACTTACTAGAGAATGGGCAGCAGCATTCTCTATGCATTTTACCACCATACTGCGATCGCCAACCCGCCTGCCAAGCGTGGCGATTATGGCAAAGCCTCCCAAATTGGGGGAGGCCTATGTCCAGTAGTGGACATCATACGGCTGAAATGATGAAACGAAGCACAAAAAAAAAAACAAGTTGTGCAAAAAAATGCGTCACATTTAAGCAGAACGACTACTGCTCAGAATATCGATGCGGCCCAAGAAGGAAACCTATGTAATAGAGGGTGAACCAAAGATGGGACCTAGGATGCCATCAGTCAGGCACAAATCCAGGTCGAAGGCGGCTACTAAAAATTTCCAGACCAAACCCAATAACACTTTTCCCAACTCAGGAATCGAGCCCAAGACCTCATGCTTCGTAGTAGCGTTGCCTCCGCTAAATCGACAAAGCATGATACAATAGAATGTAATAACAAAGTACTTATAATTAGTAATAGGAGGAGGCTATTAATATTTATTACTATGAAGCTGAGCTGTTTGTGTAGATCATATCCTGCCTCATAACATAAACTTACCCTAAGCCTAAGGATTTGAGCAGTGGAGGATCAAAATACGTGAGATATTGCGTCTTTAGACGCTTAGAATGGAGGTATAATTAATTAGTTATTATCTATGTATAAACTAATGGTAAGTCACAAGCTACACTATCAAGTATATAGGTATCTAAATGTAATCAAATTTTGTAACAATATTTTTTGAGGATCCTCAAGATTTTTTTTTGTCAGCATCGCAGTGCTGCGCACAATGCAAATCACCGACGTCACCCAAAAAGCAGGCAAGCTAAAGGGACTGGGCCGGACATGTCTGCCGCATATTGTATGAGTCATGGGTCAAACCTACCACAGTGTAGGTCCCAGAAATAATTCGACCATAACCCAGTAGACCCAGAAGAAAATAGCGGGTGAAGACAGAGAGAAATGGAAAGGAGAAAGGACCTCCCTATCTCTTTTCCACTTGCCCTAGGCAAAAAATCCTACTGTATTACTAATATGGCAAACAGACAGCTTATAGCTTTGATTAATACATAATATACTTTTTATTTCGGTAGTACATACTTGTGGGATAATTTACGACCACGCCGCGGGCGAAACCGCTGGTAATAGCAAATAGAAAATGAAACAAAAAACTTTTCAAAAAAATTTATTAGTTAAATTCTTTGGCAGAGTTGTCAAGAAGGAAAACTTCTACGACTTTATTACATCTCACGTAACAAAGGCATTCTTTCAGTCATCAGGCAGAATTCCACATACACCAAATTAAATCAATATATTTCACAAAATTACGATACAAAAAAAATAAACTCATGGCCATTTAAAGATAAGCAGCCAGTGATATTGGTAATGCATCTTGTAGCTTTGGGTGATCAGATAGTTGTCTAGATTACATTGTGTAGCTATTACACTGCTGCAAGGATACTGCTCGACTGACGTTGACTGGATGGCAACGCCGCCGTTGGTAAGCATTTCTGCTTTATAGTACACAAGTTGTGCCTCACGGTCTCACCCGCCGTTTCATATCACATTGGCTTGCAACCTGCCGTGTCGCATCCCTCTGATTTTTTTTTTTTACAAAAAACTGATAAACATATATTTTCAAATCCGACTGATACTTCTAGAACTTCTCTTTGTAAGCGCGTTCAAACTAACTTTATTCGTGTATTTTCTACCTTTAAGTAAAGATAGGTACAAACTCCATATATATGTGCAATTGTTTTGTGAAATGTCACTTAAAATGTATTTAATAAAGAATATGGTGGCGTTATCTCCGATTAAGGTTCCGCACCATAATGTACCTTTTACCGTATTCTATCTACTATTTACTACCGAAAAACTCATTAAATCTTTGACTTAATAATTGAACCACTGTATTAGCAGCAATACCAAGCAGTTCAATCTAAAACGAACGCACCTTAAAAACATAATCGAACCCATCGACAAAGATCTGAAAGCGATTCGAAAAAAAAGCAACAAAAAAGTTTGTCGTTTATATAAAACCTCCTTAACAAAGCGGTCCACGAGTAGTTCCATTAAATCCAATGAGGGTGTTGATTCCAGGATATAGTGGGAGGGATTAAGGTTCCTCCCTTTTGCTCAGTAAATACCGTTTGTGTCGAACATTCATTTGTGTTAGTCGGTATTGGAAGGAACGGATAATATTGCCTAAACAATGATGCAGCAGGGTTTGGTTATATGTTTTGTTAGTAAATTAAGACATCTTTGTCTGTGGTTTTGACGAATGTAGTTCAATGTACGAAACTCAAATTTAAAGCATATTACTTAAAAGGAAAGAGCCTAGGATGCCCGCATAATTCAAACTATCTTTTTGCAATTGTCAGTGCCCACGGAATTGGTTCATCTGAATGATTGCCAATTTAGACTTGCTTGGCGAATACCTAACCTCGCCCAAGACGATTGAACCCAGGTTTAATACAATGATTCCCAGTTCCTAGATCAACGATGCCAAAAAACAATTGCCATAAAACATTATCTAGAATAATATATCTACAAGTCCTTGACAATATGCAGTATTTTATTTAGATACAAGATATTTATCCTGCTTTCGCCGGCCTATACAAAGATTGCTCCGGTGAGTAATTACTAAGGAAATATGGACAAAGTTTTATTGGCAATAAATAGTCTTGTTATGTACGCAATGTATACCGGATATTGCCTCGATATTCGAGCAAACCAAATAAATAAAGGAAGTGGAGATTGTATCAAGAATTTTCTAATTTATTGGTTGGTATAATGTATATAATAGTCGCATTTCGCCAAGGCATTATTAGTATTGGAACTAGCATTTACTCGTAGCTTTGCCCGCGTGGGCGTCAGAAATAATTCCTTGGTAACGTACAACCGGGATTAAAAGTACCCTATGATGTATTTATCCAGGTGATAATTTATCTGTATGCCAAATTCGTTACCAATCTGCGTGCAAAAATCCAAAACATAGCGACAAATGAACAAATATATATATATATGTATACCGGATGACATTTTTTACCGTCTCGACCTTCATATGGTGTGTTGTGTAACTAGATTAGAAGGCAGGAAGGCCTTCAGATTCATCGCAGGTGTCTCAAGGAGCGCGGGAAGCGGGCGGACGGGCATGCGTGTGTGGCTCGTGCGCCTGCGAAAGATCAATGAGGCCACCTATCGGCCGGCTTCAAAGGGTAGGACCGCGCTACGAAATCATTGATACATGCCGCGAATTGAGTAGGGTGCATATGATTTGAGTTTCAGTAGATTTTAATAATTTTTTTGTTTTTTTTTTTCCAAATTTTTGTTTTTGTTGTTCTAGTATGAAAATGTTACTTTAAATGTGTAGTATTTATTGCTAAATCAATTTCATTACATGTTATTCTAAAATAAAAATAATAAAAATTTATATGCCAAAGGCTTCTACTCCGTTCACCTATTACCCCCATTTTTTTCAAGACGTTAAAAAATGTCACGCGGTATGTACAATATTGATTTAAGTACATTTTTTTTAATATTTATTTATTTACTCAAAACAAAGGATTATGGTACACGTTAGAAATACAGTTATACAAAATAAGTACTATTTATACAAACTTGTGGGTGAGTACTGCTCTCCTAGCTAGGTTATGAAAACCTGTGTTAAGGAGAAATTATAAGCAAGTTCTTAAAAAAACCGGCCAAGTGCGAGTTGGACTCGCGCACCGAGGGTTCCGTACAAACCTGCAGGTCATCATCATCATCATTCGTCATCATCGTTTATGAAATGAAATGTTTTTTTTTAAAATTTTTATATTTGTGTTGACTGAATGAAAGGTAAATTGTGGTTTACGATTTATGACGTATTAAAAAAAAACTACTAACTAGATCTCGTTCAAACCAATTTTCGTTGGTAGTTTTCATGGTAATGTACATCATATATTTTTTTTAGTTTTATCATTCCCTTATTTTAGAAGTTACGGGGGGGGGGACACACATTTTACCACTTTGGAAGTGTCTCTCGCGCAAACTATTCAGTTTAGAAAAAAATGATATTAGAAACCTCAATTTCATTTTTGAAGACCTATCCATAGATACCCCACACGTAAGGGTTTGATGAAATTTTTTTTTTGTGTTTCAGTTCTATGTATGGGGAACCCCAAATATTATTGTTTTAAAAAAAAATGATATTAGAAACCTCAATATCATTTTTGAAGACCTATCCATAGATACCCCACAAGTAAGGGTTTGATGAAAAAAAAAAAATTGAGTTTCAGTTCTATGTATGGGGAACCCCAAATATTATTGTTTTTTTTTCTATTTTTGTGTGAAAATCTTAATGCGGTTCACTGAATACATCTACTTACCAAGTTTCAATAGCACAGCTCTTATAGTTTCGGAGAAAAGTGGCTGCGACATACTCGGACAGACAGACAGACAGACAGACAGACAGACATGGCGAATCTATAAGGGTTCCGTTTTTTGCCATTTGGCAACGGAACCCTAAAAAAAGAGAAAAATTGCCATTAAATAAAAGGTTAGTTGTTATAATTCTTAATTAAGAGACAGACCATCATGTCTAGAACATAAACCTACAAATCTTTAGGCCTGAAAAAAATCGAGCAAAAAATAAATAAATTCCTACCAGGATGCTGAGGTAATTATCAACATACAAAAAAATTAAAAAGGCCTTATTTTTTTGTAAAAGTTGAATACATATAATTACTATTTTATATCTATATTATATAGATAACAACTGGAAAACTGTCCAGTTAGGTAAGTCAAATTTCGAGAAAGATGTCAACTGTCTAATCCGACTCGGCTGGGCTCTGTTAGGGAAGCTACACAATATCTTCTCGTCTCTCCCCGTAGAACAGTACTGGGCTCTGGCTCTACCGTCCCACGGCTTTGTAAACTGTTAAACAGCTACAGCGACCTAGTTGATGTGCATTTTGACTCATTTGGCAAGTTCCACAGAGCAACAGTTAGCAATGTATAGATTTAATTTGTGTACTTTGAATATTATCTTTGTGTTCCTCGGTATTGTGTTTTAATCTTAATTTTATTTTCTTTTGGTTTTTATGTGTCTCTTAAATGTATTTTAATTTTATAGCGTAGTGTATAGTGTATCATAGTTCTTACTTTTACGGGGCATGCGGTGCTAACCTATAATAAACTGTAATACTAACCTTAGTTAATAGAATTTTTATATTGTATGAGTATATACAGTTGTTGGTTGGCCAAAATAAATAAATAAGACGAAAGACGACGACGACGACGACGACGACGAGTTGTCAGTGATGATCTATGATACTGAAGCGTGATCGCTCATAACGTGCCTGACAAGAAGGCAAAAAGTCACCCAAAAGGCAATTGACAGGGAATACTTGTCGTGTCGCAACGTGATCGAATCAGTAATGAAGAGATCCGCAGGTGAACTAAGGATATAGCCCGAAGAAATGCCAAAGTTAAGTGGCAATGGGCCGAAAGGTTCTGAAGCGGCGATCGCGTACCAAAAGACGTAGAGCTGGAAGACCTCCCATAAGGTGGACTGATGGATTTGTGAAGGCCGCAAGAATCCGCTGGATACAGAAATCACAGAACCGGCTGAAGTGGCGAAGCTTTGGGGAGGCCTATGACCAGCAGCGGACATCTTTCGGCTGAAACAATGACGAAAATCTTGTATTGATTTTCTTACTGCATATCGTCTTAATAAATATAGATTACGCGTCACGTTGTTTGTCCGGGATGGACTCCTAAACTACTTAACCGATTTTAATAAAATTTGCACGCCGTGTACAGTTTGATTCAACTTGAAAGATAGGATAGCTTACATCTCAATTTATAGTCGCAATATTATTTTATTGAAAATTATTTGTTTATTATTTGACAGTCACAATTATCTGTTAGCTCCAAACGATTTGAGCAAAAATTTGACGCGGACGAAGTCGCGGACAGAAGCTAGTAATTTTAATATCAAAATGTCAAACATGAAAAAAGATATTTAAATAAACCAATCACATCAAAACTTTTTGCTTTTCCATCCGAAACTATTTTCAAATTGACCTGAAATTGAAGCTGATGGCAACAAAATGAAGCCAAAAAGCTTGACAGGCAAAAGCCTTTTTTTAAATTCTGTACCAAAAATTGCAGTATTACAAAAAAACTTTTCATTGATAAATAATTCTTCTCGTGCATCGTAATATTCATACGAAACATTTTTAATGGAGTCATCGGACGGACAGTTTCGAAATACTGCGCTGATGTACGCAATTATTATATTCTCACGAAATTACTTAACTGACATAATGGCGGGTTTATTAATATTTAAAGTTTAATTTATCAGCTCGGAAGCGTCGGCTTCGCGTAAACCTTGTAACAACGAATTTTATTGAAGGCCGCTTGTTGAAGTAGGTTATTAGTTATTTACTCATTCTTTATTATTTAAAAGACTTCAGAAGTTATTATTTAAAAACTTGGTGAACATGTTGATTGTAGTATGATCAACATGAAACAGGAAGATAAGAGATCTATCCAATTCTTTACTTAGAATCATCGTCATCATCATTTCAACCAAAAGATCCACTGCTGGATATAGGCTTCCCCTAATTTGGGAGGATTTGAAATAAAGAAATAATCAACACGCTTGGCAGACGTGTTAGCGATCGGATTATTGTGGTAAAATGTACAGTGAACGCTGCTGCCCATTCTCTATCTCTAGTAAGTCCCTCAGTCGCCTCTTACGACACCCACGGGAAGAAATGGGGTGCTGTTATTCTTTACTTCCCGCACCGCACGAGACGGTACGGTTTACTAAAAATAGTACTAGTAATATATGTCCAAAGTTCAAAATACAAACCTCCAAAGCTGATGTGAGTGCAACCACCGGTAGTGGACGCCAGAGAGGGAAATTATTAGGTTGGGGAAAAAGTCTTTTCGCATTATAGTATGTATGAACTTGTAATAAAATCTCTTTGGCTTGGTGTATCTGGCTGGTTTTGGTATCATTGAAAGTTTAAATTTTAAAAAACATAATTCCAAATTCAAATTAGGAAAATGTGTAATTTTCATTTGTTTTTCGTACCTTCAAGATGAGTGAATCTAATGAAGAAATTCGATACATTTTAAAATTTTACTACAAAAAAGGTAAAACTGCAACGCAAGCCGCGAAAAAAATTTGCGATGTTTATGGAAATTTGGTTTAAGCGTTTTCAATCCGGAAATTTTGATGTCAAAGATGCACGTCGCTCTGGTCGCCCTATTACGGATAAAATGGATGCCATTTTTGAAAAAGTGGAGCAAGATCTGCATACCAGTAGTTACGACGTAGCTGAAGAACTGGAAATTCACCACAAAACAGTTTTGGCGCATTTGAAAAAAACTGGGTACACAAAAAAGCTCGACATTTGGGTACCTCACGAGCTCACTGAAAGAAACCTAATGAACCGTGTACTCATTTGTGATTCTTTATTACGACGTAATGAAACCGAACCATTTTTGAAGAAGCTGATAACTGGTAATAAAAAGTGGATCACGTATGACAAGAACGTGCGAAAAAGTCGTGGTCAAAGGCCGGTCAGGCTTCACAGACTGTGGCGAAACCCGGGTTAACTCGCAACAAGGTGATGCTGTGTGTGTGGTGGGATTGGAAGGGCATTATTCATTATGAGCTGTTACCACCAGGCAGGACCATCGATTCTGAACTCTACTGCGAACAACTGATGAGATTAAAGCAAGAAGTTGAGAGAAAGCGACCGGAATTAATCAACAGAAGGGGTGTGGTTTTTTATCATGATAACGCTAGACCTCACACATCTTTAGCCACCCAACAAAAATTAAGAGAGTTTGGCTGGGAGGTGTTAATGCATCCGCCGTATAGTCCTGACCTTGCACCTTCAGATTTCTACCTGTTTCGGTCTCTTCAGAATTCTTTAGGCAGTGTCAGGTTAACATCACGATAGGACTGCCAAAACCACTTGTCGCGGTATTTTGACCAGAAATCCCAAAATATCTATAGCAATGGGATCATGTCCCTACCTACAAGATGGCAAAAAGTTATCGAACAAAATGGTACCTACATACTTTAGTTAAATGTAAATAAACTTTATTAAAAAATGTTTTGAATTTTCTTAAAAAATGCGAAGAAACTTTTTCCCCAACCTATTATTATAGTGACCTTTATTCTGTGTCCTTTATTCGGAAAACACGTAAAGCCGCTCTCATTTGTACGTCTTTGATAGTAGTTACGGATAGTCAGAAGCCTGAAAGTTTGACTACCACTTTCGCCAATCGGTATCGGCTCTATTTAAAATACTACTATTCAGCTGCATCCGGTAACATAGCTTGGAAAACGATAGGCAGATTTATTGATTGGAGATGTTCTTTATATGGATAAGGTGTAAAATACTCGCAACCGTTGTGTGTTTATGATCGTAAACGAAGCAAAAGAGGCCTGTAAGGATAGCGTGTGAAAAAATTGTGAGTTTATGAATGTAGGAGTTCGATTACATACTAGCTTAGGTCACGCCCTAAGCGGCCTAGTTCGATGAAAAGGTCACCAACCCTCCGTCAAAAATGCCTTTTGGAAGAATTCTATTAGTCGGTACTACTAACGATATCCTATAGTAGGGTATAAAAAGTAGTGAGCAACATTCTTTCCACGCGAGGCGTTCTCGTATGAATTCTGAAAGCCTGTCCGTAGCAATTATTCCGAATGATGAAGCAAATTGTGGGCAAGCTACGCGGTAAATTCCTTGGGAACAATTGTGGAAAGTTTATTTTTACGTGAGCTTTTTTGAGCATTTTTTTCGATTAGTATTTCTTGGTAATCGTTTAAAATTTATGGTTAAAAAAGAAGGAGGTCTCAATTAGGTAATACTTTTTCCATGTTTCTTGCCTCAGAACTTCGTCATATAGAATGGATTTGAAAAAATATTCTTTGGTTTGAAACAGTATTAAATACCTTATATATTACCGAGTGTTGTCTACAATAAACTATTCTGAAGCTTCAATAATAGATATTTTTCTTTTTTTATGTTATAATGATACTATCCTATCACTGTTAATTACATATCAAGTAACTAACAGTGCAAAGTATGTGGGGTAGGTACCAACAACGCCACATAAATTAATATATCTTTCAAATCTTTAAAACTTTTTATGAATATAAAAAAATAAAAAAGACAGATACAAGGCGTGATGTTATCTAAATATATAAAATGTTATATAAAATTACAATAAAATATAAGTGCAATAGGTCCCCACTCAGTTGAAAATTCCCACACAAGTTTTCCACGGGATCATTTCAAAGGATGCAGATGCCTGCATTCACGTAAAGGAAAAATAAAATTGGAAAGAGCTGCGGAGCTGCGGTTACAGGTCGGTTGCGGCGTCGATACATCACGGTAGGTCCTGCGGGAGGAGTATGAGTGTTCCTTTTTCAAATACGTTCGCTCATATTACCGAGCGATTATATTTGATCTATATTTTGTAACAAAACCTTCATGCTTTCTTTTTAATACGGCGAATCAAAATCATAACGCTCCTGGTTATAATTTTGACCGAAATGTATGTATGTGGATTTGTATGTATGGATGTTCAACTGTCACCTCATAATTTCTAAACTACTTATTAATGTTTGCCAAATGAGGTATCGTTAGAAATGTCTTGATCATGCGGTGGTTATAGGCTATGCAGTGTTACATAGCCATAGTAGTAACCGATTAAGAATTACCATGGAGTTTAGTGCCCGTTTTTCTTACACAATATTTCCGCACTCATATGACGCTTCACTACACTAACACACATTCTACAAAAGGCTTCCTTTCTTGTATAGTGAGCTTGAAATGAAATGTTTTTGAAATCCTTAAGTGGTCAGTAGCTGTATGTTTATTATGAATACGCTACCTTTTTTTACTTTTAATATCATTTCCCTATTTCTATTCAACCTATGCGTGTGCAGCGGGGCGCGTGAAGGAGTGGTAGTCTCTGCGCCCTCACGTCCCTAGCCGCCGCAGGAGGAGACGCCTCGGGCGTCGGGAGTCAATAGCAGACTCCCGGCCAACGTAGGCGCGAGCTTGCGTGCGGCGAGCAATGGGTAGCTCGCCGCCCGGTAAGGACCAGGCTCGGGTCGACGGCGCGTAGTGTTTCACGCGCGCCTCGAAGAGATGTCAGCAGAACTGAAGGGGTCTACCGATAGGACCGATGTCTGCCAGGGTCGCGAGATTGATCAAAACAGATACCATGACCCTGGCTCATGGGCAACTGAAGGAACACGGGTGGGTTTTAGTCAGTAAAAGTCTGACATGCCCTCCCACTCCGCCCAAGAGCGGTAGACGTCATTTGATGATTTCTAATCCAAAAAAAAACCTATCCGTGTGCCGGAAAATCGACTTTCATTGCATTTTCCTAAACCTTGTGAAGGCCGCTGGATGCGGGAAGCACAAAATCGGTGGAAGTGTCGGAGCTTGGGGGAGGCCTATGTCAGCAATGGACATCTTTCGGCTGACATGATGTTGATGAAACCTAGATAAAATAATTAATAGAATTGTTCTAACTATTATATAAAGGTAGTTCTACTTGTTTATTAGCGATTTACCCACACGATTTATGAACAAGAGTTAAAAAACAATTGTTGACATTTGATGTACCTACAGTACCTGAATACCTCCTACTAAATCAAAACAATGCCAGGGAATGTAGTGGGTGTGACAATGCTCCAAAATAAACAATCTAAAATAATTTTCAAACCGCTGTGGTATATTGCTTTTATCGAATACGTTAACATTAATATAACTTTGTTTTCAAAAAGTTTGGGAGCCTGCCAGTTCTAGCCTCTGAGGGATTCAGAAATATCATGGTGAATAAACAGAAATATATAAATTGAGAGTGGGTAGTTGTAACTTTTATATCTATATTTAAATATAATGTGGTATTGATACTTGGCGTTCCCAGGGGGAAATCATTAATGGTTTTGCTGGAAATATTTGTTTTGGGTTTCCAATCAGTCTTTTAGAGCTCTTGCAGATTTTTAGCTCTTAACTTTTTTTGGTAGCTTTCTGAAATTAGTCTAAATACACCTGTTCGTATTGTAAGCAATCATAAAATCAATCCAGATATTTTATTAGTTCGCAATTTGACTAGTAAGACCAATTTGGTTCGATAAAACATGATATTGCGTTTAAATATTATGTTATGATTAAATACTTGGAAATTTACTTAAATTCAAATACAAAGTATTAATGATTAATTTAAATAATAAATGTACTATTTTAAATAACTGTAACATTAATCTATTGATTTAAAATTTGCGTGCCTTGCCCCACTTCGTAACGTGGACACAGAGGTAGCAAAAATCGAATACTGTTTCCTAAATCATTATATTTTGGGCTGTCGAGCTGTACAGGACAGACTTGGCATACATTGTTGTTATTGTATGAGTGCTATTGATTAAAAGGATTTACCACAATATAAGTGACCTTTCTTTCACTATAGTCCTACTAATATTATAAACGCGAAAGTTTGTATGTATGGATGTGTGGATGTTTGTTCCTCTTTCACGCAAAAACTACTAAACGGAGTTCGATGAAATTTGGCACACAGATAGTTTATAGCCTGGATTAACATATAGGGTACTTTTTATCCCGGTAGTACGTTCCCGCGGGATATTTTCCGACCTCCACGCGGGCGAAGCCGCTGGCAAAAGCTAGTTTAAAATGAACCTAAAAATAAAGGGTAAAAGTCTCAATTCAACAAACAAAACTCCAGTCCAGGGAAGCACAATGTTCGCTTACAATGTTAGTTCAGACTTCAATGAAATATATTATTAGGTACGTGGTACACTTAAGGACCTTTTTACTCGGGTTCGAGCACACGTGCGTCTAACGATTGTTCTTCGCATGCAATATACAAGCTAAACTGTGTTTTATTGCATCGTTTGTATGCTGGATTACTGCCTCTACGTTGCGCAGTCTTTTGTTTGAAACGTTTTTGATGTTATTATGTGTACTTTGTTTACGTGTACTGGCCTCGTTGGTCTTGTGTTCGCAAGCGTGACTGCTGAGCGTGGGGTCCTGGGTTCAATTTCCAGATCGGGAAAAGTGTTATTGAGTTTTTCCATTGAGAATTTCTTAGTAGCCCAGAGTTTGGAAGTTGCCACGGAAAGCACGTTAAGCCGATGGTCCTACGCCTGATCTCTCTCCGGTCGGGTCAGATTGCCGTCCCATCACTATGAGAGTGAGGGAAGACTGAGTGCCCCTGTGTCTGCGCACACACTTATGCATATATCTTCTGTGCCGATGTCTCTATAGAGATTGGCCGCCATGGCCGAGATACGGTTTGGAGAACAGGATATTTTGTAGGTGTCCAGACAGACATAAAAGGCGATATAATGCTGTTGACAGGCGAACATAAACAGGTTGTGTTGTATATGCAGAGGGGGACGCTGTCCATCACTATTAGCCCTCATCGTTAGTCCTCATAACTGTGGGCGTCGGTGGGTAGTATTGGATGAATGATACAGATACGTATGCTTAAATAAATTATAGTATCAATCCAACACTTGATAGGTAAGCTCATATAGCTAGGTAGTTACGTATCGCAGAACGTGCGATAGTTGGTTCGGTGACGTCCGTGCGTTCCGACTGCCAACAAAAAACTGATTCAAAACTCCATCGTGTGCCACCCGATGGCGCTGGCATACAGGTTACGACTGGATTGCGACATATACAAGGTGGAGACAACTAGATGACTGACAACTGTTTATCGTGTGTACCGAAACCGCATAAATAATAAAACCTAAAACTCCTCTACCCTCTCTCTCTCTCTCCTTTGTATACAGATTACGCCTTGTAAGTCTCGCCTTGTGCTCGTTTGGTACCAAAACCACAGATTAAAGTCTCCCATAGACAGATGCGACGGTACAACTCTAATAGAAAAATATTGATTGGAAATTATTCTACGACAATCGCGTTGCACTGTCGCGTCGTGCCTGTCTGAAGGTGCCTTAAAGACTTAGTTAATTTTGTTGCTACACAAAAATAAGTCTGTCGCTGACAACATGCTAATTCAATATTCGTTTCCAAGAGACACTAATTAGCAATTACGTATTAAGTTCAATCAAGTTCGGTATCGCTTCTCCGAAACTAGCCTGTTTGAGCTAGTAATTAGGTCAAAAGCTACCATTGAAAGGTACCCACGAACATGCTTATATTTGAACGGAGTTCGTTTTAGTGAGTTCTAGGAGATATGCCTGAAATCATTAAGTATGGTAATATTGTATCATTATTTGTTCTTAATTCATGAGGCTTGTGGCTAGGGTTGCCACCTTTTTTTCTTACAATTAAAGTACAGACGCCAGCACATCTAGCTACTACAATCTGTCAATTTTCTTTAATATATTTTCAACTTTATCGCCAAAACATTAAGTTCAAGGTTGATTGGGAAAATTTGACAGTTTAGGGTAGCTTGATGTGCTGGCGCCTGTATATTGGTTATTATGGGTAAGAAAAAAAGGACATAGTATATAAATAAAGTATGATTTATTTGTCTTTATTATTAAATTTAAAAACGTATTTTAATTGCTTTTTGCAGTTTGTATCACATAAATTATCGAAATTCCAAAGAAATAAAATATTGCAGAATAAAGTATTTTCATGTACTTTATTGTTCTCATAAAGTATAGAGTACAATTATGTGAAATAACGTACCTAACTTTATTATAAAGTACAGGTGGCAACCCTACTTGTGGCTAAAAAGTAACAGCTGCACGGGTCGGTTGATTAGGTTAAGCTCCGCTTGCTGCAGCTGGTACATGGTTGACTATATTTACATCCCAAGATCTGCATACCTCGGAAAGTACGTTGGTCCCGGCATTCGTGGATCTTGAATAATCGTAACGAGTCATCAGATACCCGATAGTCTGACAACCAGTCTGATATCGTATTATACAGTAACAGCATTGTGGAAGTCAGATAAGCAGTAGCTCCATGTAAATTACTGGCATTCAGCTATAGCTACCAGCCACCACCACCACCACCACCACCAACCGCACCTCAAAAGGAAAAAGCGGAACCCTTATAGGATCACTTTGTTGTCCGTCCGTCCGTCCGTCCGTCTGTCAAGACCCTTTTTCTCAGGAACGCGTGGAGGTATCAAGCTGAAATTTATATCAAATACTCAAGTCTACTGTCCCTTGAAGCTGTGAAAAAATCAAACCTCTAAGCTAACGCAATCAAAAGATATAGCCTTTTATGCCGCAAATTTCAGCAAATTTTCGAAACTCGCAAGGGAATCAAAACCTATAGGGTACTTCCAGTCGATCTAGAATTTTGAAATTTGGTACGAAGCAACGTCTTATATCACAGATAAAGGAAAAACTGTGAAAACTGTAAATTTTTAGTTACATCATGTAATAAAATATTTTAAAAAATTTAAGACTTTATACCTACAGGTAGCTGGTATATTGGTACCACTATATTGGTTTGGTATCCAGTGTAACGTACACGTTAGACTGGATACCAAACCAATATAGTTGGGAAAAGGCTGACAGATGAATACTCATTCTCAGCTAATTTTTTTCGAAATAAAACTGAAAGTGCAGACAAGTAGGTACTACAGGTTTGTTCGGTGTTTGTCAATCGACACGTGTATTCAAAACAAAATCGAATGCATCGGCAGCACTTACACAAAAAACAAAAAGCTAAAATCGATCCCTACGCTAAAATAATATTTCGTATAGCACAGCCTGTGCTATCAGTCACCGTATTCCACAGGCGTGGTTGCAATTTATCAATGTATAGTGAAACTTTGTAACGGAACGCGTCGTCGTCCGACTACCCTCTTTCAAATTCCAATAAGTAGCGCTCAACTCGGGTATTAATCTTCATCACGACTTTATGAAGTTGTTAAAATTATAAATCACTGGGACGAGTTTTCTTGCACACGTTGAGCTTGTAGGATGGTTTTTTTTTTTCTTGTTTTCGTATACAAGGTGTTCAGCTTTGGTTATGAAGAAGAGGCTGACCGACAAAGAATATAGCTAAGCGATAAGCTATCATAAAAATAATGGTAGCGGGATTTGCCTTACCGATTTCAGACATAATCTCTAGGAGAACATATCAAATTTCTTCGTGAATAACGTTTAAGGGCCTTAGCACATATCTACCCTAAAAAAATGAAGAAACAGCTTTACGAATTCCGCTAAGAAACATTCCTACATTACGTCGCGATTTGAGTAACAAAACATTATGAAAGTCAGTTGGATTGTAGCAATCGGAGCAAAATATCGTCACTTTCGACTTAGTAAATACTAATAAGTACTTAGTAGGAAAGTAGGATTCTAGACCCGAAAACCTAAAAAAGATAAATGATTTTATTTCTATAAGTAGGTTAGGTTAGCTGCGTATAAGATATCGACTACAGAATATCTGTTACCAAAAGATTCTCGGTTACTTTGGTCACATTGCCCGTCGGGAACCGGATAACCTTGAAAAGTTGGTGGTGATAGGTAAGGTAGATGGGAAAAGACCTCGCGGCCGGTCACCTAACCGCTGGTCCGTCCAAGTAACCACCCTCACTGGACTCTGTTACAACGGCCATGAAGAAGCCGAGAACCGAACGAAATGGAAGAGCATCATTCAGAAAGCCACGAAAGCCTTTCAGGGACACGACCTTCAGCAATGAAGAAAGCGACTTAGAAGAAGAAGTAGGTTAATAATATTTTAAACACTAGATGAGGTCGGCGTTTCCTACCCTGAGACGAAAGGCCGAAACAAACTCAGAGGTCACAGTTTTAATAACTGACGTAATATTTGTACGGGTCTGGAATTATATTATGCTTTTTTGTGGGTGGGAAATCATCAAATAACGTCTCCCGCTCTGGACGGAGAGGGAGAGCGTGTCAGGCTTTTACTTACTTACTAAAACCCACCCGTGTTCCTTCAGATGCCTGTGCCAGTAACTCTTTAAAACAAATTTAAACCGAGTATAGGGCTCCTTTAGAAAGAGTGCTGGATATAAATATGCCTTCCCTAATAACAGTAGCGTAAAAAGAGTTCAACCATACGAAATAACATAATAAACTTATAATGTTCTCACTGCTAGGACACAAGCCTCCTCTCTTCGAGAGGGTGTGGGCTGTTATCCACCACGCGAGCCCAGTGTAGGTTGGTAGAATTTTTGGTTTCAAATTTTGCGGCTGCCTGGGTTTGAACCGACCAACAACTGGTTACTCAGGGCCGATACCACTGGGCATCAACTGTTCTCAAGTAAATAGAGTTTATCCAGGTATAATTATGCAATTGTTAACATAAGCAGTTTAACTTTTTTACGCGACAAAACAGATTTTCCAGTGCAACAACTTTTACTTTAAGAATATTTTGTGTTCATAAACCAATGGTTTGCTTGAATACAATTTCTAATGAAATTAATTAAAACATTTCCTACTCGTCTAATAACTTAAACAAGCCGTTCATTTTATGTTACTTGGTCTTCGAAGTTCGCTGTATACCTAATACAAAGTAAACCATTGGAATTGCAACGCTTTCGCCAATTTGCTTGGAACTTGAGCATTGAGCAAGCAACCAAACTGCGGAATAAGTTTTGTTTAATAATAGTTCACCACTTCGCCGATGTTTTTCATCGTGAATTTTCAGTGAAACTTCGCTATTTGCTATCTTCTATTTAATACCTTTAGTACCTTTCTATTTAGTACCTTTGTCATGGCCATAAAAATATATAATAAATTACCCGAAATAATAAAGAATCTAATTAAACATAACATATTTATCAATAAATTGAAACTTTTCCTTGTAAGTAAATGTTACTATAGTATAGGCAAATACTTAAATGATAAATTATAATTAACATACGCCTACCAACTTATAGTGCATATGTGGAGCTTACCAATTAATTAAACTTACCATGAATAATAAATAATGATTAAATACGCAATAAATTGTAATAGTGAAATCAACAATAATTAATCATTTAAAAATATATATATAATATATCGTTTTTTTTTTTTGTTTTTAACAGTTTACCGTTACTAATTGAACAAGTGTATAAAACAATAATTATAATTCTTAATATCTATACATTGTTATAAAAAATAGTAGGTATAATATTATTAACTAAAAATATAACTTCTAATTAAGCACCCAGTGTTCTTCCTCCTCTCTCCTACTTGATCTTGCTGTGCCCGACAGGGTCCATAATTGTGACTTAAATAATGATTTCCCTTCCAACTATGCTTTAACATTATGGTACGCATTAAAGAATTGAGAATTGAGAATTAATGGTACTGTAACTACTAAATGATTAGTAAAAATTAAAATTTAATGGAATAAAAGCCCACGCTTTTATTCCATTATTTTTTGTGTTCGATATCAATTACAAATACCTCAAAAAGCACCCTACGCTTTTTATTCATTATTTTTCAACCGACGAAAACAAATGGAGGAGGTTCTCAATTCGACGCGTATATTTTTTTTATTTTTTTATGTATGACCACACATAACTTTTTACATAGTGGTTCGATTGTTATTTTTTTAGTTTGTTTTCTATGAAAGCGTGGTTTTAGTTTTTTAAACGATTATTTATTTTCTGTGTTTTAATTCGGTTAGCTACAAAGTCGGGTATTTTTTATTTTGGTATCTTGGTCATCCTGACCAGAATAATGGCAAAAATTTATAAAATTATTGTATTGTCATTGGTACTTGATAAGTGCGCAAACTTTCAAATGAATCCGAAGTTTTAAAAGGGGTGAAAATCACTTTCAAAGATTGCGTTACATACAATACCAAGCTAACAAATCGTGTTAAAAAGACTCGTTCCTTGTATAAAACTTCGCTAAGACTTCGATCGGGTCACATTCCATCAAAAAAATTTGGTTTTCTGATGAAAAAGGTTACGTCACCAAACTGCGACGAATGTGGAGTAGTCGAAGATGTACAACATATTTTGATGGAGTGTGTGCGGAATGAGGCATTGCGGTTTAATTTACTTGGTCCAATAAATATGTACAATGTTGGAGAGTGTAATGCTGTCCTGGCTTGTCCTGTATCGGAACAAGCTAGAATATTGTACAAACTGGCATTTTTTGTGTTAAAATAAGTGTTTAATGTGTTAGGTTAAGTTGATTGTTAGTTGCTAGATGATGTTACAGGGCGATGTTATCGATCAGCGATAAAGCCCTTTAAATAAAGATTTTTTTTAAAAGGGGTGAAAATCACTTTCAAAGATTGCGTTACATACAATACCAAGCTAACAAATCGTGTTAAAAAGACTCGTTCCTTGTATAAAAAAAAATGGTATGTTCAAAAATGATTCTCATTTCAAGACTCACGAAGAAAAATAAAGAAGCTAAATAATGACCGTTTAATTAGTAAGAACCAACTTAGCTGACTTTTTATTTTTGAACGAACTTAAATTCAGACGTTAGCAAAAAGCGCAAATTACCCAAAATAAATCTCTAGCAGAATATTTTACGTTAAAATACGGACGTTAATTTATTCGATAGCGTTATCTTTGTGCAATTAACTGAGTTTTTTAAGGAAATAACTTGTGTTCGGTAGGAAGGTCGGTGTCTCGTTAATGTCGCTTTGTCATCACTTCGTCGGTCCTGTCCGTTGCAGGATTACTTGGAAGTAAATTTGAAGCGAAATGTCTTCCCAACTCGTTATGGAGATTGCCCGAGAGGTAGTGGTACTTCCAAGTGAGGCGTCTTGAAACTATTCACAGTTTGGACTGTTTCTAAGTAATAATTGGTTACAGTACTTACAGAGAAAATTTTGTTAGTTAACTCCTAATATAATATTTGAATCCTACTAATATTATAAACTAGCTTTTGCCAGCGGTTTTGCCCGCATATTATACCTATAAACCTACCTCTTAATCATTCTATCTATTAAAAACTGGCCAGTGCGAGTCGGACTCGCGCACCGAGGGTTCCGTACAAACCAGCAGGTAATCACGGTTTATGCATAAGGTTTATGTTTATGTTTTTTTTTTTAATTTTTATATTTGAGTTGACTGAATGAAAAGTAATTGTGGTTTACAATTTATGACGTATTAAAAAAAAACTACTTACTAGATCTCGTTCAAATCAATTTTCGGTGAAAGTTTACATGGTAATGTACATCATATATTTTTTTTTAGTTTTATCATTCCCTTATTTTAGAAGTTACGGGGGGGGGGGGAACACACATTTTACCAATTTGGAAGTGTCTCTCGCGCAAAATATTCAGTTTAAAAAAAATGACACTAGAAACCTCAATATCATTTTTGAAGACCTATCCATAAAAACCCCACACGTATGGGTTTGAAGAAAAAAAATTTTTTGAGTTTCAGTTCTATGTATGGGGAACCCCAAATATTATTGTTTTTTTCTATTTTTGTGTGAAAATCTTAATGCGGTTTACAGAATACATCTACTTACCAAGTTTCAACAGTATAGCTTTCATAGTTTTGGAATAAAGTGGCAAAATGTGTGTGTGTGTCACACACATTTTACCACTTTGGAAGTGTCTCTCGCGCAAACTATTCAGTTTAGAAAACAATTAAATGAGAAACCTCAATATTATTTTTGAAGACCTATCCATAGATATCCCACACGTATGGGTTTGATGTTTTTTTTTTTTTTTTTTGAGTATCAGTTCTATGGATGGGGAACTCCAAATATTATTGTTTTTTTTTTCTATTTTTGTGTGAAAATCTTAATGCGGTTTACAGAATACATCTACTTACCAAGTTTCAACAGCATAGCTCTTATAGTTTCGGAAAAAAGTGGCTGCGGCATACACGGACAGACAGACAGACATGACGAATCTATAAGGGTTCCGTTTTTTGCAATTTGGCAACGGAACCCTAAAAAACCGCATCAAAATCGCTTGCGTAGTTTTAAAGATCTAAGCAAAGACATAGAGACAGGCAGAGGGAAGCGACTTTGTTTTGCACTATGTAGTAATGTGAAAGTTTGTGAGGATATATGGATATCTGTTACTCTTTCACTCTAAAACTGCTTAATATATTTGGATGAAATTTAGCACACAGATAGTTTATAAACTGAATTAGCATATAAGGTACTTATTATGTTATCCCGATAGTACGTTCCCACGGGATAATTTTTGACATCCACGCGGATGAAGCCGGTGGCAAAATCGAGTTGGTTATAAATTGGTTACTGTCTTCTTATTATCGACCTACTTAGACCTATTTTCAATCATATTTATGACTAGCTGCTGCTTGCGTAGATGTCAGCAATATTATCCCACGGAAACGTACACGGGACAAAAAGCGCGGCTGGCCTATGTTACTCCTTATAACATCAACTTTCTCTCAAAAGTGTATTTGGTAAAGTCCCGTCAAAATTGGTCAAGCTGTTTCAATAGAAAGGCAGACAGACAGACACAAATATTAAAAATTGTTTTTTTTTTTAAGTAGTAGTAGTAGTTTTTTTTAGTAGTTGTTTTTGTTAGTATTTTCATATGCATTTAGTAAAAAGCTGTTATTTTGACATTACAGGCAGACACTTTAAATGTATTTATTTGTATGGATCATTGAGCATTTTTTTTTTCAGGGAAACATAATAATAAAAATAAAAAATAAATATTTTAGCACAACCAACACACCGTTATTTGATCCCAAACTAGGCAGAGCCTGTACTATGGCAACCAGACAACTGATAAACATACTTATATATTTCTAAATACCTACATATTATAGATAAATAATATAATATATTTGCATCTTTGTCACAATAAAATAAAAGGTAGGTAACTAAAATATCGTACTCAAATATTTCAGCTGAACTAGTTAGTAAAACCGCCCTGATAACTAAAATTCTAATAACCGCAGCAACCGCTATTAATTCTAACCACAATTTCCCGTAAAAGGGTTTCCAACAATAGCGGTGGAACTACGTGGAAAATAAACTGTCCATAACGTCAGTCCATGCCATAGACGTCAGGAGGTATTCACGTCAAAATTATCTGAACAATTGCTTCCCTCTTCCTTTGTTTCGCAAAGCGCTTGTTGTTATACACGACAGCCACAAGCACAGGTATACCCAAAGTAAAATGCAAAATTTGTTAAATTTTAAGATAAGCGCCTGTCGAAAATTAGAATACTTTGGCCACTTCTACTGAAACATCGATCGACATCATCGGATAATAGATAATAGGATGATTGTAGTACGTCCTACAATCATTAGATAGATAGATAAATACTCTTTATAATGTACTATATAAAATTTACAGACATAAATTTAGACAATTTAAATAGGGTCTTATCGTCTTAAAGCGATCTTTTACAGACAACCTTTAGGTGGAATAAAGGGAGGAGTGACAATACTGCAAGTTGTCAGAGGTGTACCATTTACGTATACAATAAATACATACATAACACATATACTTTATTTTATCATATATAATAATAATCAGGAAATATGATCAAGGAACTATTAGGTTAGGTTAAAGGATGGGAAGTATTTTTTTACCAAAGAGTGGACAAAAATTTAGCACTCCTCATCGACATGATCACTGCTTGAACTGCAAAAAAACTTTCCACAAAAGCTAGTGGAATGCATCGGCATAATTCCGATGACCTCAGTTAAGGTGTGTCATGAAAGAACTTAATCCACATTCTACAAAGTTTGACGATTTGATCGGCGTCAGATGGTGTGGTGACGCCCTTATTTTCAACCCGTAGCGGCAGGTAGTCAGTTAAACCCTATAGGGAGTCCCAGAGCCATGGGGTTTTAGCGACTTTTCGGTGCGATGGCGGGCTACACGCTCAAGCGAAACGCGTCTTGCGTCAGCGACTGTGGAGAAGACGAATAAAATAAGTTGACTGTTTAGTTTAGAGCATGCCTAGGCTTTATCTTTAATTCGTATTACTCATTGTGGTATAGTAATTTTATTCTATGTATATCGTCTTCACATATCATTATTGTGTACAAATATTGTGAAACACTTTAAAAGAGTACCGGTGGAGTTTTTTTTTTTCCCCCAACCTCCTCCATATGAAATTATGAATGTGCAACTGAAATCAATTCTTCTTTTTTTTGTAAATTTTAACGATAAAAAATGCCGAACTTGAAATAATTGATTTCATTTTGATGGTTGGAACAGGTGAAATGCGCCTGGTCCGCGTCGCAAGTCACGTTGCAAGTCCCACCCCTCGATGCCGTGAATGGGAAAAAGCCTGAAACCGCCAGCGGGACAAAATAATCTTATGATTGTTACTTTTCTATAAATTTTCCTCTATAAAAAACAATGGCGGGACACAACCACTAGACCACTGCTCTCTTGTAGGTCGGACGCGACAGCTCAAGTGCCAAATGTACGACGACATCAAAGAAAAAACTTTTTACAAAAAAATAACAACCGACTTCCTTAAAAAAAACACTACACAGTAAAAAAACTTTTTACAAAAAAATAACAACCGACTTCCTTAAAAAAACACTACAAACTCAAAAATAACTTTAATTTCGGAATTCGGTGTCTTAGGATCTGTATTTAAGGTTTTTTTTTGCCACCGACTTACGAAATTAAAGTTATTTGTTACTTTGTAGTGTTTTTTTTTTTTTAAGGAAGTCGGTTGTTATTTTTTTGTATAAAGTTTTTTCTTTGATGTCGTCGTATACTTGGCATTTGAGCTGTTTTTTATTTTTATCTTTTTAGTTATGGTATGTACCCTGCATTAATCTAATGGCGTTATTCGTTCATTTGTCGCGCAAATACTTAATGCAAATTTAAGACTTATGTGGTTTTCACATGAACCCCATTGTCCAAATGGGACAATTCGGAAAGCACCAGCATTCAAATAAAAAAAGAATCATCAAAATCGGTTCATCCAGTGAAAAGTAATGAGGTAACAAAACAATAAAAAATAAAAAAATTCAGTCGAATTGATTGAAACCTCCTCCTTTTTTAAAGTCGGTTAAAAATTTATAAATAGATTTGACTGCACAGTTTGACGCCTCACCGAACTGTAGCGGAATTTATGTGCTGCGGGACTTGGGAACACTATATTTATTTATTAAAACTTTACTGTACAGATGCAGACTTATTGCCCGAGGTATTTTCTACAAGTCAACCTTAGGGTGATGCAGTGAAGAAACAGAGGGTTTAACATGAAGATTAAATACGTCGGAAAATAATACTAATACATAGAAATTAGAAAAATAAACTTTATATATCGATAGGTAGAGGAGAAAATTAATCTTTACCGCGCCGTTCTTCTAAACTACTGGATTTAGATGCGGTTTTCACCACAGTAATTCTAGATTTCCAGACCATTCCATTTATGACTTTGACGTCATATATGTTAATCACGTGTTATAAAGAAATCTTTATACTTTGTCAAGTCGTTACAACCAAGTTTATAAAAGAACCGATACGTTAGTTTAAAAACATTTATTTCTAAAAAAAATAACTTTACAGTTCACTTAACATACTGAGAAAAGTAAGATACAAATTAAAAGTAAGTGCGATTCTCTGTGTTCACTACAATAAGAAAATTACGATTTAATACATAAATGTTGCTTCATCTTAACCAAACATAATAACCGAGTGCCCGCATAATATACCGAGACATTGCCAAGCGGCTGGTCGACTCTTCACGTGACCAGAGGGGTGGCCTATTTTTTGGGCAAAGAATCAGCATTGCCATACAACGTGGCAATGCTGCCAGCCTTTTGGGCACGTTTCCTGTTGACAACGATGCAGAAGAATTTTTTGATGCTTTGTAATTATTTATTTTTATATACCTACACATGTATATTTTTTTTTTTCTTTGGATTTAAACTTAGATTTTAAATTATGTAAATATTGTAAGATATTGTATATATACAAATATATTTTTTTACCAAACATTCATCTTATATTCCAAATATATTCATCATCATTATCATCATTTCAGCCGAAAGACGTCCACTGCTGGACATAGGCCTCCCCCAAGCACCGCCACTTCGACCTATTCTGTGCTTCTCGCATCCAACGTATTCCTGCGGCCTTCACCAGGTCATCGGTCCATCTTGTGGGAGGCCTTCCAACTCTCCGTCTTCCAGTACGCGGTCGCCACTCCAGAACCTTCCGACCCCATCGGCCATCCGTTCTGCGAGCAATGTGCCCTGCCCACTGCCACTTAAGTTTGGCAATTCTTCGGGCTATATCGGTTACCTTGGTTTTCCTACGGATAAATACGGAAATACGGAAATATGTTCGCAATATAAAAAAAATTAACAATAAGAAAAAAATCTTTTTATGTTCTTAAGCCATGTTCATGTTTTGTAAGAACATGCAAAAAATTCTCGATTCTTTACAGAACAAGAAAAAAATTAGTCCCGAAACGGAGAGAAATTAGATGTTTCGTACACTCGGCTGGTTTTGTTATCCCTACAGTACGGTTAATTACCTACCCACTGTTATGCAAATAGTGGACTAGATTCGTTACTGGCTGGATACACTTGACCCAAATGGTTGAGCAGTGAAGCATCTGTTCTTGTGTCAGGGTTCGATTCTTACATAATTTACGTGTTTGCTGGGTCCAGTAAATATGTTAATAATGGTCGATGACTTGGATAAAATGGTTCTGATAAGCAGTTGGTGCTGCCTATGAATAAGTCGGTAGTGGTTGGTCCAGAAACAAATATAACATAAAGGCTACGCAAGGATAACACGCAAAATCGTAAAGCGTTTCACATTTTTTACTTCATACTTTGAAAACAGATCTCAAGGTGTTGTTATCAGTAACTACATGTTGAGCTGGGTTTCAGCTCCTAGCGGTGTTCCTCAAGGTTCCTTGATGGGTACATTACTTTTTATCATTTATGTGAGCGACATCAACTCGTGTTTCCACAATTCAAATTTACTTTGTTTCGCTGATAATATGAAGATATTTTCTGCTATATCATCAGATGATGACATGGACGCTCTTCAATCTGATCTGGCGCGATTTGATGATTATTTCTTGATTAATAAACTTGTGTCTTACGGCTGAAATGATGATGATGATCCTATAGGACTCATCAAAAGCGCATTTGTATCATGTTTTTATGTAATCTGTTTAGTAGATACTTCAAGAGATTGCCTATAACAAACATTTGTGAACAAACAGTAGATTAGAAACATTCGAATACCTGTAGGTATTACAATAACTGCTTATTATGATAAATGAGACACTCTAAATGGAGGGAAACAAACTTGAGCATACCTTTAGTTATTCGTGACAAAATCTCCACCAACTTCATTACCAACAAGTTTGAACTTCCCAACTTAATTACGTGGCTTTATTACGATGGTAAACAGTGTTTGTCTTTATTTATGAAATTTACCTAGTACCTAGGTACATGCCTGCCTGTTCTCACAACTTTTCAACACGGTTTTATTCGGGACACGTGTAAGGCATTATTTTTGTGTGAAAAACAAGAGTAGCTTATTTCTTAAACTATTGACATGCCCCTGTTGTGCAAGACTTTTACGATTTGATAAACAATCGTGATTAATATATTATATTAAAGTTTAATAAATATCAAATAACAATGCGGTTACACAGATAGACACGAATTGCTACTTGAAGGTTCGTGCAGTCGAGCGCGACACGACGGTCGCGCGCGATTCGGCAATTTATATCCGTAGAACAATTTCTATGAAAACGCGCGACACTTCACGCAGGGGCGACCCGTCGCGGCGCGACACGGTCATAGAAATTGTTCTACCATCGCGTCGCGCTAGTCTGCACGAGCCTTTATTATATAATATAAGGTGTTCAAAGAATCAACGGGCATATGATTTTTATTTTTCGTTTTAATTTTTCCATACAAAAAATAAAATATAGACATAAATAAATTATTCGATGTACGATTATTTATGTAAAACACCTTTATGTGAAATATGATAACGTTGCATTTACTTAGCTCTAAATTTGAGTTATGTATATTTTGATTTACTCGTACTTTTCATTGAAACGTACACAAAATCCATTACTTATTTGAAATCATATGCCAGTTGTATCCGAGAGTTATGGGATAGCAATAGAAACACGTTCTATTATAATATGCATTGGAATCAGAAATGAAGAGATCCGTAGGAAAACCAAGGTAACCGACATAGCCCGAAGAATTGACAAACTTAAGTGGCAGTGGGCAAGGCACATTGCTCGCAGAACAGATGGCCGATGGGGTCGCAACTTCGCAAGGTTCTGAAGTGGCGACCGCGGACTGGAAGACGTAGCGTTGGAAGGCTTCCCACAAGATGGACCAATGACCTGGTGAAGGCAGCAGGAATCCGTTGGATGCGAGAAGCACAGAACCGGTCGAAGTGACGGAGCTTGTGGGAGGCCTATGTCCAGCAGTGGACATCTTTCGGCTGAAATGATGATGATGCATTGAAATGTTATGTTTATTTGGGCCTGCTTTTGATCTCAATCACGCCTGTTGGAAATGACGGAACTCGTATATGATGGAACGAGCGTGCCCAGAAGATGCTTTTTCATTCCTGCTTTGAAGGCAGATAGGTTTAACGAGAATGTGAATAATATTTTAATTTCAAGAAGAAACGTAGTGAAACCTCAAATGACCACGTTTATCTACAAAACAATATTTATAAGACGTCTACTATCATTTCAGGCTCCAAAGTCATATTTGAAGATTAAAAAGGGATATCTTACCAGTAGGTACAAAAGTAATAACGCACCTAAGTATAATAAAAATAATAGTTTAAAAAAACTAAAACACACGCTTCCATTGAAAACCAAACTAAAAAGTATAAAATAATGGAAAAAAAGCGTAGGGTGCTTTTTAAGGTATTTTTTATTGATATCAGGCATCCCACGCTTTTTTTCCATTATTTATACTTGGCACAAATTAGTTTGTGACGTACGTCAGCGTAGTTTTCGAAGACAGTTTTTTTTGCTGCCCTGGCAAGGATAATGGCACAAATTTATGAAATTATTGCATCGTCATTGGTCCTTGACAGGTGTGCAAAGTTTGAATGAAATCTGGTCGTTTAAAGTGGGTCAAAATCGCGCTATAAGGAGTCGGTTACAAACAAACATACAAGTGAAGCTAGTATAAAGCGTGTAATAAATAATAGTTTAAAAATAATAGTTTAAAAAAACTAAAAAACACGCTTCCATGGAAAACCAAACTAAAAAGTACAAAATAATGGAAAAAAAGCGTGGGGTGCTTTTAAGGTATTTTTTTATTGATATCAGGCACCCCACGCTTTTTTTCCATTATTTTGTACTTTTTAGTTTGGTTTTCCATGGAAGCGTGTTTTTTAGTTTTTTTAAACTATTATTTATTTTCTATTTTTTAGGGTATTTCGAATTTTGAGACGTATGTCAGCGTAGTTTGTGACAGTTTTTTTTATGTCTTGGTAACCCTGGCAAGGATAATGGCACAAATTTATGAAATTATTGCATTGTCATCAGTCCTTGACAGGTGTGCAAAGTTTGAATGAAATCTGGTCGTTTAAAGTAGGTCAAAATCGCACTATAAGGAGTCGGTTACAAACAAACATACAAATATACAAACATACAAATATACAAACATACAAGTGAAGCTAATATAAAGCGTGTAAAAAAACTAAAAAACACGCTTCCATTGAAAACTAAACGAAAAAGTACAAAATAATGGAAAAAAAGCGTGGGGTGCTTTTTAAGGTATTTTTTTATTGATATCAGGCACCCCACGCTTTTTTTCCATTATTTTGTACTTTTTAGTTTAGTTTTCAATGGAAGCGTATTTTTTAGTTTTTTTTAAACTATTATTTATTTTCTATTTTTTAGGGTGTTTCGAATTTTGAGACGAATGTCAGCGTAGTTTGTGACAGTTTTTTTGCTGTCCTGGTAACCCTGGCAAGGATAATGGCACAAATTTATGAAATTATTGCATTGTCATCGGTCCTTGACAGGTGTGCAAAGTTTGAATGAAATCTGGAGTCGGTTACAAACAAACATACAAACATACAAATATACAAACATACAAATATACAAACATACAAGTGAAGCTAATATAAAGCGTGTAAAAACAATACTTTCTCTGTAGGAAATTCCTTTTAGCGATAAGACCATTTTTTTTGGGTGGAAAGTTGTCAAATGTCTTCTGCCTCTCTGAGTGGACCGGGTGGAGGTGTCAGACTCTTACTGACTAAAACCTACCCGTGTTCCTGCAGATGCCTGTGCCAGGGCCAACGTATAAGACCACCTATGTGTTATAAAACTTTTATCTATGTTAGTTATATACAGTGTGCCTGGTCACCGGTGTCCGACCCGTTAAAGCGAAGCAATATAAACGATTTTATGTACAAATCCACCATAATATGGCATTTTGCCCCTACTGTTTTGAAATGAAAAACAACCAGTAAAAAAACAACCAAATTTTTTCACACTTTCTTAGTTCCCAGTATTTTTTTAGGTTTTAATGGTAGTTTTTGATATTTTTTTAGTGTGAACTTATTGCCTTCTTTTATAGCTATCGAACGAAACCACTTTTTAACCGACTTCAAAAAAAGGAGGAGGTTATATGTTCGACTGTATGTTTTTTTTTTTTTTTTTTTTATGTATGTTCACCGATTTCTCCGCCAATTGTCAACCGATTTTGAAAATTCTTTTTTTATTCGTAAGGGTATACTCCTGAGGTGGTCCCATATTAATTTTGTGAAGATTTGATGTATACTTTGGGAGATAAACGAAGGAACTCCTCAAAAACAAACAGTACACGTAATGTGATTTGGATATTGTACTAAAGATCAAAAATAATTGCTGGTTCTATCTATCCATCCGTGGTGAACTAATTATAGTCTTCGAAGATACCGCATGGAACTCCTCATCGGTGAACAGTACATATAGGAACTTACAGTGAAAGGTTAGAAGGTTAGGGGATAATTCTTTGAATATTATAGGCACGTTTAGACCGTTACTTGTATTCTTATATTCCGTTGAGCTGATGATGGAAGGTACAACTCCTTATCGATCAGGAGTTAGAAGATATCTTGTCCTAGATAGACATACTCGTTGACATCGAGAATTGATTCCTCAGCAGACACTAGAGTGGGCTCTTACCCACTCTACTGTCTGCTTAATAAAAAAAAAAGCAGCCTTAATCATTTTGGCCTGGCCATTTATTATATTTTTATGCCAATATACTTGAGAAAAGTCTAGGCAGATGATGACTAATTACTCTATTCTATTTTAAAACCAATTAGTTTCACAAAATAACACTTCTAACTCTAACAATTAAAATAGAAATAGATTTCCAAATTTTGATGTCGATAAAATAATGAGATTTAGCAGAGCGAATTGGCAATTTGACGCCACTCAAAATCTAAATGGGGAACAATAATTATCACAGGAATTTCAGAGAGAAGAGTTGCGATTGAAAACTCCATTAATATTTAATTTTCAACTATAGGTACTGTCGGTACGAAATCTAGGGATGCTACGAAGCCCCAATTTCGATTTCAGATCAACGTATAAAAAATTCAGAACGTTTTTTCATACAAATTTATATGAAAATACGTTCTCATGGCAGAAAATATCGCCTGTCACAACAGAAAATAAAGTTTCATTGGAATAAAATTGACATAGGTGTTGCTATCTGATTGGTGAATAAAATTCTGAATTATTTGTTTGTGACACATAGGTACAATGTTGTGGTTCATGATGTTATAAAAACCGTACATGTAGTCCAACTATTATATATTAAGCTAAAAAAAAGTTAGTTGCTGAAAATCAGCGCTGTTAACGATATATTCGTCTGAAGGCACAGCATTTTGCTGAGCAACTACCTGTTCTTGCACAGGTACGACGCACGGCTCAAGTGTAAAGCGTGAAAAGCGCGCGCGCGCATGTGTTTAACGTGTGTGCGTGTGGCATTTTTGTGGTATGTTTGTCACAAAAATAGCCAAAAATGCACTCTGCATTTGGCTATTTTGTTTTAAGATGGATAATATTGTACAACTTTATTTAACTTGAATACAGGGCTTTTGGCTACCTTGTAAGTGTGCATTTTTCTTTTTTGTAACTATTTTATATTTCATAATATGCATTTTGTTTGTGCAGAATAAACAATTTTTCTTTCTTTCTATATTAGCAAAAATTTTAGGTATATTAAAAACAATATTTAAATAAACTAAACAATTAACAACTAGCCTAATGTACAAACTAAAGTAAGCAGAAAAGAATGAATAAATGCTAACAAAAGGCATCACGGTTTTTACTTTTCTCCTAAATATTTCTTAATGTTAAACATAAATAAATATTTGTGTTATATTTCATGTTAATAGGAAGGTAGCAACGGTAGGTACTATACATACAGACACAGATAACAACACGTAATTCACTGACATAGGCCTCTCCCATGTTGCGCCACAACATGTATCAAACACAAATTTTAAGAAATTTTGCTTTGCTCTGACTGGGCCTACATTGGCTCTTAGCTTTCGAAAACATCTTGATTTACGTTGTGGAACGCAAATAAATTAATATGAGGACCGCTTATCAGGTTTTTGGGCTTTTGACTATCCGTTACGACTGTCAGAGATCTAACAATAACAGCTGAGTCCTGGCTGACCAGAGGCTGGCTTGAGGCAATGGATTCTAATCCTTAACTTGAATTTAGAGGCACAGAGGAGTCTTGATATGTTATGGATGGTCACCCATCCACAAGCTGACCGACCATCGTAGGTTAACTTTCGATCGACATGTAGGGCTGTTTTTAATTTACGATGAGCTGGTCCACTGTGTTTTAAATGATGCTCGTTTAAATTAATTTAAACATTAATTAGTACAAGATCACGAACAACAAAAATGCTGTTTTTCACTACAAACATTCCGAACAACAAACTTACTCAATTAAAATCGACAGGGTAAATCTGTCTCCACAACCGAAGGCATGCAGTCCCTGCCGTTTCAATTTCCTACAAGCTGATAGCAATCAAGCGAGCCTTGAATCGAAGGCGGTGGGTACATTGGGTACATTGCTCGGCGTCTCGCATTCCCTCACGCGGAGAACGTCTTCATCTTGGCCGTTATTGGAAAATTCCACGCAAAATTATTATACGCCGATGTACAGATGAACTAGGAGAATAGTGTACAGGCAAATAACTGGCAACTATTAACAGCTATCTACAACTATAAAGTTTAAAATGTTTTAGTTTCAAAAGTCGGCAATTTACGATAAACTAATAAAACGTGTCCAGTGTGGCGCCAAACGTAAAGAAAGCATCACCCCATTTCTTCCCGTGGGTGTCGTAAAAGGCGACTAAGGAACAGACTAGAGGATGGGCAGCAGCGTTCTCTGTGCATTCAACCACCATGCTTCGATCGTAATCCCGCCTGCCAAGCGTGGCGACTATGGCAAAACCTCCCAAATTGGAGGAGACCTGTATCCAGCAGTAGACGTCTTACGGATGAAAATAATAAAACGTAAGTTCCGACTTCCGAAACGAAAATTATTTTTCACGTTGTAGTCGCTTTTTGTTGAAGTCTGTTATTTATTTAACAATATTGTGAATGTGCTGGGAAGTCAATCCATTTACTGCGTTAAATCTTTCTTAATTATATTGTATATTAAAACTTTCTAAGTCAAGTCTTTAACTTCACTCTTAAGTGTGTTTCATCATTCAAAGTAAACACTTTTAATCAAGTGTTTAACATGACACTTTTAAGTTCACAAAGCTACTCAAAACTTACCAGTTACAGACTGAAATCACCAATAAGCAGTATCAACCACAAACCACGAGTTTCAATTTTATGTAGTGTGAGTTACTGTCCGAACGAGTTAGTTTTGAGTAGCGTTGACGACAGTCCTTAAGATTATATTAAATAAATATTCGCAGCGCAGTGGAAATATTAATATTTTTGCCTGTATACCAACCTTATTGTTCGACTGTACATCTCCAATACATTCGATTGTTGTGACATACGACAATCTATACAGATTCTAGGCATAAGTTTTGGCGTCCAATTTGTCCCCGACCTTGTTATTGTGACAATGATATTTTATTTGGGTACCCTGTTTTATGGTTCGGTACTCGAATTAGGAATTTCTTATTAACTTTTATCATATCTGTGACAGTAATGTCTGCCTATTATATTGTATCGTTTTTCTTAGAAATATAAACGTGAGTTATTATTAATCTAAATATTTTTCTTAAAAGCTTTTCTTTATTAATTTTTCTTTTAAGTTAAATTATTTTAATTTATTTCTCAAAAACAGGAGACAATAATTCACTTAGAATGAGAAACAGGACACTGGTTCATCATCATCATCATCATTTCAGCTGGAAAATGTCCACTGCTGGATGTGGGCCTCCTCCAATTAATCATAATCGCCACGCTTAGCAGGGCTTACGATCGCAGTATGGTTTTTAAAAATGTATGGAGAAGGCTGCTGCCCATTCTCTAGTCACTCCCTTAGTCACCTATTTTTACACCCATGAGAAGAAACGGGGAGGTGCTATTTATTTATTATTTAGTCTGACTCCATACGGATCAACCACTGGAAAACTGGTTGTATACATATAAAGTTTCCTATGAACAAGTATCGGAATGGTGTGTTTAAAGTAAGAAGTAAATACAATCTATATATTGACATAAGCAGGGCAAAGGCCTACCTTCCCTCTTTCCACACTTTCTGGTCTTCTGCGAAGAAGATTTCAAGCCAGGCAAGTCCCGTTAAGAGCAGTGGTGGCCCAGTGGTATCGGCCCCAACTTACGAGATGTAGGTCGTAGGTTCAAACCCAGGCAGGCGCTTTACTTTGTGTAAATTATTTCATCACCACTGCTCTCAAAACGGTGAAGGAAAACATCGTGAGGAAACCGGCATGTCCTAGAACGAGTCATTCGAAGACATGTGACATCTGCCAACCCGCACTGGGCCCTCTTGTCACTCCCTCTTACCGAGAGGAGGCCTGTGTCCCAGCAGTGGGAAGAATATAAGCTAATGATGATGATAATGAAGTTCCGTTAAGTCGATCACATCCTAGGTTGACAATCAAGACGCCATTCCCAAAAAAAAACCTATGTGCGAGTTCTTATATAGAAAAAGAGGTATCAATAGATACGGTATTTCTTTAAGCGTGGAAAGATTTATGAGACAGAACACGTATTAATTTACGAGCAAAAGGATCGGGGTTAGTAAATGTCGAGTAATGAAATATTCTTGAGCCTGAAAGCATTTAAAGAATAATGCGCGGTTTTTCGTTTCTTTTACAAAAATATCTATATATAACTGATAATGAGGCAGATCTTCTTCAATGCCATCTTAAGGAATTTTATCTAGTTGACATAATTTGATACTATTCAAACCGCTTTTCATTTTCTATGTCACAATATCTTTGGATAATGTAAAATATTTGTACAAATTTTGTATTTTAAAATAGAGATTCAAGCTTTGTTTAGTTGCCAAAAATTTAAATAGTATTTGTATCGAAAGCGTGACACAATGTCACACTATCCATATCTTATCGCTTTGTTATTTATAGCTCTGACATAAAAACGATACCAGATTTTACTGCATTACCATATAATCCAATCCGTTTGATTTTCTTTACCTTGTCGTTTGTATTTTGGACCTTTAACAGCATTTCGTATATAAAGTATAATAGAGAGGGAACTTCTAAATTCAAACACACTTGCAAATAAATGTTATCCTTTTTATATTCATTAATTATTTAAAATAATAACATAATTTAAAACAAACGCTCTTAAAATATTAATAAGTGCAGTTATGTAAAAAAACCGACCAAGTGCGAGTCGGGCTCGCACAAGAGATAAGATAAAACGACAAAAAAACATATTTCTTGTTCAAACAAGAAACGTGTTTAATCATCCTCTAACACCCTTTGATTCTGAACTTTGTTTTGATGGGATATGATGATGACACAAAAAGTTGTTATACTGAGAACTCCTAGAGAAAAAAAAAACTAGAATATCTTAGAACTAGTTATAAAAGTGACTAGCGAAAAACTTAACAGTGCACGAACTAGTTGCAAACGAATATTTGTTCCTTAATTTTAGAAATTCCACTGTACTTGAAATTCAAATCGAAATGCGACAATTATTGTTACAAACAGAAATAGATAATATCTTTTCATAAATAAAATTTGACAAACAAAACTAAAAACATTTCAAGGTAACATAAAGAGGAATATGCAAAACCTCCCTGTTTTAATGTTGAAAATTGTAATAGTGTCATTAGAGTTTCAAATACCACAGTTTTAGTACTTATAGTACCATTATGAATGGTAAATACTTGAAATACCTGAAACATTGTTACCTCTGGTTTCCTACGTAGCGTCCAAACTCGTAATTAAAAAGCTCTAGGGCTTTTATGTCAAAATTTTAAATGGCAGGTCGAGACGTGGCAATTATACTAATTGGCTACGTATACAAAAAGTTGGCGTAATTTTTGTATATGGTGCAGTTTTTTACCTCGATGATTATTTACTATGTCGTCTTTTAATAAAACCGTCTGTTCTTTAATTAACGCGGTATAATGTTATAATTAATCCCAAGATTAATGAATGACTATATATTTTTATTAATTAAAGTGGGTTTTGGATGTCATCATTAAGGTATTTTCAGTAACTGCCCACAGTTTGGGTTTTCCTGTTTGAAAGCAAACTTAAGCAGCTATTTTTGTAGATAATTCTGTATTCTCCCTCTGTCTCTTTGGTCTAGTGGTGACTAGCATAACTGCTAAACATGAGGTCCTGGGTTGGTTTGCCAGGCCGAGCAAAGTATTATACGAGATTTTCCATCTGAAATTTATTTATTTGCTCAGTTTGGAATTGTGTCTGGTTGATGGCAATAGGCTCGCCCCCTATTACTCAGGACTTAAATATAACTGGCAAAATGTTATATTTAATAGTTACATCTCTGGCTAATTCTTCGTGAATTACAGGCGTGATATTTTGTTATGTTTAAATTTTGACAAACTGTGTTATTAAATTTCTTGATACGCAGTTATTTTAATCTAGTTTTTGGATACTCTACACTCTATTTATTTACAAAAAGCCGTAAACAAACACCAACCAAAAATTTGAAGACATGTGATATCTACCAACCCGCACTGGGCCCGCGTGGTGGATTATGGCCCACACCCTCTCACTGAGAGGAGGCCTGTGTACCAGCAGTGGAAACGTTATAATCTGATGATGATGATAAACAAACATTCACTTACAACATAGAAATGTCTTTTTCATGATTATATTAGATACCAATATATGTTATATTATAATTATATCTATAAACCCTCTTGGTAACGTCATCATAAAATAACTATAAATCAAGTAAACTATACAAATAATTTTAGCGTCTAGTTTGTATACGTCATAACTCAGTATCGCACTCTTGATAGAATTTTACGATGTTTATATTTTAGGCGGCCTTCATACATATTTCGGTTTCCTAGATTCAGCCTGATTCCTCCATACAGTTGTAATGCAATTAGGTTTGCTATTATGTTTGTGGAATTTTCCATCCATCCATCTATTCATGGTGCATACGTGCATGCATTTGTACGTATCAAGTGACACTATGTGTCTCCATAGTGCTACTAAACAAAGGATGATGTTATACCGACTGGCCTGATAGTCTAGTGGTTAGTGACCATGACTGCTAAGACGGAGGTCGTGGGATCCATTCCAACCCAGGACAAATCATTGTGTTATGAGCACAATTAAACGTCCTCTGTCTGGGTGTAATTTATCTATAATATGTATGTATTTAGAAATATATAAGTATATTTATCAGTTGTCTGGTTGCCATAGTACAGGCTCTGCCTAGTATGGGAACAGATAACGATGTGTTGGTTGCCCTAAGATATTATTATTTATTTATACCATCACGCCTTCTTTCCCCAAAACATTTAATTCGGCAGAGGTGAATTTATAGTTCACCCATATGTCGCCATTTATGTTGAAGTCCCATGTAACAGGGGGCGAATCATTTTCAACAACCTGGCACAAATTCAGACTAGGAGCTGCTACTGCGAAATTCTAGATTAAAAGACACAATCCCTTTTGCCAGCGGCTTTGCCCGCGTCTTATACCTATATTTGAACCTTCCCATTTTTTTTATTTTTTTTTAGATGGGAAATCATCAAATGACTTCTCCCGCTCTGGGTGGAGCGGGAGGGCGTGTGAGACTTTTACTGACTAAAACCCACCCGTGTTCCTTCAGTTGCCCATGTGCCAGGGTCACGGTATCTCTTTCGAACAATCTCGCGACCCTGACAGGCATCGGTCCTAGCAGACCCCTTCAGTGCTGCTGACATCTCTTTGAGGCGCGCGTGGGACACTACGCGCCGTCGACCCGAGCCTGGTCTTTACCGGGCGGCGAGCTACCCGTTGCTCGCCACCCGCAAACTCGCGCCAACGCTGGCCGGGAGTCCGCTATCGACTCCCGACGCCCGGGGCGTCTCCTCTTGCGGCGGCTAGGGACGTGAGGGCGCAGGGACTGCCACTCCCTCACGCGCCCCGCCTCCTCCTTAGCGAGCATTACTGCTTCACAGAAGGAGGTGACGGCTTCCCATGCCCTCTCGCTCCGTACCATGGCTCGCACCAGAGCCGGACCGGAACCTTGCCCTTGAATCACTCTATCCATTTAAAAAAATCGCATCAAAATGCGTTGCGTAATTTTAAAGATCTAAGCATACATAGGGACAGACTGCGGGAAGCGACTTTGCTTTATACTATGTAGTGATAGCCGTACCAAAAGTTACCACTAATATTTGCCAGTAGTGTGTACCGCACCTTAACTACAATGTAAGAAAGTGTATACGTAAAGGATAGTCAGTCCACAATTATTTTACCTATGAGTTACTGTGATCTCTATCGCGGTTGCAATAACTGTTACTGCCACTGAGTCTATCAAATTCTATCATCAAATTCACAATGATCTTTATTTTTGTTTAAATAAGGTCGCTATTGGGTTGCTGGATTCAGAGGAGGTAAAATAACTGTAAACAGGCAGGTAGGTTTTTTGCATTTTTCAAACTTTTTCTTCTTAGCGTGTCGATAGCAATCTTAATACAGTTAGCCCAGAATTTGGCTACGAGCTTAGCATTTACGGTAGCGTCTATCAACTCCTGTAACATGCAAACAACAGGACACGGTGGACAAGATATCTAGTGCCTCATCGTTTGTGGGACAGCACCACATTTACACTCCAGAGCGAAGTCATCTGTGAATCTCCATCTGAATAGGTTTTCTTTACTTCGGCCTACCTAAGTACGGAGTCTATTTAAAGACTACCAGGAAAGCCAAGGTAACTCGTGTCCAGGTGCGAGATTTTCAGGAGGTGGAACGAATGAGTTAGGTAGGGCAGCGCCATGTTGCCAATTCTAGATTGAAAGACACAATCGGTTTTGGCATGACCCGTATATCAAAGCTCAAAGGACCTCATGCTCAACAGTAGCGCCACAAAACCAACGAGATACCCTACACCGTTTATTGAAAACAGCCGTAACGAAAATTACCACTAATATTTGGCAGAAGTGTGTAGCGCACTTTACCTACAATGTAAGAAAGTAATATACGTAAAGGATAGTCATTCTACAATTATTTTACCTAAGAGTAAATTATTATCAACATCACTGTGATCTCTATCGCAGTTGCAATAAGGTTGCTACCATTGATAAGTCTGAAAAATTCACAATCGTTTTTATGTATGTAATTATAAGGTTGCTATTGGGCTGCTGGTGTCGGAGGTAAAATACCTCTGAACTTACTGTAGTGGTGCTAGTTTTTGCTCTTCTGCTCGGTTTTATGTAATTTTACATACTTACTGAAGTTAAAAGCATTATTTTGAAGACAAAGATTTCAAGATTTAGACAAAAGGCTATATGAGTAAGGCTGACCTCCGTCGCGAGATTGCTCGAAAGAGATACCGTGACCCTGGCACATGGGCAACTGAAGGAACACGGGTGGGTTTTAGTCAGTAAAAGTCTGACACGCCCTCCCGCTCCGCCCAGAGCGGGAGAAGTCATTTGATGATATCCCATCCAGGAAAAAAAAGGCTGATCTTTGTGAAATATTCCCGATCCAAGACATTATGATCATATTTAATATGGAACAACATATATTATACTGTATTCATTACTGTTTTTACACATTTAATCTAAAAATATTTATCGTATGAAAAGTTAGGACCACTAAAATTCGACTTTAAATTCAATTTCATTTTAGTAACTATAAACTTTAGTTTGATCAGAGTTTTATACGAGCCGGTTCAGGATTCGTAGCTGTGTGCTACGCGCTACGTATGTCGTAGCCAGCTTGCTATGGCGTAGCAGCCGTATACTGGCGTAGCTACCAGACTTTGTAGCACAAAGTTTATTTTGAAAGCAAGTTTTAATAACACTTTGTTTTACTATGAGATAAAGTGGAATACTTTAGGAAAGTAAATAGATTTCTAACACTACAATTTACCTGAAAAGGTAATTTTAGGTTAAGGTTAATTTAGCTGCAAAATGCATTTAAAGTAAATTGAGTAAATCTTTCTGAAATTATTATGGTGTCAATTATTTTTCATTTACTAAGGTATCTGTAATATAAGAATATTCAAAAATAATATTGTGGGACACTTGAGTTCTTCATACTTTGGATTTTTTTTGCCTTGATATACATACGAATGTCATTATTTGATGGTTTTCGATTTACCCTCATTAATCAAGCTTTTTGAAAATCGAATAGCTTTCATATAGCTAACATTGCGTAGCTGAAACAAAAATCCAATCCTTGTTTATATTATTAGTGAAAAAATTAAAGGGGCTCGTGGCCATGTGATAACAGCCGCACGGGTCGGTCAAAGGTATAGTTAAGGTTGGCGCGGTCGGTGCGTGCATGGATGACCATCCACCCAGAAAATATCGAGTCTCTTTAAGTGCTTCAGAAACCACGCTAATCTGTTGGTTGCGGCTGACATACGTAGATCTTTGACAGCAGGTATCAGGTACATCTTATTTGTTTTAGAAATCTTTAAAGCCTTATTTATACACAGCTAGCAATATGAATTAGCTATCATCTTAATATATATAAATTACGCGTCACGTTGGTTGTCCGGGATGGACTCCTAAACTACTTAACTGACTTTAATAAAATTTGCACACCGTGTGCAGTTTCATCCAACTTGAAACATAGGATAGCTTATATCTCAATTTACAGTCGCAATATTATTTTATTGAAAATTATTTGTTTATTATTTGACAGTCACAATTATCTGTTAGCTCCAAAGGATTTGAGCAAAATTTGACGCGGACGAAGTCGGGGACAGAAGCTAGTAAATGAAGTATTTTAAATAGCGAATAAGACGTAGGTTGCTATGTATGCTAGCAAAGTAAATGATGTTACTTCTTATTTATTTTAAGCAAACTTATTCCACCAACTTTACGTATCGTGACCCCACCGTACCTCGAAAAGAATATTAAGGCACGGGTCCCAGCTAGCCATGGTACGGAGCGAGTGGGCATGGGAAGCCGTCACCTCCTTCTGCGAAGCAGTAATGCTCGCGAAGAAGGAGGCGGGGCGCGTGAGGGAGTGGCAGTCTCTGCGCCCTCGCGTCCCTAGCCGCCGCAGGAGGAGACGCCCCGGGCGTCGGGAGTCGATAACTGACTCCCGGCCACCGTAGGCGCGAACTTGCGGGCGATGAGCAATGGGTAGCTCGCCGCCCGGTAAGGACCAAGCTCGGGTCGACGGCGCGTAGTGTTCCACGCGCGCCTCAAAGAGATGTCAGCAACACTGAAGGGGTCTGCTAGGGCCGATGCCTGCCAGGGTCGCGAGATTGTTCGAAAGAGATACCGTGACCCTGGCACATGGGTAACTGAAGGAACACGGGTGGGTTTTAGTCAGTAAAAGTCTGACATGCCCTCCCGCTCCGCCCAGAGCGGGAGAAGTCATTTGATGATTTCCCATCCAAAAAAAAATAAAAAATAACGGGTCCCAGCTGTTCTTCGTAGATTTTTGTGCAGTCATTACGGGTTGACGGGAGCCCAAAACACTAATAACCAGTCTTACCCCACTTGGTTGTGGAGGTAAACTAGGCAGTCGCTGTTAAATACTGGTATTCAATTGCATCCGTTTATTTCGAATTTTGACCCTAAAATAATCGGGAAAAAGCTACTCAAAAGATAAAAATCAATCAAATCAAATAGTGTTGTTGAGTTTTTCTTTTAGAAATTTCTCAGTAGCAGCCCGGAGTCTGGATTTCTACCTAGTTGATTGCAATATCGTGTGGTGCCGGGGTACCGTGTGGTGCCGGACGTAAATATTAACACCACCCCATTTCTTCCTGTGGGTGTCGTAAAAGGCGACTAAGGAACTTACTAGAGAATGGGCAGCAGCGTTCTCTATGCATTTTACCACCATACTGCGATCGCCAACCCGCCTGCCAAGCGTGGCGATTATGGCAAAGCTCCGCAAATTGGGGGAGGCCTAAGTCCAGCAGTGGACGTCTTACGGCTGAAATGATGAATGATGATGATGATTGCAATAGGCTCGCACCCTATTAGTTGGGACTTAAACATAACTGGCGACAACTGGGTGTACCTACTAAATGAAAACTTTTGACTTACCCTTTGCGGAAACAAGGTCTAAAATATAACTAGTTTCTGGAATCGTGGGTCTATAAATAGTTTTCGGCGTAGGCGTTCCAATAGCATGCAAATTTTCTAACTACTATCCCTTTTCAGTATTACATTGTAACGACTACACTCCCGATTATTTAGTTGTTAGTTCAATTAAATACTACTGAAGACTGTTTCTAACAAAGTTAATTGAAAATTTGTTGCAAAATTATCACGATAATGTTTTGGGAGGTTGTAAGTTTTAATTATATTAGTTTTAGATTAGCATTCAATTAACGAATTGAGATTAGGTACAAGTAGTTGCTATATACACGGTTAAATTAAATAAACTGCAATACTTTAACAACCTTGGCGTCTAGATGACGATTTTTTTTTCTATTCTTTCAAATTTGTTCGAGACTTTTAATGGTACTGTAACAAGTACATTAAGGCAACTAAATGACTGAAAATCTATAGTTTTTAGAAATTCGTAAAATTCCCCAAGTTCCACGAAATATTACAAAAATTTGCACAGATAGTGTGAGGCCTCTCCACGTCGAGCGAAAATATCTTTGAAGCACTCTAGGTAATTTTGGTGCACCGCATATTTTATTTTAATACTAGCTGGTACCCGGAGGGCCGCCTGCGTGTATATCGGAAATTATCCTTCAGGAACGTGCCACCAAGACAAATATCCTGTGTTACTCCTTATTCCATTAGCTATCTTCCAGTGGAAGTCCTATCAAAATCGGTCCAGCTCTTTTGGAGATAAGCTGCATCAAACAGACAGACAGTCATAAATATTACACATTGTAAGTACCGTGTACACTTTAATATAGTAAAAGCCATTTAGTAAAGGCCTATTATTTTACAGTACAAAGAGACACTTAAATTTTATTGGTTTGTTTAAATAAAAATAGATTTGTACTCTCTTAAACTTTTTTTTTACAACTATTCCCTGTAGCAATGGCGTTATCTTATTACTAAAACAGCTGCTCGACAATAAATATCCTTTATTAATTCCTGAGAAAATGTTTCTGTGTTCAGCTTAGAGATTAATAAACGATGCTCAGGTATATCTCTGTCTATGCTCTCGCAAACTTTTCTTCCAGCAAAAAGCACTGTTACTTCCCTGCTCATTGTTTCAATAGCGTAATCTCATTACTAAAACAGTCTCGCTACTCGCAAATAAATATTCTTTATTAATTCTTGAGATAATATTTCTGTGTCTAGCTTAGAAAATAAAAAATGATGCTCAGGTATACCTCGGTGTGTACACTCTCAAACCTTTGTTCCAGCAAGAAGCACCCTCCTGAATATCCTTTATTAATTCCTGAGATAATATTTCTGTGTCCATCTTAGAGATAAATAAACGAGGCTCATCTGTGTCTCGCCACATGGGACAAGAGTAGTTGAGGAAAAATACTTATTCTCACTCAAGAGTTATTAGTTCTACGGATAAAAGAAAACTTGCAGAATGTGGATATGGTTTTATAACGTTTTATGTGCAAGAAATTAACGCTTTTGTAACAGTTGTTTAACCATTGCATGTTAATTATTTCAGACATTGAAATTCCTGTTTTCCGTCTCAATAAGTTATGTCTGTTCAAGATTAACTTAGAATGTTCATACACACACGAGCTAAACGCACACAAACAATCACCATTACACACATATTCACACAACATTCACCAAAAAGTCTCAAATATGACGAAGGCAGAGGCAGGCGCGGCAGTCTTCGTCGACCCAGCTTACTTGTTCTACCAAAGACACGTACATAATATTCTTTATAAAAAACATCTTTAAAGAAGCAAAATTTTATATTAACCATTCTACTTATAAATGTAAGCTTTTTAAGCGATTAAAATCTAAGCTACTAAATTAAGTCTTTTAAAATAGACTCCGGACTCAGGTAGGCCGAAGTAAAGAAAACCTGCTAAGGTGGAGATTCACAGATGACTTCGCCCTGGAGTGGAAATATGTTGCTGTCCCACAAACAATGGGGCACTTGATATCTTGTCCAGCGTGTCCTGTTGTTTGCACGCTACAGGAGAAGATGGACGCTACTGAAAGTGTCAAGCTCGTAGCCAAATTCTGGGCTTAGTATATTCAGATTGCTATCGACATGCTAAGGAAAGAATTACATAATTGACAACAGTCATTAACAATGTTACTAGTCTACTAGTTGAGAATAAACCCGTTGCACGTGTTATGTGAATAATTTTATTACATACTAGCTTCCGCTCGCGACTTCGTCCGCGTCAAATTGTTGCTCGCCTGACCCTTCCCGTTGCATCAAATTGCCTGCCAGTTTTCGACCATTTTTAGTTGCTGCTCCGCAGCTTTTAGTTGTAGCGTAATGTTATATAGCTATATAGCACCTTTCTCAATAAATAGGCTACCAAACACAAAAAGAATTTTCAATTCGGACCAGTAGTTCTTGAGATTAGCGCGTTCAATCAAACAAACATACAAACAAACTCTTCAGCTTTATAATATTATAGTATAGATGTTATCGTATCATGTGATTCTTTTGTCGTTTTGAGAATCTATACTAATATTATAAAGCTGAAGGGTTTGTTTGTTTGGTTAAATGCGGTAATCTCAGGAACTACTGGTCCGATTGGAAAAAATATTTTTGTGTTGGGTAGCCTATTTAGGAAGGCTATAGACTATATAACATCACGTTACGATCAAAAGGAGCGGAGCAGCAACGAAAAATGGATGAAAACTGGCAGGCAATTCGATGCGAAGGGAAGGGTCAGGGCAACAAAAATTTGACGCGGACGAAGTCGCGGGCAGCAGCTATATAGTATATACAGAAAAGTAAACACACCCTACTTTGGTTCTGCAAGGTGTCAAACCCGCAACCACTACGACTTTCAACTCACCAGACACTTCCGCGTTCACTTTATAGTTATTACCCTGTATAACATTGGACATAAAACATGGCTCCCGCAGGATTTAGCTACAAAAGCACTTTTATTAGATAAGTACAGCGCTGAAAGGTAGTAGTTCTCGGATTAACTTCGCTGAAACTGGCGGTTGACCACTTTTCAACCTTATTTCTAATGGTATAAAGGCGAAAAACTGTTAAAGTAGTTCGCGGATGGGACGTGAGCAGCAAAAGATGAAGTCAAAGACGTTGCATCGATATCCCGAAGGAGTTTAGTTATGCAAACTTGAGTCTTTGAGTTTGACCGTTATAGAGGAATTTATCTTTGGTGTTAGAATAAGTTTACTGTGGGAAGTGCCTTTTTAGTAAGTCTATATACATAGTCCTCCAGACCGTACTTCGGTCATGGCAGCCAATCTCAACGGAGGCAAGCCTTCAGTACAGGAAATATTATAGTGCACATATGTGAGCGCAAACATAGGTACACTCTCTTTCCTCACCACTGGGTTGGTACACAATACGACTATCTAGCGCAGGATCAACGGTTTAACGTGCTTTCCGAAGAACGTGGGCATCGCACAGCCAACTTTCAAATTTCAGGATGTTAGACATTTTCAGTGGGACCCAATAACACTTTGCCCGACCTGATTATTGAACCCAGCCCCCCTAGCCAAGTTACAACCGTTTCGTGTCAAATTCCATTCTCCAATCGGTAACGCCTCGGTGTCAGCAATTGTAGAAAACGATAAGTTGGTAGCCATGTTGACGCGCCTGAGTCGGCCGCTCGTTCTACAAAGTCTTTAGAAAAACGACACATTATAACAAAGGATTTAGCGTTGAACATTGTAGAATCGATAAAAAAATCATTCTATCATTTTGAACGATGTGATCTTGGCTACGAATTTTCTATTCGATTGTTCTATCCACGTGACTTAACGTTGAGCGACTTGCGTTAACGATTGCAGATTATCAACTTGGCTAGGGTGCTGGTCTCCGCGCATAGCAGCAGCGCTTGCGACCTTGAGACCAACAGGGTAGTTCACTCAAAGACATGCCCTAAAAAAATTAAACAATGGCTCGATTTTTGAAGTCCTTGAAAAGTTATTGATTCGACAAAAAACGACGAAATGAGTACGCAGAAAATCACTACATCAGTATCGCAATTGGATGCTTTGTTGTGAGTACTGTGGAAACGGGACATAAACTCCGCATGCTTAAAATCCCTTAATACTGAGAGCCCGCAAAAGGACCTTTATACCGGAATCTAAAAATAAAACAATATTTTATAAAGGAATATAGATAATTATTCTTAGAAAATTTTCTACGAATCTTATTTTTCACTTTTTTCTCCAGCCTGTCAGCCCGATTTCCATAAATTGTTTTATTCTCTATTTTAGTTTGACAGTTCGAATGTATATTATTCAAGTAGCCGTATAACCAGCCTATACAATCGTAAGGTTGTCTCATGCAAACAACCTTTATAAATATATCAAAGGAGAGCGATCTCTATAATAGTTGCATTCGCAACAAAAGATTTAAATAGCCAGAGACGGTGGGATAAAATTCAATTCTGAAAGTTTTAAGCAACTCGTTAAATACCGTTCTTATCACAGTAGCACCAAAAACCGACACTCCAATACCTTTAGAAATTATACCCAGTAGACCATACAATCACACGACATGCAAATAAAACATTTAAACGAAATTATATTTGCTCTAATAAGAATTCCTCTAGTTCTGAGCAGCGGAATGTCAACCACAGTGTGACGTCAGAAGTATTCGCAACGCGTTTTTATACAAGGAACGTGGTCAGAATAACGAACATTTCTGTCTATCGGTATTCTTTTTTTATACATCTGAAGTCTGAATGTCGCCAATCTTTCGGCAAATGCAATTTGGAGGGTACACTTTGAAAATAAAAGACTTTTCTGCTTTGTGTGAAAGGCAGCGAAGAGAAACGTGATTTATTATGATTTTGTTATATTTTGAACAAAATTACGTTGCTTATTTTTTTCGTTCGGTGTCTCTTTCGACGTAAATATTTGAATCGCTAGATGATTCAACAGATTTCTTGGTATTTATTATCAGAAAGATTCCTTGAAAACGTCATCATCATAATCAGCCGACAATATGCCCGCTGGTGGGACACAGGCCTCCACTTGGTAAGAGGAAGTGTGCCGTAATCCACCACGCGGGCCCAGCGCGGGTTGGTAGATGTCTCGTGTCTTCGAATTTTTACTTCTAGGATATACCGGTTCTCACGATGTTTTCTTTCACCGATTTTGTGAGCAGTAGTGATGAAATAATTTACACAGAGTAAAACGTAGTTACTCAATTATGCAAATAGAAATGTAATTATAACAGTTTTCTCAGAAATTAATTTAAATTGGTCATTTAGCTATGAAAATTCAGAGATACTTCGCAATCAAATTTACTTCTTTAGAACACAGAGAAAGAGAAAAGTATTAACAAAAACACCGGAGTGCGCTTTTATTTATAATGATAAATGATTTTAATTCTGTAAGTAGGCTAGTACAAACACTTTTACAAGTCAATAATATTTTTTTGAGCTAGATGAGGTCGGCGTTTCCTATCTGACTACTCTGAGGAGAAAAGCCGAAACAAACTCAGAGGTCACAGTCTCTTTTAAAGACCAGCACTGCGTCTGTTTCATAATTAAACTTATGTTTTAATATGAAACTAGGAACCAGCACGAGTCTCACGTTCTAATTTATAAAATTAGCCTTTATACAGTTACCTTTGACCTGCTACACTGTTAAGGACCGGTCTCACTTGCGGCAGGTAAGGAATCAAATGAGCGAGGAGTTACGAGTTAATCAAGAGTTATTGTTGAGTTATTGCTAGCAGTGTGATGTACAGAGAAAAGGTATTGGTGATGACATGAATCAGCTAGAAGTCATGGTAAAAATATTTAATTCGCATTTGTATTTTGCACAGTAAAACCAGAAAGTTATAAAATCTTCTAACTTCTTAGATCAGGGCTGTCCAAGCTACATACCTTCGCGGGCTAGTTAAATTTACTACAAAAGCTGGAGGGCCGCAGAAACAAATATTTTCAGTTTTCAAGTAAAAAAAAAATACAGGGTAACCATTTTTTTATACGTTTATTGGTTCTTAATTAATTAATTTATGTAATAATAGTAATCCAGACACCGGCCCGCGGGCCGCATGCAGCCCTGTTAGATTATCAGCAATCTATTGACGCATATCTACTGTATTGAACTTATTTTGATCAGTCACTTGAGTTGAACCATTTTTTTACATAAAACAGTAGTGTTTTTTTAAGCATTCACACTTTGGTTACTTGTTGTGCACATAATGACAAAGTTTTAGACAATGGACCTAACTTAGGACATAGTATACTTTTATCCCGTTAGTAAGTTCCCATGGAATAATTTTCAACCTACACGTGGCAGGAGCCGCGGGCAAAAGCAAAATAAAAGTATTATTTAAACACTTATCTCAGTTAATTTTGAGTTACGTAAATTAAGTATTTACCTATAACATAATTTATCCTCATCCAGTTTCTTTTGTTTAAAGATTCTTTGTATTACAACATACATAACAGCTGTCTCTCATACTTTTATTTGTAACAACGTAACGCTTTATGGCACATAAAAGATATGAAAGTTAACACTCAGTTTAAAGTAAACCGACCTATTTCAAATGAGCCGTAAAACAGTAGTAAATGTTGAAGATTAAAACAATAAAATGTTCTGCTAATCTACGTCGCTTTAGCTTTTTAGCGGAGCGCTAAGTTTTAACTTTAGTTTAAGTGCAAAAGCTCTAAACTTTGATGTTAGTAAACGTATGTAAGTGCTGAAAGAGGTAAGTAACCAAGATCGTCGGTTATAGTTGAAGTTTAATAAGAAACTGATGGATGTTGTTGAATAAAATAAAATAAAATTCATAGAAAACAAACAGTTGATTTATCAAGTTAAATTTCATCCGAAAACAACTATCGGCTTCTTAGTAAACCTCAATTATATCTGATGAGCCTGGTTTCTCATCTTTTTGGTGACTGTACACACCTACGTACGAAATATGTTGAATGTTTTTCAGTTTTCCTGAAAAAAAAAACTGTTTACCAGGGATTGTTCACGGTTTTTTTTTTCTTAAAACCAAATTGTCAGCAAATGTGACAAAATAAATGTGATAAAACTTACCTTCAGTAAAATCAACTTGTGTGGCTACTGAAAAACTTTTGTTGGAATTTTGTATATTAATTTAAAGTAAAATCAGTGTCACATTTCTTTTTATTTTCCCTTTACTGAATGGAAATGGTTAAGGCAACCGTATCAAAGGTTTTTTTAACATCACTACTGTGCAAAGATACTGGGTTTCCTTAATCCACGGGTCGTACAAAGCTTTTTGGGTTTATCCATTAGAAAAATAGTAGCATCACTTTTACTTACCCCTTTGTAGAAGACATGAGTGTTATTTTGCTACATATAACATAAAATGTTACAAAAACTTGTCCAATCCGCAAAACTTTACAAGAAAAAAAATAAAACATTAAAAAAAAATATCTCCCCATTTTTATTTAGTCGCGAATTTTGAATTTTTACCACACATTAAACACGGGCGGCCGTCTCGTTGTAGGTGTCTACAAATCAGAACGTATTACCTCCATTGAAAATTAGTCAATTTTAATGAATATTTATATTATATTATTTTTTTTTATTATTTTTTTATTTATATATATTTTTTTTTATGTTTTATGTTTTTAGTGTTTTAACACCACCCCATTTCTTCCCGTGGGTGTCGTAAAAGGCGACTAAGGGACTTACTAGAGAATGGGCAGCAGCGTTCTCTATGCATTTTACCACCATACTGCGATCGCCAACCCGCCTGCCAAGCGTGGCGATTATGGCAAAGCCCCCCAAATTGGGGGAGGCCTAAGTCCAGCAGTGGATGTCTTACGGCTGAAATGATGATGATGATGAATGAATTATGGTACTAAAAACGTGATAAGGTTTTTTCATAAATTTTTCGTAATGAGGTAAATAATTGCAGTACCTTTGCGCCTCTTTCGGATCGGAAAAGTGTTTGTTGCACGTTATATAATCAGGATATTTTTCTATTTCATTTTTGCTCATATTACAACTAATTACTGCACTTATTGATGATACTAAAGTTCCGAGCAATTTCACTTTTATTTGTTTTTTAAACCTTCATTTCTACTTTGTGGACTGCGTTATGGGTTTTATTATTACTTAAATTATTTTTATGTTAATTTAAGTTTATAGTTCTTATAATTTAACTGTCTGCTATTTCTTTTCACAAAAATAAAATGTAATTTGGTGAAACGTAACATTTTTTGACATCAATTATTCCTTTTTTATCCAGACCTTTTACAAACTAACAACTATAAAGAAAAAGAAGTAATTTGTCATTTAATTTTTCTACAGTCAAATTGACAGCACATTCACGGTCCTTCAACGACCCGTTAACTTCAGTTGACACTCAGAACTGCCAGAAAATATCAAGCACAGTTTTCTTTTCATTACGAAGCGTAGAAATTATTTTTTTAATTAAAAATAGAGCTTAAAATGTAGAACTCCAAAATGTCGTTCCAAGAGATCGTTGTAATGTTGAAAAGTGAAAATAACTTTAAGCGGTGGATTCGCCATATTTGAAATGTTTTGTGATTTGCCTATCTATTTTGTAACTCTTTTACCTAGTACGGAAACTGCTAAGTAAACATCTATACTAATATTATAAAGCTGAAGAGTTTGTTTGTTTGTTTGTGTGATTGAACGCGCTAATCTCAGGAACTACTGGTCCGAATTGAAAAATATTTTTGTGTTGGGTAGCCCATTTATCGAGAAAGGATATAGGCTATATAACATCACGCTACAACAAAGAGGACTGGAGCAGTAATGAAAAATGTTGCAAAGATGGGAAGGGTCGGGGGCACAAGATATTTAACGCGGACGAAGTCGCGGGCAGAAGCTAGTTATTAAATAATAATAACAAGCCTCTTCCCAAGTAAGTCGAGGTCGGCTTTCAGTCTAACTGGATGAAGATCTATGCTAGTATTTTACATAGAGCGGCTGACTATCTTACTTCCATTAACTGGCCTGTTAGTCTAGTGGTTAGTGACCCTGACTGCTAAGACTGAGGTCGTGGGTTCGATTCCCACCCAGGACAAATCTTTGTGTGATGAGCACGATCATTTGTTCTGTGTCTGGGTGTAATTTATCTATTATATGTATGTATTTAGAAATATATAAGTATGTTTATCACAGATGTCTGGTTTCCATAGTACAGGCTCTACCTAGTTTGGGATCAGATAACGGTGTGTTGGTTGTCCTAAGATATTTATTATTATTAACGAATAACTGGGTAACATCATACCATTTGGTATGGCTGGTTGTCAGACTGTCAAAGTTCTATGAATGAGAAACCGGGACCAAAGGCTTAACGTGCTTTCCGAAGCATTACGGGTCTCGAAATATTCTAGACTAGCTTTTGCCAGCGGCTTCGCCCACGTGGAGGTTGGAAATTATCCCGCGGGAACATACTACCGGGATAAAAAGTACCCTATGTGTTATTCCAGGTTATAAACTATCTTTGTGCCAAATTTCATCTAAATAGGGTGAGTAGTTTTTGCGTGAAAGAGGAACAAACATCCATACATCTATACATCCATACATACAAACTTTCGCGTTTATAATATTAGTAGGATAGTTATAACGCACCGGCCGCGCCAAGCTTAACTTAACCTTTAACCGAACTGTGCGGCTGTTATCACATAGCCAAGAGCCCCTCTTTATTCATAATTTCAGCCGTAAGACGTCCACTGCTGGACTTAGGCGTCCCCCAATTTGCAAAGAACGCTGCTGCCCATTCTCTAGTAAGTCCCTTAGTCGCCTTTTACGACACCCACGGGAAGAAATGGGGTGGTGTTATTCTTTACGTCCGGCACCACCTCTTTATTATTAACTAAAATGTAAACAAGGCTTCGTTTTTTTGTTTTTTTTTTGTTTCAGCTACACAATGTAAGCTATTAAAAGATTTTTTTACTATTAAGTAAGCCAGATAAATGAGGGTAAAATTGAAAACCATCAAATATTGTGAATCGAAAATCTAGGCTAAAAGTCTCCAAAGTATCTATGAAGAAATATACTCAAGCTTCCTCATGTTCCTGTTTTATACCCTTATTTAACAGATAAAAAGTAAATAAAAAATAATTAAAATCTTAACAACGTCAGAAGTACTACTAACACTACTACTTACTTCTTTAGTACTTTTGATGCACTTTTCCGTTAAATTAACCTTAAACTAAAATTAAAATAACCCTTAAAGCTAAATAATGTGTTAGAAGTCTGTTTACTTTCCTAAACTGTTCCACTTTATCTCATAGTACAACAAACTGTTATTAAAACTTGCTTTCAAATAAACTTTGTGCTACTAAGTCTGGCAGCTACGCCAGTCTGCGGCCTCTACGCCGTAGCAAGCTGGCTACGACATACGTAGCGCGTAGCACACAGCTACGAATTTCTAACCGGCTCGTATAAAACCCTGATCAAACTAAGGTTTATAGTTACTAAAATGAAAATGAATTTCAAGTTGAATTTTAGTGGCACTAACTTTTCATACGATAAATATTTTTAGACTAAATGTTTGTTCTTCGTGTGTCAAAGTTAAAGTATTGAATACAGTTAAATATGATGAATAAATATATATGTTGGTAAATATCATCACTATGTCATGCATAGGGAGCATTCCTCGAAAGTCAAACTAAGTTGCTTATATTTGGAAATATTTGTTTAAAAACATACTCTAACTTCAGTATCCTTAAGTATGAAACAAAACAGCAGACGAGTTATGAAATAATGCTTGACAATAAAGGAGCACCACAACAGTCCGTTCAGAGTTATTTTACCTCTGACACCAGCAACCCAATAGTAAAAAAATAAAGATCATTGTGAATTTGACAGACTTGTCAATGGCAGCAACCCAACAGCAACCTTATTGCAACCGCGATAAAGATCACAATGATTTTTACAATGATCCAAATTCAGAGGTCAAATAACTGTTATCAAACTTTACTTTGTGATACCGTTATGTATTATTATACTTCGCTTTCTTACATTGTAGGTAAGGCGTGCTACACTTTACTGGCAAACATAAGTGCCGACATTCGTTGCCGCTATTCTGGTGTATTACCATGTAAGCTACCTCGTCGGTTTAGTGGCGCTACTGTTGAATGAGGTCCTAGGTTCAATATCGGGGTCAGGAAAAGTTATTGGATCTTTCCATCTCGAATTTCGCATTATAGCCCGGAGTCTGGATTCGTGGGGCGGTTGATGACAATAATGTCGCCCCCTGCTACATGGGACTTCCTCATAACTGGCAACTTCATCATAACTATAGATACACCGCTGCCCAACCCTCTACCCCTTTGGGAAAATAAGACGTGTTGTTATTTTGTCTATTTTCTATGTTAGTGGGTTTAGTTTCCGCATTTAGAGCTTCAAGTGGACCATACTAGATACGATACGAGGATCGTCTAGAGGACACGGTGGAGCTTACGGTGGAGGTGTGCCCTGCCTGGGCGGAGCATCGCCGTGTCCTCGTGGAGGCGATCGGCGGCGGCGACCTCTCGCGTCCGGCCCTGGTGCGAGCCATGGTACGGAGCGAGAGGGCATGGGAAGCCGTCACCTCCTTCTGCGAAGCAGTAATGCTCGCGAAGGAGGAGGCGGGGCGCGTGAGGGAGTGGCAGTCTCTGCGCCCTCACGTCCCTAGCCGCCGCAGGAGGATACGCCCCGGGCACCGGGAGTCGATTGCGGACTCCCGGCCACCGTAGGCGCGAGCTTGCGGGTGGCGAGCAATGGGTAGCTCGCCGCCCGGTAAGGACCAAGCTCGTGTCGACGGCGCGTAGTGTTACACGCGCGCCTCAAAGAGATGTCAGCAGTACTGAAGGGGTCTGCTAGGACCGATGCCTGCCGGGGTCGCGAGATTGTTCGAAAGAGATACCGTGACCCTGGCACATGGGCAACTGAAGGAACACGGGTGGGTTTTAGTCAGTATAAGTCTGACACGCCCTCCCGCTCCGCCCAGAGCGGGAGAAGTCATTTGATGATTTCCCATCCAAAAAAAAGAGAAAAAAAGTGGACCATACTGCGTGGGCCCTGGCGGCCGCCGGTGGTTATTCCAAGCAGGTGTTGTTATTTTAAGTTGCAAACATAATGTAAAATAACATCAGGCTTTGTTTTGTAGTACAGTAGAGCGTCGATTATCCGAACGTCGATCAACCGAACGACCGCTTATCCGAACTACTACGCCCACCCGACTCGCGCGTGCTTTCCTCCTCCCGCGCTACAATACACGCGAAATTGTCTCGAACTGTTAGTTGTATGTGTTGGAGTTGGGAGCGGCAAGCGGGGAAGATGAGAATATAATGAATACGCTTCAGCTTAATATTTTATATTACAATACCAAACCGACATTTGCTTTTTACATACCTATTGAATTAGGAATCAATACACCATGGTAACCATAGGGTTGCTCACAAACACTAACATTAGGGAAGTGCTACATAATCGATTTGATTCGATTCAACAGTATGTACTCATATGTCACTCCGAAGTAGCCGTTAGTTGATCAACTAAATTTTACCGCGTAAATGAAACTGTTTGTCACTAAAGATAAAAAGGACAAAGGGAAAGAATTGGCTAAGTCACATTTATTTCAAATAGATTTTTCATTGTCACAGATATTAGGTGAATATGACTAAGCCAGTTATTCTCATTAGCCCTTTATATATCTAAACATAAAGTTTTCATTGACCTATACATAAATATGTATGAATCAATACAGTTCGATTATCCGAAAAAAACCGTTTTCCGAACACTCCTATGCCCCAATTAGTTTGGATAATCGACGCTCCACTGTACTATGTAGATACACTATGTAGATACATAGTGTCACTTGATACGTGCGAATGCATGCACGTACCACCGTGAATAGACGGATCAGTGAGTAGACGATTCCGCAAACATAAGCAGTAGCAAACCTAGCATTATAATTATTTGGCCGAATCAGGCTGAATCTAGGAAACCAAAATATGTATGAAGCCCGCCTAAAATATCATCATCATCATCATTTCAGCCGTAAGACATCCACTGCTGGACTGAGGCCTCCTCCAATTTGGGGGGTTTTGCCATAATCGCCACGCTTGGCAGGCGGGTTGGCGATCGCAGTATGGTGGTAAAATGCATAGAGAACGCTGCTGCCCATTCTCTAGTAAGCCCCTTAGTCGCCTTTTACGACACCCACGGGAAGAAATGGGGTGGTGTTATTCTTTACGTCCGGCACCACACGGTACAGGCCTAAAATATAAACATCGTAAAATTCTATCAAGAGTGCGATACTGAGTTATGACGTATAAAAACTAGAGACGCTAAAAGTATTTGTGTAGTTTACTTGATTTATAGTTATTTTACGATGACGTCACCAAGAGGGTTTATATAGTTATATTTTATAACATAAGTAGATACTCAAATCATGAAAAAGACATTTCTATGTTGTAAGTGAAGATAGGTAAAGAGCTTCTTGTAAATAAATACTATATTCTATGTAAATAAATAGAATATAGTATAATGCACAGACAAGTTTAAAAGAATTGCGCATCAAGAAATAAAATGACATTGTTTGTGTTATTTTTTTACATCTACCCACTCTTTTTTTTCGTGGTTTTGTTAATTACCAATTAATATTTATACTTAATCTCTGCTACACAACACATTTGATATTTTAACTTTTTTTAAATTTTTGTAACGTGCTTGCTAAAATTTAGTAATTTGCACTTTGAACGTTTCTATTATACCCATTAGTATTAGTAAAGTTTGTTTCTCGTTAACGCTTGCAAACATCAGACCAATGATCTACAAAGCTCCTACCACGGTCGCTGAATTGTTCGAACGAGTTACCGTGGCCCTGGCATAGGTAAATGAAGGAACACGGGTGGGTTTTATTTAGTCAGTAAAATCCTGAAACGCCCTTCCGCTATATTTACCTATATAATTACAATGATTTCTCACCCCAAAAAAAAAAACTATAAAACTCGCTGATTAAGTTTGCTGTCTACTAGGAAAATCCAGACTGTGTACAGTTTTTGAAAATATCTTGGTTAAAACACCCAAAACCCACTTTAATCAATAAAATTATTTCGTTGTCTATTTATATTGTCATTAACCATAACATTATACCGCGTTAATTAACGAAGAAAGGGATTAATTAAAAGACGATACAGTAAATAACCATCGAGGTAAAAAACTGCAGCATATACAGAAATTTCGCCAACTTTTTTTATACGTAGCCAATTAGTATAATTGCCACGTCTCGACCTGCCATTTTAAATTTTGACATAAAAGCCCTAGAACTTTTAATCACGAATTTGGACTCTACGCAGGAAACCAGAGGTAACAATGTTTCAGGTATATCAAGTATTTACCATTCATAATGGTACTATAAGTACCAAAACTGTGGTATTTGAAACTCTAATGATACTTCATTATAATTTTCAACATTAAAACAGTGAGGTTTTGCATATTCCACTTTATGTTACCTTGAAATGTTTTTAGTTTTGTTTGTTTATTTTATTTATGAAAACATATTTTCTATTTCTGTTTCTAACAATAACTATCGCATTTCGATTTTAATTTCAAACACAAACGTACAGTGGAATTTCAAAAAATAAGTATATTTTTGTAAGTATTAGTGTAGTTCTGAGATCTGCTAGATTTTTTTCTAGGAGGTCTCAGTATAACAACTTTTTTCGTAATTATCCTATCCCATAAACCAAAGTTAAGAATCAAAAGGGTTCAGGGGATAATTACCTACGTTTCATGTTGGTACAAGAAACGTGTATTTTTTTGGCATGTTTTGTCTTATCTCTTGTGCGAGTCCGACTCGTACTTGGTGGGTTTTTTTACATACTTGCACATATTAATATTTTAAGAGCGTTTGTTTTAAATTATTTAAATAATTAATGAAAATAAAAAGGTTAATTCCTATTTATTTGCACGTGTGTTTGAATTTAAAAGTTTCCTTTTTAAGATATTTATACTTTATATTCGAAATGCTGTTAAAGGTCCAAAATACAAACGAAAAGGTACAAAAAATCAAACATATTGGATTAATATGGTAATGCAATAAAATATCGTATCGTTTTATGTCAGTTCTATAAATGACATAGCGATAAGATATGGGAAGGTGTGACATCGTGTCACGCACTCTCGATACGAATAATATTTAAATATTTTAGCAACTATACAAAGTTTGAATGTCATTTCAAATACGACTTAGTACAAACATTTAAAAATATCCAAAGAAAAAGTTAAAGAGAAAATGAAAAGCGGTTGGAATATTATCAAATTATATATGATAGATGTCAAACAGATAAAAGTTCTTAAGATGGCATTGAAGAAGATGTATCTCATTATCAGCTATATATAGATCATTTTGTAAAAGAAACGAAAAACCGTGCATTCTTTAAAGGCTCAAGAATACTTTATTTCATTACTCGACATTTACTAACCTCGATCCTTTTGCTCGTAAATTAATACTTGTTCTGTCTCATAAATCTTTTCACGCTTAAAGAAATACCGTATCTATTGATACCTCTTTTTCTATACAAGAACTCTCACAGAGCTTTTTTTGGGAATAACGTCTCGCTGGTCAACCTAGGAGGTGTTCGGCTGCTTAACGGGACTTGCCTGCCTTGAAATCTTCTTCGCAGAAGACCAGAAAATGTAGGAAGAAGGAAAGCAGGCCTTAGTCCTACTTATGTCTAGCTAGATTGTATATACGTCTAACTTCAAACACACAGTTCCAATACTTGTTCCAAATTTCGTTTATATGTATGCAACCAGTGTTCCAGTGTTGATCCGTGTTGTGACGGGCTAAAAGAATAGCATCTCCCCAATTCTTCCCATGGCTGTAATAAAATGCGACTAAGGGAGTAACTTGATATATTGCAGCAGTGCTCTCCATACTTTTTAAAAAACCATACGGCGATGGCCAGTCCGCCTGCTGAGCGTGGCGATGATGCCCTCCCCCCCTAATTGAAGGAGGCCCAAATCCAGCAGTGGACATCTTCCGGCTGAAATGATGATGATAAACCAGTATCCTGATTCTCATTCTAAATGACTCTTGTTTTTGAGAAATAAATGTCTAAAGTCATAAAAACCAAAATACTCCAACGTAAAATCTCTCTCTATCTGCTAATAATTTGACACTGCTAATAATTTGACATTGTATTTTTTTTTTTGACATATTTAAAATTAATTTGATTCTTGTACTAACATTTCACTTCAATTTGGATTTTAATTAGGCTTTTAAATGTATTGTTTCGGCATGTGTTAATTTTATTTAATATGTTATATTCAACACAATGTAATAATAAAGAAAAGCTTGTAAGAAAAATATTTAGATTAAGAATAACTCACGTTAATATTTGTAAGAAAAACGATACAATATAATAGGCAGACATTACTGTCACAGATGTGATAAAAGTTAATAAGAAATTCCTAATTCGAGTACCGAACCATAAAACAGGGTAGCCAAATAAAATATCATTGTCACAATAACAAGGTCGGGGTCAAATTGGACGCCAAAACCTATGCCTAGAATCTGTATAGATTGTCGTATGTCACAACAATCGAATGTATTGGAGATGTACAGTCGAACAAACAGATGACTATTTTTACCTGTATTCCAATACAGGTAATGATATTCATCTTTTAACTATACTGTCACTATTTATTTTATTTAAGCTTAAGAGTTATAGTCCAGGACGCTTTTCAAAACTAACTCACACTACATACAATGGTACTTAGGTCTCCCCCAATTTGGGGGGCTTTGCCATAATCGCCACGCTTGGCAGACGGGTTGGCGATCGCAATATGGTGGTAAAATGCACAGAGAACGCTGCTGCCCATCCTCTAGTAAGTTCCTTAATCGCCTTTTACGACACCCACGGGAAGAAATGGGGTGATGCTTTCTTTACGTTCGGCACCACACGGGACACGTTTTATTAGTTTATCGTAAATTGCCGACTTTTGAAACTAAAACATTTTAAACTTTATAGTTGTAGATAGCTGTTAGTAGTTGCCAGTTATTTGCCTGTACACTATTCTCCTAGTTCTTCTGTACATCGGCGTATAATAATTTTGCGTGGAATTTTCCAATAACGGCCAAGATGAAGACGTTCTCCGCGTGAGGGAATGCGAGACGCCGAGCAATGTACCCAATGTACCCACCGCCTTCGATTCAAGGCTCGCTTGATTGCTATCAGCTTGTAGGAAATTGAAACGGCAGGGACTGCATGCCTTCGGTTGTGGAGACAGATTTACCCTGTCGATTTTAATTGAGTGAGTTGTTGTTGAGAATGTTTGTAGTGGCAACAGTATTTTTGTTAGTTGTGATTTTGTTCTAATTAATGTTTTAGTAAAGTTATTTAAGTGAGCATTATTATTTTTATTAGATACTGAAACACAGCTGTAGAGCTCGTCTCAAAATAATCATAGTCCCCACAGGTCGAGTGAAGGCTTAGCTACGCTTTTCGGTTTGTGGATGGGTGGCCATAAAGACTTCTACGTGCCTCTGAAACCAAGTTAAGTCGTTGGACCTGGCAGTCATTTAAAGATCATTGACAAACGTAACAGGTAGATAGGTAGTCAAAATCCCAAAAACTGACAACCAGTCTTACCAAGGGGTTATAGTATTTACTCAGTAACTGGGTCAGATAGATAGTCGCTCCATGTAATATTCCAATATTCAGTTACATTCGGTTAGACTGGAATTCGATCCCAACATAATTAGGAAAAGGCTATGCAGATGATATAGACTTAAACACAGTGACATGAGATGGAAGTGCTAGGGCAGTCTACGTTACTCAAATTTTTCTTCGTTTTATGCCAATTTCGGGCCAGTGCCAGGCGGTATGTTGAATAAAATATGATTCGCGATCGTTACTCGTATATATTTACAGAATTAAAATCATCTAAGTTAATGTAGTGTTAAGGTGCTCTTCACTTGGCCAGCAGTGGTATAAGAATTAGTGCGTGGTAGATACCATAACTAAAAAATTAAAACTTTTTCAAAAAAATAACAACCGACTTCCTTAGAAATACTAAAAAGTGAAAAATAATTTTAATTTCGGACGTTGGTGGCTAAAACTTGAATACAGATCCTAAGACACCGAATTCCGAAAACGTATGACAGCGTAGTTTTCGAAGACAGTTTTTTTCCTGTCCTGGTAACCCTGGCAAGGATAAGTGCACAATTTTATGAAATTATTGCATTGTCATCGGTCCTTGACAGGTGTGCAGTTTAAATAAAATCTGGTCGTTTAAAGTGGGTCAAAATCGCGCTATAAGGAGTCGGTTACAAACAAACATACAAACATACAAGTGAAGCTAATATAAAGCGTGTAAAAAGGAGGAGGTTTCTCACTTCGACCGTTTTTGTTGTGAGTAGAGAGGTAGAGAGAGAGAGAGAGAGAGAGGGAGAGAGAGAGAAAGAGAGAGAGAATATATGTTGAGTGTATACAGGTTAATAATAAAAAAAATTATAACAATAATGAATCCTGGAAAGGAACTTCGTTCCATCCGGGTGACCCTTGACACCTCTCAAGTTTTTTTTTTCTATAGAGGATTCTACAAATTACTGTGTTTTTAAAGTTAGTGGGTTATAGAGTTAATCCTTAAATATATTACACATTAATTAAATGAATCAAGCAAACGCATTTATTTTGCGAATCTCATGGTACGACCTTAAGTAACTCCATGATTTTTAATTGCGACCCGATATTGCCTCATATAAACAGTGTGATGGTATCGCAACTAAACGCACTACCTATTAATTTAAAACGGTTTAATTATCACATATTATTTGGACAAAAGAAGCATTCTGTACTCCCAATTAATTACACACGCTAATTGGCTTAAACTGGACCGGTTTATTATGTCAAAAGTATCTCAAATTTCCATTTTAAAATGCATCAGACAATTAATTTTAGTAAATAAACAACAAAATTTAAATACAGGATTGCATTTGATGGTTTTACTATTTCATTTTTAAAATAATGGTGACTTCTAATATATTTATACTAGCTTCAGCCCGCGACTTCATCCGCGTTACATTTCTTATTCCCCCGACCCTTCCCGTCGCGTCGAATCGCCTACCCGTGCGATTTTCACCGTTTCTGCAACGTTTTTCATTACTACTCCGCTCCTCTTCGTTGTAGCGTGATCTTATATAGCCTATAGCCTTCCTCGATAAATAGGGTACCCAACACCAAAATATATTTTCAATTCGGACCAGTAGTTTCTGAGATTAGCGCGTTCAATCAAACAAACAAACATACTCTTCAGCTTTATAATAATATAGCATAGATTAAACAGACTATACAATCGGTCGATCAGTTTAAGCTACACTTGCCGCGGCTGGTTCGTGGATGGGTGACCATCTTAACATACCAAAACTCCTCCGCGCCTCGGACAGCACGTTAAACTGTTGGTGCGGGCTATCATTTTTGTATCTTTGACAGTCGTTACGGTCGTCAGAAGCCCGAACGTCTGAGAACCAATCTTACCAAGGGATATCGTATTAGCCAGTAACTGGGTTGTAGAGGTCAGATAGGCAGTCGCTCCATGTAAAATACCGGTTATACTGGAAGCCGACCCCAATATAGTTGGGAACCGGTTAGGCAGATCATGACAATGATGATGTTTTCTAACTGCATATGGGTGTACTATAGGTACACCTCTGCCTAACGCTTCAGGTAATACAGGTTTGATGTTATATAATTTGTGGAAAGGGAGACAGTCAGTCATCAGTATTGTGTCCTAATAGTAGCACATGGTAAAACTCTCAGTAACAAATAAATAATAAAAATCACAAAACTGCGTAAAAAGTGAACTATGACAAAAAGAAAATTTCATTTTAAGTGGTTGACTATTAAACTTAATATTTTATGTAATCTCATGCAATCTGGTGCAATAAAGGTCTTTATTGTTATTGCTTAAAGGCAATATCATGTAGTCGGAGGCCACGTAAGTTTAATAAACAAACTCTTGAAATAAAGATTTTTGCTTTCATCTATTGTTTAAAGTTCACGTTATACGTAGCCTAGTTTTTAGGTTTTTCATATTAACTTTATTAATTGTATACTTTTAAGGTAATATTATTATTGTTAACGTTAGTTTAACCTGTAATACCAAGTACACATTATGGTAAAGCAATAAAGATATTGAGTATTTAGTATTAATACGATTATATAATAACTTTATCACGATTGGTCGATTTAATAAAAGTTTTGAATTATTAACTGAGAATGGCTGCTAACTAAAACAAACATACGTACATGCATAGGCTGATAAACACAATACCCTCTTTTGAGTTGCGCAGTCAGGTAAACCAGGTAAAAATAGCTACATTGACACAATTATTTTCAAGTTGATCCAGCATAAGAAGCAATTCCGTAATTGTATAAGCCAGTCACTTCCATTATCCACTTTAATAAAGTAATTTACAAGTCTTTGTAAACTCATTTTAAACTAGCAAGAAATTACACAATTGCTTTTTAATGTTCCGTACCGCAGTATTATCTCTTTTTTCGCCTGGCTACACAAATACTCTGGGAAGTATTTATTAACATTCTTTAACTCAGCTGTGTAGAACAATTTTTTGCAAACTTCAAAGCTCTTTGTACATATTATTCCACTCAGAGAATTTAAAGATGGCCGTCCAAAACAAAAGTGGTGAAACTGGAATTCATGAAAGCTATTGTTCATATTTAAAGTTTTTTTTTAAATCGTTTTAGGGTTTAGTGTAATGCGATTACAAAATAAACGATTCACATCACAAAAACTTTTTTTTTGTTCGCGATAATTATTTTTTTACGTTCTACTGACCATGTTTTCCTTAGGAAGGAAATAAGTAAATCCGAATTATTGTTGAGCTTTACAGAAAAGCATGAAGCGTGGTTTTACATCATTATCACAACTGTCACTGAAATATCACCTTTAATGCTACCGGCAGTTGACAATATAATCTGACGCGGGAAAATAAAAACAAAACGAGTTTTTTTTTTCTTTTTTGCCCATTTTTGTTTCAACGCAAAGCGGAAAGGTATTTCCTTCCGCTAAATTCTTCCGAGTTGACAACAGGTAGATTACTTCTTTTATTTAGACCTGTCAACATCCACAAGTGCCGTACGCTAGCAAATTATTACCAAAAACATTTTAAAAATTAATCATAACACCATTTCGACAATATTTTTTTCGTATTTTCTTTTTATTTCTGTTGCGTCAAAATATTTTCTCTTTTATACACACACAGGTAGGTAAACTCTCGCATTTTTTCCATGGAAATAGGCAAACACTAGAAAACACGATCTTTACATACTTCTTTTGGTTTGTTTACGTTCGCACATCTGGTCGTACACGCCAGTACTACACATCTGATCTTTCTGAGGATCATTAATTTACCAATAAGGTCACTATATATCCTTCTAGGTCGCCTCTTTCAAGCGTTTTCACTTATATCAGTTTTGTAGGTTGAATTTTTAACTTTTTACTTAGTGCTTTCCTTTTCACGTTGATACTATTGAGGAGATCTTTAACTGCTTAGATATTAAAATACACATGTGTAAAAGTCGAGCCCCATGTATCTAGTATATAATTTATTAATCTGTTATTCCTTCATTATTAATTCTTTTTCCTATTGTAGTGTGGTAATTTTACTCCAGGAGCATCGCTTTCATGATGTACACAAAATACTGTACAACAATATAAAAGAATAACACCGGAGTTCCTTTTCCATTTTTCTTCATACCTTTGAAAGCGGTGACTAAAATCAATTCTATTTCAATGTCAAGAGTGCCTATGATGTGCCTATTTTAAATAATTGGACTTTGACTTTTTGAGACATTTCTCCTTGTGTCGACAAAATCATTGACCTTTTTTACGCACCACGTGCTCATATAAAACTAAAGGATACAAAGTACTCAGTGGATCTTAAAGCAACGTGGTCGAACCATTTCAAGCGTAACTCCATAAGTCACGGGCTCTATCTGTCTTTACGCTCATTTTCCTCCTCGGCTTGGCGAGGTTCCAAACGGTATCAAAACTAAATGCGCCAGTAATACTAAAAGCTCCATGTGGCAAATTAATGGCCACCACATCGAAGGTCACGGGCCACAGAAGTTGTTAATCAATTAGGAAAGTCTACAGAAATAATGGGCCATTTGATATTTTGGAACAATTTCTTGTAGTTGTCTTTTCTAAGGAAATAAATCTTTTTAGTTCAGCACGACATATGCCTCGTCGCTTATCCCGCCATGTCTGAAGACTTAGTTCTCCAACCAGTGCGTCCTGCTCGTGATGACATATAGTGCCGAAACGTGGACACTGCTCGTTGGGCTGGTCCACATATTCAAGATCGCTCAGCGCGCTATAGAACGGGCTATACTCAGAGTTTCTTTGAAGAATAAAATCAGAAATAAAATTGTCCGGAAAAAACCTTAGATACTGACATAGTCCGCAAAGTAAGCAAGCAGAAGTGGCAGTGGGCTGGTCATGTCTGAGCAGAAGACTCCTGGAGTGGAGACCGCGTATCGGCAAGCGTAGCGTGGGACGCCCTACAGCTAGGTGGACCGATGATCGTGAAAGTGGCTGGGACAGACTGGATGCTGATGGCGAAGGACAGGGTGCTATGGCGCAATATGAGAGAAGTCTATGTCCAGCAGTGGACCGTGATAGGTTGAGTTGATTGACCACTTAACCGTACATACTTTTTATATGTATTCAACCTCCAATAGGCTATCAGACACCCACAGCGTGACGATCCTAGCCCAGCTGTTGTTGTGATTACACTTTGAAACAAAATTTAGAATGAATCTAATCAGTCTCGTTGGTGTAGCAGTTATTAGCGTGGGTGGCGTAGACGGGTGCGTGGGTTCGATTCGATCCTCGAGTTGGTTAAAGCGTAATTGGGTTTCTCCAAAGTATTTTTTCAGATATTTTTTTACGTTCGCTCTCCAAAATATTGCTAACGAATTTAAAAACACCCTATAAAATTGACGCTAAACCAAAAATCAACATGCATTTTATATAATTTTATTAGTTCCTCACACCAGGGCGTGGTGTCTCGGGGGCGATAGATCACGTCTACAAGACGTGTCTGCGACATATTGTGCATGTGTGACGTATATGGAGTGTGTCGTCTGAGCCGCAAACTGAAAGTAATGGCTGTCCCAGTGTCGCCACTCTCGGCTTGACGTGATAAAAGCATGTAACAATATGAATTTGAATTTTGTTATAATAAATATTTTTGATGATATTTTAACTTTTTTGATGATTATATGTATGATCAGAGAGTGAATGATATCGTGACGGTTGATAGTTTAAAATAGCAAAATAAAACATGTTGCGTTAACTCCAAGTAACACAGGACAAGAGCAGAAAGATGATGATGATGAATACTGTCTATTTATAGTAGGTTCAGTTAAGTACCGACAAACGGGGTGGCAATTATTTTTGAATTGTCAATTAGGTTATAAACAATTTTAGAGGCAGATGAAAATGCAAAAAGTAATTTTAGTTACTCTTTATATCAGCAACCGTTCAGATCTTATTCTACAAAATGCTAAAAAGTATCTGAATTTTGTTGAAAAGCATCCACTTCCTAGCCACAGATAATAATGTAGCTGAAAATATTTTTCAGAGCCAAAAAATCATCATCACATCATATTCAGCAAAATCTCTCTCCGCGATGGAGTGGGCTAGAATTTACCAAGCTGGCCCAGTGCGGGTTAATAGATGTCACATGTCTTCGATTTTTTTGGTTCCAGGACATTCCGGTTTCCTCAAGGTGTTTTCTTTCACCGGTTTGAGAGCAGTGGTGATGAAACTACTTCATCTATTCGTATTTTCTATTAAGTCGGAGCCGATAATACTGGGCGACCACTGCTCTCAACCCAAATCTACGTTATTTTATTGATAAAAAAAAGATTTAAAGACGAAAAATGATAAATAATATTTGTCGTTTGTCAGTTTGAATATTCCCTACAAATAAATGCATTGATCATAAGATTTACAAACATTTGACGACGAAAACCGTCAAGAAGTATAAGAAGAAAATAAAACATAAGAAAGAAAAGAAATCCGAACGTACAATCAGGGCACGTCAAGTTAAACTGAATGCAAACACACTTCGCACGTTCACAAAATATGACACGTGCAAAGTATAGAAAATTCCGTAAGATTCAGAATGAATTTGTTTTATTCGTTTAGCTTTCTTAACTGTGTTTCCGAGTGCTGTGTCAATTTGAGCATGTTTGCATTGCTTTAAATTACGTTGGGGGAATGAAAATACGAGGTTCCGGGTAATTTTCAGTACGAATTATAATAGAAGGAGATGTTTAACTCAATATTGTCAAATTGTGTCAAGTGCGTGTTTTGCAAAGTCTACTTATGGCGAAAATGATGTCATTGTTTAATCAATCTGAATAACTTTTTCTCAACTTTGTTGAGGTCGCCTTTCAGTCCAAACGGATGCAGCTGAATATTATCTATGTTAATCTATTATATTTTAGCTTCTACCCGCGACTTCATCCGCGTCCAATGTTTGCTCCCCTGACCCTTCTCGTCGCATCTAATTGCCTGCCAGCGTTCCTTCATAGTAGCGTAATGTTATATAATTTATAGCTTTTCTACATAAATAGGCTACCCAAAACAAAAATTATTTTTTTCAATTCGGACCAGTAGTTCCTGAGATTACCGCGTTCAACCAAACAAACAAACAAACTCTTCAGCTTTATAATATTATAAGTAAGTAAGTAATAAGTATAGATTAGATTTTAATAAGCAACTAGCACTTCATTAAAAGATAAAACAAGACATTTATCATTTGCCTAGTTTATTCTCAACTATGTATGTAGGCGTCACCTTCCAATTTACCGGATATAGCTGAATATCAGTATTTTACATCGAACTACTGCTATCTGTCCTCCACCACACATTTACTGAGTAATGCAAGTAAAGTAAACCTCTTGGTAAGACTGGTGGCGAGATTTGTCCAAAAGAGTTACCATGGCCCTGGGATATAGGCAACTGAAGGAACACGGGTGGATTTTAGTCAGTAAAAATCTGACACGCCCATCCGCTCCACCCTGAGCGGGAGACGTCATTCGATGATTTCCCATCCAGGAAAAGACCCTAAAAAAAAAGACGTAAAATATTTGGGTTTCTGACTACTGTAACACCTGATCCGTGCTCGTAACATAGATCTACAAATACAACTCGGAATCAATGGTTTAACGTGCTTTTCAAGGCTCGGAGGGGTCTTGATATGTAGTGTGTATTTGTCTATCCACACACCGACCGCGTCAAGCGTAAGTTAACCTTTCAGCCGCGAGCCCCACCCTCATAGTAAGTCTATCTCAATAAAAAAATTAATAACGTAGCCTATTGTTGCAAAGTATAAGATACATCCTCCCTTTTCAAGAGAAAAAATCATATAGGTAGGAAATCTTGGATACAATCATATGAGACGTCGAACACGTATTTCAATTGTTATTCGTGACGAGACGTCATGACAAACAACGTCGCGCCCCCGTCACGCTACCGGCACTCCGTCACGTCGTACGTTATAACACGACCAATATTCTGTCATACGAAATATGAAGGCAATGTCGGAAGGTTATGAGAAATGAATGATAGAACTAGAAGGGTTGTATAAAAGATATGTTAGGGGATGAAAACGTTTTTCTTAATACTTTAAAAAGATGTTTGAATATTTACAAAAACTAAATTATGAAGAAACTGACCTTTTGCTGCATAAAGCACAATGATCCCAATAGTATTAACTTGTTTGATTGATACTTAGAAATCTCACACAGACCACACGCAAAAAACTTCCAAATGTTTAATTTACTCCATTGAAAGAGGGTGCTCTCAATTCACACTCCACACTTTCCACACAGTGAGAGGGTGGGAATAATTATATAACAATAGTTTTATTTATTTCAAAAATACAAATTAAAAGTAGGCTAGTTATATTAGAGTACAAATGAGAATTTCGACAAGATGATTATCAATAAAGAGACTGTAGAGAGAATGTAGAGTATACTCATACTCTACATTTAGTATAATACAATGTGTATAAAATAACTTTATTGATAATCATCTTGTCAAAATTCTCATTTGTACTCTAATATAGTTAAATTAAAAGTAGGCTAGTTAGCCTACTTTTAATTTGTATTTTTGAAATAAATAAAACTATTGTTATATATTATTCTACAAATTATTTTGTAATTGTAAAAATAGTCTTTTACCAATTTGCTACAGACGATTTTCGCAGAACCTATTTGGGACACCTGCAAAATTGAAACCTTATAAACATTCCTTTTATGTTTAGATGGATGAAATTGTTTTGTAATTTGGTAGCTATTCGTACGAAATAGAAGAAAACCGACTCACATTACAACAATATTATGTCTGTGGGGAAAGTAATATGTCTACATCATCTGCGTAGCCTTTTCTCAACTATGTCGAGTTCGGGTTTCCGTGTGAAGCTGAATACCAATATTTAATACTAGCTTCTGCCCGCGACTTCATCCGCGTTAAATTTCTTGCTCCCCCGACCCTTCCCGTCGCGTCGAATCGCCTACCCGTGCGATATTCCCCGTTTTTGCAATATTTTTCATTACTGCTCCGCTCTTCTTGGTTGTAGCGGGATGTTATATACTCTATAGCCTTCCTCGATAAATAGGCTACCCAACACAAAAAGATTTTTCAATTCGGACCAGCAGTTCCTGAGATTAGCGCGTTCAATCAAACAAACAAACTCTTAAGCTTTATAATATTAGTATAGATGGAGCGACTGCCTATCTGACCTCCACAACCCAGTTAATAGGTAATACGATCCCTTGGTGAATCTGCACCCTAATTGCGAAACGCACAATTTATCAGAATCTGAATGGGATTGAAGATTATTTCTAAACCATTGCGTCATTTGCTCGAATAAATTGTCGGCTCAGCAACGTAAATAACGCAATGAATGTTATTTAACTATGAATATTAAACCAATTCCTACCGATAAGAAGTTCCGCAATTATCCCTCTGGTTGTCAGACTTTCGGGATTTCCGATGACCGGTAACGAATACCAAAGATACACGATTGGCAGCCGGGACCAACGCCAACGGTTTAAACTCCTTTTTGAGGCACGATGCGGTCTTGGTATGTAAAGACGGTCACGAATCCACAGACCCCCAGCCCGCGAAATTCAAAATTTCTTGTGTTTTTTGCAATTTGCAGGCTAGTGTAAGTTGTATGTTGATTAAAATATTATTCGCGACTGTAAGACGTATCTAGTTACAGAATTATAATCATCAAAATCACCAATACAACCCTCCAAGTTCATAAAGGCCTAAGAATAAAAAAAAAACAGAAAAAGTCATTCCTACAGCTTTATGAACTTAGAGCGTTGTATTGATGATTTTGATGATTATAATTCTGTTACTACATATGTCTTACAAGCGCGAATAATATTTTAATCAACATACAACCTAGCACTGGCCTGCAAATTGCAAAAAACGTAAGAAAATTCGAATTTCGCGGGCTGGTTAAAGCATTCACCTTAACCTGATCGACTGGCTCATCCACCAGTACTTAGCAACAAGCTCTTCTAGGAAAGTAAAATCTCAACGTTATAAAAATATCTGTGTTAAAACTAATAACATAATAGATAATGTATAACATTATTAAAGGCTACTGGTATCCCATTTCCTTTTCCTCTTCAATTGACAAGTTCCTTCTGGCCCAGCTATACCCTTTCGCGTGACTACACTCACATTTCAATAAACTCCGCACGAGCCAAGCGCATCACATTCTTATGAACTCAATCACAATAAGACGAAGGAAATCGTTCATAGAAGCAATGCAAATAGCAATGAGGGACCATAATGTTGGCTGATGGAAAAACCGATTGGATTGATTGTAAATATGATAGAACCGAGCCTGAAACGCATTCAGTTGTTTATTTGGGCTTATTAATAGATTCGCATGAATTTCTTGATCCGAATCCGGCGAATACAATAAAAAAGAATTGTGCGGTTTTTATGAAACCACGGTAAAAGTGAAACTTTTTTTCACATTATAGACATTTAACTAACAATTTTCGGAATATATGCAATAGCTTAATAAAAACACTTAATTTAATATTCATACGAAATAAGTTAAATAATAAATTCAAGGACTCAAAATTGAAATAAATCCATAAACAACAAAATGCACCAGCGAGCGCCTTTCACTTTATCCCTACTCCGCGGCTGACCGTCACGCGACATGCAACACACAGACGAAAAAGTGTGAGACGAAAAATAAAGGAATCGGCTACTCCGTTTCATCCCGGGTGCCAGACGTAAAGAATAGCATCATCTCATTTTTCCTGTGGGTATCGTAAGAGGCAACTAAGGGACTTACTAGAAAATGGGCAGCAGCGTTCTCTGTGCATTTTACCACGATACTGCGATCGTGAACCCGCCTGCCAAGCGTGGCAATTATGGCATACCCTCCCTCTTTGGAGGAGGCCTATGTCTTGCAGTGGACGTTTTCGGCTGAAATGATGATGTTAATGATAGGTGACTCGCACAAAGCTAATTTATAAGTGGGCAAATTAACAAATCCAGAAACACGTATTAGACAATTGGCATGTTTTAAATTTTATGCGTCGTACATGCAATAACATATACTCGTACAAAATTCGATTCGGGCCAATAAATTCGTGCGGATCGACTAATAGCTAATTTTGGGGTCTATGCTCCACACATAAACTCAACACTCATGTCGGTTTCGTTTGAGATATGTTTATTTTGAATTGTAACATAGTCCGTTTAGGACTCTATCTTATTAAATATGATAATTTTTAACCGCTAACGCAAAAAGAGGGATGTTATAAGTTTGTGCGATATGTGTTTTAGTATCTGTCTGTGTCTATCATCTGTGTATCACCTATGACACCGTAGCTCTTAAACAGGGGAACCGGTTTGGGTGCAGCTTTATTTATTTAAAATTAAGTTTTATATATGTAGTTGATTCTTAGACACGTTCTGTCAAAATCGGCAAATCAGCCGTGTCAAGATCGTCAGCGGTTTTAAACGTATCTTGTGCATTTATATTCCTTTCAAACATACGTGGGACCTAAAATTTTGAATACCCATGTATGCTATATAACTATGCAAGATTAAGGAATTCTAGGTCTGATGCTGTAACCAGGATATCCATGACACTATTAAACTCTTCAATAAATAATAGCAGCTGTACAAAAGCGGAATTATTGAAAGAAAGCAAGTAAATATATTTATTTAGTACAGACTAAAAGGCATACAATATACAGCTGGAACGAGTATAATAAAAAAACAAATCAAACATAAAAGTGTAAGGTGCAATGATAAACTAGTATTATAGTGTGCCTCATAGCTGCGCTAAAAAGGCCCAGTTCACAAAAATGCCAGACAACTAGAGCCTGACGCTGGTTTTCTAGTGGACCTGATATTATTGCCTCAGCCATTTGTTACCAGTCAACGTAATAATGTGACCTGCCAAATCAAACTAGCAGGCTTAGTGTAAGTAACAGCATCCGAAAAATCGAATCCCACAAATCTACTAGAAAAAATATCTATAAACCGGATCGTTTTCCAACTCAATCCGGCCCGTATTCGAGTGGTATCTAAATAAAAACCAATGTTTGTTCACTCAGGCGCGGCCAGCCGGCGGAAGCGTTGATGGCGGGACTTGACACCCGGAAATAGCGTCACCACCGTCGGAAGTGACGTCACACGGCTGCCACCGACGATATTATTATATTGTGTAATAACTGGGCGTCTCAGCTGAGCTCCGTTAATAATTTTAGTAGCTCAGTTAGTAAGTATTTTGTTTTATATAGTAGTAGCTTTTGCTAGCGGCTTTACTCACATATTACAATATATGTATGATCCTACCTCTTGAATTAGTCTGTCTGTTGAGAAAAACTGCATTAAAATTCGTTGCGCAGTTTAAAAGATCTAAGCGTACAAACGCGGGAAGCGACTTCGTTTTATACAATGTAAAGAAAATAACATTTTTATCTCACGAAGCGACGCGCGCTTTAATTGTGGTTAGCAAGTGTACAAACACGCTGTGCTTGTGTGTGCTACTTGTCTGCATGCACACATTTTCAGTTCATTTGTACACCTTATTACCACATGTAAAGCACGCGTCACTGCATGAGATAAATACGTGTAAGGTCTTAATACAGCATATTTTCCGTCTTATTTGTGCTTTGATTTAAGTCCTTAAGCTGTCTTAAGTTCTCATTTAATGCTTCCATGGTATGGACGCTACTTAGAGAGACTAGTTTTTCTTCCAAAATTGCTGTCAGGGAATTTAATTGTTTTTTCAAATAGAGACTCTCCATTAATTAGCCATGATACTTATAGTAATTTTATAAAATTGTGAAATAATGACAGTTGCGATTTGAATACACCGAAAATTGAACAATTAATTTACTTGACTTTCCAATAATATTTAATTTTACTTAAGTGGATTTTGATTTCCCGCTAGGTTAACAAGACAGTCCTACAAAAAGCTCGCGTTTACAATAAAAACATAAGGACCTTTCCACACGCTCAGTAATCACTTCCAATGGCACAATTTACCCGGTCCACCCATGCACTGCTACGGGTACCCAGTGCAAACTACCCGGGTAACCGCTACCGACCTTGCCGGGTACCCGGGTACCCGGACCGTGTGAAACGCCACTAAGTTGTTTATTTCATCCACTTTATCCCACGCATTTTCCTCAATTACTTCTGGGCGGACACTTGCGAGGAATGAAGGGATTCATATCGGATTCTCAATTACAGTAAATAAAGTGTTCTTTGGTTTCTACAATAGACCTTGTCCTACTTTTTTATTGCGCTTATTGCGCAATAAAAGCTTCTGGCTTTTAATAACCTAGAAAAAGAGGGCTTCACTCAAGTTTACTTTGACGGGGGTGTAATCTCAGCTCCATAAACTTGCTTCCATTTTCCAATGGAAAAATATGGTGCAATAAAAATTAAACATGCTCAAACTTTCATTCAATCATTGCGCAATCTTCAATATTAATTAACCCTATACGGTCAATAATATTGCACAATTCGTAATATTGCACAATTTACCTAAAGCAAATATTATATACACTTACTAGTGTAAAATAATGCTTTTGAAATTATGCATTCGGGGAGTTTCAAATTTTAGTTTTTCTACTTAGATTTAATCTAGATATGCGAACAAAAATGTTGTTCCTCCAGTTTTTTCAACTAGATGTTTTTTATTTTATTTTGTTATATGTACCGTGTGGTGCCGGACGTAAAGAATAACACCACCCCATTTCTTCCCGTGGGTGTCGTAAAAGGCGACTAAGGGACTTACTAGAGAATGGGCAGCAGTTTCTCTATGCATTTTACCACCATACTGCGATCGCCAACCCGCCTGCCAAGCGTGGCGATTATGGCAAAGCCCCCCAAATGGGGGGAGGCCTAAGTCCAGCAGTGGACATCTTACGGCTGAAATGATTTCACATTTGTGAAAGTTTGTATATTATGTACTGACGTATTTGAGTAACTCAATGACGCAAAAACGTCCGAACAGATTTCGATGAAATTTGACACACAAATAGTTTATAGCCTGGATTAAAACATAGAATACCCAATGATTTTCCCGGTTATACGTTCCCGTGGGATGATTATGGATTTCCACGCGGGCGAAGCCGTTGGCAAGAGCTAGTCCTTTATAATCTGCAGGTCAATACGAGGAGATACCATTGTCAATAGCGTAAAACCATAGCTTCCCATACAAGCTCACCATTAAGGCACATGGGACAGACACTAATGGTGTTGGCGCTATTCAAACTGCATTAACGGTAATGGCTCCTTTGGTTCAGTCGATTCAGAACGTTGTTGTGTAAGCGTCGGCTTTCTAAAGAAAGTAGTGTGACCTGCATTGATAATATTTTGGCTTCTGCTTTAATTTTTTACCATAATTACTTTATTTTATGACATTTAATTCTAAACAGCAAAATGTGGGTGAAGACTTAAAACTTTTTTTTTTTTATCATGACTTCTCCCGCCCTGGGCGGAGCAGGAGGGCGTGTCAGACTTTTAGAAAGAAAAAGAAAGAAAAAATATTTATTTGTGACACGCACAAGACATAAAAAACATTAAAAAGAACACAGAAATTTAGGATTAAAACAAATAACAAAATTGTAAAAGATATAAAAATTAAAAGAGTAAGACCTGTGCGAGGCCAAAAAGGCTCCTATCTCAGCATAATGCTGCGATATTTGTAAAAAAACAACTACCGCAGCGCTGGTATTCAGATAGGGCCCACTGTGATGCCACGGACACAGTTACGTACGTGATAAAGTGATTCATCCCACACTCAAAAAAAAAAATACATATAAGAAATAAAATAAATTATAAAATATACTTAAGATATAAATGTAAACTGTATTTCTTACAATTTAACAATTAATTATACGACTGACCCGACGCTCCAAAATCGCTTGTCCATGCCACAATATCCATGGTCTATGACAAACGAAGGGACGCGAGCGCAGATGATGTAATCACTACGTGAAATGTCAGAATACAAACACAGAATACAAATTAAACAAGAAATTCATAATAAAGATTAATGTACGAGTTACTACGCCATGGACTACCAACAAAAGAAAGCGCATTAGCATTAGAATAAAATTACTTATTATTATATATACTTATATATACTTATTATTAGAATAAATTTTACTGACTATAACCCACCCGTGTTCCTTCAGTTGCCCATGTGCCAGGGTCACGGTAACTCATTCAAACAAATCCGTGGCCCTGGCAGAAAGACCTAGGACTCCTTCGGGGAAATAAGACGTGATATTATGTTATCTACTTTATTTTTTTATTTATATCTTAAGACAACCAACACACCGTTATCTGATCCCAAACTAGGCAGAGCCTGTACTATGGTAACCAGACAACTGATAAACATACTTATATATTTCTAAATACATACATATTATAGATAAATTACACCCAGACACAGAACAAATGATTGTGCTCATCACACAAAGATTTGTCCTGGGTGGGAATCGAATCCACGACCTCAGTTTTAACAGTCAGGGTCACTAACCACTAGACTAACAGGCCAGTCAAGGACTTTAGGAGTTTGTGGCTAAGTAACAACCGCGGCAAGGTCAGGTTAAGCTACGTTTGCCCCGGTTGGTCCGTGGATGGGTGACCGTCTTTACATTTTACAGCCTGTGCTTCCAGCTATCATTCGTGAGTCGTGTATCAATGACGTGTTAAAAATAAATGCGTTATAAACGAAAATTAGTGTTCTCTAAAACAGCGTAAGCCATGAATGTAGTTACTTACTAGTAGTACTTGCAAGCAAACAGTGCACGAAGAACAGGAAAGACTCATACCGATTCCTGTTGTTAGAAAGAGATGAACATATTTATTTATTTACGTCACTCGCTGCTGCATGTTCTGCTGCTAGATGGTACGTGACGAATTACACTTCAGGCAATTACCTTGTATTTATCTTGCCAATATTGAGCGCCAGTAACTCATCTAAATGTATAAGTATTGCTTGCGTGAGAACTAATAGTAGACCCATAAATTGACGGCTGAAATATCTCTAAATCTCAAATGCAAGTAAAGCTTAAAAAAATGAATGAATTGAAACTCGTATTTAAAACTCAGATACCGTTCAAACAACTTTTTGCCAAAATGAATATTCCTTTGACATACCTACCCTCCATCTCTGCCAATCCTCCCCGTCATAGGCAGATAAATACTATCTGCAAAGTCCGTAAGTTTACTTTCAACCCGTTTTTGGAAGAAATAGACTTTTTCGTGTTTATTTTTGTCGACAAACATTTCTGTTCGCAAAATTGTCTGACGGTAAATATTTATTTCTGTCGAAGCTGTCTTCTTCCTCTTGTTTTGTGGTCACGGTTTTTTTTAATAAACGCTGGTAACTATCGTGAGCAGCGCACTTTATTGCGAATATGAGATTAATAGGAAAAAATGCACGCGTACAGACGCCAGCACAAAAAGCTACTACAATCTGTCAAATTTCTTTAATAGATTTTCAACTTTATCGCCACATAATTAGGTTTAATATAGATTGGGAAATTTTTACAGTTTCGGGTAGCTTGATGTGCTGGCGTCTGTACAAGGTAGCTAAAAACCCCGTATTCAAGTTAAAAAAAGTTGTACAATATTATCCTTGGCTTACTGATTCACGGCTACGGACATCAATAAGCCATGTTATTCAATAATCAACTCTCGGCACTGAGCTGTGCATTGTCTTCAATGACACGCACCGGATCTTTCCGGTGCGTGAAAAAATATCGGCGCCATATTATTACGTCTGTATTACGTCGACTAAAGATCACAGCGTTAGGCGATTTGTACTAACAGCCATGCGTTGTCAAAGTTTTAACAGTTATTTTTGTCGTATCTAACTGAGGTCCCAACTGACGAAATGCCCGGTATTATCTTTGAATGCTTTTTTTTTTGTTCTTTTTACTCGGTTCCCAAGAGTCATAGAATGATGTACAATTAACCCTTAACCTTTCTCAAGAATTGGGCTATAAAACACAAACAGTTTTTTTCCAAATCCGAGTGGTAATTTCAGAGATTACCCCCAAACAAATTTCGCCATATTATACCTACTCAGTGAAATCCAAGCAATCAAAAAACAATTTACATAACCGCATCGCAATAGCAAAGCGAATGCTAACATTAACTCGCTCTTGAAATGTGCCTAGAAGCCCCCACAGCGCACATACAGGCACCACAGTGCGCTTAGCAATACGAGTGCCATTCCATTATTAGCAATATCGCACACTGGGCAAAATAGCCGACGTAGCCACTAATTGTTGCACTATGCGCCCGTATAACAGACCGGTGACGGAATTATGGGCCTATCCAAATTTCGGGCCATTCGGCTAGGCCATTTCTATGAGAGAGGAATATCCGCAGTAGTAAATTGCGTTCAATTTGGACTTATGACGCACCTCTGCCGACCGCATTGCAGTAAAGAAAATTAATTCTACTGCATATGTTACGTGAGTTAGGTGCGTTCCGTTGTCGAAATGGCAATGTGTGTGACAACCCTATTCAGCGGTGCATTGGCTGTGCGTTTAGAATTTCGCAAGGTTTTGAATATTCAGTCCTTAAGTTCTGATAGATGCATGCCTGGATCTAGTAGTAGATTTCTTACGATTGAAAATAATTACGCAAAACGAGACTGAAAAGATGCATTTGTATATTAACTATTTATGTACACATATAACAGACAAGAAGAAAGGAACAGAAAAATACGTTCAAAAGAATGCTTTGTATAGAAATCTTTTCCAGTTTGAAGGCAGGCTGCGACATCTGCGAAAGGCGAGAAGATAAAAAGAGATGTAGACAACGTGTTTATTAATAGAAGGGACATAAAATCAAAAAATAAACTGTAATTTAAATTTACGCATATAATATGTAAATAAACATACTTCTAAAATAAATACCACTAAAATATATATAATTATAATGTAATTTAAATAATAATTGTATTAGCAATTATGACAAAGTGGAGAGATAGTTTTCTAACACTCTTAAATAATCATACTTTCATGATAACATACCTACCTACCTACTAAAAACACATCACATATAATTTACTAAACACATCCCAAAATCTTAATTAAAACAAACCTGGAGAACGTATTTTGTTCTCTATCTTAGAAAATAATTAGGTACCTAGTGTTAAAGCATTTCCTGGCCGTAATTAAGTGCTTACGGCGGTAGTACAGGATCCTGCGGCTAAGTGTTCATGATCTGATAATAGGCGGTACATCAAACGCGGCGTAATCTCCGGAAACATACCACTCAGGGCATGTGTCCGATCTTCTTAGGGTAGGGTGGCCATGTAATAAGGTAAGTGTTGACGGAGGATTTATTAACTTAACAGTAATTTTTCTGAGTTCATTATCTGGCTAACGTTTTCCTAAATATGTTATGGTCGGGATACAGATAAATACCGATATTTTTTGTGGAATAATTGCATGTTTCTGACCTGGGCGTTGATAGCTGCGCAACAGTTTTAACTTTGTAGTTATCTTCGTTTCTTTTTGTAAATTTGTGTCCTCAAACTTGTTCCAAATAAACATTTATTTTATTTTATTTCATCTCCACAACCTAGTTACTGCGCATTGATAACGTTTTGGACTTCTGGCTACAGGTAACGACTGTTAAAGGTATGTAAATAATGTCTTATTGCTTATAGTACTACTTATGTATTAATGACAATATATCTTAATAGTCATTAATGTAGAAGACTAATAATTATACAGCCGCAATTATTTCGCGACTTGCGAGTTATTTCAACGCGGGGGGATCCAGAAACATGTTTTGAATCCTTCGTAACAGGTTGCACATCGATCTCCCGCCACTCTGTATACGACTAATATTTTACAATAAACAGCTTTTTTACAGGATGAATAATCGAGATGTCTGAAAAAAGTTTGTAAATTGAAGACGACGTTACTATATTTTTTTTTTTTTTACCAAGTTAATTCTTTTATACCAGAATATGATTTGAAATTTTTCGTTGGTTTTAAAATGTATGGAACAGCGTCTTTCATACATTTTGACCGTGTAGGTATATAACAATTTTAAATTCGCTAACAGACAACGCACAGCCTTAATTCTTGAGTGACTTGAACCTGTAACATTAAGTGATGATGTTTCCTACAATTAACAATTATAATTTTCATAACCTTCAGATAACCGTTTCAGGCCTTTGTAAACACAATTTAAATATTTTAAAGATACAAAATAAATATGAAACTTCAAACCTAAAACATCAAGAATCTAGAAGCTTACTTTGTTAATTATCTAATTTAATGAACCTTTTCGTTAAAAATAAAAGCAAATACTGGTAGGATTAACTGAGCAAAAAGATTTGGCCAACCGAAGTACGGTAATTAGGTTTGTCCTAATGCCTAGTCCTAAGGCATTACATGCTATGATATCTATTTAGTCGCTATATATAAAAATAACGGTCTATTTACTTTTATTTAGGCCATCTTTTAATTCTCTGGAAATATATGGCGAATCTACACTTAATATTATAAAGCTGAAAAGTTCGTTTGTTTGTTTGATTGAACGCGGTAATCTCAGGAAATACTGTTCGGAAGTGAATAATTATTTTTGTGTTGGGCTATATAAGATCACGCTACGATCAAAAGGAGCGGAGCAGCAACGAAAAATGTACGAAAACTGCCTGTCAGATGCGACGGGAAGGGTCAAAGAACCAAAAATTTGACGCGGACGAAATCGCGGGCAGAAGCTAGTGAAATGTAAACTCGATCTTTCACAGAAGTTAGATGATAAATGAATTGCCGATGTGATGCTGTTTTTACACGCTTTATTTTTTTGTTTTCTAAAGAATAAACACAGAAACAGTTTCCAAGCTAAAGCTTGGCAACTATGTTTCTGTTTTAGTTGAAATTACAATTAATATCACTTCTTGCAAAACATGATATAAACACAACAAATACAGTCAGATTTCAGCAATGTTTTTCCGAAAAGTATTAAAATTACATTACATAGGTGCTTGTGGCTATTTAATAACAGCAGCACAGTTCGATTGATTAGGTTAACACGTTAACTGCCATGTCGGACTATGTGACACTTTTTAACAATAATCGACTTAAAGTCAAATAACAGTAAGTACATTTTGACTTTTTCTGATTTTACCCATGGCCCTGCCGGGGTCGCGAGACTGTTCGAAAGAGATACCGTGACCCTGGCACATGGGCAAATGAAGGAACACGGGTGGGTTTTAGTCAGTAAAAGTCTGACACGCCCTCCCGCTCCGCCCAAGTCATTTGATGATTTCCCATCCAAAAAAAAAACCCATGGCAGATAACGTGTTAAACTACGCTTGCTACAGTTGTTCCGTGAAATGGTGACTCTCTTTACATACCAGGACCCCTCCGTACCTTCGTTGCTTCCGTCTGTCATTCGTGGATCTTTCGTGGAACGAATCTAACTGGGGGTATCGTGTAACCCAGAAACTAGGTTGTAGAGGTAAGATATGCAGTCGCTCCATGCTTCATGCATCCAAAATACTCGTGCTAAGCCACATCCGGTTTAAATGGAAGGTTTAACCCCAACGTACATGGGAAATGGCAGATGGTTAAAATTACAGTAGGTACATGGTAGGTACCTATACACCGTAACATTTTCGTGTCGTCTTACAAAGATTGTCCACTCAATGTATCCCACATAATATACCTCGCGGCGTGATTAAAAAAAATGATAAATTAAGACAATAGGTCTAAGAAAAATAAATAATTCATTAGAATTATGAAACATCCTGTTAATAAGGTTTACGTATCAGATGGTAGAGAACATAACTACCCAGCGCACGAGCCGACAAGATCATTCCATTTTCCATGAGACAAAATATCAATTACAAACAACGTCATGCGTCATATTTTGTCATATTTTTTAGTAATTCAAATGTTAATTTTTTGCTTATGGATGTGTAGTAGACATTGGATACATGAAGTGGGCTGCCGTTGTAAGACAATTAAAATGTCACGGTGTATATATATGCATGTTCGTTCCTAGAATTACTTGTGTCTGGTTTCATTAAGGATGTTATGTTATGTTACTTGATAACTACGGTCAAGTTATCCGCTTACCTAGTCTCAAACCACAAAACTTTGTTCAATCAATCAGTTAACACAGTCTATCCAAAATTATTGCGCTCCTACACTCACCCTGTTTCTTCCTCTTCCATACTCAGCCCAATCTAACTATCTTCTTTTGGTCTAATAATGTCCTGTTAATTTCCCCAAGAGTGCATAGCCACCCTGCACCATACATCTTGACTCCCGCCCGTATGGCGTGTGTTTACTTATTATCAATATCATATAGCATGCTGTGTTGGCTTGCAGGCATCTGATTTATAATCCTATTGTTCTACAGTTGAAGCTTGACACGACAGGCCTGTTGGTCTAGTGGTTAGTGGCCCTGACTGCTATGCCGGAGCTCGTGGGTTCGATTCCCACACAGGACAAATGTTTGTGTGATGAGCACGATCATTTGTTCTGTGTCTGGGTATAATTTATCTATAATATGTATGTATTTAGAAATATATAAGTATGTTTATCAGTTATCTAGTACCCATAACACAAGCTCTGCTTAGCTTGGGACTAGATGGCGTTGTGTGATAGTTGTGGAATATTATTATTAGTGTGGAATGGGGGCTGGAAATTTAGGTAACGATGAAATGAACGTTCACATAAGCGAAATATGCCTTTACCTGTTACCTTCTTTTTGTAATGAATAAGTAATTTTTACCTATCATCATCATCAGCCTATAGCAGTCCACTGCTGGGCATAGGCCCCTTCAATTGCACGCCATTCAGCTCGATTCTCGGCAACTCTTACCATCTGCTATCACCCACCCTGCGAACCTAAATTTTTACCTATATATGTTACTCAATGTCAATAACTTTCACCGTCAACTTTGTAGCGACACTCCTCCAAAATGCTGTTAGATTGAAAATAGAACCCACGTCTGAACGCTGACTCCTAAAATACAGACCCGGTCTAGTTTGGGGTTAGGATCAGAATTGTGTCAATACGTTCTTGTTCTGTTTTATTATGACAGACTTGTACAAGACTGTATTTTTAAGTGTCAATTAAATGAAATATTTCTAAATAAATATATTTGATTTTAATGTTTAATATGGAAAACTTTCTCACTGAACATCTAAAAAACATTAAAGAAATGGTTTCAAGTTTCTTAGATGGAAAAACATTACAAGTATTATTTTTGAGGTATTTCACTCAAAGCATTGATTTCTATAGCACTTGGCTGAGCCGCACCTGAGCACTTCTACTCACCGCACTGAAATGAAATTTTAATACGAGCTGTTCAGTGGAACAGTTAAAGTCCCCGTATGGCTCCTACGTACAGTTTATAGTGATGAAACGTACCTACATATTATTTGATCAGGAAAGCAACTATAGTACCAACATATGGCATGGCAAGTGCATGTCGAACCACGCATAGTAAAGAATGGATGGTGGTTCTTATTTTAACCGACCAGGAAACTGAACTCAATCTATTTTTGACAAATTGAGACTGCCTACGGGAATTGCCCCTCTGTGCTTTGTTGATTATTCCCAAATCTCGACAGTACATTTCATAAAAATTCCCTTAGTGACAACGTAACTCGAAGCAATTTAAACGGTTGTATTCAAATTAGTATAGTAAGGAAAGTCAAGGACAATAACTAGTACCGAACCAAATGAAACACAAATAGAAGTTACAGAAACACTACATGCATTCCTCTCAGAGCTACATAATTTACAAGCCAATAACACAAATTTATAACTAAATACTTACAAGTCTACGCATACAGAGCGAGTTAGAATAATTGTCCGTAAACAAACAAGGCTAATATATCAAGTTAAGTGCGTCCTCCATTGTCCTGGCCTGGACTCGGGCCAGACTTTAATGAGAGGCCTTAGGCCACTGGCCTATATTACTTGACTATATGTCTAAAAGTTGGCCAGCCAAGGTTTGTTATAGCTGTTGCAATTCACAAGTACGCGTCAATCATTGCAATTTACACTCTATGTTAATATCAATGAAATCAAATTCATATATCATATCGCTAGCTCATAATTTGCAAATGTTTGATTAGATTTTTGTCCCATTTTCTGAAAATTCCTAACAAAAATGTTGTCATTTTGTAGCGTAAATAAATAAATAAAATAATTTAAAAAATAAAACACTAAGGCTTTTTTTTTTTCAATTTAAAAGGTATTTGAATAACTGCAGATTTCAATGTAAAAAATAACGAGTCAACCTAATTGGTTAATTAGGTTTTACGAAAATTATTTTGGTACACGACCTAACACAAGCGATTGCAATCGATTAAATATAGGCCTATGCTCGCAAAATACGTCTTGTTTCGTCCTACAATATTCATTTGTTAATTCAATTACATTCAGTAACATACAAAATCAACATGAAATTATTCACCTAAGGTGCAGCTATTGTTTGTCAAAGGTCTGTACTCAGACTAAGACAAGTCTGAGTTATAAGTTGAAGGCAAACCTTTAGAGAAAATGCCACTGGCTTACTCCTTGCAATACCTTCACTAGTTCAAAATTCGTTTTGCTTCGTCCTACAATATTCATTTGTTAATTCAATTACATTCAGTAACATACAAAATCAACATGAAATTATTAACCTTCGCTGCACAATAGCTGCATCTTAATGCAGCCATTGTTTGTCAGACTCGTCTGAGTTACAAGTTGAAGGCAAATCTTTAGAGAAAATGCTACTGGCTTACTCCTTGCAATGAAAAAATTAAAAATAAAATAAATTTATTTCAGGCATAACAACCCATATTACAAAATTTTTGTTGAAATGTGACAATACCATCACGAGTTAGCTACTGAACGCAAATGTTTACTGCAGTTCAACTGACCTCTTCCGTGGTACTTCCCTAGTATGTCAAAGGTTGGTAGTTCACATTTTGAGTAATAAGTTCCCGCTAACTAAATGTTTAGAGCGAAGTGTTATGTTAAAGTGGTTTCTGTGTTTAAACTTTAAACTCTGTTTGACGTCTCTGCGCTCTCGCGTCCCTAGCCGCCGCAGAAGGAGACGCCCCGGGGGGTCGGGAGTCGATAGCTGACTCCCGGCCACCGTATGCGCGAGCTTGCGGGCGGTGAGCAATGGGTAGCTCGCCGCCCGATTAGGACCAAGCTCGGGTCGACGGCGCGTAGTGTTCCACGCGCGCCTCAAAGAGATGTCAGCAAAACTGAAGGGGTCTGCTAGGACCGATGCCTGCCGGGGTCGCGAGATTGTTCGAAAGAGATACCGTGACCCTGGCACATGGGCAAGTGAAGGAACACGGATGGGTTTTAGTCAGTAAAAGTCTGACATGCCCTCCCGCTCCGCCCAGAGCGGGAGAAGTCATTTGATGATTTCCCATCCAAAAAAAAAAAACTCTGTTTGACCCACTACTTACGGGATTTTTTTTTGGAAATCTACTTCATAACCGACGATTTTTTTTTCTTAAGCCATGCCAGTGCGTAGTGGTCATTGATAACAAAAATAAAGTAGTTTCATCATGGAATATTTGTCAAAAATCGAATGACAACCTTATTTTACACAAGATTAAACCGTTTTGACTCTGTTGTGTGCACTGTCTTAGAATTATTAGAAATTGATATTTTTATTTTCCAGTCAATCAATCAACTCAGCCTATCGCAGTCTACTGCTGGACGTACGCTTCTCTCATGCTGCGCCAGAACACCCTATCTTACGCCTTCCGCATCTAATCTGTCCCAGCCACCGTCCCAGTCCACAGTCTTTAGGTCGTCGGTCCATCCAGCTGGGAAGCGTCCCACGCTACACTTGCCGTTATGCCGATATGTGACTGCGCAATTTTCCAGTGGTTTAGCTTCAATACCTACTCAATCAATAGGAACAAAAATTTTCAAATTATTTACTACAAACCAGAGGTTCTTCAAGTTAATATAAATCAAAACAATAAATCACTAGAAATCCTACAATATTTCCAACGCCATTGGAAAGGGTTTACAAGAGTTTAAAACTAAAACAGCTCTCCTGAACTAAATCCTTCGGAATAAAGCGGTGGCTCGGTGATTCAGGTAGTCGGGGAGCGAGCCCGAAACTTTTATCCCATGATCCGAACAGTTGAGTACAGGGTTTATGTAGGTGCTCTCCCAATCAGAGTTAGTTCTTTGTGGGGCTATACGTTTATCGGGATAAATAGGATGTGTAAATATTTACTTAACATTTCAAATAGGTCAGAAATTCGCTTATATATACATCTATACAAACAAACATACATACAAATAAATAAAACTGAAGTGTTTGTTTGTAATTTGAAATTAACAGCTTTTCACTAAATGCGTCTGAACGTAAATACGGTACTTACACCAAAAAATCTTTTTTTTTTTAACTTTTGTCTGTCAGTCTGTCTATCTGTCTGTTTGTTCCGGCTAATCTCTGAAATGGCTGGACCGATTTTGACGGGACTTTTATTGGCAGGTAGCTGATGTAATAAGGAGTAACTTAGGCTACTTTTATTTTAGCAAAATTATTTTATTTTATGTTATATCTATACTAATATAATATATAATAATAATCTATACTAATATTATAAAACTGAAGAGTTTGTTTGTTTGTATGTTTGTTTGATTGAATTGAACTAATCTCAGGAACTACTGGTTCGAATTGATTTTTTTTTGTGTTGAGTAGCTTATTTATCGATGAAGGCTATAGGCTATATAACATCACGCTACAACCAAGAGGAGCGGAGCAGTAATGAGCAATGTTGCAAAAACGGGAAAAATCGCACGGGTAGGCGATTCGACGCGACGGGAAGGGCCCGGAACAAAAAATTTTACGCGGACGAAGTCGCGGGCAGAAGCTAGTAATATTATAAAGCTGAAGAGTTTGTTTGTTTGTTTGGTTGAACGCGCTAATCTCAGGAACTACTGGTCCGAATTGAAAAAATATTTTTACGTTGAGTGAAACATCATGCTACGATTAAATGAGCGGAGCAGCAATGAAAAATGGTCGAAAACTGGCAGGCAATTCGATGCGACGGGAAGGGCCAGGGGAGCAAAAATTTGTCGCGAACGAAGGCAGAAACTAGTTGAATAAAATTGCTGATTGTAAAAACAATTATATTCAAAGCCGTAAAGATCTAAGATCTAAACAAAAGAAGCCAAAGCTAAATCTTAGCTAGAGGTATCTTTTACCCAGAAAGTGGATTGTGGAGGTCAGATAGGCAGATGCTCCTTGTAAAATACGGGTACTCAGCTTCAGCCGGTTACACTGGAAGCCAACCTCATTATAGTTGTGAAAAGGCTAGGTAGGTAGATGATGATATTCTTTGTAATATTTAATGCTCTCCACGCCGCGCTATTATCCACTTTACAACTATAACTCGGCGGTAAACTGCAAGTTTCCACAAACTTCAGTAATCTCTGTAGTCAGATTATTATTCCTTCATTAATGTAATCGTCGTAAACATCGCTTCTGGCATCCCAAGTTGAATTCTTGAGTGTTTGAAATGCAATTTTCTCTTCACTTAGGTAATCTTAATCTTGCTTGGGAATGTTGTTAATACTGTTGGTAATATGTACATAAATAAGTTGCCAGTATCCATGCTAATAATAATATTATGAATGGGAAAGTGTGTGTGTCTGTTTGTCCGTCTTTCACGGCAAAACCGAGCGACGAATTGACGTGATTTTTTAAGTGGAGATAGGTGAAGGGATGGACAGTGACTGACTGACTAAAACCGTCTTCCTTCAGTTGCCCATAGGCGAGGGCCACGGTACCTCTTTCGAACTAATCTCGCGACCCTAGCAGATCTTAGTTAGGTAGCCCGGAAATTTGAAGAAGACGGTGTGATACCCCTGTGCCTCATAAAGCATGGTAAGCCGTTCGTTTTGCGCCTAATCTGTCTCTGGTCGTGTCAGATTGCCGCCCCATCGGACTATGACATCATCACGGGAAATGTTATTGTGCACACAATTGAGAAGTATAATATATTATCTCCCGCACCGACAGCTAGTCTCCGTTCAGATTCGCCGCCATGGCCGAAATATGATCTGGATATTATTATTACTATACTAGCTTTTGCCGGGACGTACTACCGCGGGTAATGTATTAAGAATGCATTAATTCAGGTTATATAGGTAATTACCCGCGACTTCGTCCGCGTGGTATTTTTAACAAAACAGTTTTTTGTTCGTTTTTTTTTTCGTGAGATTCTATTTCTTTTTTTCTAAAATAAAAGTAGCCTAGGTTACTCCTTGTTACATCAGCTATCTGCCAGTGAAAGTCTCGTCAAAATTGGGCCAGCGATTTCAGAGATTAGCCGGAACAAACAGACAGACAGACAAAAATTATAAAAAATGTTGTTTTGGTATATGAACCGTGTATACATCCATATACACTTAGTAAAAAGCGGTTATTTTCATATTACAAACAGACACTCCAATTTTATTTGTTTGTCTAGATTTGTCTAGATGTGGCGTTCCGCGCATAAAGGTACCAGATGTCGGCATTTAGTTTCCGAGTTATTCGCGTTTTTGTAAAATCGGGTGAAAATATGGCATTTTGTGACTTTTACTGATTATTGTTCTACAACAAATTTGCTACAATTTGATACAATTAACATCTACAGACAACATTTCTAAGCACTTTTTTTTAAAGGAAATGTTTAGTAAAAAGTTACCAGATGTCGGTAGGTCTTACAAAATGTCGATATTTTCATTATCATTATGTTGAGTTTTTGAATTTTAATACTATTTGTATATTGCCATTACAGTATCGGTTATGTTAGTGATACATTGATGCATACATATAATGTGTTGGAATCTATGTGGAAAATTCTATGATATATAACAAACGAGTAGAGCATCGCTTTTTTCAAACTCCATTTTCTCGAAACTAGTTTCTTTCAGAATTTCAACTTTGGATGTCTGTTACAAAAAAAAATAAAAGGAAATATATATATATATATTTTTTTTGTAATCAGCGTAATAAAGCGACTCTTCTAGATTCTACATCCGGCCTAAACTCAATACCTTTATGCGCGGAACGCCACATTTTAGTTATGTTATGTACTCCGACAGCGCTAACGATGCCTCAGCTCGTATCGAGCTTGCAAGCTATAAAACCTGCACAATGAGGAAGAACTTTGCGAGGCCAACGATAACGCTGTCGATTTGGCCGAATTCTGGTCGAAGCTTATGTTCTTCTGAACATGAAGCAAGCTTATCAGTTCATCATTACTCACAAAATAACAGCTCTACCATGTTAGAAAATGTTTATTTTTCCGGTCTCTACAGGTCTATAGATGTACTGATTTTGGAAACTTTTACGAGTGGGTAAAAAAACTTAAGAAATAGAACCAATTCATGTAAGCCTGAAATAAATCGGTTGATAAAAAAACACCACACGTTACCTTACCATTGTGCCTTATAACTTTTATAGTTGCTTAGTTACATACACCGCTTTGTGTACGAAAGACCTCACATATTCACTACATTGTGCATTGGTATTATACCGTATTGAACGTCAAAATTCCTTTGGCACGGTACCCCTATTGTCCCAATACCCACAATATGCCCAAAGCTTTTAGATCAAATGAAAGCGAGGATCAAATCTATTCATGCCATATACACCACAAATAGGAATTAGTACCTCAAACGTTGGCTTACAAGGAATATTAACACAGATATTATGATAATTATATTAAGCTGCATGCCATGTAATAATTTAATCGTATAAGCCTGAAAACGTCGCTTACTGCACGTGAGTGTCGGGATTATGAGCCAATGCAATGATATTTAATCAACGCAGAATATTGCTGTTTATTACCAAAGCCTGTCAGGTCTATCTACAAATATCAGGGTCGTGGCACACACAGGGTTTACAATTTCTTTTACAATGTACACACCAATATTTTTTTGAGCTCTGGAGTCCATAGCTGACTTGCGGTCACCTCAGGTGCGGGCTTGCGGGCGGCGAGCAATGGGTAGCTCGCTGCCCGGTAAAAATCAGGCTCGGGTCGACGGCGCGTAGTGTTCCACGTGCGCCTCATAGAGATGTCAGCATATATTAAAGGGGTCAGCGAGGACCTGCCTGCCAGGGTAGCGGATTTATCCGAAAGAGATACCGTGGCCCTGGCACAGGCAACTGAAGGAACATGGGTGGGTTTTAGTCAGTAAAAGTCTGACACGCCCTTCCGCGTAATTTCATGATATCCCACCAAAAAAAAAAAGAAAAAGGTACCACACATATCAGGGCCATGGCACACACAGGTTTGACAATTTCTTATACAATGTACACACCAATATATTTTATGAGCAGCAGCCGACGCACAGCCCATCCACGTTCCGGACACAGCCCTGATATGTGTGGATAGACAAAGGGCACCACTTCATGTAAAGACACGGAGTAGTGTTTAGTGGTGGTGTTTGCAAACGGTGCGCTTCTATCATGCGCCATACAAGAGAAACTCCCAACACCATCCTGCGCGCGCTGGCGGACTGGTAAGACACTCCGATGCTGGCTTACCGGATACGTTTTAATAAAATTGTTATTAAATGTCAATCAATATTATTAATTATTGATTACTAACACTAATAAGTTTGCAATTGTTCTAATAAATATGGACGTAATCGAATAATGAATCTGAAATAAATTATTTATTTATTTCGTGACTACAGTATATTGTTCTTAGCTGAAATGAAAAATCTGATGCCCATCATTCAGTGAAACCAATCTTATCTCCAGTATACCAGAGAACATGATGCAGATCCAAAAGGTAGATCGTAGATAGTGGTCCTTATATGACTTTAGAATATATATATAAGGACCGTGCCCTCCACTTCAAGCTTGTAAGTCTAACCAACCGCAGAAAGATCTTGGATCTCGTCTTCCTAAAAAAAGTGGTAGCGTCCATGATTGGCACAAATCTTCTAACAAAAGTTGCAATTAACGTACCATACAAACTGCCTCGTTCGCACACCTATAAACTATTCAAGGAGGTATCATATAAGTCTAATTTAGGGCGTAACTCCCCCCTTTCTAGAGCCACCAAACTATACAATGCTATTTGTCGAATAGCGGAGCTCGACATTTATCATGACAACGTGAAAATGTTTAAAAAGAAACTAAATTCATACTTTTCAGCCCAGGGTTTTTGATTGCGTTAGTGTTAGTTGCTAAATGATCTTATCTGATTGTTTTTTTTTTATATCCTAATTTAGCTAACCACACTATGATTTTATGATGTTTTAAAGATATATCTAGAGAAATTGTTTTCAAATTGTATTTTAACCTATCTTATTGTGATTTAATTAAATTAAATTAGTATCTTAGTTTAAATTATTTAATGATTTTATTCGTATTTTAGTTTATTATTATGTAATTGTCTTTATTATTATTTGATTTTATGAATGTTTGATTAATTTTTGTTCGATTATTTACTATTTGATCTTATCTAAACGGTCTTGATGTATGTTTACTTATTTTTAATTACAATGTGCAAGCTGTGGTTGCCTATAATTGAATGTGCATTTAGTGTATGTTATATTCCTATAATCTAATCTGTGAAATTTTTGAATGTAACATTTGTTGGCGATCCTTAAATAAATAAATAAATAGTGAAACTGTGAAAAGAGTATGAAGATTAAATCTTTAAAAGTAAAACCATTTTTACAAAGAAAATGATGTAGGTATGTCTATTTTCCGAAAACTGAACCAATATACTATACATACATTTATACATAAACTCACGCTTTATTCCCATGGAGATAGGCAGAAACTACAGAACGCCACCTGCTGCGATCCTTACCTTTTACCTCGTTTATACATCTAGTCTTACACGCACGCCGGTTGCGAGTACTACGCACCTGACCTTTCTGAAGAACATCACCAATAAGGTCACTATATGTTCTACTAGGGCGTTCCCTTGCGGCCTCACAAAATAATATGTAAATCATTCAATTAAAACATAGTACTTCCTAGCGAGTTTCTTAAAAACAGGACTCCAACAACTAATCAATCTAATCAGAGGTCTATAAAAGTCTTATTTAGGGGAAACTTTTAGTATATTTTAGTACAGCCAATAAAGACTTAATGGGCTGTGAGCGAGTAATGACTACTAATGACCGCTAGCTCTGATATATAGTTCATTTGCTACGAAAATTGTGAATACGGCGGCGTCCAGAATGCGTAATTTTTATGGAGAAATACTACAAAAATAAAATGGAGTCCTTTTAATTTGTTAGGTAACTGGTGTGGAACATCCTGAACGAGATATTTTTAGGTCATTGCTATTTGTGTACTTATTATGAGCTAGAACAGCTTAACTGACAGACAATCTATACTTCCTACTAATATTATAAACGCGAATGTTTGTATGTATGGATGTGTGGATGTTTGTTCCTCTTTCACGCAAAAACTACTGAACGGATTTGGGTGAAATTTGGCACACAGATAGTTTATAACCTGGATTAACATATAGGGTACTTTTTATCCCGGTAGTACGTTCCCGCGGGATATTTTCCGACCTCCACGCGGGCGAAGCCGCTGGCAAAAGCTAGTTAATATTATAAACGCGAAAGTAACTCTGTCTGTTACGCTTTCACGACTAAACCACTGAACGGATTTTAATGAAACTTGGTACTGGGTAAGTTTGAATCCTAAGGGAGGGAGAGAGAACATAGGCTACCTAGTAGATAATATGGGGTCTTAATTTTGTAATAATGTATGAAGTGTTTCAGCTTTCGGCCAAAGAAATTAAGAGTCGGCTTGAACGAGGTAAACTTTTCCAGTTTCTTAGCTCAATCAATAGTCATATCAGAGTAATGCTGTAGCATTTGCAAACGCGACTCCTGGAACACCACAAAAGATACAGAATATCAAATTAATCAAAATTACAGCTATGGCTATTAATATGCAAAACGCATAGTACTGAACCCAATATACCCTCATTATTATTGCTTTTCATTGGGATTTACTTACATTTCCGACTTACTGTAGTAAGTTGCCAGTATAACCTGATTTCGGGGGAAATTATTGCAATGGGTTCCGTAAGTGTCTTCGAATGTGTGTAGTTGAGTTGAAATGGTGCTAGAGACAGATTTGTTGAATGTTCGTTCGGTGTAATGTGTTCAATGGGACGTTAATGTTGGATTTCGACGCCATTTTGGGATCCGAAATGTCCTATATGGACTCTTTAAATGAGGGTTATTGACCTTAACACGTGGTTGGAGAATTTGTGATCGTCATTTGTATTTATTACGTTTACGCTTGGATGGGCCTAAAGGAGAATGGTTACTGATAAAAAAAAACTAGAAAGTTAAAAATAATTTTAAATTCAGAAGGCGGTGTCTTTGGTTTTACGAATTTGTGTGAGATACCACAAGAAAATTATAATAAGATTTTTTTTTTAAGTCTTGAAATAACCACAGTCAATAACCATAAGTGCATTTGTTTTTTTTTATTGAGTTATGTATGCATGTTGTTTTAGTTTTTACTCTAACATATTACAACACAATATAAACATTGTTAATGAAATAAATAAATTTAAAAATTGAAAAATAAAAAGTTTGTTTGAAAAAACCGACAGCAAAAAACACTACAAAGTGAAAAATTCCTTTAATTTCGGAAGTCAGTGGCAAAAAAAATAAATTCAGTACGAAATTTCAGGACATGGAGCATGTTTTCAGTTGATACTTTACATATCTTTTTTATTAATTTACTATGCATTTCTTATACCGGTACGTATGAAGCAAAGTAAAATATTAATATAGGACATCGTCATCAATCAAAATTTTTTGAAAGGTAGGAATTATCGGTGTTCCGGTATAAGCCGTTCAGTTCTTTGTTGACTTTAGATACGTAACCTTGATATCAAAATATCACCTACAAAATATTCGTGAAATCTATTTTAAAAATGTATGTTGTGTGTTGTTCACGGGCAAAAATAGCATAGAACAACTATATTTCTTGCAGGGTGTTCAGGAACTCTCAGGAAGGATACTCTGTAAGATCCCTTCCACACACGTTATTCTTGCCCGTGAAAAACTACGGTTGATTCGTCATATTATGTAGACCGTACGGTTGTATGGATTACTATGAAAATATGTTGACACGGCGGAGAAAGGGTACGGTGCCGTCACCGTATCGCATATATGTACAATTTTACACGATTTTTCTATGGTGTGGTGAACACGCCGTACTGTAAAGAAACCGTGCCTTAAACAACGGATATAATAAAGACAGAAAACACGCTCAGGAATATCACTAACTAAATTAAACACACTCACATAAACATTAAAGATACATTTTTAAAACGAAAAACAAAATTAAAATAAAAACTTAGTCCTGTACGAGGCCAAGAGGCCCCTATCTCAGCATGGTATTCTGATAGGGCTGTGATGTGTAATAGTGTGTAAGTACTTAGGTGTCGCAAGTCATAATCAATTTTATTTTTAAACCGGACATAAAAAGTACATCATGACATCATTACTGATGGATAGAAATATTGTATTACAGTGCATAGCGGAGCAGAGCCCAGTTCTGTGCTAGGAATTAACCTGTGTTACGGACACTAAGGACCACTTCATCATCCCATTACACTACCTACTACATTATTTGAAACGTCCATAATAAAAAGAAAAAATATTGAATAACTCGATTCCCAATTTAGGCATGCGTGTTATAGAGAGTTCATATAAAAATTAGCTATTACAATGCAAAAATAAGAATCTGCTATATTCACGAAGTAATAGAAGTAGATAGTAGTATCTCTTTGTAGCATCTCTTTAGTGAAATATGGGTGACAGTGTTCTAAAAGAAAAATAGCGAATAAGCCGTTCGTTCACCCCACAATCTAGCAGTCTACAATCCTATTGGTTGGCTATTAACCTTATTTTTTTTCTGGCAGCTTTATACTTCCACAAAATAAAAGAAAACAATTGACAATCCTTTTAACAAAACCAACCAAGTAAAAAGAGGAATGACTAATTCATGAAAATAATTAAATTGTTATTCCACTCAGATCTCTAATTCCACCTTTACAAAGTCCACATTTACGTATTAAAAGGCTTGCGGATAACCGGAGGCCCTCGTGAGGTTTTACCGGGCATCAGTCAGTAATGAAAATGAAGAAGCGTGAATAACGGATCATTTACACGTGGAGAGTTTCTAGCTGAGATTATTGAAGGGAAAAAATAAAGTTGAGCATGACTCAACTTTATTTTGTATACAATGCCTACCATAGGCAAATCCATGGCACCCACAACGCTATAAAATTATTCAGGTGAGTGGCCAAAATCGGAATTAACATCGCCATCTTTTCTTACTATCAATACTGTATATGTGATGATATTATGAAGTGAAGAGTTTATTTGATTGAACGCGCTAATCTCAAGAACTACTTTACTCGTTTGAATTGAAAAATCTTTTAGTGGTGGAGAGCCGATTTTTTGAGGAAGGCTGTAGGATGCATAATATCAGGCTAGGACCCGAGCAAAAAATAATCAATTCACGAATAAGAAGTATTCGCATGCATAGGCGATTCGATGCGACGAATGGATCGGGGGAGCAAGTTAGACAAGGACAAACTTGCGGGCAAAGGCTAGTGTTATTATAAATGTGAAAGTTTGTATATTTAGTTGTTTGGATATTTGTTACATAATCAAGCAAAAACGGCCGAACAGATGCGGATGAAATTTGGAACACAGATAGTTTATAACCTGAATACACTGGATCACAGGTTATTATTTATCCCGGTAGTACGTTGTAGTGGAATAATTTCCGAGCTTTATACGGGCGAAGCCGCGGGCAAAAGCTAGTTTTGTCAATATAATTTCTGTAACCACCCTTTTTTTTTTTTTTTGGATGGGAAATCATCAAATGACTTCTCCCGCTCTGGGCGGAGCGGGAGGGCGTGTCAGACTTTTACTGACTAAAACCCACCCGTGTTCCTTCAGTTGCCCATGTGCCAGGGTCACGGTATCTCTTTTGAACAATCACGCGACCCCGGCAGGCATCGGTCCTAGCAGACCCCTTCAGTGTGGCTGACATCTCTTTGAGGCGCGCGTGGAACACTACGCGCCGTCGACCCGAGCTTGGTCCTTACCGGGCGGCGAGCCTCCCATTGCTCGCCACCCGCAAGCTCGCGCCTACGGTGGCCGGGAGTCCGCAATCGACTCCCGGCGCCCGGGGCGTCTCCTCCTGCGGCGGCTAGGGACGTGAGGGCGCAGAGACTGCAACTCCCTCACGCGCCCCGCCTCCTCCTTCGCGAGCATTACTGCTTCGCAGAAGGAGGTGACGGCTTCCCATGCCCTCTCGCTCCGTACCATGGCTCGCACCAGGGCCGGACGCGAGAGATCGCCGCCGCCGATCGCCTCCACGAGGACACGGCGGTGCTCCGCCCAGGCAGGGCACACTTCCACCGTATGCTCCACCGTGTCCTCTAGACGATCCTCACAATGGAAACACCCGGGCGTCTGTAACCACCCTAGCAATATCATTCAGGCGAAATATCCTTGTACAACCCATTCACAGTTGTTTTACCTCTGATTTTGCGTTACTGTCTAAATCACAAAGATCTTTATTCTCGCTAACATAAGGTTGCTGTTGGGTTGCTCCTGTCAGAGACAAAACAACTGAGAATAGATTGTTAGTACACCTTCTTCTCCTGCCTTTAAAATAAACGTCTTGAATCTCAAAATTGACAGTTAAATACTATATTCTTTTTACATTCGAAGCGTTTCAAAAATCGTTACTTTTTCGATTTCTTTTTCATAGTTTGTAAAGCGATTTAGTTTATACATCTCATTTCAGAGAGTGATTCGCCAGCCAATAATATAACAAAATTAATTTAAAATGACCGTGCAGTTTATAAAACTTACAATTTATAACCTAAAAGTTCATGTACACTACTGTTTTTATTTAAATTAATTTATTGATCATAGTCCTGCTGTCATTAAACAGATAATCCCATTAAAATTGTAAATTAATTCGATTGACTATTAACACAATGAATGCGATATCACCCGCCGAATGTCACACGAACATTCTCGCCTTCCACCGAGAAACTGTCCCCGTGTAAACGAGCCTTTAAACGAATGACCCCAGTCGGTCAGCCAAGTGTGGGCCAGATGTAGGCCACGGTCAACAAGCTCGCCCCTCCGGATTTACATATTTTCTACTTTAATTTGTACGTAAATCACAGGGCTCTGTGTCCGGAGGGTTCATATTACCTGAAACTAATGATCCCTCCCAACTTATATATGCTGTGGTTGGTGAATATTGTTGTACTGGACTTTCAGTTTTGGGGTGACTTGTATTTTTTTTTTTTGGGATGTGCAGGAAAATGATGGATGATTTGAGACAGTGCTTCGTATGCGGAGGACAGAGCTGTTATGTCGCAACCTAGGAGAGGCCTATGTCCAACAGTGGACTGTGATAGGCTGGGTTGATAGTGCTACAATACCCAGATAAAAGAGAATACGAAGGTAAAATTAATAAACATATCTGAAAAAGAGAGTTGAAAAAGTTCTGCATCTACTTCAGCGGAACTTTAACTTGAAAAACAGGCTCTCCCACTTTTTAAATTAGAAGTACTTTTCCTTGGAAGATCCTAATTTATTGACGACCAAAAAAAAAATCTTTTCCATAATTAGTCCAAGTTTTGTAATATTTTAAGGGTACGTGAAATCGATGACCCTCTTAAATCGTGACAACATACTTTGCTGACTTTTATTTTGTTTGGAAACCTCGAAGTACTTGTTTACCGATCATTATAATATGTTCCGTAAGTCGGGACCTGACTCTGAAACCTTCGGATTGTAAGGTTTGGGACGGTTATGAGCCCTAGATGAGAGCCTGGATTATTGTCTCACCACTTTCGTATGTATAAATAGTTTAGTCAGGTTATTTTGTATGCAAATTTACATGTAGGATACAATAAAGTTCCTCATACTTAGTGTTTTGGTAGTTACGAAAATCCTAATTTTATTTCCATTTTTAACTAGCTTCAGAAAAAGGAGATTTTTCTCTTGTTTTTTTTTTCCTTTTTGCTATGCTTGTTACCTCAAAGCTCCGTCATTTGTGAACCGATTAGAATAATTCTTATTTTCGTCATAGAGTGGTTCCGTTTGATCAAGTTTCAATGAGTGATTTCTGAGTTAGCTTCTATGACACTTTTTTGTCCCAAGTAATGTATATTGATGATGTTTTAAAACCTTCCTATCACTGTTATTTACTCTGCAACTAAAGGTATAAACAAAAATAAAACTGTGTGGGGTAAGTACCACATCGGAGTCATTGGTTTTGTAGTTTCGTTTGATGTCACCGAATTTGGAAAGTAAAGTTATTTTTCACTGTGTGTTGTTTTAAGTCAATTAACAAACTTTTGTTCTTGTATTAATTAAATCAGTGTACACATTTAATTCATTAATTAAAGTTATAACTTGTGTACCGCAAGCTTTACAAGATCATACCAACAAACAAATTTTACTTTTTAATCAATAAACAGATTGGTTTAAAACAACGTTTCCAAAGTTCGAAAGTGTTAGATTTTCCTCCGTGATAGATACGCACATCACTTACACTCCTCCTCACTAACACACGCTACATGCACACACACACACACACAACACACGCTACATGCACACACACACACACACAACACACGCTACATACACACCACACCTCGACACTTATTATCCATCTACACACCATACATCCACACTGCTAATAAAAACTCTACATACTAACTTTTAGTTTTAGTTAGTTCAGTTTTATTTTATAAATTAATGTTATTTTGTAAAGCATTAAATAACTGGGACACTGTCATCTTCCGCATGGAGGTGGGCGTTAATAGCTGCGACACAGTTTTTAACTAATGTGGCTATTATCGTACACAATTTAATTGTAAATATACTGTTTTTGGTTCCAATAAAGATTATTATTATTAAAAAATATATATATTGTGATCGAACTAAGCTTGCTTAAAGATCGCGTGCTATTCGTATAAAACTACAAAATGCTTGTAAATGGTGTAAAAACAAATGAATAGCAATTATTTAAAACTCTCCTAACATAAAAGGTTGTTTATTTGTTTACTTCGTCGAATGTTGAAGCAGGCCAATCGATTTTAGTACGCACTGTGGGAAATGTGACGGCGTTGCTAACAGGTTTGCATGAATAGTGGACCTATACAACAGAATATTATGATGATTTTTACTCATCATTTAAGCCGTAAGACGTCCACTGCTGGACATAGGCCTCCCTCGTAGGCCTCCCTCAAAAGTGGGGCAATTTTCTAATCGCCACGCTAGGTAAGCGGGTGGGCGATTGCAGTATGGTGGTAAAATGCATAGAGAACGCTGCTGCCCATTCCCTAGTAAGACCCTTAGTCGCCTCTTACGACACCCATGGGAAGAAATGGGATGATGTTATTCTTTACGTCCAAAATCCCACTCATTTAGTCGATGCAAATTGTGTTTTGCCTTAATATTTGCTTTTGCTCCAATATCGGCTGTTGATTTATTCACCAGCATTTGTTGACAGAGTGATTTTTCGACGTCATTTTGAACGAACTTTCTCTACTAAAAGCAAATTGAATTTGTGGCAATAAAAAAAAAACTTTAGTACAAAAGAGTATGGACGGACTACATCATCAACATCCACCTAGCGTTTTGACTATGTCGGGTTCGGTTTCCAGTCAAACTGGATGCAACTGAACGCTGTATACCAATATTGTATAATGGAACAGCTTGCAAATTCATCTGCAATCCAGAATGACAAATGTCCTTACCAAGGTTATTGTCTATTCGTGGATAAATTCCATCAAAATCCATTCAAAGGTGAAAGCATAACAAACAAACTTACTTTCGCATTTATAAGGTGGGATTTAGGCTGTAGCGACTCTGACCTCCACAACTCAGTTACTGAATCACATAAAACCATTTAATAGATTACAGACGACCTGCATTTTTACACAAAAAAAAAATATTTTTAAAAGTATCGGAAAATTTTCAGTCGGTTTCAATAATTAAATCAACCGCCTGTAACTATATTCGAAATCAGAAAAGCATTTTCGAAATTCAATTATGAAAAACTTTTCACAAAGTAAAATTGGATGTGAAAAATCTCTTTCACCTTTTTAATGATACCATCATCTGCCTAGCTTTTTCCCAACTATGTCGAGGTCAGCGTCCAGTCTAACCGAATGCAGCTGAATACCAGTATTTTACATGAAACGACTGCCTATTTAACCTCCATAACTGGTACTTGGTAACACGACAAACGCCACTCAGCACCCAACAGCCAGCTGCTAGCTGACATATAGCGAATAATGTATAATGCTGTTTTGTTTTATAATATTAATTACTTACACAATATTGTATAGAATCAAGTTCTTCTTACTTAACAGACAGCTGTGCTGCTGGGTGTTTGTTGCGCCACTTACTTCCCAGCTAAAGCACTAGGAAGTGGTGAAAGGCGGGCGTTTTGGGGTACTGTCTTATGTAACTTTGACGTTTAAAAAGTGCTGACTCTCAGCTTAGTTTTAATAAATTACTTTTGATTTTGATTTTGAGCCCTTGGTAAAGGTTTCTGACGACCTGTAACGACTGTCAAAGATCGACTAATGACGGCCGGCTCTGTTCAAAGACTTTCATCTTAAGACACTACAGTATGTGGGCCGAGAAGATATTGCGTAGCTTCCCGAACGCTGTCCACTCGAGTCCGATTCGACGCACTTCATTCTCGAAGTTGGACCTACCTAACTGGACAGTTTATCCTAGGTGAACTATGTATGTGTGCAAGAATTAAATACAGAAATATCTATACTGGCATAAGGTGTGTGTGTTTTTTTTTTGTGGGTGGGAATTCATTAAATGACGTCTCCCGCTTTAGAGTGGAGCGGAAGGGAGTGTCAAACTTTTACTGACTAAAACCCCGCCGTGTTCTTTCAGTTGCCCATATGGTATGCCAGGGCCACGATAAAGGTGTGTTCATTTCTGTTCACAAACTGGGATAAACCAAAAAGCTATGTAGTCATCTTTTGAAAACGAATTGCTTGTGTTTATTAATACTTATTATTTGTAATCACTACAAATGTTATTGTAATTTGGAAATCATCACGATGATCTATGTATAAAAATGAGTTATTTTAGTCGAAACTTCAGTAGACCAATCAGTTGCTACTATGCTATCTTCAAAACGGCCGAGTTATTCATAATTACCTTATCTATGCATACACAATACAACCGCATGCTTCTAATTCATGAAATTGTTTTCTAAAACAGTGTTCTACTATGAAACCCACTACTACATATACCTACAGTCAACCAAAAAATTAACCTACAAAATTCGCCCCTATTGCTACGCCACAAGGGCAGTGTCAATGTCAAATTGTTACCATGGATGTGCAGTTGACTGTATGCTATTCCAGTCGGCAAGTTGTTAGAGGGTAACCATGGGGGGCCCATTGGCTAAAGACGATTCTCTTTCTTTGCAGCAGTCATCGCAAGTCCATGCATGTAGGTGCATGAATTTCCATTGGAATTTTGGAGGTATCAACGCTGTCGCTTGATAAAAGAGCAAAAGAACTAGAATTACGGGGAAATTAGACATGTTGTACAGTGGTATTTTTCAATTTTTACAATTTTTGTTGATTTTTTCACATACTGTACTGTACTGACTGTACCTACGAGTAGGTACTTCGTTAAATGCGGCTTACGTCACGTTTTATATTAACTTTGGCTAACGTGACAAAAATACGTGCCCGTCACCTTTTTCATTTTTTTAGGCTTTAGTTATAATAATTAAAATTGTGTGCCGTGTATCCGCCTGTGGGTACAGTTTTTAATTTACCATTTAACAAGCTACCCTCTTGGGTATCACGTGGGATTAAGTTGTGTAGTAAAAACAAACGGAAGCTTCTGTGGCAATATAGGTTAAAACCAAGTCAAGCTAATAGAGATAAATTCAAAAGATACTCAAAATTACTCAAAAGAATAATTAATTTAACTCAGAAAGCACAAAACAATTATAATATTAAAACCTCTAATAACAAGTCTAAGACTACGTGGCAAATAATTAATAAAAGTAAATGTAACGCCCCAAAAAACTCAATTCCTTGCATCAAATTTGAAAATAAATACATTACACACCCAAAGGATATTGCCAATACATTTAATAATTATTTTATTGATAAAATACAACCAACAATTAACGCGGGAACTAACTCAACATCATTAATTCTTAGTAGAGCACAATCTATGTTTATGGCTCCGTCTACGCCCTATGACATATAAAATATTATTATGAAGTTAAAAAACACGAATAGCGTTGGCTACGATGGTATTGCTACAAAAATATTGAAAGCAGTTGCATTTGAAATATGTACTCATTTGTGTTTCATTATTAACCTTTGCATAAGTGCAGGTGTATTTCCTGATGCATTAAAGAAGTCCATAGTGAAACCACTATATAAGAAAGATAATCACGAATTAATGATAAATTACAGACCAATCGCGCTTATACCAGTTATGTCTAAGGTCTAACCTTCAAGATCAGAGGAACGCGAAGTTATATACGGAGTACCTCAAGGCAGTGTATTGGGACGTCCGTTATTCACTTTGTATGTAAATGACTTGCCTAAAGTAACTGAACATCCGATGACACTTTTTGCTGACGATTGCACTTTGACAATAGCTTATAATGACATAAACACATACGAATTTGACATTAATAATTCAATTATATCTATTATAAATTGGTTAAATGATAATAATTTAAAAATTAATTTTAAAAAATCTAACGTAATGCACTTTAGACAGCGAACACAAACAATTAGCAATCCTAATATTCAATTTAATAATATAAATATCAATGAAGCTAACACAACAAAATTTCTGGGACTAATAATAGATTCTAAATTGAATTGGAAACCACAAATAGAAGCACTTAGTAAAAATTGAGTAGTGCAGCCTTCGCTCTGCAACAGCTTGCTGAGGTTCTCAACACAGATGCGCTACTTACTGCTTATTATGGATTAGCCGAATCAGTTCTTAGATATGGAGTCATCTTCTGGGGGAATAGCACGGACATTGAAATAGCGTTTCGGGCACAGAAAAGATGCATTAGATCGATGTTTAGACTGCAAACAACGGACAGCTGTAAGTCTTGTTTTATAGAGCGTAAGATATTGACATTACCGTTTTTTTTTCCTACGTGGGTAGGCCTGTCATAAACACATTTTTTTGTAGCTTCCTCAAATAATATTTATTTTAAAATAGTTATTTGTTCTTTTTAACTATATTTATGTGATAATTAACTTTTAAACCCACCTTCGCTTGAAACTTTCCTTTCACTTTCACTCTTCAACAACCACAACACTCAAAATATTCCAACTAACTATGGACAGCCAGCTTGTGAACAGTATGGAAGAACTGGAGAAGCTGTTTAGCTCCCGCATGCGTGAGTATGAAGATAAGCTGCAGAGAGCTACAGCTGGAACTGACCCTGCTCACTCAGATCTTGCTGCACTGTCCCTGGACTTTTCTGAGTTTAAATCATTTGTCTGCAAAACTTTATCTCACTTTAAAACACAGATTGAACTCCTAACATTGAGTTTAGAGGCACATGAGACTGTGATGCGAAGAAAGATCCTGCTGTTTCATGGTATTGCTGAGACACATAATGAAAAGCTGGGTGATTCAATTCTTCAAATAATTTCCAAACAGCTGATGATTGACAACTTTAAATTGGATCATTTGGACGTATGCCACAGACTAGGAGCCCCCCAGGGTAAAACTAGACCTGTGCTGGTTCGATTCAATGGAATGGAGCATCGTCGGTTAGTTTGGGATAATAAAACTACACTGAAGGGCAGTGGCATCACCATTTCGGAGTTCCTGACTAAAACACGGCACCAGTTATTTATTGCGGCTCGCAAGCACTTTAGCATTAATTGCTGCTGGTCTGCAGAGGGAAGAATTATTGTCTTGACACCAGACAAGTCTCGCCGGAAGATAGCATCTATGGGTGAGCTTAATTCATTAATCGCGCTATTCCCGACTCCAGCCAGTGCTACTGTCCCTGATGATCCCGTGCCTGTTGCATCTACCTCGTCTATCGCGGCATCTACATCGCCTGTAACAGCAACCCCCAAACGAAAAATTGTGAGGAAGGCTCGCCGCTAAGTTTTCTTTTTTTTTTATAATATTGTTCCTCATTCACGCTTTACTTTGTTCTGTGTTACAATCGTGCGGTGTCGGTACACTTTAGATTATTATTTCCTTATTGTTAATTTACCCACAGTATTTATTTCTAGTTATTTTTTGCTAAAATCGTCATGTAGTTTGCCGGTACATAAATGTTAATATTTTTCTGTTAATGTCAAATGTGACGTGACGTATGTCGCCTGTCAGTGTACTTTTTGTTCGTAATGACGTTACGTTTCGTTTCACTTTCCTTTTGTTATAGTATGTTTCTAAATGTTGTGGTTGATATAATCGTTAGTTAGCTTTTAATATTTGTTTTTTTTTTGTTGGTTAAGACCTTCTGTGTCTCGTGTTAACATAATATTTTATGTCTTGATTTATTCCATTCACATTGTAATGTTCATTCTTAGTTTATATAAACGGTATGTGAAAATCTCTACCAACAGCGAATAGGTGCTTTTATTAGTTGAGCGTATTTAATAATTAGTAATATTGTTTTGTTTTTAAGTAGATTAGTAGTTTTGATATAGTTAACTATTTATTTTATTGGTATTATTTTTAGTCGTTAATTTATTCATATACATATTATTATTATTTTTGCAAATTATGTTCGATGCGGACATTGATGGTGATTTCTTCTCCTGTTCTTCCTCTTCTAGCAGTTTCCTGAGTGCGGCGAGTGATTCTTCCTCCCCTCTTACTCTTGGCGATCAGATTTCCTCTTTACTTACCCACCTTCCCAACAACCTCAACATAGCCCACATCAATGCCCAGAGTGTTCCGTGCCATTTTTCTGATCTTCTGGCTTCCATTAACTGTGCACATATAGATGCTTTGCTGATCTCGGAGTCCTTCCTCAAGCCCTCTCTTTTATCTATTCACTATGCCCTTCCTGGCTTTGTTCTTATCCGTAACGATAGAACCGGGAAGGGGGGTGGTGGTGTAGCCATTTACTTGCGTAGTGATATCCCTCATAAGATTATCAGTACATCACCATCTTCCTATTCCGGGTCAGCGGAGCATCTATTTCTTGAAATTTCTCTGCATCATGTTAAAATGCTACTTGGAGTGGTGTACAGTCCTAATCTCAGTATTGACTACTTTGATTCTTTTGATTCGCTTTTAAATGATTTCTGTCCCTCCTATGACCACGTAGTCTTGATGGGCGACTTTAATACCTGCCTTCTTAAAAACGACAGTCGTACTCTCAAACTTCAATCTCTAATATCTTCTTTTAATCTTAGTATTCTGCCTCTTTCTGCTACTCATCACTTCCCTAACTGCACCCCTTCTCTTCTGGATTTGATGATTGTCTCTAATCCCCATAATGTATCTATCCACGGACAACTTACTGCTTGTTTTTCCTATCACGACCTCATTTTTATGTCCTACAAGATTCGCCCTCCCAAGCGTAAGCCGCAATATTTTTACCTTAGGAACTATAAGGGCATAGACCTGGAGGCATTGCTACGCGATGCTGGTAGTATCGACTGGACGGCCATCTTGGAGAGCACTTGTGTTAATGACATGGTTCACATATTTAATAGCAAAATACTCAGCTTATACGATCGTCATGCCCCCACTCGTCGAGTTAAAGTAAAGTATGTCCCGGCTCCCTGGCTCACTCCGGCCATCAAGGAAGTGATGGCAAGAAGGGACAGAGCCAAAAGGAGGTGGAAACGCTGTCCTTCCGAGCTTAACTTGAATGCGTTCAAGATACTGCGTAATCGTTGTAGTCGTATGTGTAGAGATGCAAAGAAACGCTACTTTCACAATTCTCTCGACAATCGTAACTCTTCAGAGGTCTGGAAATTTCTAAAAACTGTCGGCATTGGTAAGTCTCCAGTTATTTCCAGTAATGACACTGACGTGGGTGCTCTCAACAATCATTTCTCACATCCCCCTGTTACGTTGGATGCTCACGTCAAATCAACTACTTTAAAGAAACTCTCCTGTATGCCAGCGCCGCAGTCTCCTTCTTTCGAATTCAGGCCTGTAGATGAAAGTGAGGTCAAAAAATCTATTAGTGCTATCTCTTCTACAGCAGTTGGTAACGATAATCTTTGTTCAAGAATGATTTCTCCTATTCTCCCAACTGTACTTCCTATTTTGAGCCATATTTTTAACTTCTCCTTGTTTTCTTGTACTTTTCCTGAGGCTTGGAAACAAGCCCATATTATCCCTTTACCTAAAATTTCAAACCCCGTTTCACCAACCGATTTCCGGCCCATTTCTATCTTACCATTTCTCTCTAAGATTCTTGAGCACATTGTTTATCAGCAACTTTCTGCCTTTTTATCTTCTAATGACGTTCTTAGTCCTTTTCAATCTGGTTTTCGACCTGGTCATAGCACAGTAACGACTCTTTTAAAAGTTACTGATGACATCCGCTGGGCTATGGACCACAAATCTCTCACCTTACTTGTACTTCTGGACTTTAGCAGTGCCTTTAATTCTGTTGACTTCGACATCCTTCTTGCGATCCTTAAATCTCTCAATTTCTCTTCTTCTACTATTGGGTGGTTCGACACTTATCTTAAGGGCCGCTCGCAGCGGGTTTGTCTCGAAAAGTCTTCTTCTGACTGGTGCTCTCTTGCTGCGGGTGTGCCTCAGGGTGGCGTTCTCTCTCCCCTCCTCTTTTCTATTTTTATTAACTCTGTCACCAGACTCATCTCTTCTCACTTCCATCTCTACGCCGACGATCTGCAGCTTTACACTCACTTCTTGGCGCAAGATGCGAATGCCGCTGTATCTGCCATGAACAGAGACCTGGATGTAATTAGTGAGTGGTCGCGGTCTTTTGGACTGCTGATCAACCCTAAGAAATCCCAGGCCATAATTATCGGCGGCAGATATATGCGGAATAGGCTCGATGCTGCGTCGCTGTCTCCACTCTGTCTGAATGGAGTTCAGATAGAATACGCGAAAACGGTTAAGAATCTGGGGGTGACCATGGACTCTTACTTATCGTGGAGTGCCCAAGTTGCTCAAGTCAGTCGCAGAGTGCACTTCACGTTTCACTCATTGAAATGCCTCCAGAGCTTTCTGCCCTTCAACACCAAAATTTCCCTTGCGCAAACTCTTATTCAGCCCATTATTGACTACGCCGATGCCTGTTATTTGGATGCCAACGAGGAGCTTTTAAATAAACTTGAGCGTCTGCAAAATATCTGCATTCGTTTTGTTTTTAATCTTAAAAATATGATCACGTTTCTAACTTTCGCAAAGTTCTCAAGTGGCTCCCTATTCGACTTCGCAGGAATTCTCGGATATTGTGTCTGCTATTTAACATTCTCCACAACCCTAAGACCCCATCCTATTTGCGGGAACGCTTCTCCTACGCCCGTCCTCTAGATGCACCTTGCAGGTCGCATCTTAGAAGTCTCCTCAAGTTCCCTCCTCACTCAACCGACTTCTACTCCTACTCCTTCACCGTGCATGCGGTTCGGTTGTGGAATGCACTTCCGCCTGACATAAGGAACTGCCCTACTATCGCTGTATTTAAAAGAAGAGTGAAAGAACACTATCTCTCCACGTTGTCATAATTGCTCATGAATGTTTTCATTTCAATTACATTATTAGTATAATATATATTTAGTGATATTTATTCTAGAAGTATTTATGTATGTTTGCATGTATGTATATTTTTATTTTGTATGTTTATATTTAAATTATAGTATTATTTTTCTTCCACTATTATATTACACACGTTGTCTACATCTCTTTGTATATTCTCTCCTATTGCAGGTATGCTGGAAGAGATTTCTATAGAAATAAGCATTACCTTTGTACATATTTTTCTGTTCCTTTCTTCTTGTCTATTTTTATGTGTGCATAAATGGTTAAATAAATAAATATATATCCTGGAAACAATAATGTTTATAAAATCCAATCCTCATTTATTCCAGCGTTTGTCTGATGTTTTCCCTAGGAATAGACGTGATAATTTCAAACTCTGTGTTCACGGCGCTAAAACAACTCTTATGCATAAGAGTATCTTTTGTATGGCTCCGAACATTTTTAATAAAATGCCCAAATCATGGAAAACATTAAATATTTCTGCTCTAAAGAGTAAATTGAAGAAAATACTAACTGAAAAAGCGTATTATAGTATATCGGAATTTATGAAAGAGAACAATTTTCTCCGTTTTTGAGATGACAATGTTGTATTTTGTACATTATTTTTGTTAACCATTGTATTTTATGGACTATTTGTAATTTTAGTGACATTTTATTTTATTTCTTATTTTTATTGACCAACTAATTCAATCACTACTATGACATTTAATTGTAATAAAAATACCTAATCTTTAATGAATAATGATGAAATGTAATTTTGATGAATATTATAACGGTTCATGCACCATCTCTTCCTACCAATTTGTACGCCACGGTATGCGGCTGAACATGTCTGATATTTTCTGTATCTCCTTATTATCTTGCATGCAATGTATGTACACCATGTTTAAACAAATAAAATTTACTTACTTACTTACTTGCTACCTCACTGCATGGAGAACCGCTTCGGAATATTGTCTTAGTGTATCTAAGGTAAGGTAAGGTGGGCAACTGAAGGAACACGGGTGGGTTTTAGTCAGTAAAAGTCTGACACGCCCTCCCGCTCCGCACAGAGCGGGAGAAGTCATTTGATGAATTCCCATCCAAAAAAAAAAAAAGTAATGTTCCATGTGGTACCGGACGTAAAGAATAACACCATCCCATTTCTCCCCGTGGGTGTCGTAAGAGGCGACTAAGGGACTTGCTAGAGATTTGGCAGCAGCGTTCTCTATGAATTTTACCACTATACTGCGATTGCCAACCCACCAGCCAAGCGTGGTGATTATGGCAAATTATGAGCGGCCTTTGTCCAATAGCGGGCGTCTTCCAGCTGTGATGATCTAAAGTATTTATGCTCGTGACTGTATTTACAAAAATCTGCAAAAGTAGTTGTAAGGATCGTAGCAGCTGGCGTTCTATAGATTCAACCTACCTCCATTTTTTTTTAAAAGGCGTGAGTTTGTGCTTGTAGCTGAAAGACGTCCACTGCTGGTCATAGGTTCCCAAAGGGGGCTTGCTATAATATCACCACGATTGGCAGGTAGATTGATGATCGCAGTGTGGTGTTAAATGCATATATAGAAAACAAACAATTCATTTTTCAAATTATATTTCATTCGAAGATATACATCGGTGACTCACTTTTGGTGACGGTACTTCCTACGTCTCAGGTTATCTTATATTAGCCTTTATTACTTATAATTAAACCATAAGGTTTATGTGTGATATGAACAGATCCCCTTACTCCTTTCAAGACTGTACGATCATAAAAGCAGCCCGGATTGTCATTTGGCCTTATAATCCAATTAAACTAAGGCCCGGTACACATACTAGAGTATTAGGTAGCGAATACCGACTGATGTTACGCCTCATGTCACTAGGCTTAGATAGGGTTGGCAGACCAAAATTTAGATGGATTTTACCCGAATAATTTTCGAATGAAATAATTTTCCAATACTGTTTTCGGAATAAAGTCTCTTTAGGAATAGAGAAAAGCGGTCGAAAGAGTACTGAGCTCGGAGAAAAGTCTGCTAGCAGTGTAAGGATTTTTTATATCAAAATCAAATGAAAAATCATCCTTGAATTTTGTATCCAGCGAAAGTAGCCTCATAAAAATCAAAAAAAAATCTTGCTATGCAGAACCCGAAAATAGTCAATTTCGAAACGTAAAGTGCTTGCCCATTGCAAACACTCTCTTAGTGTCACAACAATATTTTAGTGACCGCTGATCAACTACGTCTGGTAGTTCTGGATAATAGATATTATATTTACCTATATGTTCAGGATCTTTAAGAGAATCTCAAATCTGTAAAGAGTATAAAGTCACTGTTAGCATCTGTATGTTCTTCCGCTTACTTTTTCTAAACCATGCAACGAATTTTGATACGATTTTCATTACGATTTAGAGAATTTCTACCGAAAGGTTTACGTGTATAAAAATGCATAAAGCTGAGAATTTCAAAGATTTGTAATGATGATGTAAAAAACTTTTTTTTTTTGTTTATTTATTTATGGGCATTCAAAACCATGCTTAGAAAAAAAAACATAAATATATAAGAGCAAAAAGGTACAAAACAACTACAGCGGTGGGTTACTTTTTCATTTAATTTAGAAATTTAAGGCTGTGCAAATTCACAATTCTATATTTCAATTACTATCCTAAAACAAAAAAGAACAAAACGGGTTCTAACATAATTACCCATTTCAATTTGTACAACACAATCATTATAATTTCACCAGACATTTAGTTTATCGTATCTAGCAGCCCTAAGAGGGTTAATGAGGACGTAAATAAAATAAATAGCCAGCTCATCAGCCTCCGGATGAAACAAATGAATGTATCTCGGTGAAAATCTTGAGGAATTTAAATACATTTCTGGCTGATACAGCAATTAGGCTCGTCGCTAAATAATTACAGCCACACGGTTCGACCGAAGGTTTTAAGCTACGCTTGCCGTAGCTGGTAAGTGGATGGGTGACCGTACATTGAATATGCTGGCCTGTTAGTCTAGTGGCTAGTGACTCTGACTGCTAAAACTGAGGTCGTGGGTTCGATTCCCACCCAGGACAAATGTTTGTGTGATGACAATCATTTGTTCTGTGTGTGGGTGTAATTTTTCTATAATAAGTATGTATTTAGAAATATATAAGTATGTTAATCAGTTGTCTGGTTACCATAGTACAGGCTCTGCCTAGTTTGGAATCAGATAACGGTGTGTTGGGTGTCCTAAGATTTATTAAATATAAAGACCCCTCCGTGTCTCGGAAAGAACGTTCATCCTCGGTCCTTGCTGTCATTTGTAGATCTTTGTCGTCACGGATAGTCTAAAACCCATCAGTCGTACTTAATAAGACGGGTATAGTGTTACCCAGTTGTTACTGGCAAACCAGTCGGTTTGTAGAGGTCAGATGAATGTTAGACTGGAAAGCCGACCCTAAAAAGTTTGAAAAAGGCCTGAGAGATGTTGACAGTAATTAGGAAAGTAAATGTTTAACCACACAAACGGATCGGCTGCCATTAATGAAATACAAAATGTTTGTTGGTACAGCTCATGAGTATTCCTTTTTAAAGACTAATGAGTTCAGTTTTGATTTGGGTACGAAGAAAATAAGGGCTAAACGGCTGTCTGCGAGTCAGTTTGACCACATTATAAGCAAAATCAAGTTAAAATTGCTGGCTGTGCTGGAACACAGACTCCTCTCTGTGAGAGGGAGTGGGCCATAGTACACCACGCAGACCTAGTACAGGGCCAGGGCAGGGTGCATGTCACATGTCTTCGATTTTTTAGTTCTAAGACATGTCGGGTTCCTTACGATGTTTTCCTTCACCGTGTAAATGCCGTTAATCAGCTTGACGTAATCGAAACAAATTCAAAACACATAGCCTTTAAACAACAAATGAAATTAATACGCCGTATTCGTGCATGTTAACAAATACACCATAATCTTCAAAGCGTGGTTTAAAGCCGTGCTTGTTAGAGCTTGTATTTACAACTCCAATACGTTTCGCTGTAGTCGCCTTAACGCGCTATTTTCGTCTTACGTCATCCTAAAACCCAGTTTCCCCTAACCAAAGGTTTAAACATCCCTTCCTCCATCACTATTTGACTTCCATTATTACGAGAATCTTCAAAACGATTCAACAACCATTATTCAAACAAAGTATGAAAGATACGATCAAAATTACGCCTACAAATTCTAAAAGGTATAATAAGTCGCGGGGATTTGTTCTGCGGCAAAATATTAATGAAAACTTTACAGCATTACCTTTAAATTGATTACTTTCACAAAAGTAATTAATGTAAGCTATATTATTAGTCCCCTACGTTATTGAACGGGAAGGATTTCATTAATTCCCTTTACGAGGAGCCCCGAGGGCAGCTAGTAAAATATAGCTACTAAGGTGAAACGACCAGACTTAAAGGGAATTTCGGGTATGTTGTCCCTTCGGCTAATTTGATACTGGTGCTACGTTTTTGCCAGTTCAAATAGACCCTTAAAATTTTTGTACCGTTGTTGTTTCCACAAAATTCTTGACTGGAATTAGAAGGTACGGTGATGCTAAAGAGAAACACGTTGGAACAATCCTGAGAGGAATGCGGTTCGCAAAACTTTGCTTATTTTGGATTTGTTTTTTTTTTTTGAATATCCTAGGCTTTTTTATGCGTGAGTTCTCACGTGAAAGTGCGTGCCAGAATTTTACTGACTAAAACCCACCCGTGTTCCTTCAGTTGCCCATGCCAGGGCCACGGTAACTCTTCCGAACAAAATATTCCGCGACCCTGGCAGGAATATCCTACATTTGTCGTACCTATTAGTCAGGTATTTTTTTAAATCGCATACTCTAGGCCTTGACCTTGCCTTAACTTATTCCGTGTGGTGACCGATGTAAATAATATCTAATAATATCTTAGGACAACCAACGCAACGTTATCTAATCCCAAACTAGGCAGAGCCTGTACTATGGTAACCAGACAACTGATAAACATACTTATATATTTCTAAATACATACATATCTATATATATAAAAGAAAGTCGTGTTAGTTACTTCACTTATAACTCAAGAACGGCTGAACCGATTTAGCTGAAAATTGGCAGGGAGGTAGTTTAGAGCCAGGAGAAGGACATAGGATACTTTTTTTTTTTTTTTTTGCTTTTGGCAAAGGATACTTTTTATCCCCTTCGACCGCGTTCTCGTGTGATGTGACATAAAACGTCAAAGAGAATACATTTCACTATAAAACGTGGTATGACAAAAACTTTGCCTTCGAGGTACCAGGCGGTCATAACTTGGTATGAGCTTATTAAACAGCAGTGTCAGCCAGAAAACGCTTTATGCCTTCGAAGTAACAGGTTATCATAACCGAGTAGGAGCTACCCAAACATATGAGTATCAGCTAGAAAACGCTTACCAGATCACCACCGCGTACCAGGTTGTCAAACTTGGAAGGTTTATTACAACATTTTGAATCTTAGGCGATACGAAGTTCGCTGGGTCAGCTAGTTATAGATAAATTACACCCAGACACAGAACAAATGATCGTGCTCATCACACAAACATTTGTCCTGGGTGGGAATCGAACCCACGACCTCAGTCTTAGCAGTCAGGGTCACTAACCACTAGACTAACAGGTCAGTAAAGAATAGCACCATCTCATTTCTTTCCGTCCGGTATCGTAGAAGGCGACTAAGGAATTAGATAAAGGGTAGCAGCGTCCTCTGTGCATTTTTAACCGACTTCAAAAAGGAGGAGGTTCTCAATTCGGATGTTTATATGTTTTTTTTTTATGTATGTTCGGCCATAACTCCGTCATATATAGACGGATTTGCAAAATTCTTTTTTTGTTCGAAAGGGGTTTATTCCGAAATGGTCCCATATAATTTTCATATAGATCTGATGATGAGTTCGGGAGACAGACACCGGAACTCTTTAAAAAATGACAGCAAATCAACCGCGATTTCTGCTATCGCATAAATATGCATTGTTTGTTGGAATTAGTGCAGGGTGAATACCACAACTAAAAATTTAATACTAAAAACTTTTTTACAAAAAAAAAACAACCGACTTCCTTAAAAACACTACAAAGTGAAAAATAACTTTAATTTCGGAAGTCGGTGGCAAAAAAACCATAAATACAGATCCTAAGACACCGAGTTCCGAAGTTAAAGTTATTTTTCACTTTGTAGTGTTTTTAAGGAAGACGGTTGTTTTTTTTTTGTAAAAAAGTTTTTATACGTACTGCGATCGCCAACCTGCCTGCTAAGCGTGGTGATTATGGTAAAACCTCCCTTTTGGGAGAAGCCTATGTCAAGCAGTGGATGGTTTTTGGCTGAAATGATGATGATAAACTAGGCTTAGGGAGTATAGTAACTCGCTTCAACTTTCTGACAAACTGAAAATTCAAATGTGCCTGTAATAGATTTAGTTGAAATAAATGGGGACTATATTTCTTGTCACCAAAATTTATATTTGTCATCAAGTTGTATCACCTAATAAATAGATCTATCGCCACGAAATATTTTCGTTCTCAGATAAACAAAAAGTGTTCCCAGGTATGAATTATCAAATTATTGTTAATATAATGTGTAAAATATGAGATGGATTACCAATAAAATTGTAGTGCATTACATGAATATAAACTTCGTTCTTATAATAATAGTTTTATTACTTAAATAATAGCTTTGTGCTCAGAATGGTAGATCTGTCACCATCACATAACATCATTTGCCATCGACATTAGGTGTGTAACGGTTGTTATATTAGGAGAAACCGGATGCAATCGGGACTTTAAGGCATCCCGACTCGGATAGGTTAGGTTAAAAGGGGATGGCGGGGTCGTTTGAGCGAGCGAAGCGAGCGAATAGACCCCGCCATCCCCTTCGTGGTTATTTTTTTATAAACCACCCAGAAGTAGGAGCCCCGCGTAGCGGGGCTCCGTTGACCAAGCCCTGGTGATCTCTTTAAATTAGTTTGCTTAAATACTATTAGGACAAACCTATTATAATACATACAAAAACATTTATTTGGTACTTGACCCCATATCTCCATGATTTTAGGTAACTTATTGTGGAATTGATTTTATATTGTTTGGTGACTACATTTGGTGACAAATCTACTATTTTGCGGGCAAACCCTATTATTTAAGAAACACAAAACTAATTAAATTGGCGACAACTTAAATCATACCCTAAAAAAATGTACAGAGAACTTAAATTGAGTTTAAGTATTCCAGTACCAAAGGGCCCAATCCATTTAGGACTAACCTGAATTTGCTACCCGGCTCTACAGTATGTTAAACGTTCTAACAGAACAAATAACTGTTTTACAACAAAATCGAACTCAAGGTTATTGAAAAAAGTAAAAAACTACTTTAGTTTTTAGTGCAAATCATATACTATAGGACATTAAACCAGATAAAATCCGACTTATATTATAAATGTGAAAGTTTGTGAGGATGTGTGGATATTTGTGACTCTTTAACGCAAAAACTACCAAATGGTTTTGAATGAAACTTCGCACACAGATAGCTTATAATCTGGATTAACACGCAGGGTACTTTTTATGCTAGTAGTACGTTCCCGCAGGATTTTTTACAATCTCCGCGCAAGCGAAGCCTCTGGCAAAAACTAGTAAGTACATAATATTTTAAAGTTTTTAACAAACAAAGTGTGGAGTGTAGTAGGTACTATATAAATCTGCCAAGCCCTTAGGGGAACCGGCGTGATTGTATGTTATGTTTAAGGTGTGTTTAGGCTGGTTCATCATTTTGAAACATGACGTTTGTTTAGGCGTCCATAAATATGGTAGTTTGCTATTATAAGATCAGCTCAAATATTATGTTTGAAGCAAGTAGCATATTACGGAAGAAAACTTAGTTCCGTGTGACGGACGTAAAGAATAGCACCATGCCATTTCTTCCCGTGGGTGTCGTAAAAGGCGACTAAGGGACTTACTAGAGAATGGGCAGCAGCGTTCTCTATGCCTTTTACCACCATACTGCGATCGCTAACCCGCCTGCCAAGCGTGACGATAATGACAAACCACCCCAAATTGAGGGAGATGTCCAGCAGTGAATGTCTTTCGGCTGAAATGATGATGATATGACTCTTTCCTTATAGGGGAAGCGCCACGGTAGCCCATTAAATTCTAATTTTCTTACTTTTTTTTGGAAATTTGCAGGTTAGTGTCAGGCTGTATGATAAACAAAATTTAATTAATGTATGTATGTGTGTGTGTGTGTTTAATGTATGTATTTGGGTCGTTCTACTTTTCTACCGACAACGGTCTGTCTTTCGTCTTGTTATGGCATCTCGTTCGAGTATTGATTACTGTTTTTTAAATTGGTTCAAAAAACGTCCGTATTTTTCTTATCTATTAATATTATGTAATTTTTCATTTTCTCTAACCAGCATATTTAATACGTCTTTTTCCCGTAGAATGCTATGACAGAGCGGTAAGCCGAAATATGGTCTCCACAGAAAAAGGCCACTTCGACACATTTTTTTTTTCTAACACAACAATCATAAAAAAAGTAGCCGGCAAGTTTAGTCCTAATGAAAACACAGATGCATTTTTTTTAATCCCACTCAGACACCACAATTATGGATAGTTCAAAAACCAAAAAAACCAGAAAAACTTCATTTGACTGTCGGTAGAAAAGAAGAACGCCCCATTTACAGGATTATGAACATTAAAGTCATCAGTGACATACAACCTACTAAGTTCATGTAATCTTTGTTTATTGAAAGACTTTTTCATAAAAAGTCCTAACAAGAATCATCATAAGAAAATTTAAAATCTAAGTAAATGCTGTTTATTTTTTACAATATGGCGTCTGGTTGTAATATAGTGACTTTAGTGACACTCACAAGGTTTAGGCGAGAGAGCCACAAAGGAACAAACATACAAAGGCTCACAAACACTTTTTTTTTTTTGTCTTGCGCAGTCGTGTAAAAAGCTGATGGTATTGACAATAAGCCCTGAATTAAACAACGAATCAAAAAGCAATTTAAATTCTAAGTGCTTCATTCATCCTTCATCACAATCAGTCACATTTATATTTCTCTCTTCAAAATAAACCAATAGGTAAGCTTCTAAACCAAAAGGTCGTTTTTAACGTTATTTATTTTCCCTAAAATTGTGCGCATTTTCCGAGCGTGAAGCTGACCCGAGATTGATAAACAAATGTAATTCGCATCTCATCGGACGAGAATTTCATGATGCCTCGCTTACCTAACAATTTCAACCCCGACAGATTCCTAATCAAATTAAAATTTCATCGTGATTTCGCTTTCGGGGCAGAGAAAAATTTCGTTTCACTTTTACTTATAAACCTACTACAATTTCATGAAGCAAGGTCGTGGCCAAATTAAAAAACTCAAATGCAAAAAGGTTTGAGCAAAAAGTTTTGTTTAAATATTCAGTGGAACTCTTTAGAACTTAACATAAATCCAGAAACTTTTTTTAACCTTTAAATATCGAACGAAAAATATTTAGTCTATTATTTTAACTTCATGGATCGGACACTAAATAATTTTAATACTTACCAGTTACAAGAATATATTTTTAACAAGGTCTCGTATATTTCATACAGAATCATTTTGCTACAAAATGGGTAGATGCCCATTGTGCGGCAGACAATTCATTGAAGCATTTAATTGATTTGGGTTCAGAGAAATATTCTCTCGGTGGCTTTCTAAATAATGTGGTTATAGTGACCCTAATGTTCATTCCGGTGAAAGTCCCTGGGGATTCTAGTTTTGAGAAGGTTTTTGGGGTCTGAAACAGGACCCTGGGCAAGGGAGGACATTGATCAAAGGAGTTATGAACTAGGTTTATAATACTTAATGCGCATTTGTTTATTTATGTCTAGTTGTTGCCCGCGGTTTTACCCGCGTGGATTTCGTAAATCCCACGGGAATATATTTCCGGGACTATACTGAGGAAATAAGCAAAGTATATTAATCTAGCTGTAGCTATATCGGTCAACTGGGTTATTTTTCTTTCAACATATGCAGCCGAATTTAACCTACCTGAAATAGCTCTAATGTGCGCAGCCCATTGCAATTTGGAATCTAAAGTAAATCCTAGAAATACAGTTTCCGAAATAGCATATAGTTTCTTGACATCAAGGTGTAAATTTAGACCTACTTGGAGTACTTTTGGTAATGAGAACATACATTTCGTTTTGTTCGCATTAAGTAAGAGATTATTAGCTGCAAACCATTTTGAAAGAACAGCTAGACTATCGTTAACATGTAACACATCCGTAACTTTTCTATCAATTTAAAAAAAAGTGGTGTCATCAGCGAATAAAATTATATCCGAGAAGTTAGCCATCATGTAAGGAAGGTCATTAATGTAAACTAGAAATAAGAAACGGCCAAGAATTGAACCTTGAGGCATACCCATCTTAACTAGAGACCCCTGGGACTTCGTCGCCCCGATAACGTTAACTTTTTGCTGCTTGTTTGATAAATAGGAAAGAACAAGATCAGTAGCTTGTCCACGAATTCTGTAGTGGTATAATTTACAGTAACTTACTTCTCAGAAACACCTTTATACAAGCGACAGTAAAGAATTAGATCCAACAATGTTTAAATTTCACAAAATATTTTGAATGATTTCAGTAACGTTCCAGGAAGGTTCACAAAATTCATTAGGATTTCGGTAATTCATTATTCCCATTGAATCAATTCAACTTTCATTCGCCGTATTTCTCATTTATGGTGCTTATTAGGAGCTTGTAATTAAAATGTCAAATGCAATTGCTAGTTAAATTTTCAACAAATCTTTTAAAGAACCAGTTAATTCCTTGAATAGAATTTTCTGAATAAGGAAAGGTTAGGTTTTTATATTTTCCCTAGCTTTTTCACTGGGTTCGCTCGCGTGGAGGTCGGAAATTGTCACACGAGAACGTAATACCGGGATAAAAGTATCCTATATTAATCTAGGTTATAAACTATCTGTGTGCTAAATTTCATCCATATTCGTTTACCCGTTTATGGGTGATTCAGTAACAAACATAGTAACTTGATACTAGTAGGACTAGTAGGATTTACAGGTACAGCTCAACTCTTGATTTACCATGGAAAGCCAAAAGACGTCCACTGCTAGATACTCTCAAGCGCTGTGTGAAGATAGAAACGTGAATTAAAACAATTGACTCGATAAAAAAAATTCATAAATATGACACTAAATCGCTATTTTAAACGTGTGCCTTATGCTATACCAAAAGGTAGGGCTTATTGTTTTTAAGGGCTGTCTGAGAACACATTTTATAATTTCCTTATATTTTTTTTTTACGAAACAAATTTACACAAAATCTAGCAGTGCAAGCGCTCGTAACGACCGGCCAGTGCACGCCGAAACGTCTTCGAGGTTGGACGCACGCCGTTTGTTCCACAGACTTCCCCCGCGCTTGCGCTTTGTAATAGATAAACAATTTAATAAAAACTTGTGTTGTTTGTAACAAAAATGGGTAGTAAAAAGAATAAAAGAACATACGGAAGGTTGAAAACTGATAACGTAAAGTTCCAAACATTATTTACCTACAATCATTGTTTAGCCGCGCCACAATATAAAAAAGTACAGTGGGTAAAGATTTACTGAACAGATTGAATTTGCTCAAACTATTTTTATGGTTCCTCAATAACTTTAAATATCGTATAGTATAATAATTGATGTTGAAAAATCTAGGTAATTATACCGAGATCTTTCAATATCAATTCTTATACTATACGATATTATATAAAAAATTTCTTTTCACGTCATTAAAATTATTTAACGACGTGAAATGTATCAGGTTACATGGAGTTTATTTTGCAGCGCTTCAATGAGAACAAAAAAGCCATGGGTAGTTGTCACTCCTTAGATAACTCGAATGCAATATGCGAAAGTCCCACATAAGTACTTTAACTTTATTACTAGTGGTTCGCCTAGAACTGATACCTCACAATGCATGTTCCGATTTTTCCATCTTTGCATAGTTACTAAAAGTCTATAATGTCAAAAAACAAAACATAATTTACACATTTACAAAAACGTTACAACAGTTACAGTTTCAATTAATCTTCGATTTGTTTTAGGAGTAGTTGAGTCAAATACAATTTTTAAGTTTGAATCTGAGCAGAATCAGTCGCAGGGGTCTAAGAGGGGATCGAAAAAATGAATATAAGAAAATATTATGTCCGAGTGAGTCAAAAGACAGGCCTTCATTTGTAATAAGTTAACGAGGTGATCAACGAAATACATTTGCAACTTATAGCGCCATCTAGTCACATGGTCTCTGTTCAGAACGAACTACTAGTTACAGTGAGTTCACTATAATTTAATAGATACATTCTCTCGTACTATGATTATAACTAAATAACGAATGTATCTGTATTCTGATATATTTTCAATGAACAAGGAAATATTCAATATGCGATATTCCATAAGTTCCCCCTACACTTTTTGTGACTATGTGTCGTGATAATGCGTCTCTTTGGTAGGTTGTTTTCTAATAAATTTATCGTTATTATAATAGACCAGCCGACCTACCCCACTTCGCAAAGGTATATCCAAAATAATCATAAATATTTCTCTAAACATTCCTCTTGAAATAATCGATTAAATGGTGAAAATTAGAATAAAAATCTGTTCAGTAGTTTGAAATTATATTATTATTGATTTTGTATGTATAATACTTTATAATTATCGATGTATTATAGAAGGCACTAAATGTAAGCAAATAAAATTATTATATTACTGCCATTTTTTTTTCAGTGATCTGCGTTTTTAATATTTTTGATATTTTAAATTCGCTTGTTTTAGGAGTGACGGAGACGATTCTTTGTTTGTTGAGGTAAAGAATAACAACAGATGAAAAAATTGTTGCTTGTAGGTGAACTATAGACGTGAATTATTTCTTAGGTCAATTGCAAGAGAAAGCACAGCACAACGCGTTGTTTGAATGTAAAGAAGGCTATTTTAAAATAATGGGCGTAAGAAATTTGGGCTCATGGCAAAATTCAAGCTCTAATCCAACATGTGCCACGAAATTATGTCGGTCAGTTCAGAAAATGTTGGTGATACTGAAGTGAAAAAGTCTTTGGACTCAAACATAGAATCTACGACTGGCATCATAGCTACAGGCATCGGGCATTCCCAGTTCGAAGAACTGTTTTTTGCAATCAACATTCCCGTTTGCTCCACCCATGCGCTACAAACAAAGTTTTAGAAAATAATAAAAGAAGAATACAAAGAAAAATGACCAATTTAATTTTCTCTAACGTCGATTTAAAGGAACCTAATACACCTTACCTTCTGCATTTACGCTGCATTGTGGCATGTTCAAACGCTTGCATCGGCTAGCTGAACGGGCGCTCGCTTGCTGCGTCTATACTCTCGATAATACCTATTATGCGGGGGGTGAGGAAGCGTTTTCATACCTACACACCGCACTACAAGACGGCCTTAAAGTACGTTTGCTGGTTGGCTTGTGTATGGTTTACTATCCATTGCATATCGAGGACCCTTGTGGCTCAGAGAGCACGTTAAGCAGTTGCTCCCGGCGGTCATTCGTAGATCCTTTACAGTCATTAAGTGTAGGCAGAAGCCTAAAAATCCCTACAAGTGACCACCAGTCTTATTATTGGATATCGTGTCATTCATTAACGGGGTTGTGAAGGTCAGATTGGCTATCAGTTAGGCAGCCGCTTCATGTGAAATATTCAGCTGCATCCAGTTAGGTTGGAGGCCGACCCCAACATAGTTAGGAGAAGGATCGGCAGATGGTTTTGGGTTTTTGCTAGAATTCACACCGTAGGTGTAGAGTGAGCCACCCTTTTAAATGTTTCGAGACAATACGGCAAGTATAGGAGGTGTCTATTACCGTTTTTTAATCGATTTTTCCGTCGCCTTCATATTAGTTTTCAAAATATTCCTATAAGTTTGAATTAATTTCTAAGATCGACGCATTGTTGCGCCCGGATTATTAATTTCGTTCAATAGTATTCTGCCAATAGTACTTGGGAGACTGAGTTTGTTTGTAGGTTAACCTACGTAGGTTAACCTACAAACAAACTTATACAATAACATATACAATATAACAATACGTATTGGCACGCACTATGATGTAGATTTCCCCATTCTTCCCGTGGGTGTCGTAAAAGACTTACTAGAGAATGGGCAGCAGCGTTCTCTATGCATTTTTTGACTGGCCTGTTAGTCTAGTGGTTAGTGACCCTGACTGCAAAGACTAAGGTCGTGGGTTCGATTCCCACCCAGGACAAATCTTTGTGTGATGAGCACAATCATTTGTTCTGTGTCTGGGTGTAATTTATCTATAATATGTATGTATTTAGAAATATATAAGTATATTTATCAGTTGTCTGGTTACCATAGTACAGGCTCTGCCTAGTTTGGGATCAGAAAGCAGTGTGTTGGTTGTCCTAAGATATTTATTATTTATTTATTTTATTTTACCACCCGCCTGCCAAGCGTGGCGATTATGGCAAAGCCCCCCAAATTGGGAGAGGCCGAAGTCCTGCAGTGGACGTCTTACGGCGGAAAGATGATGATGTAGATTAAGCACACGTCTAAACTACGGCCATGTTAGGGTTGTCTTCAATTTTTTTTTCGTTTCTACGGTACATCTATTTTGCATATACTATTTGGACCAGGAAGTAGGTGACCACATTAGTTGAGGCTTCAGAGGCGAAATTCAGATCACCATGGGTGTAGGTGAATGGACCATTGGGACAATCTAGCAGATGGGACACAGTCTGTTCATAAGCTAGAGTCTATCAAACTGGTTGCTAACTTAATTTTATAGATTTTTTTTGACACTGATTTACGTTCTGTGGTTACTTTAACTCACACACTGACTTATAACTTGTTCAAATGCTAGGGAATTCGTATACTTGCCGTTGCAATGTTTGTAAATATGTGAGCACCATGTATCTCTAATTTATATATAATTGCTTCAGTTTCAATTATTTTACCTGTTGTAGTATGGTAATTTTATTCTAGGTACATCGTCTTCACATATTATTACACTAGCTTCTGCCCGCGGCTTCGCCCGCGTGAATGTCGAAAAATATCCCACAGGATCGTACTACCGAGACTAAAAGTACCCTATGTGTTAATCCAGGTAAACAATGTCTTATCGCACTGCTTGCTTTGTGTTATCTGAGGAGCGGCGCTCGGATTGATAAATGATTGCTGTAGGATAAATAAATCCTAAAACCTAACAATAGTAACGGAATATATAACGGAACGGCAAATTACCTACTTGTATGCCAAATTTGAAGGCAATTTTAAAGCGAAAATATAAAATCCTCTTTATTCCCTACATTTTTGTTCACAGGCAGGGTACAGGTTACTATATATTTTTGAGTTTATTCTTAAAGTACCTCTATAATACTCAAGAAGTTCTGCCCTCACGTGTTGATACAACGGGCTGCTAGATGAGCTCACTCTCGAGCATGCCACGGAAAACTGGCCGTGCGAATAGTAGTCCCCTCTAAGATCATATCCCGTTGTTTTCACGCAACCTGGTCCCATTGCACCATTTGGCCGGAATATATGCATGTAATATAAACAATTAATGTTGTTTACAACGAAATAATATACCTACCGCAGTTTTCTTTGTAAGCATTATTTATTGTTTTTCCTTCAGGTGCTAGAATCACCAGGCTGCTCCGTGAGCTTACTCTGGAGCAGGCCACGTATAACGTACCATGTGAAAAACAGTTTCCTCTTAAGTATATAGTTCTATGGTCATGGCAAGCAGACTTTGAAGAGAAACTGGGCGCTTCTGAACTCGAAAGGGTAGTTCGATGGTGTTAGAGGAATCCTCGGAATAAATACAGACTCCTCTCAGGAACAACCTGTCAGTATAGTTGCCTCGATAACGTTGCAATGTTTTTACATACAACCTGGTGTCATTGCTTAATTTTGGCGGTTTGAAATTACGCAGCAACATAACTGGGCGCCAATTCTCAATTTTAATATGTGAGTTGGGTGACCAGGAGGCTTCAATGTGTTAAGAAATTCAACCGGGTAAAGTATGGCACTCCTGTGTCCCAGCAATGGAATCATTATCGGCTGATTATGAAAGTATGGCGTCATCGTTGTTTATCTCTGAGTCCACTGATTTATAATGATTTTCAACTCCTTTGAACGATCTCAAAATAATTTAATTGTTGATTGTGGCCTAGTCGTTTTATGGTGTTATGATGGCACGCTCTCACGACCAGGTCTGCAGGTTTATCTATACTAATTTTATAAAGCTGAAGAGTATATCTAAAACTACTTGAATTGAATTTTTTTTTAGGTGTTTGGTAGCCTATTTATCGAGGAAGGCTATAAGCTATATAACATCATGCTACGACTAATAGGAGCAGAACATCAATGAAAATGTTGGTAAACGGGGAATACTTATCCTTTTGAAAGCTACAGTTGCATGCGCTGCATAAACGGTTAAAGTAACACAACAATCATGTATGGCAAAATTGTTTCTCATAAAAGTTCTAAAAAAATCCGTGATAGTATATGTCTATCTTTTAAGGTTGGCTCACTATAACGTTTTTAATTGTAATCAAATCTAAATATTATAACGCTGAAGAGTTTGTTTGGTTGAATGTTCTAATCTCTGAAACTACGTTTAGTGTTGAATGGCCTATTATTTGAAGAAGGCTATATACTATATAACATCACGATAGGACCCTACGGAGCCGAGCAAAAAGAAAAAAGTCACGAATACGAAGAACTCGCCCAGGCAGGCGATTCGATGCGACGGGGAGGGTCGGGCAGCAAGAAATTGTATGTGGACAAAGTCGCGGGCAGGAGCTAGTCGTGAATATTACTAATATCTGGGTAGATTTTAACTATTAGCTCTTCTATAATGGTCAGAATTGTGCCTAACTCTGTAGGGAGAATTAGTTTATCGATGCGACGGGGAGGGTCGGGAAGCAAGAAATTGTATGCGGACAAAGTCGCGGGCCGGAGCTAGTCGTGAATATTACTAATAAATAATAGTTTAAAAAAACTAAAAAACACGCTTCCATTGAAAACCAAACTAAAAAGTACAAAATAATGGAAAAAAGCGTGGGGTGCTTTTTAAGGTATTTTTTTATTAATATCACGCACCCCACGCTTTTTTTCCATTATTTTGTACTTTTTAGTTTGGTTTTCAATGGAAGCGTGTTTTTTAGTTTTTTTAAACTATTATTTATTTTCTATTTTGTAGGGTGTTTCGAATTTTGAGACGTATGTCAGCGTAGTTTGTGACAGTTTTTTTGCTGTCCTGGTAACCCTGGCAAGGATAATGGCACAAATTTATGATATTATTGCATTGTCATCGGTCCTTGATAGGTGTGCAAAGTTTGAATGCAATCTGGTCGTTTAAAGTGGGTCAAAATCGCGCTATAAGGAGTCGGTTACAAACAAACATACAAACATACAAATATACAAACATACAAACATACAAGTGAAGCTAATATAAAGCGTGTAATATCTGGGTAGATTTTAACTACTTTTATTCTATTTTTTTACTACTACTATTTATTTACTTTTTTCTATTACTTTTATTTATTATCGACATCTTCGAAACCCTATTTGACTCTGTAAGGGGATGATTTTGGAAAAACTGTGATACACGTATCTCATAACTATAATTGAAGAGTATGTGTACTAATTTTTGTGTCAATCGACCCTCAGAATTAAAAGTTTCACAGAAAATTCAACCCCCCATTTCACCCTCTTAGGGGTGGAATTTCAAAAAACCCTTTCTTAGTGGATACCTACTCCTCACAAAGAACACACCCTCCAAATTCACGTCTCTAAAACCAGCGGTTTAGGCTGAGCGTTGATATATCAACAATCAGTCAGTCAGTCAGTCAGTCAGTTTCTCCTTTTATACATATAGATAAACATTGTATACTATAGTTGAAAACATTTTAAAAGGGTAACGGTGGAGTTTCTTGCCCATTCTTCTAAACACAAATGTACCTTTTGGAAGGGGTGACTAGAATCAATTACATTTTAACAAAAGTGTCTTTATTGTATCTATTTGAAATAAATGCTTTGACTTTCAAAAGCACCACACTCGCACTGGCTTGTCTAATTCTTACTCACTCATACTCAATGCACCTTTATTGTTTCTGAGGCGCCTCTTATTTTGACAGTCCTCTAATTTATGAATTTGGAACCCCTTCCTTTACTTAAATAATTTAGGGTACTATAAGTATATATATATTCGGTTATACTTCTTTGGACTTAGTAAGTACAGCTGGAGTTTATTAAAGCAAAACGATGCTCGTCGAAGGGAAACAATTAAATTAAGCACTTAGGACGCTGTTTTTAAATTTTCGTCTCATATTTATAATTATTTACTTCATTTTCGAGGCACTACCGTAAATTAAGTGCTTAAGCTGTGCTCTCGGTGTTAATTTTATTGTTCATTCATTATCAAGGATTATACCTACCTACCCGAAACATAATAAAACGTTTTTGCATTTCTTCGTAGTTCTCTATTTTGCTTCAGTTAATATAGTTCAAACGTTAATTAATAATAATAATAATATAAGCCTTTATTCAGACACAGAAATTTACATAGTTTGAACTCTTAATCTACTTTCTCTGACGAGTCGGTGACACCAACAACCCGGTCTGTTTGCCCAACTTTGGCTAAGGCCTCCTCCATCTCTTTCCACTCTGTTCTATTTTGCGCTCTCCTAGTCCATGTTTTCCCTGCTATCATTTTTATTTCATCTTCCCATCTTCGAAACTGTCTTCCTCGATTTCTTTTCCTATTTCTTGGGTACCAAAATACTATGCTTTTGTTCCACTTTTCAATGCCTCTGACTATATGACCTGTCCATTTCCACTTTAGTTTCTTTATTCTGTTTGTTACGTCTTCAATTTTTGTGCATCTTCTGATAGTTTGGTTCCTTACTCTGTCAGACTTCCTTATATTCAGCATGCTTCTTTCCATTGCTGTCTGGCACGTTTCAAGTTTATTGTATTGCGCTTTAGTGAGGGCCCAAGTCTGGCACCCATATGTTAACACTGGGAGTATGCAGGTGTTATATAGTTTTGTTTTGACGGTTAACTTAGTTTCTTTGTTCTTCATTATTTCTTTTAGCCCCCAGTAACATTTCCATGCTTTCCCAATTCTGGTATCTATCTCTTTTGACATTATATCAGTCATTGAGATTTGTTGGCCTAAAAAACGTTAATTAGGCGTATGTAATAATAATTTGTCTGGGTAACTCCGTATGTATACAGGGACGTAAAAATATCGCGACGGTATTTGATCGTGCTCCGAATCTTCAATTCTCGTTGTTGAACCGAGCATTGAGACTAACAGAGTGCATCTCATCGCGTCGAAAAGACACATTGTTCGAATTTCAACTCTCGCGGCTAAGCACTGGCGTTGACATTCCAGTGCACCAAAAAATCCCGCCTTAGCAGCAGCAGCCGTCTTGGAGACCGACATGGAGCATTATACATATTGTACAATGGTTTCATACACAACAATCTCACATAGAAAAGTAATCAATCTCAGAAGAAAAAAAGTAATAGGTAATTACGAGCTTTCGGCATCCTTCAAATCGTTATTAAGAATACCAGGCCACTCAGAAAGTATTGCGAAAAAAAGTTTTTTTGTGTGAGAGACTGGCCAGTTATAAACTATTATAAAAACTATGATTATTTATAAGTAAAAATAGGTACGTTCCAATTTCAAAATTTCCCTCCACATTTTTTGCGACCTAATTAAATTATCGTGTCTCATTGGTAAATGGATTTGCGCCAGGAACATTTTCGCGCTATGGTTTTTACGATTTCAAGTATCGCCTGAAACCGGACGAATCATACGATAGACTTCAAATTGCATTCATGGATGAAGGCCCTTCCAAGGCAACTGTGTATCGTTGGTATAACGAATTCAAACGTGATCGACTAACTTTGGGGGATGAAGAAAGAAGTGGTCGTCATTTGACGGCTGTTACGGAGGAAAACGTGCTAGCAGTGAAAAATGTTATCCAAGACAATAGGCGAATTACCTACATATCAGGAGATTCAACACATACTGCAGATTGGACCGGGAAGCCTTCACGAGATTCTACACGTGCATCTTCGCGTGAGGAGGATAGTTTCACGCTGGGTGCCGCACAACCTCACCGAGATGCTCAGAAGCAGGCCCGGGTGGAATGGTGCCGTGATAAACAAATTTGAAGCAGGCTCGTCTCGGCGTGTTTACGACATTATTACAGATGATGAGTCCTGGATTTATCAATACGATCCAGAAACGAAGCGCCAGTCGACGGTTTGGGTGTTTCAAAACGAATCAACGCCTACCAAAGTGAAGCGATCTAGAAGCGGGGGGAAGATTTTGATCGCGAGCTTTTTCAATTTGACTGGCTACTTGGTGTCAATCCCTTTACGGAACCAAAGAAGCATCAACGCCGAATGGTATACTACCAAATGCTTGGCAGAAGTTTTCTCTGTTGTGTGCAACAAGCGACCAAACACAGGGTTCCGCGGGCTACTGCTCCACCACGACAACGCGCCCACGCACACCGCGCTCAAAACGAGGGACTTCTTCGACAGCACGCCGGTCAAACTTCTGGGTCACCCTCCTTACAGCCCTGACCTACCACCGTGTGACTTCTTTTTATTCCCAAAAATTAAAAATCAGACCAAAGGGATACAATTTTCGTCGCCGGAAGATGCGCTGTCATGTCAGCGTTCGAGCAGGCTGCAAACGATGTGTCTGCGGCGGACTGGAAAAAGTGTTTCGAAAACTGGTTCAGACGCATGAAACTTTGCATAGAGACTAGTGGAGAGTATTTTGAAAACTTTTAATTAAAAAATATTTACCTATAGAACACTTCTTTTTATTTTCGCAAAACTTTCTGAGTGTCCCACGTAGAATAGAATACTCTTTATTATATACCTACACCATGCGAATTACAGATATAAATAATTAACATACCGTTGAGGTTAAGTAAAAGATATGAATGAGAACGGTTTAAGGATAAAACAGCACGGAAAAGGTAATCATCGCAATATAAACTCCTTCGCAACTTTATATTACAACACAAACCCTCGAAGACTTTATAACTTTATGGACGTCATAGCGTTTATTATTTAAAATTTAATTTTCATAGAGTTTACCCCTTCACAAACCCCTGGGACGAGCGAACAAGGGAAAGTAGAAATTAAAATTTTATTATGAAGGGAATTCTTATTTCAAACTTATACAACACTGAATAAACGGGCACAGGGAACCGTCAACATTTTCTGAATAATTTTGAATTTTCTGACTTTTTTCCCTTGACATTTTTCTTTGTGACATTTTTTCCTTGACATTTTTACTCCATTCAACAGTATTTCAACAACGCCCAATAAAGATTAATTAAGGCAACGCTATTACCGTTTACAGGTCGAGTTATACGGTCCTTTGTGATCATTTTATTCCTAGAACAATGTTTCGAAACGTCAAAGAGAGCTTTTCCATCCAATATCCTTCAATTTATCTGGTCTTTTGACGCTGTACATACTTCATAAAGTACGGAAGCGTCGCTTTTGAAATATTTGGAAATTCTGACCAAGCTCAAAATGTACAGGAATATTGAATTTTGTAAATAAACTGTTAGCTAGCGTGTTTTTAATTAATCTGAGAATTTAAAACACAGAAAAATAATATAACGTTACGCCTTTGTTGTCTCGCCATTTTTTTTTTTTTTTTGGTTTGAATTCACCAAAAGACTGCTCCCGCTCTGGGCGGATCGAGAGGACGTGTCAGACTTTTATTGGCTAAAACCCACCCGTGTTCCTTCAGTTGCCTATGCCAGTGCCACAGGAACTCTTTCGAACATATCCACAAACTGGTAGGTTGCGTCCCTGGCAAGGTATTGTGACCCTGTTGCCTTGCCAGAGGTGAACCTACGATATACATTTAGCTAGTTATGTTTAAGTCCAATGTAATGGAGGGCGAGCTTATTGCCTTCAACCGGGCACAAATTGAGACTCCGGGCTGCTACTGAAAAAGTCCAAATGGAAATACACTATAACAATTTTCCCGACCTGGCAGTTAAACTCAGGACCTAATGCTCGACAGTAACGCCACCACTAGACCAACGAGACAGAGGTAAAACACAGAATTATTTTCAGCACTAGCTGATTAAGATAACAGGAAACACAAGGTGGTTTATTTTCCTTGTGCTCGTGTTTTCTTGATATTTTTTCATCTTCGTCGATGGAAAAATAACAAAAATACATTTACAATCAAATGAATTTAGCAGGCAATATTAACCCACGTGTTCGGTATTGATATCGAAGACCAATGAAACAATGAAATACTTTAAAAAAATGTTTTTTCATAATTCCAACTTTGGTCAAAACTTTAAATTACTCTGTGAAATGCCATAGAAGCAACCAAACAACAGTTATATTATGGTTTTTGGAAATTCGTAAAAAACTAAGTTCTACAAAAAATTACAAAACAGCTGATCGATTACGGAAATACGTACGCTCATCGGATTTTTTTTTCCTTTCCTTAGTTTTCAATATCGATATTCAACACTTGGGTTTAAATGACCCATTAATTAGTAATACTAGATATTTTACCAATTAATGGGTCATTTAAACGCAGAGAGTTTCTAGCTTAGACAAGGAGGTTTTTATTCTTCTTAGCATGTCGATGGCAAAAATAACACAAAAAAAATGTATGTTAGTTTATACATTTTTTTTAATATTTGTACACCGTGACATTTAAATCGTCTTACAACGGCAGCCCACTTCATGAACCCAATGATTACTACACATCGATAAGAAAAAAAGAACCTTTGAATAACTAAAAAAAATTAAATATTGTTCATTATATCAAACTGTAGTTTGAAATTGATTTGTCTCATGGAAAATGGAGATGGAATGATCTAGTCGACCCGTGCACTGGGTAGGTATGTTCTGTACCGTCTGAAACGTAATCATTATTAACAGGATGTTTCATACTTCTAATGCATTATTTATTTTTCTTAGTACCTATTATCTGAATTAATGGTTACATTTTTTAATCACGCCTAAAGGTATATTAGGTCGGATACATTGAGTGGACAACCTTTGTAAGACGACTAAAATGTCACGGTGTATAGTTTTCTAAATTGGTTTGGCTCAGAATTTAGCAACGCGAATACCGTCCGCTGACGCCGCCATTTTATTTCCTCTCTTGTGCAGGTCACAGGGCATACGGTGCAAGATGGGTGGTTAGTCATTTTCTGTGGAGAGACGCCGCATAACCACCAAAGGTCTGAGCCAACCATGAACCCGTGTAGGTTGTCCTTGCTACGGCCTACTTGGGTACGAAGTCTTTAAGGTTTTCCAAGTAGGCCACGGTAACTTGTGCTAAGGCGGGAGGCTCTCTGATGGTTCAATGAAGTAATCAGGAGTCTCAAGCAATAATTTTTTACCAAAGTACATACCTCTTGTTACTAATTGTCAATAAAAAATGTTTTATTAAACATATAAAAGACTTTCTTTGACATTTCAATGCGGGTTGCAATTATCTCCGTGCTAAGACAGAAAAATGCAACAAATAATTGTAAGATTCTTTTTAATAAAATCTTTTTGAGTCATTACCGTCTAGGCGTCTGTGTCGCTAAATAAACGAATAAATCTTGAAAATAATCTATGGAGGCGTAAATTCCCTATCTAGAGTATAAATTATTTTCTTAATTAAGTATCGTCCGAAAAATGAGAGGGCGGAATAAAGAATGTTAATAAAGTTGGCCGTGTTTGACTAAGTTTAGTGCTTGTTTTAAAAAGGGACAATTAGTATTTTGTTAGATACTTAACCGAGCATGTAATGTCTGTTTAGAGAGTTTGTAAGTACAGAAGTGGAGTTCAAATAACGACGTTATTATACCTTCATCATCATTTCAGCCAAAATACGTCCTCTGCTGGATACAGGTCTCCAGGAAAATTGTATTGTTGACACTACAATTAAACTGTGGAGCTTGCAGCTGCGCTTGCCGCGATTGATCCATGTAAAGATTGTCGGAATGCACGTTAAGTCGTTAGTTGCTGCTGTCATTTTTAGGGCTCCGTTGCCAAATGGCAAAAAACGGAACCCTTATAGATTCGTCATGTCTGTCTGTCTGTCTGTCCGAGTATGTCACAGCCATTTTTTTCCGAAACTATAAGAGCTATGCTGTTGAAACTTGGTAAGTAGATGTATTCTGTGAACCGCATTAAGATTTTCGCACAAAAATAGAAAAAAAAAACAATAATATTTGGGGTTCTCCATACATAGAACTGTAACTCAAAAAAAAAAAATCATCCAACCCATACGTGTGGGGTATCTATGGATAGGTCTTCAAAAATTATTTGAGGTTTCTAATATCATTTTTTTCTAAACTGAATAGTTTGCGCGAGAGACACTTCCAAAATGGTAAAATGTGCCCCCCCCCCCTCATAACTTCTAAAATAAGGGAATGATAAAACTAAAAAAAATATATGATGTACATTACCATGTAAACTTCCACCGAAAATTGGTTTGATCGAGATCTAGTAAGTAGTTTTTTTTTAATACGTCATAAATCGTAAACCACAATTTACCTTTCATTCATCCAACTAAAAAAAAAAACATTTAATTTCATAAACATAAACCTTATGCATAAACCGTGAATTCTTGCAGGTTTGTACGGAACCCTCGGTGCGCGAGTCCGACTCGCACTTGGCCAGTTTTTTGAGAGTCGAAGAGTTGTCAAAACCCGAAAGTCTACCAACCAGTCGTACCATAGGGTATCCCACTAACTAGTAACCAGTAAGAAAGGTACGTAATGGAGGCGTCTAATTGAGAAATTTCAAGATTATTGTAAAAATTGACGAAAAATAATTATTTTTGATAAAAAAACATATTTATTTTCAATTGAGGGTGATCTTTTCCACAATTTTCATTTTATGAGGATGCCTTATTACTTCCAAGCATGCGAGTTTGTTTCGTCGCGATAGATCATTTAGTTTAAAAGTTACACCGTTTTGTTTACACTGGGGTCACAGTAAGGAACATTTTTTTTTTAATTCCATAGAAATATTTTAAAAAATATTAAGATTTTTTTAAATATTTTTCTGTCGATAAAATTAAGCACAGATTCCCTCATTTCGATATGTGCACATTATAAAGACTCACACTGTATTTGACGATCCTGGTTACTGATCTCTTTTGGTAACTGTACGTATTACTTTATGTAGACTGTATGTAGGTAGGTACGATTTACGTGGCTCTGCGTTTGTTTAATTAATTTAACAAAGTTCCGTTTGAAAGTAAGACGTATGTGATTATTCGAAAGGGGCTTCCCCCTTTTTGCTTTGCTTTGCTGTTTATATTATTTGGGAGGAAATTGCGTTATATGTTGCATTTCAAAATACTCGTTGGTATCTTTGAAATCTTTAGAAGTAACTGTGTTAAAACTTCAGTGTTAAGTTGACTTTACAGTTAAGTTCCTAGGAGGTATTGATAACTCATTAGATATTATTTCTTTATTATATCGTTCTTCTTTTTATGCTACCACCTACAAACGGTGCACGGTGGCTGAAAAAAGCCCTGTGAAATTTTTGGGCCTATTAATGTGCAAGAGAAGAGAGCCGCGAGTTCAAAAATTGAATATTTAGTAAAAACTTACATTACCACATTTTCGGTATGTTTTTAGTCAAAAGTAACTTAATGTTTACTACTTGCAATTGTATAGAATCAAGTTCTTCTAACTTAACAGACAGCTGTCCTGCTGGGGAGTTTGTTGCGCCATTTCTTCTTCCCAGCTAAAGCACTAGGAAGTATCGAAGGACGGGCGTTTTGGGGGGACTGTCTTATGTGACTTTGACGTTCAAAAAGTGCTGACTCTCAGCCTAGTTTGAATAAATGACTTTTGATTTGATTTGATTTAATGACATAATTTTCAGTCTGATTAATCAATCGATTGAAATGTTTTAGTTATTTAACCTGACACTGTTCGCAAATAATGACTATAAATTAGACATTGTTGAAGATGTTCTAAAAGTGATTCAATGGCAATGTTGGGCGATGCGTTTTCGGATCCACGACATGCGGATTGTCTAGTAGTAAAGGAATACTCATTTTGAAAGTGTCCGTGATAGTCGGTACAAATTTAATGTTATAACCAGTGATAGGATATTTTGATGCATATTTACCTAATGTTACTATTTAGCTGTAAAAGCACGGAAGCGGCTTCGTCGTTTTTATAAAACCCGGGTTTTTAGGATCATCATATTTATTTAAAATTAATTTTTAATTATGTGTGTAGGATGATGGTATGTGTTAGTTAAAACAACACACAAAACACGGTAAAAACGCGCATTCCATATTAGCCAACATTTCAACTTAAGGTGAATATGCATCTGAATATCCGATCTCTAATTATAACAGTATAATATTTCAAAACTTGAACCCTCATGTTTTAAAATATTATACTGCTATATAGTGCTACACATAGTGATGATATCTGAACATACCAAAGAACAGGTAAATAAGGTAGGAAAGGCTATCATCACTCCAATTTTATATTAGCACTAGTTTCAGAGCTTGTCTCCCACTATATCTGATCCATGGTACCTACTCAGATTATTTACATAAACCAATATTCTAAATAAAACCTGCGCAAGAATAAGTACGTATCTATCTACTTTTGCTCAAACAGATCCTGATTTCAAGTAACGTTCGTTTGATTCAAACAAACAAACATCCCAGAAACTTTGCGTCAATAATTCCCTAAGGAGTAGTTACTCAAAGTTATTGCGAATAAGTAAAGGGGAGATCGGGGAGAGTAGTGACGGATGAGAGTTGTTACAAAGTCCATTTCTCGGATTCTATAATCGTGAGCTCGCAATATCATGTTTTTTCCCTTTCTTGATGTGTTAGTCGATGCAGTTTGTCGCGGCGGCCTACGGGGAGCTGGTGTGACTTTGTGACGGGAATGAAGTAAGTTTTTCACTAAAATTGTAATAACCTCATCGAGAAGTGTTATGTTCTTGATGACCTATATACCTACGCATTGAATATCTAAGTTTCAATTCGTGATTAACAGCTTCACTACGCATATAGAGGTTATGCGACATTATTTTGGACCAAGCATGAATTTTTCGCCTAGGAGGGTTGTGATTCCGTGTATGACCTTGTATTTCTAAATGCATTTTGGTGCATTTTTGCCATCAATTCACGTCTAGATCTCGATTCGCGAATAGATCAGCGCGTGAAAAAATACTCTTGCATTTTTTAATGTCGGCACTAAGGAGTGCAAAGAAAATCCCGTGCGCAATAAAAACCGCCCGTGGGTACGAGAGCAAAAGAAACAAACGCACACATCAAAAACATTGCAACATCTTGTTGAAACTGAAAATAGAAATCCCAAAAAATTACAACCGATTCTCAAAGATACATCACAATCACAACCCTATTGTTCCTACCAGGACTTCAAACAAAACTCTCAAAGCGAGGCTTTTACGTTCGACTGACAAAAATATAAAGCCGTCCGGCAGATTACCTTCAAGCTTCGTTGGCTACTAGGGCATGCAAACCGGATACCCGGATAACCGAAAAAACCGGATAACCGACTGATTTGAAACCCGGTTTTTTAGGATAACAAAACCGGAGTTTTCGGTTTTTTCGGTTAACATTATAAGTAAGCATTTTTCGACTACTAAACTGACGGCAACTACAATTCAGGAAAACTTAGACTATACAGTACCTAGTAAATGTTTCATGGAACATCAAGGACCAACTCCGACAAGAATTAAAGTAGGCTCTCAAACAACATACCTCTGGTGCAAGCCTATCTACATACTTGATTTAGAAACTAAAATCAGGGTGGAAATGGCACTTTACGACGGTGGAGGAAAAATGGGAGAGCACTTAATAAAAGTATATAAAGCTTTGGAATCTATACCTCCAACAAGTGTGGAATCAGAGAGAGCCTTTTTATCAGCAGGTCTCATCTATACTAATATTATAAAGCTGAAGAGTTTGCTTGTGTGGTTGAACGCGGTAATCTCAGGAACTACTGGTCCGAATTGAAACATTATTTTTGTGTTGAGTAGCCCATTTATTAAGAAAGGTTATAGGTTATATAACATCACGTTACGATTAAAAGAAGCGGAGCAGTAACGAAAAATGAACGAAAACTAGCAGGCAATTCGATGCGACGGGAAAGGTCAGGGTAGAAAAAATTGACGCGGACGAAGTCGCGGGCAGAAGCTAGTCTGTTTTATCTATAACAATGACAGATTTATTTTGATTAGACTTAAAAAAAACATATTTTGATTAGACTTCAGCATTTTCATTTCTGTACAGACATATTTCTCATTTATTAAAAATCAAATAAAAAAACCCGAAAAAACCGATTTAACCGGTTTCACCGGTTTTGTAAACATAAACCCCGAAAAAAACGGTTTTTATAAACAACCCGGTTTTTGCATGTCCTATTGGCTACAGAACACCACGAAAAGATAGATGTGCCAGACTGCCAGTTTAGACGACTACACACAGCAGGAATCTTGTCAAGCCTGCATTGACAGTAATTTTGTGCGGGCTTACACAATAACTGTCATATAAGTTATTTATTTATAAGTTATTTATTTATTGTTCACTTCAGGTTTAGACATCATTGTAGCCCTGGCTCTTGTACTAGGAGTTCCTGTATCACAAGAGCCAGACTTCTCTATTTACAGGGAATAAGATTTGGATATATACACCCTGACATTTTAGTCGTCTTACAAAGGTTGTCCACTCAATGAATTCGACATAATACACCTCTAGGAGTGATTAAAAAATTGTTACCAATTAAGAAAATACATATTAAGAAAAATAAATAATGCATTATAATTATGAAACATCCTATTAATAATGTTTACGTATCATATGGTAGAGAACATACATACCTACCCAGCGCACGAGTCGACTAGATCATTCCATTTCCATTTTCTATGTGACAAAATATCAAAGAAACTACGTCATACGTCATCAGAATGAATAATATTTTTATTTTTTAGTTATTCAAATGTTAATTTTTCTCTTATGGATGTGTAGTAGTCATTGGATACATGCAGTGGGCTGCCGTTGTAAGACGATTAAAATGTCACGGTGTATACAGGATGTTTGGCGCATGGACCGACAAGTTTTTTTTTTGGGGATTGGGTGGGTCATGTGCTACATTTCATCCATAGACCCCATGTCCTAAGTGTACTCGTTATTAGCTATACCAGCGTGTCAAAAAAGCACGCCGTTCGATTTTCAAGTCTCGGTGCTATACAGTAAGCTGAAAATCAATTGCGCGAAAAAACCGCGACGCGATATTTTTACGTCCACGCGAAATTGAACTTAGGCTAAAAAACCTTTGGATCAAGGCAATATTATGCCCATTTTATTTAGGTAATATATCGAGTAATTATCATACCCTTTTATTTAGGTTCTTTATCTTTCGTACCGTATGGTGCCGGACGTAAAGAATAACATCACCCCATTTCTTCCTATGGGTGTTGTAAAAGGCGACTAAGGAACTTACTAGAGAATGGGCAGCAGCGTTCTCTATGCATTTTACCACCATACTGCGATCGCCAACTCGCCTGCCAAGCGTGGCGATTATGGCAGAGCCCTCCAAATTGCGGGAGGCCTAAGTCCAGCAGTGGACGTCTTACGGCTGAAATGATGAATCATGATCTATCTCTCTAATATAATCGAACTAAGTATCGTACAAGGTTTTCATAGATCTCAAAATATCTGCTTAACAAGCTCTTGTTTCGTAAAGTTGTAATGTGGTTTCTGAGAGATGTTGCATACATATGTTTATAGCTAATAACATTAGTGAAATATATTCCCATTAATATGACTGATTTATTATTATTGTGCTGGCACTTTACCCCTTAGCAAAATATGGCCCTCATAATTTTATGGCATTCTAGTTTGCTTTCCATGACGCAGGCATTACTTAAGAAGCTGGTTAAGCTAGAATTTATGTAGGATCTTTAACGAACGTTCTTATGTCGATACATTATCAGCCTATAATGTTCCCACTGCTGGGACACAGGCGTCCTCTCGGTGAGATGGAGTGGACGTTAATCCACGCGGGCTGGTAGATGTCACATGTCTTCGAATTTATGGTTCTGGAACATGCCAGTGTTATTTATTATTTTATTTATTTACTAGCTGACCCGACAGATGTTGTTCTGTCTCTTTGATGATATTTGAGCACGCATTCTATCAATTCTATGTCAAATGTCATAATGTTACATTAAAAAAGTTTACATTGTCCTATTATATGGTTGTTAAGTATTCTTAAATAAGAGTTCTTTTTTCTAATTTTCCGCGTAATTTTTTCTCTTTTTTCTTTCATAAGAACTTCTCCTGACAATTACAAACACAACAAAAAAAAAAGTGAAATCGGTCCAGCCGTTCACGCGTGATGGCGTGACCAAGGGAAATAGGGATTCATTTTTATATATATAGATTTTGGCCAACCAACAACTGTAAATACTTATACAATATAAAAATGTTTATCTATTAACTAAGGTTAGTATTACAGTTTATTATAGGTTAGCACCGCATGCCCCATACAAGTAAGAACTATGATACTAATTTACACGTTTTTATTGAGTTTTTTCCATCTGGAATTTCTCAGTAGCAGCACGGAGTCTGGACTTGTGCCCGGTTGATGGCAATAGGCTCGCCCCCTATTACATGGGACTTAAACATAACAGACGAAATGTGGGCGTAACATAAGTACTCCTCTGCCCAACCCTTCGGGGAAACAAGGCGTGATGTTATGTTATGTTGGAACATGCCAGTTTCCTCACGATATTTTCCTTCACCGTTTTAAGAGCATCCCCCTCTCCCTCCGTTGGTCCTACCCGCCTTTCGGCATACCGACCGTTGCCGTTTCTGGTTTCGTTCCTCTCTTTCACATTGTCACTACTCCCCATCTGGGGCGTGCGACGTCACAAAAACGGTACCTCGCACCCGAGCATCCCGTTCGATAAGTCAACCTGACCAGCTACACCTAACAGTCCTGAGACTCCAGATCTTTAGATACGCCTCGCATGCCACCTATGCGCGAACACCGTCAACCGCCGAAAAACGTTTTAAGAGCAGTGGTTATTATATTATATATTAAGTAAGCGTCTAAGCTCGAACCTGTGACCTTCAACCCGTAAGACGCGGCCGTGTTACACCTGGGCCACCACTTCTTCCGGTATACCGTCGCCACTCCAGAACCTTTCGGCCCCATCGGCCATCTGTTCTGTGAGCAATGTGCTCTGCCCACTGTCACACAAATTTGGCAATTCTGCGGGATATGTCGGGAACCTATGTTCGCCTGCGGAGCTTTTCATGTCTGATTCGATCATGTAGGGAAACTCCAACCATCTCCAAGTCTCTCCATTGCCCTTTGGGTGACTTTCTGCTTTCTAATAAGGCGCATTGTGAGCGACCACGTTCCAGTACCATAGGTCATCACTGTAGTTTAGTAGGCAAATAAATGTATTTAATTACTGGTTGCCAGATATCCCGTAGCTATCGAATAACATAGTCACTTTGATAGCATGAATCAAAGGCATAATTAATGTGATGTAATTAATGGCCGTCAAATTACCTGCCTACCAAATGTCATTAGTTATCCCTTGGGACTTCATTCCTATCATTATACAACGTGTATGTAATCAACGCAAGGCGTCATACAGTCCAATTAGAGTAATGACTTAAAAGCATAACACAATAACCAAAACTTATTTTTTAAAGCTGATTTTATTAAGAAAATCGTGTTAACCCTAGTATTACTTTTTGAATTTAAAATTGAGTCTTCTTGCAATGAAATAAGATTGAATTTTCTTTGGCTCAATTGATGGTAGGTACGGCAAAATTAATTATTTAAAAAAAAAATACCATATTAAAAATGACTGAAATAGATTCAGTAGTCAATGGACAACTAAACCGATTTCAGTCATTTCGGACTTGCGTCTATTGTTACACCTTGTATAGGTACTATTGCAAGGTAGGTTATAGACGCTATATTAGCTAATTGCAGCATACAATAAGTATTTCGATAAAACAAGGAGTAGACGAAACTTGTGTCGTATGATTTCTATTCTTTCGTGCAAAAACAGCTGTGACCGTCAGGATGGCTGGACCAAACGAGATACATACGTATATGAACCCATTGTTCTTTTTACACGCTTTATATTAGCTTCACTTGTATGTTTGTATGTTTGTATATTTGTATGTTTGTATATTTGTATGTTTGTTTGTAACCGACTCCTTATAGTGCGATTTTGACCCACTTTAAACGACCAGATTTCATTCAAACTTTGCACACCTGTCAAGGACTGATGACAATGCAATAATTTCATAAATTTGTGCCATTATCCTTGCCAGGGTTACCAGGACAGCAAAAAAACTGTCACAAACTACGCTGACATACCTCTCAAAATTCGAAATACCCTAAAAAATAGAAAATAAATAATAGTTAAAAAAAACTAAAACCACGCTTCCATGGAAAACCAAACTAAAAAGTACAAAATAATGGAAAAAAAGCGTGGGGTGCCTGATATCAATAAAAAAATACCTTAAAAGCACCCCACGCTTTTTTTCCATTATTTTGTACTTTTTAGTTTGGTTTTCCATGGAAGCGTGTCTTTTAGTTTTTTTTTTAATACCTATTTGCATTATTTTGCGGTAAGAAATATATCAAAGAAATAAAGTGGTCAGCCATTCTGACATCAGGTTGACTGACCACATCTAAGTTCTCATAGTTTTAGCGTTGTATTAACCGCGTTGTTAATGTTAATATTTACTACCTGTTTGCTACCTTAACTTATATTTTTAAAAGAACTTTAAGAAGCTCCTATTTTTTTTATAAAAGCCATTAAAACGCCTGCACATGAATTATTTATGTTTTTTCGTCTCAGCATAATTGCTGACAAAATTTATACAGGCGCTTAGTTGGCATCATTTCATTTTTCGTCAATTAAATAAACAACCACCACGTAATATCTATATATATAAAATTCAAAGTCCTGAGTGACTGACTGACTGACTGACTGACTGACTGATATATCAACGCACAGCCTAAACCGCTGGTCGTGGAGACGTGAAATTTGGAGGGTGTGTTCTTTGTGAGAAGTAGGTATCCACTAAGAAAGGGTTTTTTGAAATTCCATTCCTAAGAGGGTGAAATAGGGGGTTGAAATGGTGAATTTCGACATCCACGCGGGCGAAGCCGCTGGCAGAAGCTAGTATTTAAATATATTTAATCAATATTCATAGTAAAATTCAGAGAATAGCCGTGGTCATATGCCACCTACTCTAATAAAACAATAAATGTAACAGTAGTGAGCAACGCTTTAAGTACTGCAAACTCTCACGAATATAAAAAAACACTAATTGTATTTACAACAAGTCCTTATTGGATTCCAACAAACACCCCTACCTAATAAATTACTTATTTCCCTACCACAAAACGAAACATCGAAAAAACAAGAACATAATTCATCAATCTGTCAATATGCATCCTGTTTATCTAAACTAGTGATGGGAAGCAAAAAGTTGTGATCACTCGATTGTTATTATAATCAGCGTTCCCGAGCCATATCGATTGACCTACTTATGCAATGGTCGTCACTTCCCATACGTCCTGGCACGAGCGATTCGGATGACAAGTGACGCGGAATACAGGAATTCGTATCTACACAACTGCTTCCTCCTTTTCCTCATCTTTAAAACATGTTATGGATGAGGACAGGTATAGTGAACTTGTCAAAGTTTGGTAATGGATTATCCTACAGAAAGATTTACCCTAACTGAGTATTAGATGCTTAGAATTACAATAACTGATTGGGCAGCAGGGATAGCAAAAGTTCCTAAAATAGTTAGTGTTTCCGGAACAGGAACCTAAATTGGAACCTATATTTTAACGGTTTTTCTTCAATGCGCGACGGAACGAGTTCATACGATGCTACAGTTGTAGATTATTCAAACTACTATTAATAAATTAATGATAATGATAAAATTAATTTTCTGACGCTGTACAGACTTGCAGTTGCCAATATTTTGGAGGCGACCTGAAAGAAAAACTCACCAGGTAGGCGTCATACATATCCCTTCTTCCTAGAGAACCTTTAAATCGGACGATACGCAAACGGTATATTGAACCTTCATTTGGAATCAGTACTTTGAAAACAGAACCAAACTGAAACCTGAACTGGAACATTGCCGATTAGAAGCACCCTTTTAAGAACCGGAATGAAGAACTGAAACCCAAATTCGTACAGTCATCGTCGGTCGTTTCAATCCCTGTCGGGCAGTTACGTGTGGGTGGTTAACCAATCAGAATTCTAGTAGTAAGATATTAATCTTACTTCGCGTAGTAATCTTAGTATCTTGGTTGCTCACAGTTCTAATCTAATTTTGGGTATATTTACAGTGACAGCTTGAGGGTAGCCCGCAAAATTCAAATTATGTTACGTTTTATTGCAGGTCTGTGTCAGAACGTATTTTGAATAAAATATGATTTTGAATAATTATAATCATTAGAATTATCAATACAACCCTGAAAATTCATGTAATTCAATTGAAACTTTTTCATGTAAGTATTAGTCAATATATAGCAGTCTTGCAGTCTGTAATTTATATGGTGAAGGCACATCATAAAATTACCTATTCTATTATTTTAGGGAAAGGTATTCTTTCTATGAAACTTTAACAGCACAAGACAGGATATTAACAAAACAGTTTGAATTTTTAGTCTCATCGCCTTTTAATTAGGTATACACTTTACCTCGTGGTCTTATGGCAATGTATCTAAGTAAGCAGCCAATAACTGACTTCAGTAAGATACATTGCAACCAATTATAAAAATATGTCCACTTCCTCGACCATCTTCACGAACAATTAGTTCTTGAAAGCTGTAATTTCACACTGAAATATCGAAAACCAATAGCCTCCTATAAAAGTTTCAGTTCAAAGATTGCAAATAAGTACCTTCCTACTAGTGATATGCTGGATATCCGTATACGTATCCGTATCCGAATGAATAGGAAGATCCGTATCCGTTACTTTTTTGGCGGATCTTTTACCTTATTAATGTTCAATTCATAGATGAAATCCTAATAGGTGATTAGGTAGCAATGAAAAACTGTTAAATTCCATTCGGATTATTTTTAATTTCTTAAAGTCAAACATTCGGCACCTTTATATTGCAAACATTTATCATAGTGAGTTATCATACCAATAGTACGTATGTATGTAACTCAAAGGTAGATACTAAATCAACTATCAAAGCGTCAACTATTGTTTCAAGGTCACGCACATTGACACCGATTGACTAAAAAAAGTTAAGATCCGTACCAGCGGATCTTGACACCGAATAACCGTATTCGGATCCGCGGATATACGAGTACATTTTAACAATCCCGCACATCACTACTTCCTACCATTAGTTTCAGCAATAACGACACTATTACTTAACGGAATGGTATGTGGACTTGCGAAACTTTATTGAACCAACCAACAAAAGGGTTTTATTTATACATATATTTGTTAATGAACACAGCTAAACTTTGTTCAGTGGGTGTCTAATGTCAAAGTTCGCCGTGGCCGCGACGGGAAGCCCGCCATCCCGCGAACTTCACAACAAACTTTGGGCACTTATCATGAAAACCTTGTGAAAACCGACACTCAACCCCATGCCTAGTAGGATTAAGAGACGATTAAGTTTTAGTAACATGAGTCAAGAATAAATATAGATAACGATAACGTAGATAACGTTATAATAAAACGTCTTTCGATAACCGACACCCTAATTGCGTAACACACTATCAATCTCAATATGAATAATTTTGAATTTTTGAAAGATATTGTTAATCAATATGTTTGGAAAGCTATCAACGTAAATAACGCAAATAATGACGCTGAACTCATCATCTGCCTAGCCTTTTCCCAACTATATTGGGTCGGCTTCCAGTCTAACCGGATGCAACTGAGTACCAGTATTTTACATGGAGCAACTGCCTATCTGACCTCCACAACCCAATTACTAGGTAATACGATACCCCTTGGTAAGACTGGTTGTCAAACATTCGGGCTTCTGACGACCCGTAACGACTGTCTAAAATCTACGAAAGACAGCCGGGACCAACGGCTTAACGTGCTTTCCGAGGTACGGAAGGGTCTTGGTGTGTAAAGATGGTCACCCATCCACGCACCAACCGCGGCAAGCGTAGCTTAACCTGAACGATCGACCCGTGCGGCTGTTGTAACTTAGCCACAAGCCCCTCCTCAAATAATGACGTTGAACTGTCAAAATAAAAGCCAGTGCTATTGATAGTTTGTTACGCAATCACCCCGCTGTTATCATAAAACTCCAAGCTATGCCTGGAATATAGGAACAGACAGTAGGATGTTATAGGTACAGGTACCTGTACCTAGGTACCTATAGATGGTACTACGTACCACCAGTATCTAATGAAAATGTAACCAAATGGATCATAAAACGTACCCTGCGATGCCAACCAATTTGTAGTAACTAACTAACAAAAATCGAGTGCAGTGATTTGATTATGAAATAATAAAAAATTAAATTATAATTAGTTAATTATGTTTTGCATTTGTCAATTGAGATTATTTTAATATCCGATTTATATCTATACTTTTTTATTACAATATAAGTTTGACAAACAATCAATTTACCGGAAATTGGTGATATACCAAGTTGAATCCTTATAAATACCTAAATATGAATGTGTTAGTAATTGCGTAAGTACATAAATAAGATTTTAACGTTTTGCCTGTTTCAAAATCCCACCTGCAACTCGAAAATATTTCTGCAACAAAAAATATTTGTGTGGTATTGACACCACCCATACATACTTACACTTACATTCGTTAAATACACGACTCCTTGCACGCCGACTGTCGCTAAAAACCAAAGCTATGACTTCTCGCATAACGGTCATACATAAGTAGTACAGTGTTTTATGCTGAGCGATGGCCGAATTTGGTGGAAGACACGTATATTTTTCCCCAAATTCTTCTTTTTTTGTGTTTGTATCTTATTTGTGTTATATTTTATCGCAAAAAGATATAGGTAGGTGTAGATACTTACACATATTTTCTTTCTTTTTTTTATCGGCTTGTAACAAAAATGTTAATATTAATACCTATAAGCGAAACGATAACAATTCTACGATTACTATTCCTACCTACCGGATGTTCGCTCTACCGATGTAGATCCGTTGCTACGCTCAAGTAACCAATAATCTTACTTTAGAACATTTCTTTTCACGTTTTCCTCAACTGGATAAGAACGAATCTATTGCCCATCGAATCGAAAATTTGCATGCGATATACAGGGTAAGGTAAATCTAAATTCTCTGTTCTATTTTTTATTAAATCGCATGCAAAGCCTGTCAAATATTAAGTTCTAAAATAACGTTTTTTTTTTTTGGTTGTATGTTAGTAAATACTTTCAAGAAGAAATCGAATGGTAATAATGCCAACTCTCGTTATTAAATAAGGTCGCCATCTCATCTCTGCAACAATCAAAAGTCTAAAACATGTCAAAAATGTATAGAAAATCGAGGTATTTTTTTTTTCAAATCAAATCATTTATTCGCATAGAATGCAGGTATTTTACAACAGTGAGCCGGGTACATTCTGCCTGAGTTTTGGCATGCAAAATTTTTACAAATAGGTTATAAAGCAAATCATGAACAACATTTTGAAATAGTTAATTAGGAAATATCTACATTATTATAACAAGTCCAGGTCATGCAAAAAGGTGTATTATCAGATAATGTCAATAAAATTTAATAATAGGTATTAATAAAATTAAATACATAGTGTCAATATAAAAGAATAATGTCAAAAAAAAAATGTTAATAAAAATTAAACTGTTGAGATGTCACTGGATGTCACACATAGGGTCATTCAAAAAGTCACTTATCGAGTAATAACATTTTTGTATCAAGAAAGCCTTGAGTTTACTTTTAAATTGTTGCAGGGTATCACTTTTTATGCTGTCCGGGAGACAGAGATAGAGATTGAGATCAGACTGTAAACTTTCTTAAAATTACAAGAATTGCCTCTGAGATCGATTTCATAGTGGAAAGAAGACTACCTCGCAGTAAGAAAATAATGTGAACTACCTACAGTTTTGTCCTTAAACATAACAGTTGTGTTCCAGCGCGCCTCAAAGAGATGTCAGCAGTACTGAAGGGATCTGCTAGGACCGATGCCTGCCAGGATCGCGAGATTCGTTCGAAAGAGATACCGTGGCCCTGGCACATGGGCAACTGAAGGAACACGAGTGGGTTTTAATCAGTAAAAGTCTGGCACGCCGTTCCGCTCCACCCAGAGCGGGAGACGTCATTTGATGATTTCCCAACCAAAAATAAAAAAGCATAACAGTTGCCACGACTTTTGTGGGTAGTGGTGAAGGCATAACACGCGCTTTTGTTTTGTGTTAAGATTTTTTTCGATTTAAGTGAATTTTACAAGTGTGATCTTCAATCGAAACGATTCTTTGTGTTTGTTTTTTAGGCTAAGGTTTGTTTTAACCCAAATTTTACACTTATTTTAAAGATTTTATCCGCAATCCATTATAATGAATACCAAAAAACCCCCTGACCCTCCCGATCCTTTTGATTATACTCCAGTGTTAACCGTATCTCTCCCCGATGAAAATGTGCGAAATGATCCAATGGATGCCGAATCTGCAAATCGGAAAAGAATTGCAACTTCTTCCCCGGCTACTGTTATAAATCCTCCCAAGGTACCCAAGAAAGAAATAGGAAGACAATCATACACCTTAAGGGATAATCCCCCATATATTGTTCACGTTTCTGTAAAAAATGGTGAGACCCCCGGTACAGTTCTGCACCCAGTTAAATTTGGGATGTTTTTAACTCAAAACAACTACAGTAACATTCTCCTAGGCAGTGTCAAACGTCTAGGAAGGAACCGTGTCTCAGTTGAATTTAAGTCTCACCAGGATGCAAACAGTTTCTTGATAAGTAATACTTTAGTACATAACAACTTTATTGCTACAATTCCTCAGTTTAACATTACCCGTATGGGTCTTGTTAGAGACGTACCGACAGAATGGACAGAGGATGAGGTCATTGACAATATCAAGGTTCCCGTTGGATGTGGCCCTGTTATAAAGGCAAGGAGATTGAGCCGGAAGGTGACTTCTCTGGGTGTTACTGAGTGGAAACCCACTCAAACTGTTATCCTCACTTTTGATGGTCAAGTATTACCCAAACGTGTTTATTGTTTTTATTCTGCCCTTACAGTTGAAAGATATATGTACCCAACTATTCAATGTTTTAATTGTTGTCGTTTCGGCCATACACGCACAGTATGTCGCTCTAAGCCCCGCTGCTTTAAATGCGGTCAAGACCACTCAGGTGATGGATGCCAAGTCCCCACTGATTTTGCTATTTGTGTATCTTGCTCTGGCAATCATTTCGCGACTGATAAGGCATGTCCTGAATTAGGTCGACAAAAGGGCATAAAAGCCCTTATGGCCGAGAAATCTGTCTCATATGCGGAAGCAAGTCAGGTTCTCCCTCCGGTTTCTAGATCATATGCTGAAGTGTCTAAAATAAATAAAAACTCTAAACCTACACCTAGCTCACCTCATCCCATTCCAGCTTCCGAAACACCAAAATCATACCGTAAAACGGTCTTCCTAAAACCCAAAACTCATGCCCCTCTTTCTCCTAGCTATGACAAACAGGCCCATCAAGCCCTTATTCAGGATTACTCCTTTACTGCGTCCCAAAATGGCTGTGCTTTCCCCCGGGAGGGTGCAAACAATCTTGATAAATCAGAAAATATTCTCAATATTATAGCCAATATGCTAATAACAGTATTAGCTAATCCTACACAATCTTTACCTGACCACGTTGCCAACAAACTGTCATCAATTGTTAACTACATTAACAATGTTCCCTCCCCTGACATTCCTCCAATGGAACGTGAGGAGTATTACTCCCAGGAAGCCTGACCTACTCTTTGTTATTAATAAATACAAACCATCGATCTGCTGCATTGCTGAGACATGGCTCCGGTCTGATAGTAATTTCAGAATTCCATGTTTCAGTGATCTTCGCCATGACAGATCAGATGGATATGGGGGATGTGCTTTGTTCATTAATAACAAAGTACCATTCTCCCCGATTCCTCTACCCTTTGTTGGCGATAACATCAATGTTGTAGCTGTTAAGGCTGAGGATATAAATATCTTTAGTTTTTATATTGCACACCCGCAAATTGAAGATCTTAATACCATTAAAACTTTGCTAAGTAATGTGAAAGGTCCAATTCTTGTTATGGGAGATTTTAATGGCCATCATTATAGATGGGGATCAGAAACCTGTAACAACTTTGGCATAGGCCTTGTGGTTATATTAGATGAACTTAACCTGTGTGTTATAAATGATGGCAGTGCCACTCGTAGGTCTGCGCCAGGTCAGAATAACAGCTGTGTTGATTTGACATTCTGCTCAACTAATATAGCCAGCCTTCTTAATTGGAGTCGTTTGAATATGACATATGGGAGTGATCACTATCCCATCGTGGTTGAAATCCCTTCCAAGACTATTCCTGACAAAACATCTCCTCCTCTTTTAAAATACCAGCTGAACTCAGTGGATTGGGACCTGTACTCAAAGATCTTAGACTTACGGGTTTCTAGCCTCCCACCTATAACTCCTGAGTCTGCCCAAGAATGCTTTTCCTCATTTTCCAACATAATATCCTCTACAGCAGATGATTGCTTCCCTCCAAAAAAACCGCCAACAGACAAAATTCCATCCCCGCCATGGTGGGATAGGGACTGCTCTGCCGTGATCAGGGCCAGGAATGAGGCCGAAATGAATTTCAACTCCAACATGAACCTGGAAAACATCATTGCATTTCAACATATCTTGGCTAAGTCCAAGAAATTACTCAAAAATAAGAAGAGAGAAGGTTGGCGGAAGTACTGCGGCTCACTGAGTCCATCCACTCCAGCGTCAGTTGTGTGGCGTAAATTGAAATCGTTCAGAGGTTCTTTGAAGCCCCCTTCCGGGAACACACTGTCTGCGGAACTGGGTAACCAGTTTTTGTCTAAGCTCGCTCCAGTCTATGTTCCTGGTTTGGATGAGTGTGTCACTTCGATCTCCCGGCTGAGTTCAAATGATCCTCTTGATGGTCCGTTTACCCTTGGTGAGCTTAAATCAGTTCTTGCCCATGTAAAGGATTCTGCTCCTGGAGTGGATGGATTTCCTTACTCTTTCATTTCTAAAGCTGGTGATAAGACCCACCAATATTATCTGGACTTAGTCAATTATTGTTTTACTTCCGGCTATATTCCTCCTGATTGGAAGGTTCAAGTCATAATTCCAATATTAAAACCTGGTAAAGATCCAGGTGATCATTGTTCTTACAGACCAATTGCTCTATCGTCCACTCTTATAAAACTTTTAGAACACTTAATTAAAAATCGCCTAGAATGGTTTGTAGAAAACAGGAAACTGCTCCCAACGACTCAATTCGGCTTTAGGAAAGGTCTCGGTACAGCTGATAGTGTGGGTATCCTCACATCAGAGATCCGGCTGGCCCTTAGTAGGAATGAGTCTGTGGTGGCCGTTTTCTTAGATATTTCAGCTGCCTATGATTCTGTCCTCCTCCCAGTTCTCAGGCAGAAAATGCAAGAGCTGAGAATCCCAGCTAGGATTCGGAGAATCATTTGCAGTATTTTCTCAAATCGTAGTGTACAACTCAGGATACCTGGGGAAAGCTCTGAACCAAGGTTGGTTTGGAGAGGTCTACCTCAGGGATCCGTGCTTAGTCCCCCTTTATATAATATTTACACTTCTGATCTTCCTTCTTGCCTAAATTATAATTGTAAAGTACTTCAATATGCTGACGATATTGCATTATTGGTCTGTGGCAGTTCTATCGAAGACGCCGCTCATTCCATTAATATATCTTTGTCCTCATTAAACCAATGGCTCTTAGGTCACGGGTTGTCTTTAAGTGCCCCAAAGAGTACCGCAGTTGTCTTTACTCGTAGACGCCTTATCCCCCAGGTTAACATTAATATCGACGGTCAAGCTATCCCAGTTGAGGAGAAGGCCAGGTTTCTGGGGGTCACTCTGGATTACAAACTGTCGGGAGTGGACCACATTGATAATGTGGTTAAAAAATGTGAGCGCTCGGTTTCGGTTCTCAAAGCTTTGGCAGGTGTCTGGTGGGGAGCCCACCCATACACCTTAAAGCCTGTTTACAATGCGCTAGTCAGAAGCGTGTTGGATTATTGCAGCTACCTAATTGAGCCATGCAACAAGGAAGCTTTGCATAGATTTGATTCTGTCCAGTCCAAATGTCTGAGGATCGTAATTGGCGCCATGAAATCCTCCCCCATAAACGCTCTCCAGGTTGAATGTGCAGAACCTCCTCTTAACCTTCGAAGACAATACTTAGCAGATCGCTTCTTATCAAAAGTTTTCTCCCTTTCGTCCCATCCTTTACTCCCAATTTTAGAACAAATCTTCCTTTCTCTTGATGTGTCTTCCTACTGGAATAATAAATCTATTCCATTGATGAATAGGTATCTATAGGGAGCTTAAACACCTCTCCTCACCTGTTTGTCAATACCCCTCTCTTCCTGTCTTTTCTTCCGCTTATGAAGTGGTCCATTTCAGGCCTAAAGTTGTTCTGGGACTAGGTATCTCCAAAAATTCTCAGGACGCAAAGGGCGACTTTGATCGGGCCATTAAGAGATACTGGGAGGGTTGGAATTTGTTTTATACGGACGCATCCAAACTGTCTTCAACAGGATGTACCGGTGTTTCAACATATTTCCAAAATTCTAAAATTGCTCTTTTATTCCAATGTCCACCAGAAGCCTCAGTATTTACGGGAGAATGCATCGGTATCCTAGAAGCCATCAATTTCATTCTATCTCATAACATTAAAAATTCTGTTATTTTCTCAGATTCACGTAGTAGCATTCAGGCTTTAGCTCAAAATCAACTTAAATCCAAAATTCACAGCAAAATAATTTTTGATATTCTTAATTTATTATTCACTTGTTCGAACAACGGTTTAAACATTGAAATAGTTTGGGTTCCCAGTCACTCGGGTATAGGCGGCAACGAGTGCGCCGACTCACTGGCTAAATTTGCTACATCTAACCCCGTGGATCGTAAACACTACATGGTGCATAGCTATGACTTACGGACTGACACCAAACATAAGTTGTACAATTCGTGGTCAGAAGTGTGGCAGGTAAGTTCGAAAGTCAAGGGAGCATACTACGCTAGTATTCAACCCTGCGTCCAGCGGAAACCCTGGTTTTTTAAGTGCCCGAAACTGTCAAGAAGAACTGTTGCAACCTTGTGTAGACTGAGACTTGGTCACTGCTGTAGTCCTGTATTCCTTAATAAGATTCGTGTTCGTGACAGTTCCCTGTGCGATATGCTCCCAGCTTGCACCAGCTTTAGAAATGAAAGAGTAAGGAAATCCATCCACTCCAGGAGCAGAATCCTTTACATGGGCAAGAACTGATTTAAGCTCACCAAGGGTAAACGGACCATCAAGAGGATCATTTGAACTCAGCCGGGAGATCGAAGTGACACACTCATCCAAACCAGGAACATAGACTGGAGCGAGCTTAGACAAAAACTGGTTACCCAGTTCCGCAGACAGTGTGTTCCCGGAAGGGGGCTTCAAAGAACCTCTGAAAGATTCTATGTTTACTAACAAAATTTGTCTCGTCCTTTCAGCTACTAACACTAAATACTAAAAACTACCACGAAGTGAAAAGTCCGACGGCCCAGTGTACTGCATTGCCGTCACTACTTGACACTGGCAGAATAGTCGAAAACGGCTCAGTTGCCAAAAAGGGAAGAAAAAAAAAAAAAAAAAAAACAGTTGCCACCTTTTCTAATAGTGATGGGTAACTCGTCATTTTAAAATGAGATTGAGGGAGTACCTCATTTTACCTCGCGAGGTACTCACGAGGTACCCCTCATTTGAGGTGAGGAGTCGTCTGTCGGCGTATTCACCTCACGAGCCGAGCCCGACCCGAACTCAGCTGAATTCAGCCGACAGTCCGAGGCAGCGGGGTAGAGGGGAGCGTCGACTCGTAAAGTACTCACGACTAACGAAGTCACGATTCCGATTATGACGTCTCCCTCACACATACTTTTCTTTCGCTCATAATTTTAAACAACCAAAATAAACGATTCAATGACACTTGATCTCAATGAATACACTCAGTTTTTTTTATTTGCTTCGTGTCTTTTATTTACCCTGCAACTCATTTCACATATTTCTTTGTATCTCTTCACAATCTAAATAAAATTCTACAAAACATCAGTATCACACACATACCAAACATCATTATTTCATTGTTTACCTACATACCAAAATTCTTCAATCATTCTATAAATTCTGTACAAGAAATAAGTCGGTTCATTCGCTCACTCATTCTCTCAATCAGAGGTTTGAGGAAACCTCAATACTCATTCTCGTTCTCGCCTCGCCAACGCCTCGCACAGAAACCACAGACTACATAGACATGACAGAAACTCTACGAGAATTCGCGTCAATTTTTAAGTGAGGACGCGTGAACGAGTGAGGTGGTTCAATGTTGAAATTCGAGTAACTCTTTCAATCTGCAATCACGAGTACCTCAAACGAGGCACCTCATGAGTGAGGGGCACATCTCTATTTTCTAATGTTGTTTACTCAAAACTCAACAACAAGGGCCGAATTCCTTCATATTTTTGACATTTAACTAAAAAGTCAGTCGGATTAAGCACGAACCAGTAATGGCTTCTTAATGAGGCCCGACAAAAGGCACCCCGCAGAAACAATATTTACGCACATTTATAATGAGGGGCAAGGAGAGCCCACCCCTTGCAACCTCTTTGCAATTCAACTCCGCATATTTCATTTTAATGTTTAACGCTAGAGGCCGCGTCCGTCGACTCGACGCCTACTATTCAGTCACTAATTACAATTTCTGCTATTAAGTTTTTCATTGAGTTAATTGCTAACATTAACTAGCTACTAAATTGGTAAATTAATTTAAACACGTACATAGCGGTTCAATTTCTTCTCGTGGATGTCGTGAAAAGCGACTAAGGGGACTTACTAGAGAATGGGCGCACTTCTTTTATTCCAGTTGACCCCATATGCCATATCCCCGTCACGGGGACAGCGAGACGTGAATTTTATTTCCCGTTGTCCCCATAACGTACATTCGGCTAACGGGGACAATGGGAAGTAAACTTTTCACGAGTCGTTGTCTTAGCTTAGTTTTTAGCATGGGAAAAAGTTAAGGGGAAAACAACAAAATGTATTTATTTGTATTCGAATTTTAATTTGAGGTAAAAAAAAAAACAAACTTGAAAACAAGGTCAAAATCTTTTATATTAATCTACCTACCGGGTACCAAGACTAATCTACCAATTTTCCATACATTTTGTATGTTGACGGTTAAAAAAGAAAAAACGGGGACAGTGGGCAATAATTTTTACTTATTTTATTTAACTATATTAACGGGGACAGTGTACGGGGATAACGGGAAGTATTTTTAAATATTTAATTGAAGTACCGCTTATGGGGACACCGGGAATAAAGGGCGCACTTTCCCACCATACTGCAATCGCTAACCCGCCTGCCAAGCGTGGCAATTATGGCTAACACCCCAAAATAATGACAAGCACCAAAAAGTGTCAATTGCGGGAGGTTATGTCCAACAGTGGACGTCTTACGATTGAAATTATGAGCAGGCAATAGGCAGAGCATTGGACGCTGAAAAGATGGCCGATGAGGCCGGAAAGTTCTGGAGTGGCGACCGCGTACCGGAAGACGTTGGAACGTCTTCCTTATGAATTCCGCAGGAATCCGCTTGATGCGGGTCGCACAGAAACGGTCGAAATGGGTGTTTGGGAAAGGCCTATTTTCAGCAGTGGACGTCTTGGTTGAATTGGTGATAATGAATTTAAACACACAGCGTTTTATTAACATTTAATTGTACATAAGTACCTAACTACAGACGTATCTTACGAAGAAGCTTATATTTAAATAAACTGGAGTTACATTCATGTATTGTTTTACGATATGATAATATGGAGCAGACATTCAAAAGGCGATATCAGAAAATCGACTAAGGCGGTTGTTATATCGATACTTAATCGATTTTTCGTGATAATCGCCGCAATGAACGCTAGACTTTAGAGATCGATTGTGATATAATTTTAAAACCAGTACTTTCATTACAATGTGCCTCGAAATAATTATTAACTTTAAAATGACTAAAGATAAAAGCGTCTTCGATAAAGAAGCGTTTAGTCAAATAAATAAATAAAAAAATATTTTTAACTATCAAATCGATAACTCTAAAAATATCACTTATAGTTACAATCGATATTGGTGTTTCAATTATTCATTTATTACTGAGTCTGTTGAAATTAAATTCATAAAAAAAGTAGAAGTCATTTAAGAATTTGTTCGTCCATTTTTTAGTTCATCTAATTCTAAACACAAACACAGTACAGTCACAGTCAAATATAATTCACAGATTAAAAAGTTTTAAAACATTTCTTTTGTCTTTGGAAGGTGACCTTTTCATATTTAATACTTACAAGACAGAGTGGGAACCGTACCCCATGCTGTTATTCACGAAATCACGATACAATAAAACCTTTAATAAAATATTCATACAATAACAGAAACCTCAGTCCTAAACAAACATTATAGCAAAACGAGTCAACTGTTTATCAACTAAATGGAGTACAAATGTAGTTCTACATTTCAGCATATATTTATTATTTTATGAAGGAGAGAGTGGAGTAAATTCGCGTTGTATACAGAAACGCATTAATGTAATTGACTTTACTTTATTTAAGAATGAGGTCTCGCCATTCTAGTTGTTTACATTGTAAATTCATTATAGGTAACATAATTTTGGAATACAATACCTATTACTATTATACGATCAACTTAACCTAGCACGACGACTACAGACAAATGATTACAAACTTTTTTTTTAGAAAAAAAAATATGTAAACCTACCTATGAATCACGAGTAGACCATTTATACAAAAACTTTTTTTTTACTTTTTTGTTAAATATAATCACTTACACCATTGATAACATAAAAGCACCGTCAAATTATCTAATTAATGACAATAATAAACAATATTAAATGCTGGGTATAATAAAAGGCAAAACACTTCGCAAACCCTGAAACACACAATACATATCTAAAAATCACATAACTCTCTAAATACTATAGGAAGACCAGGCAAATAATAGCGATCACAAAGCGAAGGAGGTGTACATACGCCGGGAATTAAAAAATCAATGTTAAATAGTGCAGCGAATCAGCAAAAATGCGCGCTAGATACATTCCAATTCAAATAGTGTAACTACAACTTACAACAAATAATCGTGTTCGAAATGAATGAACCCGTCAAAGACAGAATGAACTACACCATTCACTCGTACATTCAACAGCGCAAACTACATTAGTGAGTAGCTGTGTCTATCTATACTAGGTGCTCGGGACAGGGCGGGTAAATAAATGGCGGACATACTAAAACGAAGCAAATAACACAACAAACCAAACGGAAAAAGTGCATCACGTCAATTATATTAAAAAACATACCTACGATTTTTTATTTTTTCGTTTTTTTTTATCTTTCGTGTAATCTCTAAAAAATGCATTCTATTTTACAGATTATAAGATGATACTTTTTGAGTTTTGGAACAGTCCCACGCCCGCGAGACCGCGGCCGTTTGAGTATTCCAACGCTCCGGACGCGTCGAATAAAACGCATCCGAAATCTATTCAAATAACAGGTACCAGCTGACATGAATTACGCACTTTCAGCAAAGAAAAATATGTCAAAACACTACTAACATTTTTTTCGACTTGCGACTAGTTAAATCAACTCTACTTGACCATTCATCGATTAGTTGTCGTTTTTTGTTATAAAACCTCGATTAGTTCGTCCACGAATGCACTATGTTTTAGTATTATACCCCTATCTATCATCAGACACCGTGCTATTGGTTACAGTACACACTTTTACCTTCTATTTATCAACTTTCTCGTAATCATATAGCCTGTATATGAGAAGGAAAGTCAAACACCTTCGATGTGTAGCCGATGAAACAGTTACACCTCTAATTCGATTATGTTCTCGATTATTTATTCGATTTTTTTTTTCTTATCGACATTGATGTCGATAGAAGGCTGACTGTGTCGTCGACTACTCAAGCAGCTTCATAGCGATAGCGTAACACATTGTTTTCAATAATTCCCTACAGATTTTACCTTAAATTTTAGCCAATTCTATAAATTAAATTATTAATTTTGAATTTCGATTCGATGACAGGATGTCTCCCGAAGAGTTTTACTAATGTGTTAATGAAACATTTTGATATGAGACGTGATAACCCTGATATGTAGAATAAATCTGATCTACTTTTACTAAATACGCTAGATGGAAGAAACTTCAAGTAACGAAGTACCAACGAGCTAAGATGTGTAAATGTCACGGAGTAGTTATCAAATGGAGTGTCAAGTGTGGATAACACCTGCATGAACATAAGACATCACGAAATCAATAGTTGTCGCTATTTGTGACTTATGTTCGTGAGAATTCCATGTGTTCACCACTCTGTGAATATATGTCTTTATAACAATAAAAATTGTTTTATTTCTAAAATGAAGGTTCATATCAAGGAAGTAGGATCACGTCTCTATGATGTGGAGTGTTCGCCTGCCTGTGTGGCTCATTCTGGTACTGGACAATGGTATCTAGAGTTGACACACTGTTTTCTGTCATCGCGTGGTCTCAGGGCAGCTATTCTTCACCGCCAGCGTCTTCAGTGATTGTGTCGCCCGCTTTCTCCTGGGAAATGTTTTGACCTGCAAATTGGGTATCATATATTAGACAGGAAGAAACAATAATGCTTGGCTACGTACAATTCTCTGACGTTTTTCTCCGTCTCGTCATTTATTTAAGAGTGTCTTTTCAATTTAAAGATTTTGAAGGACCTCGCGACAAAGACCCCGAAAAATGACCTATTCTTATTTATATAAATCATTTTCTAAACGATGTATAAAATATGAAAAGGTAATTTACAATGTATTATAAAGAGGAGAGACTTTTGGGGGTATTTTTGACAGACTGAGACTGCGATTGATTTGAATACGAAAGTTTTTTAAAACACGAGAGTTTTCTGACTTTTCAAAACCATGTGGGTGCTCCACATGGTTTTGAAAAGTCAGAAAACTATTCCATATTAAAAGATATATGGAGTGCCACATGTAAATCATACAGACGTCGTGCAAAATCTTGCATAATGCAGTTTACCACGCGATTAGCATAAATATTAGCATATACATATATATCATATATATAATAAATAATATAGCAACGACCCGACATCAATCGTCGGGTTCTTTCTGATTCAGCCCGTCTCTTACTGTTCTGTTCCAGAGACGCACTAAGCCGAAGTCCGTACCCCACAAGGGGTGTCTTTAGCGAGTAGTCGCTTTAGTTTTAAGTTTTGGTTATAGGCCTTAATTTATGAAGCTAGCCACAGGCAAGTCCGGTTAAGCAGCCGTCAACCTCATAGGCTGACCTGCGAGATTTCATTCCAAAAAAAAAATGTTCTTTTCTTAAATCATACATTACTGACTCATAGAATTAATATTTACTTATCACATTTTTTTCATAATGGCTATAAATAAAAAAAGCATGCATGCAACAAAGATATATTTCTAACCCTTTTTCGCTGATGAAAGTATGCACTTCTTGCAGCTTATGAAGAAAAAGGAGACACGTTAGAATTAGGCGTGGAGGGCATCAGGTCCATGGTCTTGCACACCCACCCCGCTATGTCCACCTTCTCCGCGTCCGCCTTGCGGATCCACTCGTGGTTCTGTATAGGAAATAATATCATTAGACATTTTTATCGTGTTCATAATAAGCCTATCATTCTATCATCTGTCTTCTCTATGTGAGACGAGGTTTTCGCCCTGCAGTGGGACAATAATAAGCTCGTATTATTATTACATTGCTGGAGTAAAATCATAAAAGCAGTGGACAGATGGAAAAGTAACACGCTTTTGCTATGAGACTATTGTACTAAACAGTGCGAATTTACTATGGCATTTCTATGTTGTGACATCAAATGTTAGGAGTCCTGTCTCGGAATGGCATAGACTTTAAAACATCATCGCCAAATTTTAAAACATTTTAACCTTTAACGTTGGCTTATCGTTTTTCTAGTTTAAAAATAATAAAATTAAAAAAAAAAAACTGTTAAATCATACCCTATTGCCGTTAACGAATGACGAATAATTATTCAACTACAGAACCGCCACATTGCCAAGACTAGCCGGCGAATAACACGTTGATTTACAAAAAAACGTTGAACTACTCACCATCAGCGTTTTCAAGTCAGCCCGTTCGTCAGGGTTCTTCTTGAGGCAGCGATCCACGAAGTCTTTGAACTCGTCGGAGAAGATACCGGCCGGCAGTTTGGGAGGCGGCTCGTTCACTATGTAGTCGAGGAGTTCGAATATCGCCATCGGACGTGGAGAGTTTGGCGCCTGAAATTACGATAATATACAATAGTTAACGAGGAAGTTAAAGTATGGCACATCTTAATACCTACATGTTAGGCTAACCATTCACGACCACGTGATTTTATGTTAAGTGCGCCTTAAAGAGATGTCAGCAAAACTGAAGGGGTCCGCTAGGACCGATGTCTGCCAGGGTCGCGAGATTTGTTCGAAAGAGTTACCGTGGCCTTATTGGTTTCTAAAGAGTTTAAGATATTTTCGGGAATTGGCAAAGTTATTGGTTTTTTACTTTTGTGAATGTTTTTCTCGGAGTTTTTGGTTCTACTGCGTATAATTGGCCTCTAAACATTCTTGTGATCGGTATTAAAATTGAGTTGGTTGACCACTTCTATATTTGAGAACAGTTTTGGTTTATTTTTTATTATACAATCTATTTCATTCCTTGTCATTCCATCAGGCGACACCCACCGTTACGGCTGTCATAGAACACGGGCAACCGAGCAACTGAAGGAACGCGGGTGGGTTTTATTCAGTAAAAGTCTGATATGCTCTCCCGCTCTGGGCGGCCTAGAGCGAGAGAAGTCATTTGATGATTTCCCACCCACAAAAAAAGGGGTGTTTTTGTGTTAAGTGTATATTATAATTATAATGAAATTTAAAACTAAAAATACAGTTGTAAACCGACGAACGTTTTGCAGGGCAGTGTCGAAATATCGAATTTGTCGGATTATAGACTACTGCCTACGAGATAGCCCGGTTTTTTTTTACAAAAAAGTACCTTGTAATCTGGCCATAACTTTTTATCAAGATGATGTAATAATATTCAATAATAATAGACCTGCCGGATAACAGGGGGTCCACTGTAAATTAAACCATATCGTAAAGAGTTTGGTTTTATTTAATTTTACTTAGTTTTAGTTCCCTAGATTAGGAAAATGTACGTTTTTTTACCGGTACCGTGTGGTGCCGGACGTAAAGAATAACACCACCCCATTTCTTCTCGTGGGTGTCGTAAAAGGCGACTAAGGGATTTACTAGAGAATGGGCAGCAGCGTTCCCTATGCATTATACCACCATACTGCGATCGCCAACCCGCCTGCCAAGCGTGGCGATTATGGCAAAGCCGCCTAAATTGGGGGAGGCCTAAGTCCAGCAGTGGACGTCTTACGGCTGAAATGATGATGATGACGTTTTTTTATAACCTTATGTATTAAAAATATTAAATTGGAAGGTATTCAAAATTAAATTGTATGAATAGCCGAATGAAAATAATTTCTATAATATTAAAGATTTTTTTAACATAAATTATAATGTAATTGTGTGTATGTTTATTTTATATTCAAATTTGTTTATTCAGCTAACTTTGCATGCTTAAAGCATGCATTTTAAGCAAAACATGTATGATGTTTTTTTTATGTATACCATGTTTGTGTTGTATTATCTTCTCATATCTTAAATTGGACAAACTGGACCCACTTACGCAACGTGTGATTATCAAATACATACTTTTACGTATTATGTATATTTAACTCTTCATTCTACACAAAAAATAATGCATTACAAACTTACTGTACAACAGTATATAATTTTTGTATAATATAATTAAAAGTTAAAGATGCAATTTACATCGAAGTATTTGAAATGTACATTGTGCTTATCTCATATGCGCCCGGTTAAAAACAGGAAACAGATAACCGAGGCCTCTTTGCAACAATATCGTTAGTACGATATTGAGCAACGCAACATAAGGAAAAAAAACAGTGGCAACGATGTTTGATAAAATGATAAAAGAAATCATATTAATAATTTCACGACGGTCGGCAATGATTAATGGCGATTTTCTTTTCGCGCAGTTTTTTCAAGGCACTTCTGCTTAGCCGAGAGTCGAAAGTTCAATGCGCGGTAAAATTTTGCCGCAATATCTTTACGACCGTTCAAAACATGGGATAAGAAGATTTTTGATCTACTTGAAAAAGGCAATTGAGGTATTACATGCGATTCCTTGCCAAAACACATTATTGACTTAAAAATACCATTGTAAATTAGAATAGATACCAATCTATAGCTCGATACCAACCTGCCCAGGAGAATGATCTTCGTTCTGTCCACCGAATATAGCCGCTAAGGTCTTCGCGTCAGGCGGCGGGATGGGGTACATTCCTATGGCCATCTCAACTAAGGACAAGCCAAGAGACCAGATATCTGACTGCACAGAGTAATGCGTGCCTTGGAGTCGCTCCGGCTGGAATGGTAAAACGTGATTATGAGAAATAACCACAAAAAAAAACTCACTTTTAGAGTTCCGTACCAAAATGGTAAAAGGAACCCCTATGGTGCGACTCAGTCTGTCTGTCCGTCTGTTTGTGACAGCTGGATAGCTCAAGAACTACTAATGCTATCAACTGAAATTTGGAATCGTTTTAGGTAACAATTGGCTACTAAGACATGCGCATAAAAGAACGATATTTGCACATTCTCTTTGCATTGAGAAAAATCTGAAATTATTCTGTAAGATAGAAGTTTATGTATAGATAACAGGAAAAATAAAACGATGTTATTAAACAGCACACATTTTCAGAAATCATCAGTCAAAATTACATTAGTTCCATTATCGATCAAGAGATGGCGCTGACCTAAAATCACGCCTTTCTCCCATAGGTATAGGCAGAAACTACAGAAAACGACCTGCTACGACCCTTACATACTCCTTTTGCCTCGTTTAAGTTCATACATCTGGTCATACATGCACGCCGGTTACTAATGCTACGCACCTGACCCTTCTGAAGAACATAACCAATAAGGTCACTAATGTTCTCCTAGGGCGCCCCTTCCAGCGAGACCAGTCACATCAGCCTTGTAAATGCAATACTATAAGCAATAAAATACGTATATATGACGGTACCGAACCCTGGTGTGGGAGTCCGCTCACTGTTGACCGGTTTTTATTTTCAAAATAATATGAAGTGTAAAAGTAATTCTAATATCCTTTTTAGAGAATAAACATTTCGTTTCATTATTATTATCGTATTAGGTACTTACCGACATATAACTCCTAGTCCCCACAAACGAGTTGGCCATGGAATCTATCAGCTGTCCCGACACTCCGAAGTCACAGATCTTGATCTCTCCGTTGCTGTTCACGAGGATGTTCGACGGCTTCACGTCACGGTGCATGATGGCGTGCTTGTCTCGAAGGTAGCTGAGGCCTTTTAGTACTGCTGATGTTATTGTTCCTGGAAGGTAGTGATCATGGTAAATTAGTCATAAAGCCATAATAGAAAGAAAGAAGAAAGAAAACACGTTTATTTGCGGCAAACATGACGCACAGAAAGACCAGAAACATACAAAAATAATAAAATCTGGAGAAAATCATGTGTCACATCCACGCAAAACGGCCATCATTCAGCATAACGCTGTGACCCAATGCGTGACAGAGCCCCAGAGCTGGTTTTCAGTGTTCAGTGACAGCTGGCGCTGACGTGACGACATAGACCGTGGTTGAATACTATAGTGTGCGGTACTATAGGCCTCCAGAAATCACCAGGCGTTATGTAGTGTTGAAGTCGCAAAGTAACAGTTTCATTGGTCTTAGATGACCATCTTTACATACCAAGACCCGTTCACCGATGCCTGCCAGAGTCGCGAGATTGTTCAAACGAGATACCGTGACCCTGGCATATCGGCAACTGAAGGAACACGGGTGGGTTTTAGTCAGTAAAAGTCTGACATGCCCGCTTAGCCCAGAGTGGTAGAAGTCATTTGATGATTTCCCATCCAAAGAAAAAAAAAGATCCGTTCGGTGCCTCGGAAAGCACATTAAGCCATTAGTCCCGGCTGTCATTTGTTAATCTTTGATAGTCGTTACAGATCGTCAGAAGCCCGAAAATCTGAGAACCAGTCTTACCAAGGGTATGGTATTAACCAGTAACTGGGTTGTGGAGATCAGATAGACAATCGCTCCATGTATGATACTGGTATTCAGCTGCATCCGGTTAGACTGGAAGCCGCCACCAATATATACCTAGTTGGGAAAAGGCTAGGCAGATGATAATATACCGGATGACATTTTTTACCGTCTCGTCCTTCATATGGTGTGTTGTGTAACTAGAATAGAAGGCAGGAAGGCCTTCAGATTCATCGCAGGTGACTAAAGGAGCGCGGGAAGCGGGCGGTCGTAGATGCGTGTGCGGCTCGTGCGCCTGCGAAATATCAATGAGGCCGCCTATCGGCCGGCTTCAAATGGTAGGACCATGCTACGAAATAACCTACGAAATCATTGATACATGCCGCGCATTGCGTAGGGTGCGTATGATTTGAGTTTCGATAGATTTTAATTGTTTTTTTTTTATTTCCAAATTTCTGTTTTTAATGTTCTAGTATGAAAATGTTACTTTAAATGTGTAGTATTTATTGCTAGATCAATTTCATTACATGTTATTCGAAAATAAAAATAATAAAAATTTCTATGCCAAAGGCTTCACCTATTAAACCCATTTTTTTTTTTTTCAATTCGTTATAAAATGTCACCCGCTATAGTAGCCTTAAGGGGGATGCGCCAGTCGTTCTCGTTCTACAAATACCAACACTTCAAGAATGCCTGTTTCGGTTGGACAGTAGATTGCTGTTTTTTCCCAATTTTTTCGTCTGATGGGCAATGTGTTTCTGCCCGGCAGGAAAATAAGGAAAAAACCCGGCATTTTAGGCATAAATTTATAATTGCCCAATAAATGCCCCATAGCAGGGCAAAAAAATATGGGGTCGTTAAAAGAGATTTAATTTAGTTTTTAATGTAAAATAGTACTTCATAAAGAAATAAAAGAAGAAATTTTAATGATTGATCACATTTTTATTACAAAAAAATAACATTAATTTACTTTTCCATGTGGAAATTAATGAATCTCTGGATGACTGATGATACTCTTGCTTTGGTTGAGAAAAGACGGGATATGAAGGCGAAAGGAGCAGACATCCGGGCTATAAACGGTATGTCTGCCCAAATTCAGACTGTATGCCGTAAAGACCAAAACGCCTACTATCATCGAATATGTCCGGAAATAGAAGTACACTCGGGCCGCTGTGAATCGCGAGATCTCTACCAGAAGATCCGTTCCCTAATCAAATCACTGACATCTAAAGCTTGGGCAATTGAAGACAACAGTAGCGCCATCGTGACAGAACTTGACCAAATTTCTGAGACTTGGAAGAATTACTGTCAGTCTTTATTCCGCGATCCCCAATCACAAAATTACCCTACAACCGTGCCCAATGAACTGGAACCAAACATACTGAAGTCGGAAGTTAGAGCAGCAATTAAGCACCTGAAGAACGGCAAAGCTACAGATAGAGATGCAGTTTCCATTGAGACTATAAAAGCCTTAGGAGAGCAGGGAATTGATATCTTCTTCGAAATATGTAACGAGGCATGGAGGACTGGAATTTGGCCTACTGATTGGACCCATACAGTCTTTACACCGTTGCATAAAAAGGGCTCCACTAAGATATGTCGCAATTACCGCCTTATTGCACTCATCTCACACGCTAGCAAAATACTTCTTCATTTCTTAACGAACGTCTAAAGGCTTACTTATCCGAAGAGATTGCGCTGGAACAAGCTGGATTCGTGAAAGAGAAAGACACCCGCGAACAAACATTAATTGTTCGTCAGGTTGTTGAAAAAGCCCGCGAATTCAACAAGCCGACCTATATCTGCTTTGTGGATTTCTCCAAGGCGTTCGGTTCGATTCAGTAAATTGGTCAGTGTTGTGGAAAACCTTACTGGAAATGGGCACGCCGAAACACCTAGTGCATCTGTTAAGAATGCTATACGAAACAGGTACAGATTCAGTTTGAACCGATAGAATCTTGTCGAACAATTTCCATCCTAGTGCAGGTGTACGTCAAGGTTGCATAATATCACCGCTCCTTTTCAATGTTTACACCGAACTCATCATGCGCATTACCCTGGAGGACTGGACAGACGGTGTCTCAATCGGTGGCTACTGCTGATGACAACACGCTGCCGCAAATCATCTAGAAAAACTACTTCGTAGAATAGAGAGCGTGAGCATCGCATTCGGACTAAAGATTAACCGCAAAAAAACAAAAGTGATGATCGTGGACCGTGGAAACAAAAACTCGCCCGAAGTCTCTAAAATTGCGAACTGCGACATGGTCCGGTCCTACATTTATCGTGGAGCGTTAATCTCGAACGGAGGTACTGCATTGACGAAATTATGCGACGTATGGCAATAACCAAATCATCAATGGACATTCTGAAAAAGGTCTGGAGGAACAAACATCTAACAAAACCCACCAAGGTCCGGCTTGTTCAAACACTGGTTTTCCCTATTTTCCTATACGCGGCTGAGACGTGGACGGTTCGCGACATTGAGAAATAAAAGATAGACGCTCTGGAAATGTGGTGCTGGAGAAAAATGCTTGGGGTATCGTGGAACGAGTTTCCTACCAACACCTCGATACGCCAAGAGCTCAATATCAATTAATCTGGTCCAAGCGCGCATACTAAAATACTTCGGACACGTCTCGAGGCGTAACGGTGACTCTTTAGAACGCCTTGTCGTGCAGGGTAGAGTGGAGGGCACTAGACCACGTGGACAGTCACCCATGAGATGGACTCACCAAATAAAATCCGCAGTGGGCGATCCATTATATAAGTGCACCCACAATTCCAAAAATCGCATTGGATGGCGAGAAATCGTGAAGCGAATCACATCAGCCCCTAGTCAACAAATTTCATGAGAACCACGACCGCTCTGACAAGAGTGTTACGAAGAAGAAGAAGAAACTCAACAAATTAAGTCACCTTTCAAAGCTAATATCAATTTCGTAAATTAATTTTGAAACAAAAATTATATGCCCCGATAAATGCCCAAGGACAGAAATTTATGGGCACTTATTAGGAAGATAAGATAAGATAACACAGGCCTACAATTTTTTTACACAGAGACTAGACCTATCGTACCCGAAGGATTTTGATGCGCTGAATCCGAATCCGTGTTTATAATGGCTCCTATACGTCTGGTTTTTGAGATATCCTAACCTAAAAGTGCAAAAAACGCGTTTTTTTGCAGTTTTTGAGGTTACGTGACAGAAGGAAATAAATGATTATCAAAAAACGTTGTATAGAAATTAAAAGTACCACCCTTCCCCTTTTAAACCTATTTGATTTTTTTCAAATATCTTTTTTTTTTTTCACCAAAATATCGCTATTTGAAATTTTACACTTTAGCGTATAAACACAACCACAAAAAAAAAATCGAAAAAATTCTGCCCGAGACCAAACCATGTTGATTTTGTGTTTTTGGGGTCGCTGATTCCGAATCCGAGGTCCAATTCACCCTAATAGGTCAGAATTTCTCGTAATCTCAAAAAACAACCCCTATAACTACCCCTACCAAACTATTAGTAGGGTAACCCTCCTTACGAAAAATTCTGACCTATTAGGGTGAATTGGACCTCGGATTCAGAATCAGCGACCCCAAAAACATAAGATCAACATGGTTTGGTCTCGGGCAGAATTTTTTCGTTTTTTTTTTTTTGTGGTTGTGTTAATACGCTAAAGTGTAAAATTTCAAATAGCGATATTTTGGTGAAAAAAATATATTTGATAAAATCTAAATAGGTTTAAAATGGACAGGGTAGTACTTTCAATTGACATACAACGATTTTTGATAATCATTTTTTTTCCTTCTGTCACGTAACCTCAAAAACTGCAAAAAAACGCGTTTATTGCTCTTTTAGTTTAAGATATCTCGAAAACCAGACGTATAAGAGCAATTCTGAGCACGGATTCGGATTCAGCGCATCAAAATCCTTCAGGTATGTTAGGTCTGGTCTCTGTGGCTGGACTTTTGTTAAATTTTGTCGGCCTGTGTAATCGTTTATTTGCCCAAACATGAGTACAAGACATACAACACAAATTGTCAGCATGCAAGAGATGTTAAAAGTGGATATAAATAGAGATCATCACGTTTGCCTTAAAAAATGGCATGCAAATATTTACACAGTTATTTAAAATGTAAGTACAAGCCAAATTATTTAAAAATGTCATAATAATAAACGAACATTAAAAATAAAGAATTGGTAAAACAGGTAATCATAATCAAAATCTCTCATCTAGAAACTCATTTATATTATAATAAGCTTTATCTGCTAGAAAATTAATAACTTTCCGTTTGAATGGTAGATCACTTAACTCCTTCCAGCTTTTAGGTAGTTTATTATAAATTTTTGAAGCCATGCAAAAGACACTTTTTCTCATAAGTGACGTCCTATATTGTTGTAGGCAAATTTGGCTGTTGTCACGTCTATTACGAGGAAATCGATCTGCCATGCGAGAAAAGAGGTGAGGGTTAGACCTTAAAAACATTATATTAAATATTATTACGTTTTGTCGTTACGTTTATCCTACTGATTTCCGTTATTTGCTTTCTGTTTTGAAGATATGACTCAAATAGTTTTAAAATGTTGCCTCTAATGCCATATGCTTCGAATTTCTTTAACAGGATATTGTGCTGAACATAGTCAAACGCCTGAGTCATATCACAGAATATACTACACACCGGTTTATGTTGATCCATATTAGTCCTCACTGTGTGTAAAAAATCATAAATTGCCATATTAATTGTTTTTTTTTCCCTGAAACCTTTCTGTTCATTGCAGAGGATCTTATTGTGTTCTAAATATGAGTTGAGCTGTTTATGCATATATTTTTCAAAGATTTTGGAAATGATAGGGATGAGCGATATCGGTCTATAGTTGACCATCAACTCTTTTTTGTCGCGTTTAAACAATGGCTTTACGATAGATGTCTTCAGTGGAATTTTCCCAATTTGCCAAAAAAGCCCGGGCATTTGCCCATCTCTATGTGTGCCCGATTATTGAATGCATGGCGATCATATTGCTGAAGTAAGAGCAGGTGGAAGAATTTATAATTAAAGAAGAAGGTACCAAAACCATTCGGTACCTGGACATGACCCCCATGAGCTGAGAAAAGATGCAAAGACGGGAATGGCAATAGCCCGGCCCGATATTGCATAGAACTATCATACATTTTTTAAAGTCATATAACTCAGGTTTCTGTAACAGTGTCTCGAAAACTTCATTTTTTTCAATGGCAAAGACATGCGATTCAAATGACTCGTCTTTTTATCTCACTGAACACGATATCTACTTAATTTTCATAGAAGAAAAACTTGTTTGGGTGCAGCATATTTGCATATAAAATTCCATTTTAAGGGCTCGGCGACGGACAGTCTGTCCATACAAACGTAATACCAAAATCATTTGCAATTTGAGCATATTTCCACCATTTTAAGATGGTATTCGGCTTTAGACAGTATTTATCTAGGTTATGGTGGCGTTTTTTTTAAAAAAAACTAAGCCAAAACAAAGTTTGAGCGCATTGCATTTCGCACATTTTTACAACATAAATGACATGTTTTCTTTTTGCTTTTTCTGCATTAAAAACAACAATATCTGTAATAATGTTTTATCCATAACACAGATTATATTATCAAGATACTAAATAACAAAAAACAATTGAAAAATCATTAAGTTTTCATTCATCATTTTTGGTATTACGGAACACATCCAAATTTATCATAATTTTCAATAGCTGGTAGTGCTATCGCGTCTCACAAAAATGTCAATGTGTGCACGATCGTACGAATTGCGGTAGGTGTGTTGTGTACCGCTCGGACACGCATTCACACTAGCGTAACATGCATTTTGGCCGTAGTTTTATTTGTTTATTCAATTGTATTGTGATATTTCTGACACTATTATTGACCTATGCTATAGAACTTGGTTTTTGATTTTTCTTCTGATCTGGTATCGAGTACAGAGACTGAATGACTGATGAGAATGCAATGATGATGAACTTTGCTTTTTTTTGGATGAGAAATCATCAAATGACTTCTCCCGCTCTGGGCGGAGCAGGAGGGCGTGTCAGACTTTTACTGACTAAAACCCACCCGTTAGTTAGTTCCATCAGGTGCCCATATGCCAGGGCCATGGTAACTCTTTCGAACGAATCTCGCGACCCTGGCAGGAACTTTGTTTACGGACCTGGATTTATTGTTTACGATTCGGTTTGATTGCCAACATGGACTCCGAACGTTGGGATGTGTCTCACTGTAAGTGAGAACCTATTCTATTACCCAATGATATATTATAAGTTACCTGCCTAATATTGCTTGACTACTAATTGTTTACTTACATATTTTTAAACTCAGCCCAATAAAATAAAGATTTTTTTTTCGTGGTCCGAGTTTAATAGTAGTAAGTACCTAAGTATATTTTGTATAAGTTGGTATTTACCTACCTATCTAGGTATACGTTAATTATGTTATGACTACGTTAATTATTTTATGACTTAACACATGTTCCCACGGACGTAATAAAATCGCGGCTGGTTATTTTCGTGCACTGGATTTTCAAGATACTACTCAGCGCCAAGAGGTGAAAATTCAACTGTGCTTCGACGCGCTGAGACTCTCCCGCGCTGCACTCTGTTGTATTCTCAATGCTCGGTTCGACAGTTGAAAATACAGTGCGCGAAAATAGCCAGCCGCGATCTTATTACGTCCGTGGGAACGTGAGTTTGATCATAATTAACGTAGTTTTAATTATTTCTGGGGTAAACAATTGCCAGTATAGAAAATAACAGAAATCGATTCTGTAAACGATTCTGAACAATTTATTATCATAATGTTCATTTATTGTGTTACACACACACACACTATTTAAACCTACTACTTTGTATATTTTTTACTTCACCAGTTTTTATTTATTTGTTGGTATATTGGCATAGTTAGCTGACATATGGCAAATACATAATCAGTCTATAACGTTCCCACTGCTGGGATACAAGCCTCCTTTCTGAGAGGGAATAGGCCGTAATCTACCACACGGGCCCAGTGCGGATTGGTAGATGTCTGATGTCTTCGATTTTTTAATTCTAGGACATGCCGGTTTCCTCACGATGTTTTCCTTTACCGGTGTGAGAGCAATTGTGATGACATTATTTATACATAGTAAAGCGCTTGCCTGGGTTCGAACCCGCTACCTATAACTCGTAACTCGGGGCCATTACCACTGGGCCACCAGACCACTGCTCTCGAAGATATGGTCAACAATCTATTGTAATATTCTGTGTCTCGTAATTACTTTGCCTACCTACTATTGCATAGAATCAAGTTTATGTAACTAAACAGTGCCGCTGGAGAGTTGGTGTCGGGCGGGCGGGCGGTTTGTGGGACTGTTTTATGTAATTTTGACGTTCGAAAAGTGCTGATTCTAAACCTAGCTTGAATAAATTACTTTTGATTTTTATTTTATAAGGTTTTTCGTCAGGAGAGTAACGTGTAAGAACATTACAAATAAATTTTAATTAAAAAATAATAGTTTAAAAAAACTAAAAACACGCTTCCATTGAAAACCAAACTAAAAAGTACAAAATAATGGAAAAAAGCGTGGGGTGCCTGATATCAATAAAAAAATACCTTAAAAAGCACCCCACGCTTTATCTATTTTTTAGGGTGTTTAAACAGCGTATTCAGTCAGCGTAGTTTGTGACGTATGTCAGCGTAGTTTGTGACGTATGTCAGCGTAGTTTGTGACGTATGTCAGCGTAGTTTATGTCGTATGTCAGCGTAGTTTGTGACGTATGTCAGCGTAGTTTTCGAAGACAGTTGTTTTGCTGTCCTGGCAAGGATAATGGCACAAATTTATGAAATTATTGCATTGTCATCGGTCCTTGACAGGTGTGCAAAGTTTGAATGAAATCTGGTCGTTTGAAGTGGGTCAAAATCGCGCTATAAGGAGTCGGTTACAAACAAACATAAAAGTGAAGCTAATATAAAGCGTGTAAAAAAACCTTGTTTTTTATTAATCCTCTTTTATCGCGTAAATATGTATAAATTATTGGAATATTTGTATGTTACTAATATTTTGCGTAACACTTTTAGTAACATTTATTCATTATCTATTTATAAGTAGGTAGCTTTTGCCGGCGGCTTCGCCCGCGTGGAGGTTGGACAATGCATCTAAACCTTCATAAATCACTCTATCTATTGGTGATAACCGCATGAAAATCCGTTCAACATTTTTTGAGTTCTTCGCAAGTAGACAGACAGACGCAGCGGGGGACTTTGTTTTATAATATATGTAGTGATAACAATTTTTAAAATTAGTAAAAAGAATACTTACTTATACATAAATATGACAGAAAAAGCCATCGTTTTCAGGGTTCCGTTGCCAAATGGCAAAAAACGGAACCCTTATAGATTCGTCATGTCTGTCCGTCCGAGTATGTCACAGCCACTTTATTCCGAAACTATAAGAGCTATACTGTTGAAACTTGGTAAGTAGATGTATTCTGTGAACCGCATTAAGATTTTTACACAAAAATAGAAAAAAAAACAATAATATTTGGGGTTCCCCATACATAGAACTGAAACTCAAAAAAAAAAAACATCAAACCCATACGTGTGGGGTATCTATGGATAGGTCTTTAAAAATGATATTGAGGTTTCTAATATCATTTTTTCTAAACTGAATAGTTTGCACGAGAGACACTTCCAAAGTGGTAAAAAGTGTGTGTCCCCTCCCGTAACTTCTAAAATAAGGGAATGATAAAACTAAAACAAATATATGATGTAGGTACATTACCGTGTAAACTTCCACAGAAAATTGGTTTGAACGAGATCTAGTAAGTAGTTTTTTTTTTAATACGTCATAAATCGTAAACCACAATTTACCTCTCATTCAGTCAACTCAAATATAAAAATTAAAAATAATAATAATCATTTCATAAACATAAACCTTATGCATAAACCGTGAATACCTGCAGGTTTGTACGGAACCCTCGGTGCGCGAGTCCGACTCGCACTTTGCCAGTTTTTTAAAGTTGAGACCATTCCATAGGGAATGAACAAACATAAATAGGCTTAAAATTAGTTTACAAGTACCAAGTTAGGAAAGGTATGTAAGACTCTCTACAAAAGGCCTAGATGTCGAGATAAATTGTAATAATTTGAGATACGGACATTGTAAAGAAATTTCCACAAAACGCATTACTAGTCTATACATTTACTAACGATTCCCTGAAGTAGTCAACAAAAATAAAGCAAATAACGAACATACCTAATTACAAGTAAATAAAAATGTCTTCGAGTCGTTATGAATAAAGGGTAGATCTAGATACTACTACTCACTCACACACGGCTGCGCACCGCGTCACCGTTGGCCTTCTATTGTCAAACAGAGATAGCAATATTCCGACCGAATTTTGCCCTTGCGTCGGCTCGTGGTTTGCGAGTTTAGGGCGCCACGTTCTTAAGATTACAAGCTAACTCAGTAAATATTTAGCAGTGTTCACTGAAGAGAGACAAACTGCACGATTATGCAAAGACAATGCCTACATTGTGTGGTGACAAAGTTACATGACTCAGTATTTAGGAGTATTAAATGAATCATAATAATCTTGACAATATTTCTAAATAAACGTCATTTTCTATTTAATGTTATTTTATGGTTTACCTTATTGAATCATCTATAATTATTATAAACTAGTATCCGCCCGTTTTGTTTTTATAAAAATTAGCCGCCAGGCTTCAGACTTTCCTTATCAAACATGGCAGGCATGGCTTAATTGGCGCTGTGCTCAATGCCCAGGTTATTCATATCGTTGGTAACTTTTAATATTAAACTCACATTTACTCAACCAAAAATATTACGAGATAGGCCTTATTTCAAAGTTGCATTTGTTATTTTAAGAGAAAATCGCTTTTGAATTTGGCTATTGTGTATTTTGAATTTGGCTATTCAAATTAGTGTTAGTGACATCGAAACATTGTTACGAAAAAATGGTTGCATCAATCCCGTTGAAATTACGTAGAAAGATATGAAAAGACATGCAAATTAATAGCGTCCATAAGATAAAATACAAAAAACAATTCAGAAATAAAATAAACTGTGGCAGCTAAGAGACGACTAGTCCCAACTGACCCGTTCAAGAACATGACGTAAGGATCAGCTTCATTCAGCTCAACCATCATGAAGGGCACTTAACCCTAGATAGCTAACGTTCGTCAAAATGACGAGCATGTAATAAACATCGCCCTCTCCCTTTCTAATGGTTTTACCTACACACTCGCTGATTCGCGCCAACTTAGTGACCCCTAGACCACGTCACGTGGTGGTCACGTTTAGCCGGTAAGTATTTTTGTTTTTGAGATACCTAGTGCATACTCGTCATTTTGACGAATGGTTAGCTTATGCGTAACTTTTAACCTGTACTTTGTGTTGACTTTTTTAGTTTTTTTTTTTAGTTGTTTTGTTGATAGTGAATAAAGGCTGCCAGGTTGATCACAGATGACGACATGGTTCGTGCGTTAGATCATGACGATTATGTCAACACAAATTATGTTTTTTCTGATAGTGAAAATGAGGATGGTGTGTTGCTGAAGTGACTTTCACGATGAACCCTCGGACGCTGAAGAAACACAAATAAGTCCACCTAAAGGTGGACTTACTTGTGTTTCGGATATTCGTGTAATCGTAAAACCAACCGGTGGCCCATGTGCATGTTTTATGATATGCTCAATATATCGAGTTGGTATCAACTCTTACGTCCTCTATTGCCATAATGTCTTGATGTATGGAGGTAAACCACTGTCACGAAGAAGCTTTATGAATCAATTGCATGAAAAACTCGTTGAACCATGGCTAAAACGACGACTTGAAATACCAAAAATGCCTCGAAGAATAAAAGACAAAATAAGAGATATGTTGGGTTTGAACCATGAGGAAAGCGTTGAAGGTCAAGGTCAAATTCTTGAGCCATCTGGTTCTGGAAGTCCTCTGATACCTGAAAATGCCTTAACAATGAAAGTGAAAACCTGTACTTTGTGTTCCTATAAAAAAAGGCGCATGACAAAGAATCACTGCAATAGTTGCAGAGTTCCCATTTGTGGTGAACATACAGTCGACTTTTGCCCAACTTGTGCCCAAAAAATCTAAGTAATTTGATATTTACGGCTTTTAAGCTTTTTGCTTTTTACTTTTGCCAAAAGAAAAAGAAGACATTTCTAAAAAAAAAACCTAATTTAGTCATTATAAGATTTAGTGCCTTATTAATCTCAAAGAAACATGTGCCATTTAATATTTGTGATTTAGTACTTAAAAGTTAAATAAATATTCATTTTTTGTAATAATTATCTTTAATTTATATCCCATATTTCCCAAGAATGTAATAAACCTGATTGAAATAACATAAAATTTTGATAAAAAACACGTTTAAAAATTTGTCGTCAAAAAGTCGAATGGTTAGCTTATCATAGAAGTTTAGGAACGTTAGCTATCTATGTATCTAATATATATATCTAAATATGTTATAACCTATGTTACACCTTATAACAACACCAACAACAAACCTGTGTCGCGAACCAGGAAGGGGGATGAGAAGAGCTGCTGTGAACCTGACAACAGGGGTTCGAAACAGTTGGGCCCGGTTTCAGGCACGTGTGACAAGGATGGCTTCGTGAAGGTGGAGAGGAAGAAGAGGAGGAAGCCTCCTAGTCGGAACCAGTGCGGGACCGCGCTTGCAGGACCCAATATGCTGCTGCGTCCAGCTACACCGACGACGCAGCTCTATGTGTCCCGTCTACATTACACCACGAAGGTTGAGGAGATCGTGGAGTATGTACGAGTGAAGACTAACTGGACCTTGAGGGTCGAGAAGTTGGAACCACGCCATAACACGAACTTCAAGTCTTTCGTAGTGCGAGTTCCAACTCTTCAAATCGAGACCTTCCTCAAGGAAGAGTTTTGGCCGAAGGGTGTCGTGTATCGGCGATTCCGCGGAAGGCTACGCGATACCACGCAGCGCAACACGACGCCGTCACTTCGTGTATAATAGTTTTATGTTTACATTGTTTTTATTTGTATGTATGTTAGTCTGTAAGGTATTTATGATATGGGTCTTTGTAGCCCGAAATAAATTAATTTGATAACATCAGCTATCTACCAGTGAAACTCTCGTTGAAATTGGTCCAACCGTTCGGAGATTAGCCGGAAGAAACAGACAAATTGACTGACAAAAAATAAGTTCTTTTTGTTAGTTATTGTAATGTGAACATGCTTCTATCTGCAAAATGTTCACCTCATTGAGTCATGCTAAAATAAACTTCCTTTACATTCATACATAAATTACGCATGAATGAATTAACTTTATCTTGAGGTGAGTGACTGGGCTCTGAATAGTGAGTTGAGACTGTATATCCGTTTGCATTCATGCGCGAATAACAGTCAGGCATTGAGTGCAATTGAATTTCCGGTTCTTGATATTATGACAATGATTGCAGCAGTAAATTGGTTTGTCGCCCTGATAAGCAGTTAGATTGAATGCATGTGTACTATATAAGTTTTCTCTCCAAAATGCTACAGATGCCTACTCAGTAGTATTTCATCATCTGCCTTACTTTTTTTTCAACTAAATTGAGGTCGACTTACTGTCTAATTGGATGCAGCGTAATGTTCCACGCGCGTCTCAAAGAGATGTCAGCAAACTGAAAGGGTCTGCTGGGACCGATGCCTGCCAGGGTCGCGAGATTCGTTCGAAACAGATACCGTAGCCCTGGCATATGGGGAACTGAAGGAACACGGGTGGGTTTTAGTCAATAAAAGTCCGACACGCCGTTCCGCTCCACCCAGAGCGGGAGACGTCATTTGATGATTTCCCACCCACAAAAAAAAAACTGGATGCAGCAGAATACCAGTTTTTTACATGGTGCGACTGCCTATCTTACCTTCACAACCTAGTCACTACGATACTCCTTGTAAGATTGGTTGTCACTCTTTCGGGCTTCTGAACGACTTTCAAAGCTCCACGAGTGGCAGTCGGAACCAAAAGCATAATGTGCTTTCCGAGGCACGGAGATGTATGTTGAGATGTTCACCCATCTACGGACCCAACGCGGTAAGCATAGTTTATCCTGATCGATCAAACCGTGCGTAAGGTATTACTTAGCCACAAACCACAGCTCACTCAGTAGCATGATTGGTTGTGACTTGACAAAAAGGATCAACAGGTGCTCTCATAATGTAAGCCAAATTTTAATAAAGACCTAAACAAATTTAATAACACTTACCTAGAATAGATTCAGGAATCCTTCCAGCCTTCTTCAAAATCAGGTCAAGTGACCCACCATCCATGTATTCCATACAGATCGATATTTCTCCGTCGCTGTAGAATGCCCCGTAAAAGCCCACAATATGAGCGAAGTTACATTCATGCAGGACTTTCAGTTCTCTAATGATCTGTTTCTTGATGGCTGGCTTCACCTCTAGATGGATTAGCTTGCGAGCCATTATGAGGCCTGTTGACTTGTGGCGGACTTTCATTACTACGCCGCCGTTTCCTTGACCTGGAAGTATTTTAAGGGAGAATTAATATACGAGGTGGAGACGATAATACGAATTAAACTTCGTATATCTAAGGGCCCTCGCCCACGGCGACTTTTTGTAGCGATGCTGTCGCGCGTTTCGTAAACGCGCAACAGCATGGCTACTAATGCGTGTTAGTCGCATTTGCAACGCGCTACTAACGCGCTACAGCATCGCGACTGTATCAATGCAAACGCGCTACCGTGTCGGACTACATCGGGGAGAGAACGAAGGGAGTGGCGCGTGAGTGAAGAACCGAGCATCAGTGCAACACAGGCACGCCGAGATTGCTGTTGTCCGTCACATACGATCGCAGGTATTTCTGGGCCGTTAATGAATCGCGTTTGCATCGCGACAGAAGCGCTACAGTATCGCGTTTGCATCGCGACTGAATCTGGGCCCGTGGGCGAGGGCACACAGCTAGCGCCCGCTTCGCGACTGTATCAATGCTGACGCGCGACAGCATTGCTACAAAAAGTCGCCGTGGGCGAGGGGCCTTAGGGCCTTCGCCCACGGCGACTTTTTGTAGCGATGCTGTCGCGCGTAACAGCATCGCTACTAACGCGTGTTAGTCGCATTTGCAACGCGCTACAGAAGCGATGCCAACGCGCTACTAACGCGCTACAGCATCGCGACTGTATCGATGCAAACGCGCTACCGTGTCGGACTACATCGGGGAGAAAACGGAGGGAGTGACACGTGAGTGAAGAACCGAGCATCAGTGCAACACAGGCACGTCGAGATTGCTGTTGTCCGTCACATACGATCGCAACTGTAGCGATCGCAGGTATTTCTGGGCCGTTAATGAATCGCGTTTGCATCGCGACAGAAGCGCTACAGTATCGCGTTTGCATCGTGACTGAATCTGGGCCCGTGGGCGAGGGCACACAGCTGGCGCCCGGTTCGCGACTGTATCAATGCGGACGCGCGACAGCATCGCTACTGCATCGCTACAAAAAGTCGCCGTGGGCGAGGGGCCTTACGATTTGTTGGTCGTACGCAAACTTTTTTACTTTGAGTGATTTATTTCATCACCCTTGCCCTCAAAACGGTGAAGGAAAAAATCGTGAGAAAACTAAGATATCCTAGAACTAAAAATTCAAACCACCACTGGGCCAGCGTGATGGATTTTGTCCACTCGCTCTCATAGAGAGGCGGCCTGCGTCCCAGCAGTGGAAACATCGATATCATTGAAGTGGTGGTTTTCGTGGTATCATTGGTTATGATGATTGATTGATACTAAATATAAACGAGCTCTAATCCTGCCGACAAACTGTTACGCAATTTGGCAGGTTTATAAAATGTAATACTTGAGTTAAAATAAATGTTATTTTTTAAAGGCTGATAATGTACTATAACTGGCCAAAGAATGGCAAAAACGAATGTCAGCCCATTACGGTTATTGAGTTTGTTTGAAAAAATAACTGTATTTCAAATATTACGATTTATTTGGTAGCTCCAAAATACTGGTATTGCCAGTGTTTCTATTTATCGTCCTATTGTTGTCTCGACATTCTATTATCAGAATTTTAGATGCTAAGCTATTTTTAAATGTGCCTACTACCTCCTAAGGGTTTCCAGACATCTTCACTTTGGGTCAAGTCTGTTAAAAGGTCAGCTCTTGATTCTAAACTTAGACTCAATAATAGAGAATCTTTTGTACCCACCCAACTAACTACCACTCAATTTTTGTCATGGCCAATTTCGTAAATTATTTTAGGAATAATTTATCAATCCGACAGCAGTTAACACATAACTTTAATGTTTATTTTTTTTTAATTAGTCGTTGATGACCCACTGCTGGGCGAACGCCATCCTACCCTCTTTCCACGTCTCTCTGCCCAGAGTTGCCAAGGACCAATCTTTATTAAAAGAGTCCAGCTCATTCCATCTCCGTCTGGGCCTGCCGCGATGGTCGTATTTTCGGCCCATTTATCGTCTGACGTACGGCAGATGTATCCAGCACAATGCCATTTAAGCATATTAAAAACTCAGTCACATTGTCGAATTTGTTTCTGGCTTAGATTCCTGGCAGGAAGAACTCTCTTTAAGCAAGTTAGAAGCAATTACAAGAAGAAATATAAATAAGCCAGTATTTTTAACCGACGAAAAAAAACGGAGGAGGTTATCAATTCGACGCGTATATATTTTTATGTTTTGTTTTTTTTATGTATGACCACGCATAACTTTTTATATAGTAGTCCGATTGTGATAATTCTTTTTTTTTATTGGAAAGGGTATACTCCGAAGGTGGTCCCATATAAATTTGGAAAACAAAATCGAACCCTAAGGGCCGGAAAACAGGGGATGATTAATTGTTCACTCACTGATTGTAATATATAACCACGCATAACTTTATACACAGTAGTCCAATTTTGATAATTCTGTTTTCATTGGATAGCCAAGTATTATTAATACATTAAAGCCACAAAAAATAATAAAATAAAAACTTTTTAACAAAAAATTAAACCGCCGAAAAAACTGAAAAGCAAAAAATAATAATCGTTAAAATTATGAGTCGGCGCTATGAGTGATCTTTATTCATTGATTTTTTAGCGGCGACTCATAATTTTAACGTTTATTATTTTTTGCTTTTCAGTTTTTTCGGCGGTTTAATTTTTTGTTAAAAAGTTTTTTTAATTATGTTACTGGGATGTGACATGATGTTGTAACCAAGTAATATCTTATCTATCTAAGTATGTACATCTCAAAGTGTAACATTTTTATTGCATGTCCTTTAGTAATTTATAAACTGTTACCAAATTTTACTTATAGTATTTTAACTTTGTTAGCTTAGTTGTTAACTCTATTGTGCATGCTGTGGTCTCCTTTATGTGAAGGAGTACACCTACTTAATACATCATGTTACCCTTTATTTATGTGACAATGTATTGTGTACATCTTACGTTGGAGATCCTAAATAAATAAAATATCTTACCTAACTCTCCAAGCTTCTCAAAGTCGTCATCACTAAGCTCTCCGATCTTCTCCTTCTGACAGAGGAACACTTCTATCCTTCGTCGCTGGGTGTCATCCATCTCAATTTGCTCCAGCCTCTCTGTCAACGCTTCTATGCTCGTCTTGGACTTCCCAGCTAAACCCTGCCGCCTACAACAGTTTTATAATACCTATTATTTTTATGGTTCATGAAATAAATTGGAATATAAACAGTATTATTCCATTCCTAACATAGTTTCAAAATTTACAATGATTATGTACCATTAAGGTGTTCATATTTTTTTTTTCATTTTCCTTGTTGCTCCTGAATTGAAAAATATAAATAATTATAAGTTGTATATGAACCTATTCAAAATTATTTTACCTATTGCCCAAAAATCCATAATATGCAAAGAGGCTGTACTAATGATGTATATTTTAACCATTGCACATGGTGTAAATTGTATTTAATTACATTGTTTCATTTATTCAACACACTTCAGTTAGTTATTTAGTATTGAATAAATAATTGCTCTTTGGATAGAAAGGGGGGTGCCAACCGAGTTGACGACTAATAGAGAAGTGTGGAAGAAGATATGTTGCGCTGACCGCAAATAAATTGCGATAAAGGCAGGGGAACGATGACATAAATATAAAGAGTCTGACTTCACACTAGAGGTTTTTGTACCAGTTAACCTTTGGGTAATAGATACAAAGACAATCATCAATTCATCTCCCTTGCATGGCTAAAAGTAGCTTCAAATCTTACAAGTCAGTGCTGATACTTACTCCGTAGCAGTAGCAGACTTCAGCTGGGGGGTCATGTTGGATGGTGTGACCGCTGGTGCCGTGTCGATTGACCCTGGTGGCAGGGTCAGATTCAACTTGTTCTTAGACATTTTACTCATCTTGGATAAGTAATGTCTACTGCTTTACCCCATGTAATGTCCTTGTTTTTCTCCAAGTTGGTAGCTAGAATGTTTGGGAACAATTGATTAATTAATCTTTGTAGTCTTTTAATGGATACTTCAACAAAACAACAGCAAGGTGTGATTATGAGCTAAGTCGCAAACTATGGTCCACTTCCAATCCTGCCCTCTATGGCCGAAAACATGCAGTCAAAGTTACCACCATGGAAGTGGTCAGCGGTGGATTTACCAATAGGCTAAGTAGGCTGGAGCCTAGGGCGGCAGATTTAGAGGGGCGGCAAATTTAGCCCAAATAATAAAAAACACTCCGGGAGTGCCGGCAGAAGTGAAAACTTGATTATTAACGTTGAGCATGTTTGATATTTTGGAATGGTTAGGGAATAATTTGTTGTTCAATTTCCATATTTTAAGCACTTTATATTCACGAATTTTACGAATACACAACAATGTGATCACTACACAGACGGTCGAGCCATCAGCTGTCACCATCCATGGATGCGCGTGGCACGCTGTAACATAGACGAACATTCGCGCAAGCGCCCTGCGCCGCCTAAACGAAACAGTAGGCCCAGGCATACATTTTCGCCGCGCCGTAGAGAGGGGATAGCTGTCTACTCTCCATCCGTCCTACGCTTTTTCGATCAGGTCACGTGTCCTGACGCGAGTTTAAGATTTTATACCCATTACAGAAAAAGTGCTCAACGCCGCTAAAGAAGTTTTCACTTCAAAAACTTATAATTATATGTATACACATTACGTTCGTAATCCGTATATAAAAGATTAATAAACGCACTGTAAAATACAGGTACTTATGCGATCATGAATTTTAAAAATATTCCACTAGCGTTCCAATATTAATTTCAATTTAAATTTAGTAACTTTTACCCTAATTATAAAAATGAAATTTAACGTGTAATATGTTTCAACATTTAAATTTTTATTTTCTACTAGGTATATGTATTTGCGTAGTAGTTTTTGGGTTGCGGCGCGGGAAGGGAACGAAAATTGTTCAGGTGAGAGAAGCTTTATCTCTTTTGTGCATAGCGTCAGAACTAATGAACAAGATTTCATACGACGATATAATTAATGATTTTGCGAATTTAATATCTCGCAAAAAGATAATGTAAAACTTATTTTTTCTTTTTTTACTCCCGAACAAGCCGGATTCCGTAAAGGCTTTAGCACCGTGGACCACATACATACGCTGCGGCAGGTTATACAGAAGACCGAAGAGTATAACCTGCCTCTTTGTTTAGCGTTTGTGGACTACGAAAAAGCCTTCGATTCGGTCGAAACCTGGGCTGTACTGCAGTCTCTTCAACGGTGCCAGATCTGTACGAAAACGCCACTATGTCAGTCCGACTTCAGGACCAGACCTCGAAACCTATCCTTCTGCAGCGAGGGGTGAGACAGGGACACGTTCTTTCTCCGAAACTGTTCACCGCTGCAATGGAGGATGTCTTCAAGGTTTTGGACTGGAAAGGGGCTGGCATCAACATCAATGGCGAGTACATCACTAACCTTCGGTTTGCCGATGATATAGTTGTCATGGCTGAGACTATGGAGGGCCTCAGTACAATGCTCGATGGCCTTAGTAGAGCTTCCGAAAGAGTGGGTCTCAGGATGAACATGGACAAAACAAAGGTCATGTCCAATGCTCGTGTGATACCCACTCCAGTGAAGATCGGAGGCGCTACACTCGAAGTTGTGGATGAATATGTGTACCTAGGACAGACTGTCCAGTTAGGTAGGTCCAACTTCGAGAAAGAGGTCAATCGTCGAATCCGACTCGGCTGGGCAGCGTTTGGGAAGCTACGCAATATCTTCTCGTCCCACATACCGCAGTGTCTCAAGACGAAAGTCTTTGACCAGTGTGTGTTGCCAGTGATGACATATGGAACCGAAACTTGGTCGCTCACAATAGGCCTTATTAGAAGGCTGAAAGTCACCCAAAGGGCGATGGAGAGGGCTATGCTTGGAGTTTCCCTACGCGATCGAATCAGAAATGAAGAGATCCGTAGGAGAACCAAGGTAACTGACATAGCCCGAAGAATTGCTAAACTGAAGTGGCAGTGGGCAGGGCACATTGCTCGCAGAACAGATGGCCGATGGAGCCGAAAGGTTCTGGAATGGCGACCGCGTACCGGAAGACGTAGAGTTGGAAGGGCTCCAACAAGGTGGACCGATGACCTTGTGAAGGCCGCAGGAATCCGCTGGATGCGGAAAGCACAAAACCGGTCGAAGTGGCGGAGCTTGGGGGAGGCCTATGTCCAGCAGTGGACGTCTTTCGGCTGAAATGATGATGAAAACTTATTTGATCTCATTGTCACCATTAACCGGATTGTTAACATGTTATTTAATAGAAATTGTTCGTATTATTTTAAACTGTAAATGCAATAAAAATATTTAACAAAAACAACGTTTACTGACTACACATTATTTTGTGTAAGCTGTGTTCATATGTAGGTATTTTTAAGGCATGCCTTTCCCCACCTTATGATTAGTACATGCTGCTGTTTTTAGGTCAACAGTATACTCGTCACTACCTAGCGGGTTGCAAAAATAATCTAGTAACTGACAGAAATATCACCTAGTTCACAATCATACTAATGACGCGAAAAAGCCGATATAATGAGGACAACAAAATCATAAAGTTGCAATTTCTGAATAAATGTAATTAATATGATTGTGAACTAAACTAACGTAGGTATTGATTTTCAAAAGTCAGTAGGGGCGGCAAAAACTGAATAGCCTACTAGCGGCAAATTTGTAAATCCGCCACTGGAAGTGGTGAAGTTTTAGGCCAACAATTTCTGAAAAACTGTTGGGCCAGCAACACCAAGATCTTTATAGTTAACAAAAGAAAGGACTTCTTTTTTTATGCCTCTGAAATAAATGAAGGTTGGCTATCAAGTCTTAAATGAACTAACAATACAAATGGTGGTCAATATTGATTCTGATGAAGTATTGTGTGTCTAAAATATTGAGTGAATAAAGAATAAAAGGCAACCTACATAACGCCAGATTAAATGACATTTGAAATGTTGAGTAAATTATTAATAGGTAGGAAAATGAAGACATTTTATCATAAAATGTAATGGTCAGTTAAATCTTATAAAAATAGAGATCACTTTGAAGATGTTCATGAAACTGACGATAAATCAATAACACTATGAAAAAGTGAATTGCTATGTGTTATTTTATTACAATGGTAAAGACAAATATTATCAAAACATGAGAACCTCAGAAAAAATAAGGCGACATTAGTCGATTTAATTTCAATCAATCAAAGAATCAGTGTCCTGAAACATACTGTATCTACGTTTCAAAACAAAAGTGTTGCTGAAATTTAATTTGCCCTGTAGTTATTAAGCGACTTATAACTATATAGAAATGTACTCAATACAATGTAACAAATAAAACATGAATCGGTTTTCCAAAATTAGCTAAAAAATAACAGTACAGAGTGACTCAAGCCCCAGGTTGAGTTATCATAAGGGTGTAGGCAAGTAAAAATTTAGAATCCACACTTACAGGTTCAGGAGACTTAATTCCTTCGTCACTGCATTTCTTTCACCACTCGGAACCATGTAAGCAATAAATACTGTGATACTTGTATCGAGAAAATAAAAACGACGCCGTAATTATAATTTACAATGATCGAGAAACTATAAAGAAAATCGGAAAACCAAAATTTGTCAAACGTCAGCCAGCGAGCGACAAATAATGAAATGAAAATGAATGACAGTTTGTTTGACAGCAATTAAAAATGATCATAGACATTTTTTTTTTTTTTTGGTTCTTTTCGTCCCTCTTTGGGACAGGCAAAGGGAGCTGAGCCCATACAGCCAAGTCTGATTTAGTTTTCTTTTTCTTCCAATTCTTCTTTTCTTTCTTGTCTTTCTATAATATAATCAAGGCCGAAACCATGTCTTCTTTATTCAATGTCTTCGATATCCAATAGTCAGGCCGAAACCAAGTCTTATTTTTATCAATGTCTTCAATAACCAATAGTTAGGCGTAAGCCAAGTCTTCTTTTAATATATTCAAGTTCAGTACCTTTTGTTAGACCGGAGCCGAGTCTTCTTTCATGTTTTATTTAATATTATCTCAATATCTCAATATCATATAATTTTATGTCAAAAGTGTAGTAGTTGTCAAATTCAAATTTCATCAACAGTTGATACAATAAAATCGTAAATTGGTAAAAAACAATCTTTTTTCGTCAAAAGTTGCTGAAGCGAGCGCGGGATATCTTCAGCATTTTCATAAATACCTAGCAGGCGATCAACTAAAATGATCCTTTGAAGAGCAAAATTAGGACAATCAAATACAATGTGATCCAATGTTTGTATAGCAGAATTACAATAATCACAATTTGGGGAAGACAGAATGCCAATTCTAAACAGATGTGCATTAAATCGACAGTGACCTAGCCGTAGACGACAAATCGTTGTATAAAACTTTCTGTTCCGATAGATATTTCCTCCTGTAAACCAAGGAGGAGAAATCTTTGTTTTAATTTCAGCTAGCCACTTTCCTTTGGTTTCAACTACATGCTGCCAGAAATTGTGAAATTCACGTGCCAGTTTTGATTTGAAATAAGTCAACGCATCTGAATTTGGAATGGGCTTATGCAAAATTGGACATTCCTGATGATGATTATTAATGAATTTAGCCAGGTAATCAACTTGTTCATTTCCAACTACCCCGATATGTGAAGGAGTCCAGAAAAGGACGATATCTTTGAACTTATGTAAATTATTGTATTTTTCTCTGATATTATAAATTATGTAACTTGTTTTTGCATTACAACTGGGATTTTCTAGTGCTCTCAATACACTCATACTATCAGTGATAATGATCCATTTATTTTCTTGCCTAGACTCAATATAGTCTAAAGCACTGAGTATTGCCATAGCCTCTGCTGTATACACAGTTGCTACTGAAGACAACCTATTTCCAAACCCACTTCGAGCCTGAACGTCATAAATAGCCATAGATACAGCATTATCATTTTTTGAGCCATCTGTGTACAATTGATTGTAACCATTCCATTCCTCAAGCATTCTGTAAACATCCTCTTTAAACTTCAAAGATTCATTAATTACTATTTTAAATGGACAATACTTTGATTCATAGGAATATAAATAACAAGGCCAAATGGAGCTAGAAAAATAATTTTGATTAGAACAATCTTTTAAAATTTCAGATAAACCTTGTACTAGAAAAGGGGGATTGATCCCATTAATAGCCTTCTTTAACTGCAATAGAAGAGGATGATCACTGATAGAAGAAATCTTAATGAAGAATTTTGTTCTGAGGTAATTGAATCTAATTATCAATGGAGGCAAACTACATTCGACTTGCATTGACACTATAGGTGTTGAACACATAGCTCCCAAAATAATACGTAAGCATCTATTTTGCACTTTTTCTAGTTTTTCTACTAGTTTTTGTACACCACTATAGCAAAAAAATGCATATTCGAAGTGACTTCTTACTAAGGACTTATATAAAATCAGTAATGTCCCTGGATCAGCACCCCAATAAGTGCCAGCGAAAGATTTCAATATATTGCAAGCTTTTAATGCTCTGTTTGCTAAGTAATCAACATACACATTCCATTTAAAATTACTGAGAAAAGTAACACCTAAAAATTTTATGGAACTATCCACTAACATAAGACTATTATTGTAATAAATTTTAATACTAGTAGAACCAACAACATTTTTGGAAAAGACAACAACCTTACTTTTCTCATAGCTGACCTCCAAACTGAGACATTCAAAATAATGTCCCAATTTTTCCAAGCTAGCATTGAGTTTTGTTTCAATGCTGTTAAGGTTTTCTCCTGAACAATACACAACCAAATCATCAGCAAATTGTAAATTACAGACATCACTACCCAGCACATTATTTAATCTAGCAATATATAAAATAAATAATAGAGGACTTAATATTCCTCCTTGAGGAACTCCTCTATAAGAATACCTAGGTCCTATTAATTGATTATTGACTTTTACATACAATTTACGTTCATTTAAAAACTCAAAAATCCAACTTACTATTTTTTCAGGAACATTTAGTGAAAGGAGAATGAATGACAATGTACTTAAATTTACGTTATTAAAAGCACCAACAATATCGAAGAAAACAGATCCCAACATTTTATGCTCGACAAGAGCACTGTGTATATCCAGAGATAAATGACTAAGACTTTCCCGAGCAGAACGACCACATCGAAAGCCAAATTGATTGTAAGGTAGTAGACTCTTACTTTCAATGTAAAATATCAAACGTTGTTTTAGAAGCTGTTCAAATATTTTACCAACACACGAACTTAGAGTAATAGGACGATATGAGTCAGCGCTGTTAGGGTCTTTACCCTGTTTCAGGATAGGTATTAAACAATCTGTTTTCCATTCCTCAGGAATAATAGAACAATGCCAAAGTGAATTCAAAATATTTAAAAATATAGACAAACTGTGTGAATTTAATAATTTTAACATTTTGTATGAGAGCCAATCTAAGCCACATGCCGAATCTCTTCTTGATCTTAAAGCAGATTTTAGCTCTTCAATAGAAAAAGTTTCCACCATGAAATTATTTGTGCAATTTTGTAAGTTATTGTGACTGACTGTGTAAAAATTTTGAACTGAATCAGGAGTATACTTATGTAGAAATTGAGAGATCCATTCATAACTAGAAAACAAACTGCTATTTGTAGAAACATTTTTTAACTTCCTCATTTTTGCCCAAACTTGACTCATTGGAGTGAGTCTATTAATAGAATTACAAAACTCTAACCAACATGCACGACGCTCCTGTCGTAGGATACGTTTTTTTCGGGCTTGCATATGTTTGAAACTTATAAAATTGTCTAGACAAGGATTTGATTTAAATAAGATGTATGCTTGCTTGCAATCTTGTACAGCTCTAGTGCACTTCTCGTTCCACCAAGGGAGTCGAAGCTTCCTCCTAGATCTGCGAGAGTCACAAGTGGTATTGTTTTTATTAAAACTGATTACTGACATCTGAACTGCTTGTAGAATTATTGAACACAAATTATTATACGTATCAATATGACTCAAGTTATTATACTGAAAACTTTCCATCATGTCATTTACAATCTTTTTATAAATAGACCAATCAACTAATTTCAGATTACAATGAAGAGGAATATTTGAAACATTAGAAGGATCCACATCATTAGCAGTATCTATAACATATTTTGTAATGGTAGGCAAATGATAGCTGCCTATAGAATCCTGATAAACCTGCCATTCACAAGACAAAGCCAAGGAAGAAGAAACCATAGTTAAATCAAGACCATTTGGTCTCCATAGATGAGACCCTACAGTAGTTGGCTGACCATCATTTAAGAGTATCAAGTCATTTTCATCCATGGAATTCATTATAGCTCTGCCACGAGAGTCGTCACTACAACAACCCCAAAAAGTGTGATGGGCATTAAAGTCCCCAGCAATTATCAATGGTTTAGGTATACTATTTATTAGTGAATCAAATTTGTTCTTTTCAAAAGTAGGACTGCAATTTCCAGGACTGTAAAAACTAACTACTGAAATGTATTTGTTATTAATTTTAATTTTAATTGCAATATTTTGAATAGAATCGTCAAAATATGTGTCTAATAATCTAAATTCAATGCCATTACGTATAAATATAGCAACACCATTGTGATCATTACCACAATCATTCCTAACTGTGGTATAGCCACGAATGTTGTATTGTATGTGTGGTTTTAACCATGTTTCTGAAACTAAAGCTAAATGTATGTCATTATTATAGAGAAACTGCTGAAACTGTAGTTTATTACTTAGCAAACTTTGTGCATTCCACTGAGCAATATTTAAAATTTTGTTAGTGAATTTTATATTGGTGCCGATTCCCTTATTCACAAACTAAACTAAATTTAAGTTCAGTGCATCTTTTTCTTTCTATTTCATTAAGAAAAGGACAGAAGATAAATTTTAGTTCAGTCCTGTCAAATTAAACAGCGCTCCAGACAAGTTTAGACGTGATTAAAAACTTGCCTACTAAAATTACGTCAATTTACGTCAAGCGCTGATTAATTTGACAGGACTGAACTAAAATTTATCTTCTGTCCTTTTCTTAATGAAATAGAAAGAAAAAGATGCATTGAACTTAAATTTAGTTTAGTTTGTGAATAAGGGAATCGGCACCATTATAATACTTTTACCTTTAATAGTCTCTCTAATAGCAGATGTTATAGATTGTGTACAAATACTTTCATTTTGTGTTTTATTTAACTTAATCAAGTTAACAATAGATTCTGTCAACAAACTTAATGCTGTGCTATTAGACAACATCAAGTTTATAATATCTGTCGAATGTTCCGATTTGTTCAGTGATGGGAAATTAACTTTATTAAATAAGTCCGAAAAAGGGGTTTTCAATGTATTTCTGCTTTCAGCAATCTTTCTTTTCTTAATGGGACATTGGCCAGATATGGATAAATGATTACCTTTGCAATGAACACATACAGCTTTTTCAGCAGGTACAGAGCACTCCTTGAAGGAATGACCCTCAGTACATACTGAGCATCTTTGCGAATTTTTACAAAATTTGGCTAAATGCCCAAAACGTAAGCAACGGAAACACTGCTTGACTGGTGGAATATAGGGCAGTACTGAAAGCCGCCACATCTTAATATGAACGTAATCTGGTAAAGATGTAGATGAAGCAAAAGTAATAACTACAGTTTGGGTAGGCTGTAGTTCAGATGAGCTACCTACTCTAACTTTTTTCATTATTCTTCTAACGCTTATAATTTTTTTTGAACTTGATATTGCCTTAAAAATTTTTTTGTTTGACATTTCCGTAGGTACTGACGTGATAACTCCAGACAATTCTGTCGTTCCAGCCGGAATCGACGCTTTGATCGACTGTTCTCTCAGAAAAGTAACATTGTCCAAGAATGAATTGGCTAAATTCGGGCGATCGAAAACTACGCCGATTTTGTATCTGTTAATTTTTTTCAAGTACTTAATCCCTTTAACAAATCTAGTGAAGCATCCACTCAGGTACATCATATCTCTTTGGCCTATTGGTTGTTCTTCATTTGTGCTCTCGATAAATACAATAAAGTCATACCCAGCTACGGCATCCTCAGGGTACCTGCGACTGTAGTCTGTAACCCTATACGGGGCATACTTCTCTGTAGCCTTTTCTTCCGCAGTGCAGGAGTCAACGTAGTCAGACTCACTTGTCTCCGAAGATGAATCCGGAGGACCAGTAACAATTTCTTCACCAGGATCTTGTTTAGGTTTTTTTCTTTTCTTAGGCATCTTAAATCTTGTAAGAACTACTTGTTTTATAAACTAAGTTAATCGTAAGTAGAATAAAAACAGGAAAATATGTACAAACTAAATTAAAATTAAAGTAAAATTACAAGAAGTAAAAAAAAGACCGCCTATTATTTCAAGGTTCCCGCGCTTTTTTTTTCATGATCATAGACATTTTTCTAATAGATATTTTCGTCGATCAAATTATGAAGGAACGTATCCATCCAAAAGTTATGAATTTTAAGGACGCTACAACATTTTTCTACAAATATCGGTGGTTTTCCGGTACCAAATAAATCAAGAGGAATCACAATTGCGAGGTCAATTATGGTCTAAATTAAAGATAATTTAATCATCTCCATTGTGAAATCATAAAAATTGTATAGTCCGATACAATATTTTCACAAAAATACGTTTTCCCCACCGCAATAATCGTAGAAAATGAAAAATAATGGGGTCTGAAAAGGTACCTGTATAGTGAGATCAGCTGCATATTTTAACTTTAAAATGACAAGAAATTGTGGCTAATATAATCTTCTATATTTTGCCTAAATATTTTGTAATTAAATACATAACTTTTTTATTTATGAGAAAAATAAAGAACGCTCTAAAATTTCTTCATACATTTTCTACTCGCAGCTTATCATTCCGCGCTCAGACGCGCCCTAGGAAGCACGGGCGTATCGCTTTTTTGTACGAAATAAATACGATCAAAATAATAATAAAGTGAGTGCCGTGCTGTATACAGTGGTTGAAAAATTTTGATACTTTTCGGGCCAAAAGTATGAGTACCAAACTTATTACTAGAACTTAGTTTAGAAATAAATAACTTAAATTCTATTGGGAATTAGGGAGGTAGTGATGATTATGAATATGTATTCATTTACAAGAATTCAAGATGGCGGATGATTATTCAATAAAAAGTTATATGAACATTTGTTTTCAATGTGGTAATTAAATTATGCAAGTGTCGTCCATTTTTGGAACGAAATTCTTTAACGTAGCTTGTGGTAAGGGTAGACAAGGATGCTGAAGCCGATTGTGAGGTCAAAATAAAAAATGGCGGTTGCGAAAATTTTCAAAGTTTTCATCATGGGTGTCGTTTTCAAGATTTTCGAAGGTGCTGAAACCGAAAACTCCATACAAATTACATTCGGAGTCAAAAAAACACTAAGGAACAGACTTCCTGACGGAATATCCCCCGACCCCACAAGTTTTTCATTCAAAACGACGAATATTTTAATTTTTTAAATAACAAGTGGGCTATAGCTATCAAATTTGGGTAATTTTAGGATAGTGATTACGAATGTTTCATCCAAATTTGATCCAAATACGGCGTGTATTGTTTTTTTATAAAAAAGATTATTATCCATAATCATCGATTTTTAATTTAAAATGGCGGATGTACTGTTATGATGAAATGTCGACATGGGTATCAATTTTGGGGGTTATGCTAGTATGTAGTCAAAATATTTAACGTAACTTTCATTATTTACATAAATTAAAAACCATGTAGTTAATCATCATCTCTCCAAAATGTTAAAGTCATTTCGAATTATAAATACATAATAGAGTACAAAAACAGCCTTCATACAAAACTGTATACATGTTCCTATTGTGTATTAAAAATTCTGAATACGCGCTCCAATCTCAAAGGTGGTCGGGCGTCACACAATTTTTCAATTTTTGCTTAGTTTTCTTTAGGGAATGTCCTATATATTTTCAACAATAGTCTACGATCAAAATCCGTTATATTTGTTTATTATCGAAAAATAGTATTAAAGTTTTTTATTGTTACACCTCGTTTTTTTTTTTTTAATTGACAAATTATACGTTATTCCAAAAATCATAATGATCATGGTAATAAAACTTATTAATTGTAACCAAATACAGAAAGTAAAGTTAATTTACTAGGTACTAATTTTATTCAACACTGCTAGTAAAATAAAATAAATAATACCTTCGAGTATCAAGATTAGTTAAGTAATGTTTAAAATCGAGCAGACAATGGTTTCAGTGTGTGCGTGCGCGTAATGTTGTTGTGTGCCGACTCAGATACCTAAACTTGAGCGATTCAAAAATGTTATAGCGTCCTTAATTGATTTATTGTAGCAATACAACAGCCAAAATGCATCACATGAAACTGGAATCTCTACGCTACAGTTTGACCAGTATATCTGTGTATGGTAGGGTGGGACTTAGGACTGGAGGAATGAATAATAAATGAATGACAAATTAGAGCTGCTTAGCGTAAAGATATAGAACAATTATGCTATACAATCCGGCTGTCGATAGAATGCCTACTTGACACCTGTCAGTTTCATACAAAATAATATGGGTTTTGCAAAATTGATCTTTATTAGTTATACTAGATGCGCACCGTGGTTTCACCTGCATAAGTCTCGATCGCGTGGGAATATCTTGATAAAAAGTCTTATGTCTTAATCTCATGTATACCTCATGTGCCAAATCCACTCAGCCGGTTTAGTTTAAAAAAATATCTAAAAAAAATGAAATTTTAATTTTTCTTTTAAAATAATACAGACTAAAAATGTCGCACTGATAGATGTCAGGAACGTATTCTCTCGACGGCCGGACTCTAAAACGCTAGGTTGTTCAGTTTACTTCTGACAACAGTACCAGTAGCAACCCAACAGCAACCATATTTTCAATCAAAATAAAGATCACTTTGATTTTGACAGTGCCGCAAAGTAGGAAAAATAAATGTAAGCCGACTGTAAGCACGGCGACAAATCAAGCTATACATTTCCAGTATAGGCTGACTTGTCATTATTAGTACAAAAAGCTTATAGTTAGGGAGCTGGCGTGCAAAATTTCGATATGATCAGCACACAAGGCAGACGTTATTAACCCTTTCATGGGCGGTGGCGTGTATATACGTTCCAAGACAGCTACGAGTGGTGACAGAACGTACTACCACGTCTATTTTAATTTACTTGTTTTAAGCAGACCGTATACTCACGTTGACTCGCCATACAAAATCGTACTAGCTACGTCTTTCCGCCACAACGCATGAAAATTTCAAAATTGTTCTGTTGTTTTTTGCTACTCGACGTCAATAAACGTCTAACCATTTTGTACGAAGAATTGATGTGTCATTCTACATATCGCACACCTAGATTAAGAGTAGCACAACTCAAAATACCTCTTTTTTCAGGAAGTGCGAAAAACGTTTTACTCGTTTTCTATTTGACCGATTTAAATTATTGGTGTATGATGCTGTATATTATTTTACTAAGATATTAATTTGCTCAATTACTTACCTTCAAATACACGTATAACTTTTTTATTATTATTTTTCGTGTTATATTAGTAATCGTGACTAAATCATTGTTTAATATTTTTATCAACTGAAATTGATTCCATATTACTGGGGTAAGTGGAAATAATTTGAAGAACACCCAAGAAACAAGACCGATGCAATCACGAATACAAAATCAACTCAAAATAATTCACGCTTGATTACTGCGGTTAGCCACGAATACAAAACTAAGTGGAAATAATTTACTCTTTGTGCGTATTGACAGCAACTTCCCCTGCGGCTGACATGTCGTAACTGGTGATGGGTCACTGTTGTTGGTGAGGGGTGACCGTGGGCTAATGAAAAAGACTGACTTACAGAGCCATCTAGTTTTTTATGAATGGAGTTTGTACACAGGTGTCTTTGGAGTTAGTGTAGTTTTCGACGCTGATTCCGATAATCGCAATAACTCGATTTTATATTATTTTGAGTTGTGCCACCCTTCATCTAGGTGTGCGAATTATACCACGTGATCGAGTACCGTCCGCGAAAGGGTTAATAGTGATAATTATACCCTAAGAAACATCAAGGACCTTGTCTGCCACCATGGTAGCACTGCGTTGTAAATTTACAGCGTTTCAAAAATGTTTAAAAAAAAGGTGTGCTATATTATGCGCACACGTCTGCCTGTGGGGCTGGTGATCACAGTCATCCTGGAAATACAAAGAATTGAAAAGGCAGACATCCAAGGATCTGACTTTTGTAGTATTTAATTTTTAAATTTATTTTTATGATTAAAAAAACTGTATATGAAGTGCACACTTGGCAGATTTGAATTGTTCGATTAAAAACAATGAGAAGAACCACGGAAAAATAGTCTGCCAACATGTTGCCTCTGCGTTGTCTACTGACAGTGCTCCAAAAATGTAAAAAATAAAGGTGTGCTATATAATGCGCACACATCTGCCTCTTGGACTGATGTTTGAATTCCTTATGAAAACCAAGAAAATCGATGAGGCAGACGTTCAGGCCTCTGATATTCCATTGGATTTTTTTTTTCAACCCGACGCTCGCGCCAAACCATGCAGGTATAAAATATCCCCATAGTTCCTTTCGTGGTGTTTCTCTTTTATTTGGGAATATGAGTGAGAACGGTATAACTCAGTTCCGACCTTTTCCGTATTGTGAAACTAAATGTACAGAGCGTATATATCCTCTCATTTGGTGAGCGTCACGCGCGTAAAACGCGCACCTGTCAGACACTTCTGGGTGGTCTCGCGCGTATTTCGCACGGGTGACTAAAACGACGATATCTCCAAAGTTATGTATGGAAGCTATTTAGTAATTACGTTTTTCGAATCGTTATGAAATTAGCTAACAGACCATGTATAGATTAGTTAAATTTTGCCTTGAAATATTTTAGTAATTCTAATTTGTAATCATGGTGATGGGATTTTCTCCAGCTTTATGTGTAAAGGTCACAATATTTAAAAAAATAAGCAATTATTTAAAAAAAAAATATTTTATTTACATAAATATACATCATTTCACATTAATAAATAAATAGAACACACCTCCCCATAAACAGAACATATTAAACAAAATTATAAGAATAAAACTATAAAGAATGACAATAATCCCATGCAGTACCCGTTGTCCCTTGATTCCGTGAATTTCAAACAGTTATACAGCTGAAAAACAGTGAGCAAAGTGTCTGCCACATGTTTTTTCGAATCCACAAAGTCATAATGCATCGAATGGGTGCATTGAGAACCGCGTGCAAATGACTTAGTAGAGCTTTTTTTTAAACATTTTTACAACTCCGTCCCATGATAATGCAGAGTCCTGAATGTCTGCCTCTTCGATTTTCTTCGTTTCCAAGATAATTGTGACCATGAACTCCAGAGGCATACACGTGCAAATGATTTAATTGATTGGACCAAATCACCACCACTACCACCACCACTACCACTATTCATGTCTGAAATAAAGTATTTTTATTTTATTTTAATGATTTAAATTGCAATCCACCTCGACGTGAAACGTGTGCAAATCATATACCGAAATGCTCGCCAACTCCCTAACTATAATAAAATGCGAGGTCAGATAACTCTTTCAGTCTTGGTGGTTAGTGTCACTAACCTCACTCCGAATTTTTTAATTAAAATCTGTGCCATGTAGCGACAGTCGGTTAAATCATAATAAAAGCTTGAATCATGCTTGACAAAAAGCGACAGTGTATTTTTATAATATACGTGTTCACATAAAAGTACTATTATTTTTGTATTTTCGATGTGTATTCACGACGAAAATATGGTGGTTAGTGGCTTAGTGTCACAAACACGGATCACAAACCACCATATTTTAGCTAGCTGAAGGAATGTCTAAACTAGTATTCTGTGTTTTTTTTTATCTGTAAACCGGCGTGACATACAAATACGATCAAATCAAACCGCGTCCGTAATAAACAATAATAATACACAATTTAATATATTCACATATCTCGGGACCCTAGGATCCTGCACCCTAATTGCGAAACGCACAATTTATCAGAATCTGAATGGGCTTGAAGATTATTTCTAAACCAATGCGTCATTTGTTCTAATAAATTGTCAGCTCAGCAACGTAAATAACGCAATGAATGTTGTTTAACTATGAATATTAAACCAATTCCTACCGATAAAAAGTTCCGCAATTACCCCTCTGGTCTTTTGGAAGGCGTACGAGGGGCCGAAGCCAACTCGCAGAGAACCCTTAGACAATTTTAAATGATGAGGGGGCACCAACTGACGATTATCCCTGTATGCACTATGCAAGTGCACCCAAGGACAATCCCCGGTTAGAGCAGAACTATTACAGATTATGGAAACAGAGCAAAGTAGGCTATAGGTTTGGATGGCTATAGTGGATTGGTAACCGCAACTATGGAAGGACTATGGCCCCTGCCTGATCAATGTTTTGTATACACGGATAAAATGGCAGGGGGTGACTTGCACACTCAATAATGGGCCCCCGGGAAACGTCGCTGGCACATAGTGACGTAGCGGCAAGGGGGCAACACTTCCTGAGGTGCTTGAGAAGTGGAGAGGTATTCCACGGCTTTTAGAACAATCCCAGAGCCCGGAAGATGGTCAAGATCCCTACGAGCACTTACTGGAATACTTCCTTTCCCCGAGCACGTTTGCTCTTGCGAATCTCCACTCAAGCCGGCCAATAATGGCAAGAATGAGGTAGGAGCTCTGAACCTCTTCAGTGTTCACTCCAGCCGGCCAATAAAGGCAAGCCAGAGATAAGGAACAAGAATTCTCCCGGGAGATAGGATCCGTGGGGTCGCTACTGCCCAACAGCACGCCACATGCTGCCCTGTGGGTTGTGAAAAATACAGACCAATATTGACAATTTATAGGAAAATAATTAAAGCGCTCTTCCTCTATTCTAATTATAATTTAAAATGTTGCTGTGCCTTATAGGGTCCATAATTGTTTCTACATATATTAATACCCACCACCTGTATACATTATGGAATGCAATAAAGATTTGAGATTTGATTTGAGATTTTGTTTTCTAATGCGACTGACAGCTAAACGAAATATGGGGAGCGAATTTTTAGGATCGCATATCCAAAGAGCGCCAACGGGACCCTATTAATATGGCTCCTCTGTCTGTCCGTCCATGCGTACGACTGCCACTGGGCTGTATCTATTGAACCACAATACCTATGTATTCATAAACATGACATTTTCAGAGTTTAGGAGTACTGTGGTCGTAATAATTACAAATAATTAAAAAGTAATGATAAAACCAAATGTGCCCATACAAGAACTGTTTTTTTTTTTAATTATACTCCATTTAACACACGCATTACACGAGTTTTAGAGAAGTTAAAAAAGTTTATTTTTAATGTACACTTTGTACATTACAAAGTGTACATTAAAAATAAACTTTTTAGTACATTAAACTTGTTACAGTTACGATTACCGCCAAATGTATTAAAATATACAGTAGAGACTCGGTTATCCAGCCCTCAGTTACCTATACGGATTCGCGACACTAACCGCGATCAAATGACTTTTTAACTCAAGTCGAATCCATGCATGTAGGTACGGACATGTTGAATCTTGCAGTACCTACTAAAAATTATTGTACAATATTATGAGTGAGTGAAACGGAGTGGCTTCCATATAGATTTATTATTTAATTCCACTTTAAAATCAAAGTGTTAATGCTAAAACCTAAAAAAGCAGGAGTGAACAATACCAAGAACGTATTTCGTTTCACTAAAATTCTACCAAATCTCAAATGTCACCAAACCCCCCCTCCCTTCATAAACTGTGGCAACCGGGTTTATTTAATTATGTCAGTGATATTGACGTAAATTTTATTACGTGTCGTCTTAGGGCGAGCGCGCACTGCCATGCGTTTTGTTACCGCATAATTTGTGAAGTATGAAATGTCATAGAAGTGCGCGCACTGCGGTGAAATAAACGCATGCGGTAGAGTCATCGCTGCAAATTTGCGGTGATTCTACCGCACAAATTTTTGTATCGCATAGAGTTCTAAGAAGTACCGCGCACTGCGGTGAAATAAACGCACTGAGACACGCTCAGTTGCTGTTGGGTTGCGACACAGATATGTCGTTACTTAGCGTTTGTCCGGCGACGGCGGCGGCACGGCGCGCGGCGGTACGAGAGTCAATCGCAGAATTTCAGGACCAGCAATTCTTAACAAACTATTATAAGACTAGCTTCTGCCCGCGACTTTGTCCGCGTTAAATTTCTTGCAGCCCCGACTCCCCTCGTCAGCTTAATGATTTGATTACAGTTAAAAACGTTATAGTGAGCCAACCTTAAAAGATAGACATAATGTTATCATGATTTTTTTTCTAGAATTTTTCAACAGGAACAATTTCGTCATAAATCATTGCTACGTTACTGTAACCGTTGTTTACGCAGCGCAGCTCTCAAAAGGAATAACTTTCCTCCATTTTTGCAATATTTATCATTGATACTCCGCTCCTATTGACCGCAGCGTGATGTTACATAGTCTAAAGCCTTCCTCGATAAATGGGCTACCAAACATTAATTAATTTTTCAGTAGTTCTTGAGATTAGTGCGTTCAAATAAACAAACTCTTCAGCTTTATAATATTAGTATAGACATATGCAGATAGCGACTCTTGTCCATAACGACGTGTGGTGTGGGCTTCACAGTTGTAACTTGAATGACAAAACGTGCGTTTTTTCGCCCTTAAGGGCGAGCGCGCACTGCCTTGCGGTGCGTTTATTCTACCGCACGGTAGAATAAACGCAGTCATGGGTCCGCGCACTGCGGTGGAAAAAACGCACGTTTTGTCATTCAAGTTACAACTGTGAAGCCCACACCACACGTCGTTATGGATTAATACAAGAGTCGCTACCTGCATAATATGTCTATACTAATATTATAAAGCTGAAGAGTTTGTTTATTTGAACGCACTAATCTCAAGAACTACTGAAAAATTAAGTAATGTTTGGTAGCCCATTTATCGAGGAAGGCTTTAGACTATGTAACATCACGCTGCGGTCAATAGGAGCGGACCATCAATGATAAATATTGCAAAAATGGAGGAAAGTTATTCCTTTTAAGAGATGCGCTGCGTAAACAACGGTTACAGTAACGTAGCAATGATTTATGACGAAATTGTTCCTGTTGAAAAATTCTAGAAAAAAAATCATGATAACATTATGTCTATCTTTTAAGGTTGGCTCACTATAACGTTTTTAACTGTAATCAAATCATTAAGCTGACGAGGGGAGTTGGGGGGGGCTGCAAGAAATTTAATGCGGACAAAGTCGCGGGCAGAAGCTAGTCTTATAATAGTTAGTTAAGAATTGCTGGTCCTGAAATTCTGCGATTGACTCTCGCACCGGCGCGCGCCGTGCCGCCGCCTTCGCCGGACAAACGCTAAGTAACGACATATCTGTGCCACAACCCAACAGCAACTGAGCGTGTCTCAGTGCGTTTATTACACCGCAGTGCGCGGTACTTCTTAGAACTCTATGCGATACAAAAATTTGTGCGGTAGAATCACCGCAAATTTGCAGCGATGACTCTACCGCATGCGTTTATTTCACCGCAGTGCGCGCACTTTTATAACATTTCATACTTCACAAATTATGCGGTAACAAAACGCATGGCAGTGCGCGCTAGGCCTAAGTCTATGTATTTAGTACTATCTTAAATCTATTAAAAAAAAATATAACTTAACTTTGTAATAAAATGTTTTGCACAACTGCTTCGACGAGCCTCTTAAATGGAGTATAACAATATTGTAATGTTAAATATTGTACGGAACCCTTCGTGTGCGAGTCTGACTCGCACTTAGCCGCAGTTTTGTTAGTATTTATGCTGTAAAGTGACCACAAATATTTATTTTTAATTCAGATTTTTTTTGTGTAATAAAATTGTGTTTGATTTTATACAATTTCTGAGACCTAGCGGTATTATGGGTATTAGTTGGATACTGGCAGCCCAAGTAAGATTCTGAATCCCACCAGCTATTTGTGGAAAGGTTCTGTATCCATCGGGTTTGGCCAATGTAGGATAGAATGTGGATAAGCCGCTTTACAGACTAGCTAAAAATGTTTGGCGATTTGATTTTTTTTCCATCACTGTCGCTAGTTCGATATAGACCGAAAAGAGCATCGTTGTAAAATATGTATTGGCCAATCCACGTTGAGCCTATACTTCTCTGTGCATTTTTTTTTATCGTTTCGTCATTTACGTGATACAAAAATGGCCGGGCGGTCATTGAAATGGTCGGTTTTTAGGCCTCAAGTCAATGACCTGCATTGGAAATTCTTCGTTTTGCCGCCTGTCGGAAACAATGTACCTACTTATACAGGATAGATGACCGTATTTTATTTTCTGTACACTTGCAGAGTAGCTGGATCAGCCTTTATACCAAACTTCACTATTATCGATATAAATAACAATTAATTGCCGTGAGTATGAAAGATCATCGCTAAGAAACGACTACTAGACCAACTTGACTGGTTCTTCGTAATTGTCGGATAAACCCCGATTTATCCATAGGATGCAGACTCTCCAAAATCGTTTTGCGCCTTAGTACGTTAGGAATATTAACCTCCATGTAGATCTCAAGATCCCTACGATCCATCAGTTTATGAAACGCGCTTCGAAGCGTTTCTTCGATAGAGCCGTAACCCACCGCAACCCTCTGGTTGTCGCGGCAGCTAGTTATACCCCCTCCCGCATTTAGTAAAGTCCGCCGTCCGCGGCACGTACTCTCAGAACCCGATGATCCCAATACTCTCCTCCAGGAGAGTCGAAAAGAGAAGTACAGTTCGAAAGACACAAACCGTACCGTCCTCGCCGCCGAGGTCCGTCGTCGCGACCCCGACTTAAGAACGTGGCGCCCTAAAGGTGTCTTCACACAGCGAGCGGGGCGTGACGTGACGCGACGTGGCGTGGCGCCGGCGCGACGCCGGCGCGGCGGGAGCCTTCACACTGCGGGCGCGATCACGTCCCGTCCCGCCGGCGCACAGTGGATCGTCCCCATACAAGAGGTCGGACATAGAATCAAAAATTGAAAAAGTATTTAATTAAAAAAAAAAAATATACAGTTGCATTTCTCTATTAAAGAACAATACACATGTGCAAAACACACAAAAATAACTATAACTAGCAATGAATTTGATAAGCTAATTATGACATGAGCCAATCACACTGCAGAGCTTAAGGGCTGTGAACATAGTAATTACAATAACTAATTAGATTAAGCAAGTACTGGTAGTCGTTACTTAATGACTCATTAACGCTTTTGTTATGTTGCAACAAAAGCGTTCATAAGTCATTAAAGTCCTCAAAAATGCACCTGTTATTTAAGGAACTACTTAGTGATGACTAATTCTTAGTAATAAGTATACTTAATGTACCTCCATTCCATCAGTAATACACATACAAAGATAGTTACTATAGGCAAAATATCTCGGTAGGGGCACCCTGGGGGCACCATGTGTCCTTGAAGAAAATGTGGCATAAAATGGGTAAATAACAGTAGTGAAATCCACAAGTCGAACAAAGAGGGAATCATGAGATACATACATTTTTGTGTTCGTTTCCATACAAAAATAAAAGTTTTCATCGAATAGCGCCTAAAGTGCTGGTCAAATAAAAAAAGCGTACAACAATTTTTGTTGTTCTTTAATAGAGAAATGCAACTGTATATTTTGTTTTTTTTTTTAATTAGATACTTTTTCAATTTTTGATTCTATGTCCGACCTCTTGTATGGGGACGATCCACTGAGCGGCGCCGCGCCGCGATTCATTCATTGAAAAAATGTTGAGCGATTCAGACGTGGAAACGCTCTTGCTCTTATTTTTTAATGAAGTATCTAACTAATATCACAGGTCAGCATATCATCGACCCGTGCGGCTGTTGTAACTTAGCCTCAAGCGCTTTACAAAATTATGAATTTTAATCGTATTAGTAGCCGTTATACTTTGAAATTGACTGAGGCATTTTACGTACCTTTCTAAATCTTTTGCGATCTTATGAGGTTTGGCTTAATTTGTCAAACTGTACTCCATGCCTTTCATGCGAGATTCAGAAGGATGCCGGAGGTTTGAAAATCTGTCTCGGTAAATCCACAAAGCAAAAGGAATAGCTTTGCCACGGGCTTCTAAACACATCAACATGTTACCGTTTTCACGACCACTGTACACGTATTCAGGCATTGTTTATCACAACAAAATCAATAAAAACAAAACACTAAAAACGTAATAATAACAACAAGACACAATTTTAAACTAAAGTGTTAAATGCGACCCAATATCTATCAATCAGTTCCACGTACCACTTTCGCTCACGAACTCAGTCGGACAGGAACTAACTAGAGGACTAACACAATATCAAAGATACCGCCTGCACGTGGAGCCGACAAAAGCACCACCGTGCCGGCGGCGCACAGTGGGTCGAAACTATGATTTTAGTGACTTAGGGCTCAACTTTGCTTTTTTACTTTTTTCTTCATGTGGATGGATAGAGCTCATTAACCTCAACAATAATTGTTCTGATGTATTTTTTCCTAAACTTTATACTTTGGGTAGAAAAATGTGTTTTGTTATTTTTTTGTATGGAGCGGATCAAATAACCTTAAATTCCTGCTAAGTAGCGTGTGATCCCGCGTTGAAACTTTATTTTTCATATACCTTGTCTAGTCTATTATCATTTGATGCTATTAACGTGTGCATAAAGTTGCAACTCTGCCAAATAAATGGATCGAAAAAAATGAAAAAATATATCGAATAAAAAGCTACATTTTTTACTTTCGTAAGTTCTTTTAAGTTAAATTTGATATGGAATAGTAAGTAAAAGCACGTAATAATACACATAGTTACTTAACAACTAACAACAATACATTTAAAAGGTCCCTAATTAGCTTAAATTTACTAATATATGTAGTATTAGTAAATTTGTAAATTTAAGCTAATCACATTAATCATAATACATTTAAAAGGTCCCTAATTAGCTCAAATTTACTAATATATGTAGTATTAGTAAATTTAAAGCTAATCACACTAATCATAATACATTTAAAAGGTCCCTAATTAGCTTAAATTTACTAATATATGTAGTATTAGTAAATTTAAAGCTAATCACACTAATCATAATACATTTAAAAGGTCCCTAATTAGCTTAAATTTACTAATATATGTAGTAGTAGTAAATTTAAGCTAATTAGGGATCTATGAATTTCAATTTCTTTGTTTTAATGACTTTAACATGTTTATGAAATGTTATTTTAAGTTAGATTTAATACTGAATAGTAAGTAAAGATAGGTACATAATAATACAAATTAGTAAAGGTAAACTAACATTACTACAACTAACACAAGCAAACTAAAAACTAACTATAAACAACATCAAACATTACTATTTCCTTTCAATTATGAGTTTGACATTTATAAACTAATAAAAAAAACAAGAAACTTACAAACTACCAAAAAATCTTATTCACTATCGCTATGACTATCTTGTAAATTATCTACATCAATAAAATCTATATCGGATTCTGTGGGAAAAATCAGCAGAAGCTCTTTGACTTTTGGAGAGAGAACCATTATATTTTGTTTCACCATTCGAGGTCTTAGACTTGTGATCTTTGGATCAGAAGACAAAAGAAGATTGTGTATAATATCCTCATTTGTCGCCGTTCTACTTACCTTTCTAGAATGACTCTCTCTATATTTCCGGAAATCTTTATTACGAGCTTCCGCTGCCTCTTCCGACAGTTTACCTATAGGTATGGCACCAAAGTGCTTAATTATATCACTCCCATGTACTAACAATTTATGTATACTGGAAGGCATATAATACCAGGGATATAAGTGAACGTACAATTGTGCAGTATCTCTACAAAATTCGGAAAACTTAGAAAGATCCACGCTCTCTCCAGATGCAACCGTCTGAAGAATCACATGAAACCTTTCTATTAAATCTTTATCTATTCCTGTTATGCGAGCTGTTGTTTCTGCATCCCTAAAAAATCTTCTGGCAGTATTGCCATCATTGGTTGTGCCTACTCCTTGCTTGACTACGTCAATAAGTAAACCGCATTCTTTCTTAAACGCTTGCTGTATAGCGCTCTTTCTGAGTGACATTTTTTCTTTGTCATCGCCCCTGCAACTCCATTTTTTGAAGTCCAAACGATAAGCTGCAAACAAAAAGAAATATCACTTAAATAAAAATCTCACAAGTAACTATATAACGTGAAAAAAATTATGAACTAATAAAATTATATTTACCGATATGAAGTAAGCACTCCATGCTTCTTATCCAGGCATGTAAAGATGACATTCCATACTGGAACACTTCTTCGTTGTTCTCTTTTTGAGCAAGTGACTCTAAATTGTTCATCTCTGACGGTTTTGCTTTGCAGATATCACAGACAGCTGAAGATGTGTCTGACAAATATGACGATATTTTGCCGTCTATCATCGTCAAGTGCAATTGATGCTTAACTTCAACTTGATTGAACTTGATTGGCTGAAGTCTTTCTATTTCTTCGGTTATGCTAGCTTTTATAGTTACCACTGTTGACTGCGTTTCTTTGGTAAATTTGAACATTATCGGACGGCAATAGAAAGTTGATGAGGGTCGATCGTTTTCCCAAACAATTGTTCCATCACATTGTTGAAGCCTTATAGGAACTAGACTGGCCATGAAGATAGTTGAGTCATCAAACTCTGCTTCAGTCTTTTGTTTATAATTACTTTGACCTGAGGCTCCATCAAAACCCCATTTGCTTATTAGCAGTAACTCAGTTGGCGAATCCAAATCTAAAGTAATCACTTCTAAAAGCCTAGATACCGTCAAGTTGAGTAAAGCTTGCAGTTTAATAGCAGCTCCTTCTTCAGTTATAATTATGTCTTCTTTCCCTGGATAACATTTTGCCTTCGCTTGTTTTATTTTATAATAAGAAGGGTATAAATCAGACCTATTTTCACTTGCTGCTTCTCTTAGGCTTATATACTGCCACTTACTTAATTTAAGTGAAACTAATAAAGACAGTGCCTTATCGGGTGAATATGTACTACTTTTCGGTTTACTTGTACTTAAACACTCTTTAACTTTTTCTAGATCTTCGGGGTGATTTAGTAAATGGTTCATAATTTTTCCTACATCCTCATTTCCGGTGTTTCTTAAACTAGTAATTGTAGTAGCTTTAAGTTCATCCGGGGATAACGAAAGCGATTGGTTAATTTGATCAACGCGTCTTCGTTTTTGCCTGGAGCCCAATTCCTCGAAAGGTTTTCGAGGTGTAAATGTAGATGTCGAAGCTTCTGTAGTAGATGGTGGTAGATTTTCGACATCTTCAGTATTACAAATCTCGAGCCTTTCCTGTTCAGTGTTCACAGCTTCAGGTATCACTCCTTCGGGCCAGTTTATTGCACGTTCCAACCAATCACCATTTTTTCTTACAAACTGTGCTAACGTGCGACTACTTCGTTCCCATCTTGCACTTATATTTGAACAAAAGCGCGTACAGAATTTTTGGAGCTCAACACTGTTCTCTTCGGTCACGTTTATTTTATGTTGTAGGAATTGAAAGAATTTTTGACTATCCGACAGTGACTTGACCTGCTCTCTTAAAATCATAAATAAATCTAAATTGTTAACTAAATTATCCATTATAACGAAAAAGGGACGATCAGAATCACGAGATGTTAGTAGTAGTACGAATAAACGAACACTAGTTAGTATATAATAAATTATGGTCATTTTATACTTCCAGAATCCAGTGACAAACAATGTTTACTAATTTTTCTACTACCCTCATTAACTAATTATCCTAATTAATATTACAGTAATGACTAAAAGTGAAAAACATTGTTTTTTTATAAGGTAAAAGGTTAAGCTAATTACAGTAATTAAACACACAAATAGAAATTAATTGATTTCATATCCACATTTTTAAATAAAGGTCCCTAATTAGCTTAAATTTACTAATATATGTAGTATTAGTAAATTTAAGCTAATTAGGGACCTTTTAAATGTATTGTTGTTAGTTGCTAAGTAATTATGTGTATTATTACGTGCTTTTACTTACTATTCCATATCAAATTTAACTTAAAAGAACTTACGAAAGTAAAAAATGAAGCTTTTTATTCTATGTATTTTTTCATTTTTTTCGATCCATTTATTTGGCAGAGTTGCAACTTTATGCATTTGTTTATAGCATCAAATGATAATAGACCAGACAAGGTATATGAAAAATAAAGTTTCAACGCGGGATCACACGCTACTTAGCAGGAATTTAAGTTTATTTGAGCCGCTCCATACAAAAAAATAACAAAACACATTTTTCTACCCAAAGTATAAAGTTTAGGAAAAAATACATCACAACAATTATTATTGAGGTTAATGAGCTCTACCCATCCGCATAAAAAAAAAAGTGAAAAAGCAAAGTTGAGCCCTAAGTCACTAAAATCATAGTTTCGACCCACTGTGCGGCGCCGCGCTGGCGGGCGGCGCCGACGTACGGTGGGCTGCATATCGCCTTTCATAGACATAGAGACTCGAATTTTGAAGGGTCTTTTTTTTGGCTAGAAATGGATTCTGCTGATCATTACTATTCTATAAAATTTCGTATGGGGCAATTGCGTGTAAAAATGAAGGAGTTATAATTTTTTAAACAAAAAAAATGTACGGTGCTGACATGAAAAATTATTCTATCTCTGGAATTATAAGGTTCGCCATTATATCCTTAAACACAGATAGTACCATTTATTTTTAATTTTTTGACATACTTCATATTGCGCCACCATTTGTGGCTTTTTAAAAATCCTCAAAATTAAAAAAAATATAATGTTGATGATTAATTTTATGGTTAAATGCTTTAAATATGAGTATGCTTAGTCAAGTTCACAATATTTTTTTATACTATAAGCCAAGACAGTCTAAAAATCACAAAATTTCGTTTCACTAAATTGAAATCACATGGTAATTATGAATTACCTTTCTTATCTCGCGATTTGCAACCCACTGTGCGGCGCCGCGCTGTCTTGTCATGTGAATGATCTAAAAGTTACAGAGATAAAACAGAAAACCAAATCATTTCAATTGTTAGGAAATTGGTCCTATGCTTTATACCGAACTGTTTTAATTTTTTTGACTTTTCAATAAGATTTAACGGGTTTCTTAGATTAAATGTATCAAATTATTCAGTTTAAATTAATTGAGTTTACTTACTAAATAAAAGATACAGTCATTGTAATAAACAAGCTTGCGTCGTGTGACTCTAATCACATTGGCATAAAGTTCAAATTCAATTGATTCACGTGCGCTAGTTGTTTGAAACTGTACTCGTAATGAAAATGTTTTAGTCAATCACAGCTAATGTCGGCGATCGCTCACTTTTCATTTACTTTCCATTACTCGTATCAGCTAACATACAAAACTGGTATTAAATGTAAGACGCAGTCAATCAATTTAAAACTTGTGATACTTCTGCAATTTATCGCCGTCCTGCCGACGCTGCGCTCGCGCCCCGCTCGCGGCACGCCGGCCTCTGAGTTGTATTCCGACTCGGCGCGGCGGCGGCGTGGAGCGTCGCGCCGAGCGCTCTGTGTGAAATCGTCCATACTATCTAGTACATTACAACTACTCAGCGTCGCGTCGCCGCGTCGCCGCCCGGTCCCGCCGCGTCGCGCCCGCTGTCTGAAGACACCTTAAACTCGCAAACCACGAGCCGACGGCGACGCAAGGGCAAAATTCGGTCGGAATATTGCTATCTCTGTTTGACAATAGGAGGCCAACGGTGACGCGGTGCGCAGCCGTGTGTGAGTGAGTAGTAGTATTTACCCTTTATGCATAACGACTCGAAGACATTTTTATTTACTTGTAATTAGGTATACGTTCGTTATTTGCTTTATTTTTGTTGACTACTTTGGGGAATCGTTAGTAAATGTATAGAATAGTAATGCGTTTTGTGGAAATTTCTTTACAATGTCCGTATCTCAAATTATTACAATTTATCTCGAGATCTAGGCCTTTTGTAGAGAGTCTTACCTACTGTATACCTTTCCTAACCTGGTACTTGTAAACTAATTTTAAGCCTATTTATGTTTGTTCATTCCCTATGGAGTGGTCTCAACTTTAAAAAACTGGCCAAGTTCGAGTCAGACTCGCGCATCGAGGTTTCCGTACAAACCTGCAGGTATTCACGGTTTATGCATAAGGTTTATGTTTATGAAATTATTATTTTTAATTTTTATATTTGAGTTGACTGAATGAAAGGTAAATTGTGATTTACGATTTATGACGTATTAAAAAAAAACTACTTACTAGATCTCGTTCAAACCAATTTTCGGTGGAAGTTTACATGGTACCTAATGTACATCATATATTTATTTTTAGTTTTATCATTCCCTTATTTTAGAAGTTACGGGACCCGGACACACTTTTTACCACTTTGGAAGTGTCTCTCGTGCAAACTATTCAGTTTAGAAAAAATGATATTAAAAACCTCAATATCATTTTTGAAGACCTATCCATAGATACCCCACACGTATGGGTTTGATGATTTTTTTTTTTGAGTTTCAGTTCTATGTATGGGGAACCCCAAATATTATTGGTTTTTTTTTTCTATTTTTGTGTAAAAATCTTAATGCGGTTCACAGAATACATCTACTTACCAAGTTTCAACAGCATAGCTCTTATAGGTAGTTTCGGAATAAAGTGGCTGTGACATACTCAGACAGACAGACAGACATGACGAATCTATAAGGGTTCCGTTTTTTTGCCATTTGGCAACGGAACCCTGAAAACGAAGGCTTTTTCTGTCATATTTATGTATAAGTAAGTATTCTTTTTACTAATTTTAAAAATTGTTATCACTACATATTATAAAACAAAGTCCCCCGCTGCGTCTGTCTGTCTACTTGCGAAGAACTCAAAAAATGTTGAACGGATTTTCATGCGGTTATCACCAATAGATAGAGTGATTTATGAAGGTTTAGATGCATTGTCCAACCTCCACGCGGGCGAAGCCGCCGGCGAAAGTTACCTACTTATAAATAATGAATAAATGTTACTAAAAGTTCTACGCAAAATATTAGTACCAGACAAATATTCCAATAATTTATACATATTTACGCGATAAAAGAGGATTAATAAAAAACAACTTTTTTACACGCTTTATATTAGCTTCACTTGTATGTTTGTTTGTAACCGACTCCTTATAGCGCGATTTTGACCCACTTCAAACGACCAGATTTCATTCAAACTTTGCACACCTGTCAAGGACTGATAACAATGCAATAATTTCATAAATTTGTGCCATTATCCTTGCCAGGACAGCAAAACAACAGTCTTCGAAAACTACGCTGACATACGTCACAAACTACGCTGACATACGACATAAACTACGCTGACATACGTCACAAACTACGCTGACATACGTCACAAACTACGCTGACATACGTCACAAACTACGCTGACATACGTCTCAAAATTCGAAACACCCTAAAAAATAGAAAATGAATAATAAAAAAAAGCGTGGGGTGCTTTTTAAGGTATTTTTTTATTGATATCAGGCACCCCACGCTTTTTTCCATTATTTTGTACTTTTTAGTTTGGTTTTCAATGGAAGCGTGTTTTTAGTTTTTTTAAACTATTATTTTTTAATTAAAATTTATTTGTAATGTTCTCACACGTTACTCTCCTGACGAAAAAACCTTATAAAATAAAAATCAAAAGTAATTTATTCAAGCTAGGTTTAGAATCAGCACTTTTCGAACGTGAAAATTACATAAAACAGTTCCACAAACCGCCCGCCCGACACCAACTCCCCAGCGGCACTGTTTAGTTAAAAAAACTTGATTCTATACAATAGTAGGTACCTACACAAAGTAATAACGAGACAGAATATTACAATACATTATTGACCATATCTGCGAGAGCAGTGGTCTGGTGGCCCAGTGGTAATGGCCCCGAGTTACGAGTTATAGGTAGCGGGTTCGAACCCAGGCAAGCGCTTTACTATGTATAAATAATGTCATTACCATTGCTCTCACACCGGTAAAGGAAAACATCGTGAGGAAACCGGCATATCCTAGAATTAAAAAATCGAAGACATCAGACATCTACCAATCCGCACTGGGCCCGTGTGGTAGATTACGGCCCATTCCCTCTCAGAAAGGACGCTTGTATCCCAGCAGTGGGAACGTTATAGACTGATTATGTATTTGCCATATGTCAGCTAACTATGCCAATATACCAACAAATAAATAAAAACTGGTGAAGTAAAAAATATACAAAGTAGTAGGTTTAAATAGTGTGTGTGTGTAACACAATAAATGAACATTATGATAATAAATTGTTCAGAATCGTTTACAGAATCGATTTCTGTTATTTTCTATACTGGCAATTGTTTATCCCAGAAATATTTAAAACTACGTTAATTATGGTCAAACTAACGTTCCCACGGACGTAATAAGATCGCGGCTGGCTATTTTCGCGCACTGTATTTTCAACTGTGTCGGTGTTGAACCGAGCATTGAGAATACAACAGAGTGCAGCGCGGGTCAGTCTCAGCGCGTCGAAGCACAGTTGAATTTTCACCTCTTGGCGCTGAGTAGTACCTTGAAAATCCAGTGCACGAAAATAACCAGCCGCGATTTTATTACGGCCGTGGGAAGTCATAAAATAATTAACGTAGTCATAACATAATTAACGTATACCTAGATAGGTAGGTAAATACCAACTTATACAAAATAAACTTAGGTACTTACTACTATTAAACTCGGACCACGAAAAAAAAATCTTTATTTTATTGGGCTGAGTTTAAAAATATGTAAGTAAACAATTAGTAGCCAAGCAATATTAGGCAGGTAACTTATAATATATCATTGGGTAATAGAATAGGTTCTCACTTACTGTGAGACACATCCCAACGTTCGGAGTCCATGTTGGCAACCAAACCGAATCGTAAACAATAAATCCAGGTCCGTAAACAAAGTTCCTGCCAGGGTCGCGAGATTCGTTCGAAAGAGTTACCATGGCCCTGGCATATGGGCACCTGATGGAACTAACTAACGGGTGGGTTTTAGTCAGTAAAAGTCTGACACGCCCTCCTGTTCCGCCCAGAGCGGGCGAAGTCATTTGATGATTTCCCATCCAAAAGAAAAAGCAAAGTTCATCATCATTGCATTCTCATCAGTCATTCAGTCTCTGTACTCGATACCAGATAAGAAAAATCAAAAACCAAGTTCTATAGCATAGGTCAATAATAGTGTCAGAAATATCACAATACACTTGAATAAACAAATAAAAGTATGGCCAAAATGCATGTTACGCTCGTGTGAATGCATGTCCGAGCGGTACACAACACACCTACCGCAAGTCGTACGACCGTGCACACATTGACATTTTTGTGAGACGCGATAGCACTACCAGCTATTGAAAATTATGATAAATTTGGATGTGTTCCGTAATACCAAAAATGATGAATGAAAACTTAATGATTTTTCAATTGTTTTTTGTTATTTATTATCTTGATAATATAATCTGTTATGGATAAAACATTATTACAGATATTGTTGTTTTTAATGCAGAAAAAACAAAAAGAAAACATGTCATTTATGTTGTAAAAATGTGCGAAATGCAATTCGCTCAAACTTTGTTTTGGCTTATTTTTTTAAAAAAAAAAACGTCACCATAACCTAGATAAATACTGTCTAAAGCCGAATATCATCTTAAAATGGTGGAAATATGCTCAAATTGCAAATGATTTTGGTATTACGTTTGTATGGACAGACTGTCCGTCGCCGAGCCCTTAATAGTCCCTCTCCCTCCCGACCCTTGCATGAGCCAGCCCGCGATGCTGCGCCTGTAGCTTTAATTTAGCCCCTAAATAATTTAACCCAGATCCAGCCTATCCCTTGCTGCCCTCCCTCAGTGATCGCCGAGGCGCGAACCCCCCTCGAGGTTACCCTAATGACTTTCGCTTTAGTTTTTAAGTTTTCATATGGCCCGGCTGTCGTTCGTTTCATTATTCTTATAAAATTACGATACGATCTTCTGACATCGAGTAAGACCGATTCAATACAGTAGGATTAAGATTGTGAATCGATTCACGAAGTTACGATCCATTACGACCCAGACGTATTGCGTAACACGCAATCAATCTCAATCTGAATGATTTTGAAGGATAATCCATTACTTTATATGTTCAAAAAATTTGTCCGCTCAAAAACGTAAATGACGCAATGAATGTTGCTGACCTGTTAAAATTAAAGCTATTATTATATAACCTTGTAGGATAAAACTCGGAAAATTGAAAAATTAGATGCTTATAATCAATATGTTTAATGAATAATAATTATCTATAACATAGGTACACACTATTGTTCATACTAAGCAGAATTCTACTGATATTTACAGCATATGCATTTCAATACAAATATTTATATTTAGTACTCATCATTACAATATAACTATTTAGAACTATGTATCAGTCTATGATTTGATCGCACCATCATAGAAATATAATAAATTCTAGTACGAAATGGGAAAAGTCAGTGTTCCTACGTACATGCATTATCAGAGACCCTAGTGTGAGTTCCTTTGCTTCCGGCGCTCCGATTGGCCCTGAATTGGTGCAGGGCCAATCGGAGCGATGAACGTAGTTGATGCGTTAAGTCGAGATTGTTAAAAGAAAGTCACACTAGGACCACTGGTTGTTGTCTTACGATGATACATGCGAACCAAATTTCGACAATAGCCAAAAGTACTACAAACTGTCGGAGATCACAACTCTGTCCCATTTCATACTAGCCATCATAAAATATACGAGATTAGAAAACCGAAGTTAAGTAAAGCCGATAGCCATAACTTAAAACAAAATTACTTTTATAATTTCAAACTAATTAAACTGAACCTAAATTAACATAGAGGATGCAATGATTTACAACGATTTTAATTTAGTCAAAAACAGGTTAATACCGGGCTGATTCTTTTTTGTTTCTGGAACATTCTTTTTAGTTTCTGATTTCGGAGTTTTACTTTCCTTTTCTTCTAGTTTAGCTTTTTTCTTTTTGTCTTGTTTAGGGCTTTTTGGCTTTGGCTCGCCGTCAGTTGTTTCTTTTGGTACCTTCTTCTTTTTAACCTTCTTTTTCTCAGTTTCTTCAGGCTCACTGGCTGGTTGTAAAAGCGGAGTTGGGTCAGTCATAATCATAGCCAATTTTCCGAAGTAGTTCCACAGTGCGTCAACGCATTTCTCTGGTTTACCGCCGTCAGCTGTTTCCCAGAGTAAGCCGTACATTCTCGGCTTCAGTTTTTCTGTTGGCTTCTTCATTTCAGACTCGAATTCGTCTTCTAAATGTTTCAGTCTTTGTTTTTGGGTTTCTGGGGAAAGGGATAGCATGTCGTCTTCATCCATTGTAGCTTCCTGTAAAGAAAGAAAAATAGCAATTAGTTATGCTCATAAGGTTGTTTCCAATTCTAACTTAATCAGTGTATTATTTGAACATTTCTTCAACATCATGTTCATATTCATTTATTGCATTATCTATTGTAAAATAGATGTTTAAAAGGCTCAAAGCTAGGTTCAAAATTATGGACCCTCTAATGGCACAGCTTGTAATTAAATTCTTTTGTATTTTTTTTTATAATTCCAAAAAAAAAACTGTGCTCCGCCCAGGCAGGGCACACCTCCACCGTATGCTCCACCGTGTCCTCCAGACGATCCTCGCAATGGAAACACCCGGGCGTTTCCTCCCGCTTTATCCTGAACAGGAACCCACCGAAGCACCCATGCCCGGTGAGAACCTGCGTCAGGCGGAAGGTGAGGACGCCGTGGCACCTCTCTACCCACTCCTCAAAGAGGGGACTTACCGCCGCAATTGTGGCGTGCCCATAACCTTTAACTACTATTGTTTAAATCTGAGTTGACACCGGCTATTTCCTAAAGCTCAGATCAAACTGCTGTCTACACGATACGAACCTCATCACTAAGATATCCGTGCGGCACAAACATGGCGTTGTCGACTTCATATTCGTCGGCGTCTTGTTCGTCGTCGCTGCCGGCAGCGCTGCCGTCGATACTCTCGCCTTCCTGTTCCTCCTCCCATTCTTCGTCGCTGTCTGCTTCGTAGTCCACTTGTTTCTGGAATTATTATTATATAGTTAGGAGGTTCGGTTGAGGGGCTTATAACTAGGTAATATAAACAGCCGCCCGGGACGATCGATCAGACGGGTAATTGCGGAACTTTTTATCGGTAGGAATTGGTTTAATATTCATAGTTAAACAACATTCATTGCGTTATTTACGTTGCTGAGCCGACAATTTATTCGAACAAGTGACGCAATGGTTTAGAAATAATCTTCAATCCCATTCAGATTCTGATAAATTGTGCGTTTCGCAATTAGGGTGCAGGTTAAACTTGGAGCCTTTGGTCCTTGGATGGTCCTTTACATACCCAAACCCCGTCGTGCCTCGGAAAGCACGTAAAGCCATTGGTTTTGGCTATCATTCGTAGATCTTTGACAGAAGTTTCTGGTTGTTAGGAGACCAAAAGTCTGACGACTAGTCTTACCAAGGGGCATTTACCAGTAACTGGATAGCATTTTAAGAACTACGTTATCAGTGTGAAATTATGGGCATCTCATACAGTGTCAACCAAAGATTCGATTTGGAAATGGGGAACACTTTTGCGTGGTCAAAACACTGCGCTCACTTATTACTAGATAAGCAGCAAAATGCAAAGTATGAAAAAAATATTCTACAAATGGTCTGTTTTATTTGTCATACACATTAAAACAAGTTGTAGACTATTTTTAATTGTATAAAAAACTATTCAGAAGTTTAAAAAAGAAGAACAAAATAGTTGACAATATATGTCTGAAACGAGTTCAATATATGTGTGTACTGTTACCAAAAAAAAAGTAACCAGGGTCGTCCGATATACATAGATTAAATTCAATAAGGAACTGCTTAATGAAAACTGTAGGTAGGTACATGTTATATACACACCTCATCCTGTCCAAAGGGTCGTCGAGGCTTGACATTCGCGCTCTTCTTACGCCAAGTCCCCCAATATGGCGGGCGACGGTTCTCGTGGAAACTAAGCAGCTTCGGTCTAAGCTTCTCACGCTGAGCTGTCTCGCACGTTAAGATCTCACCGGCATCGTCTGGCATGGGCAACTCATCCTCTGAAAGATGAATTAAGTATTTATTAAATTGATTGAGTATGTGTTAATTTTAAGCCAAAGTCAAAAATAATTCAAGTAAGAAATAAGTCAGAAATAATTCTTTAAAGAATTATTTAAAGAATAATTCTTTAAAGAATTATTTCTTATCTTTGTCAACGAAAGAAACAGGAGGAGGTTGTCAATTCGAATTTTATTATTCAAAGTAGTCTGAGCATCACTTTGTTAAGGTTAAGAATAATAGGGAAGAAAGGGCTCTACCCGCCCACGACACTCCCTAGGAAAACTTTTAACTTTGGAAAGACTGCCAGATGACAATCAATGTGTGTGCCTGTGTGCTTTGCTGGCAACCTTTTGTCTAGGGCACATTTCAGGCCAAAAAAATAAGAGTTAGGTATTTACTTTAGAAAATGATCACCAAGCTTTCTATAGGGGAAACGTTAAGCTCTGGTCAAACTGAGGCAAATCACGAGCGTGATGCGAGACGAAATCCGTGACTGAAGCTTCGTTTTCGGCAAAAAAAATAAATGATTCGGCCATAGTTTAGTATTAGGCCATAAACTAGCCCTAGTTTCGGCCAAGTCTAAAATCAGAAGTATCTGAATTGTCGCATTTCATTCGGCTTACGAAGTTTGGCTAGCTTCAGGAATAGAGCCGAAGTTTCATTTTCGTTTTCAGATGAAAATCCATTTGGTCGGCAACTAATCAATTACTGACCGACCAAATGGATTGCCATCGACGCGCACAATCGCGTCCAGCAATACGCGCGAGGTTCACCTCATTATCGCCAGAGCTTTAGTATACATTTTTCTATTAACTAATTTACTACCAAGAGAGTTACTTACCAACAATCATTACATCATCATCGTCCTTATCACTCAATGGCCACGTCTTCCCACTCGACAATGGCTTACTCGTTCCATTCTTCAGACACTTCAAATATAACCCTTTCTCGGACACTTTTTGTGTTTTAATGAAATTAACTAACTCCTCCTTCCTGTCATCGCTCAAATCCACTCGGACTAGCGGAGCTAAACGCATATCGTTTTTAATCATGAAGTTTGATAACATGCTAGTTTGGCTGATACAAGCTTCTGTGGCATGTTCCTTTTCTGATTTTTGTTTTGGGACAAAGAAGTTGACAAATGCTTCAGCAGCCTTTTTCTTTTTAAGTTCTTGTTCTTGCTTCTCTAGTTCTAAAGCCTCTTGCTTCTTGCGTTTCTCCTCCTCTCTTGCTTCCTTCTCCTTTTTCCTTTGTTCCTCTTTTTCTTCACGTTCCTTGCGCTTCTGTTCCTCTTTCTCTTCTTTTTGTTCTGGAAAATAAAAGTATGTAATTGCAAATGAGATACTGAGACTTTTAGAAGTCTTTATTGTTCTGAAATTGATCATCATTTAGTTTTCTGGAAATATCAAACATGTTTGATCTCCAAATTGGCATAAACTCAATAAATATAATATAATATCTTAGGACAACCAACACAACGTTATCTAATCCCAAACTAGGCAAAGTCAGTACTATGGCAACCAGACAACTGATAAATATACTTATATATTTCTAAATATATACATATTATAGATAAATTACACCCAGACATAGAACAAATAATTGTGCTCATCACACAAAGTTTGTCCTGGGTGGGAATCAAATCCACGACCTCAGTCTTAGCAGTCAGGATCACTAACCACTAGACTAACAGGCCAGTCAAATTTCAGAAAAATACATAATATAAGTATGTATTTATTCACATCAACAGGACAGCTATTTAACATTACATACATAAGACTTAAATGTAAAAAGTACACTGAATGTTGTCGTAACTAGCACCCTTGCTAAGTTATCAAGATAACTTGTATTAAGGGTACAAGTCCCAACCCTTGCTTCACATATTCTAAGGCATTGCAAAGAACGAAAAAAGCATTTAAAGGTCTATACAAAAAAATACATGGATATTTCTTAAGCATAATAATATAAAAAACAAGAAGTAAGCAAAAGCCAAAAGGATATTGAGTTAAATGTGGTGGTGAATTTCAGAAAAATAATTGTTTCTAGTGCGTCAGTCAGCAGCAGCACCGCCTTTTCCCTTTTTAATAACTTATTTGCAAATATAGGTTGGTATTTAAACAAATACATTGTATAGAATAAGCCAAATTAGCCTATAATATTCCTACTGCTGGGACACAGGTTTCCTCTCCTTCAGAGGGAGTGGGCAGTAAACCACCATACAGGCCCAGTGATAGTTGGTTGTTGTCACATCTTCTAATTTTTGAGTTAAAGGACATGCCGGTTTCCTCACAATGTTTTCCTTAACCGTTTTGAGATCAGTAGTGAGGAAATAATTTACACACAAAGTATAACTGTAATACACAAGTAAAAAATGTAAAGTAAGTAAAAAATGCTTACTCTTCTCTAGCTCCTTTGCACGTTCCCTCTCTTCTCTCTCCTTTCTCTTCTGTTCTTCTTTTTCCTCCTTTTCCTTCTTCTTAGCCTCTTCTTTTTCCTCCCGTTCCTTCTTCTTCTGATCTTCCTTCTCTTGTCTCATTTTGGCCCGTTCTTCTTTCTCTTGTTGTCTCTTCTTTTCCCTTTCTAGTTTATCTTTTTCTTTCTCCTCTCGCTTTTTGGCAAATTCTAACTTTTTCTGTGCCTGTGTAGATATAATAAATTTATTAAAAAAAAAATAAAGGCTACCAAATAAAATAGTGCCTTATGATTTTTTTAAACCCTTTCCTTTCAAACTTTTGTTTTTATAATAGAACTACAAAACCATGATATGAATAATTTAAGGTAAGTAACAGGAATTATTAGTTCATTACTGGTTACAATGTTGGTTTACTTATAATGTACATTATTTGCAAGTCTATTGTTAATACAAGAACACCTAAAATTATTAGTGTCTGCTTGAGAACAGGCCTTTGCCCTGCAGAGGGACTATAATGGGCTTTTCTTATTAACTGGCTTCCACCTGCAATATTGTCCTTGTGAAATGTCGGTTTGGGAACTTTGTTCTCGCTTAGCATTCTTTAAGCCTTTTGTTTGTTACGCTCAGCTACTAAAGGTAGCCTATAACCTTCCTCAAGAATTAGGCTCTAAAAACAGATCTTTTAAATCTAATTGGCAGTTCTAGATTTGTGTATTGAAACAAATGAAAGCACAGTATAGCTTAATTATTAATTTATAGTTTTAAGCCTATGAGTTTTAGATGGTTAAAAACTCATTTAAAATTATCCAGTTTCCATTTCGATATTTTCGAAATGTAGATAACACTGAAAAGTATCTAAATAGAAACTCAATGAGGGGTTCTCAACATATAAGTCACCCAAAAAGAAGCAATTAATAAAATGTATGCAATCTTACCTGCTTCGGTGTTAAGTTCACAGATGACGTAGACTCATTCAGAGACACATCTCCCTGGCTGTTAGTGACTGATGAACTCCGACTAGTCTTAGGAGTCTGTTTTGGTGTCGTCGGATTCGAACAGACGGAATCATTTAGTTTGGAACTAGGTGAGGCTTTAGAGTTATTATTCGGTTCAACCTTAGCTTTATTTCGCGCACTGCTGCGTTTCGGAGTTGTCTGTTCTACTTTTTTTGTAGGTGTTTTTTTGCCTTGCTTGTTTGATTTGTTGTTGTCTTCTGTGGGTTGTTCAACAGTTGAAGTATTTTTGTCTGTATCTTGTGTTTTATCATTTTCATCTTCATCATTATTAGAAATAACATCACTTTCAGTGTTGTCAGTCGCAGTAGGTTTGTTATCATCAGAGTTATTTGAATCTTCTAAAACAACTATTTCATCAGCCTTAGTTTCCTTTGTTTCACTGATTTTATCAGGTGATGATTTTGTAGACTCCTTTTTATATTCACTGTCTTCGGTATCACTTTTAGTTCCCTTTGTTTCAGTGATTTTATCAGTAGGTGATGATTTTGAAGAGTCCTTTTTAGATTCACTGTCTTCGGTATCACTTTTAGTTCCATTTATATCTGTAGATGGAGGTTCATCGACATCCATCATCTCAGTATCGGGTTCTTTATTATCAGCACTATCAGTACCACTTTCAACATCCAAAGTTCCATTATTCACAGTTTTTAAAGACTTCTTCTTGCCACTTTTCTTCTTCTTCCCCTTTTGAAGCTTCTTTTTCCAAGCAGTGTCCACTAACTTGACAAAAGGATTTATGGATTTATCTTCATTTACCGGGTTCTCACTACCTTTACTGTCATCGTCACTAATTATAACTGCTGCTTCAATTAGGCCATTTTCTTTACTGATTTTCCCTACTTTTGTCACAGACTCCGTGTCAGGAGCTGAAAGCTTACGCTTCCTCGTCTGTGGAACAGCCGGTTTTGGAGATACATCACTAATAAGCTTGAAAGGAAGTCTCGCTTGCTTCAGCTTCTTTTTCGACGGTGTTATCTCTGTTTTCGCCGGTGACTTGCTGGTTTTCATCTTTAAACTCTAAACTTAACTATTATTTAACATTAAATAAGTTTTAAATGTACGGAAACACTTACAAAGAATTTAAAATAAATACAATACTCTCAACAAAACACGATGAACTTTACTTTTGACAGTAATTGACAGAAGTGAGAAAACGCGGGAATTCATTGTACGTTCAAAAACTAAATAATGGTTTAAAAAATATTTCATTGAACTAAAATAATTGTGAAATAAATTGGTGCGCTTAGACATCTAATTAATAAAATACATAGTATTACACGTAAAAGTAATAACACATTGATTGATACATTTTGTTTATCGAAGAATTTCACATTATTATGTCTGTGTTAAGAACATAGTAGTCAAAATAGTCTAATGTTTAGAACGTACCTGACTCAACATTGCGTTCCATTCCACGTCGAGCCTTTTGAGTATCCTGAAATCGTGCACTTAAAACAAAAACTTGAGCTACACGTTTTATGCAAATTAAGTGTAAAACTACATCGAAATGCGAACAGTACTGACACAGTGAAATAGGGCTCTTGAGGCGAAGATACTGACGTTTAAAAACAGACACAAACAATTTATAACAGTAATAGTTAATAATACATAGTTACTGTGCACCTCACAACACGCGTAAAGCGTATCTCAATCAAAAAGGAGGTCGGATGGAGATAGGTGGGTACCATACATAAACGATCTTTATACCTTCGAATTTAATCTATAAAATATGTGGCACTCATTAATGTGTCAGTGTTATTATGAAAATCAAACTGTCAGCCTTTTTGGTAGTCTGTAATAATATAACGTTTTTATAAATGAGTAAGAAGTGTAAGAACCCTACGAAATGGGATTTTAGGGATGTGTCTGCGGGAATACAGACACTACGTAATTTTTTATTAGGTCGGAAATTTGTATTTCATCATCGCTTTCCACCACTTCTTGCGCCTAGATCTATTCCCCCACCTGAAATTCCACGCGGACCGGATTATAAATATGCGGACCAGTGGTATGGCAACAGAGATCTCTTGAATTCTGTAAAACCTCCGGTGGTGGCGCCTGTTATATATAAAGGCTTCAAACCTAGTCCACCGAGTCCATGTTACCCGCAGAAACCGAGTACCGGAGATGATGTAAGTAATTCACTCTTTTATTAAATCTCTTTATTAGATACTAGCTGTTGCCCGCGACTTCGTCCACGTTAAATTTATTGTTCCCCCGACCTTTCCCGTCGCGTCGAATCGTGTACCCGTGCGATTTTTCCCGTTTTTGCAACATTTTTCATTACTGCTCCGCTTCTCTTAGTTGTAGCGTGATGTTACTTCCTCGATAAAGGCTACCCAACACAAAAATAATTTTTCAATTCGGACCAGTAGTTCCTGAGATTAGCGCGTTCAATCAAACAAACAAACTCTTCAGCTTTATAATATTAGTATAGATTAGATTAGATGATGGATTAAATTAATTAAGCGTTGTTAAAACTTATATCTGCAATGTCGGCTCAACGAAAGTTCTTTTGCCTCAGTTTTACAATTATTCTGCTGAGGTATAGTGTGGCCAGGATATGTATCAGCATAATCAGCCTATCAAATCAAATCAATTTAAAATAATGGACCAGTATCCACTGCTGGGACACAAGACTTCCCTCTTCGAAGGAGAGTAGGCTGTAATCCACCATGCAGAACAGGTACGGGTTGGTATATATCACATTTTTTCATAAAATTGTAGGTTCCAGGGCATGCCGGTTCCCTCACGAAGTCACGATGTTTTCCTTCACTGTTTTAAGAGTAGTGGCGCTGGCGATGGAATTATGTGTCCAGTAGTGGACGTCTTTCAACTGAAACGGTGATGATGCCGCCAGTGAGAAAAACATTGAGGCGGTGCGAAATCGACGACTAATGTTTTTATTTTATTTCTTACATATGCAGTTGAAGTTCCCGAGTGAGTTACCAATACCAGGGTGCGTGTGGTGGTTCGACGCTCACTGTTACTACAAAGAAGTATCTCAGACTCCTTGTGGTGTTCCTCCAAGAGTGCCTGTTCCCCCTCCTCCTATCTCACCATGTGCCCCTCGTGGCCCACCTTGTCCCCCGCCTCCTCCTCCCCCCCCTTGTCCATGTCCACCACCCGAGATGCAGCAGCCTCCGGATCCCTGTGCTGCGCAGCCGCCCTGCCAACTTGAGCCTTGCAAGGGAGAAAAGATAATACCTGTGGAGCCACCGGAAATTTGTGACCCATGCAAGGATGAAGGTCCGAAGAAGAAGTGTTAGATTTTATTTTGGAATACCTACATCGACTCATCTTGTAGGAAAAGGTCGGCTTTGAAAGAATGCCTAAAGGTGAATATAGAGTAGAGCATTTGATGTGATGTTATTTGGCTGCGAATGCTCGACACTGTGATCGGAGTTAAACTCACGGCGATTAAGCACACAAATTCGCTCGTTCGTTCGCTTCGTTTGCAAAATCAAGGTGTAACATAGCGTCGACAATCATGCTCATTGTTCAGTTTCTGAATGATGACACATTCGAGGGGGTCGATGTTCTGTTCTAAGTAAGTGCTCTAGTCTATACTGACCTTTAAGAGCAATTAAATTGTGTTCAAGCGCTGTCAGTGTCAATATTCCACAAAAAAATATGACTGACAGTTCTTGAACGTGGTTTATAAGTGCTGATCGCGTTTAGTTTCATTGGTGAAATTCGCCCTAAATGCCAAACAAAGTACCTGCTATAACCTTTTGAGATGGTAACTTCGACCAATGGACAGTTATTGATTTGGTGAGGTACACACGGCTACAGGTCAAACTATACATTACCAGTTTTAGCTGACCTCGCTCTGCGCGATCTGGACATGTATAGCTTGATGTGTGGCCGTGCGTACTAGGCTCTGGTTGAATTAGAAACTATTTGAAAGTCCCGAAAAAAATCACACTAGTCTTTATTTACGAAAAATATTATATTTTAAAGATTACTGTTTAAAATTAGATCGGTAATTATTGTTATATATTTTTCTTGATGATGTAATGTAGTGACACTGAACTAGTCCTTTTAGCGTGCCGAATAAATGTTTCCGAAATACTCTATCTTTCTTATAAAGTGAATAATCCGCTTCTGTACCTTATTTGGATAAATGCACTCTTTAGCGCCGAAAGTTGAAATTCGAATAGTGTATTTTTTCGACACCCTTGGATTTTGCTTTTTTTTTTTTGTCAACGACCTCTGTAGTAACTACTTCAAATACTAATAAGGTTTTAAATCCATTTTTATATTTTAACTTGGTATGGGCCCCAAATTACGAGTTGTAGTTCATGGATTCGAACTCAAGTACGCGCTTTACTTCGTGTAAATAATTTCCATCACCACTGCTCTCAAAACGGGTGAAGATAAACACCGTAAGGAAACCGGCCTGTACTAGAACCAAAAATTCGAAGACAACGCACTGGGCCCGCTTGGTAGATAACGGCCTATTCCTGTCAACGACAGGCGGCCTGTTTCCCAGTACTGGGAACGCTATAGGCTAATTAAGTAATTTTATGTGTAAACTTCACAGACGTGAAAATCCAAAAATTATGAAATTCGTCTCATGTACCTAATTTGTGGATAACCCCCAATGGCCAGAATTATTGTATTTGCCTTCGTCCATTAGAGAATTGCAATGAAGTTAGCGACGCTAGTAACCCAATTGTGTGCGGGATAATTACACAAGACAAACCTGTCCTTGTCATGCTAATGAAACTCGTGGTGTCACTTAGGAAGATAATTATGTATGTACTTATGTAGGTATAGTGTATATTGGTAAGTTCATTTGTAACGTCTTATTAATCCCTATAGGTAACACATCGTCGTACAGTTTCGTTATTCGTGTATTCATACTCACCACAGTCATTTTCAGTAAAAACGTCACCGTAAAAACTTACGTGAAGTTAGCTGTCATTTCACTTGATTCTAGACTGACTGAGATATTGACAGCTCACTTCACCTATGTTATCACGGTGAGTTTTTTTTTATTCGTTCTTTATGATCCTATGGATATGGATAGGTACATCAAATTATTGATCGGCAGTCGCTCTAGCAGGTTACTGTCCTAGACGCCTGGGCGCGAGATAAAACTTATGCTCAATGGTGCACACACTAGCAATGGAGGATTGAAACAGCTGGATGTCGTGGAAGGAGTGATTTGCCCAGCAATGGTGGAGTGATGCAGGCTGACAATTAAGCTAAGGTTTACTAGAAGACCAGTGTCCGCCACATCTTTATCTTTACGGCTTTCGTGGAAATGATAGACCCTTGGGCACCATGTGTTTGAGTGTACGGTCTCAAAAAACGCTCTCTGGTAAAACACACCAAGTTACTTTCATAAACGTTTAAGAGAGAATTTCATGGATGGAATTGAACGAGATCCAAACCGATTAAGAGCTGTCAGTGTCACTATTCCACAAAAAAAAATGATATTAACCACCTTTAAACGTGGTTTATGTGCTGAACGCATTCAGTTTCGTTGGTGCAATTCGCTTTTGGTGTCGTTGTTGGACGTTAAATTGCGGACGATTAGTCGCAGACACCGCTGCCTTAAGAAACCCTAGCTCGTTGAGGGAGTCCATCCTTCAATAACTTTGGCGTCCAGTAGGTCTATTCTTTTTAGGGTTCCGTTGCCAAATGGCAAAAAACGGAACCCTTATAGATTCGTCATGTCTGTCTGTCTGTCTGTCCGAGTATGTCACAGCCACTTTTTTCCGAAACTATAAGAGCTATGCTATTGAAACTTGGTAAGTAGATGTATTCTGTGAACCGCATTATGATTTTCACACAAAAATAGAAAAAAAAAACAATAATATTTGGGGTTCCCCAAAAAAATTTGTCATCAAACCTATACGTGTATATGTGTATCTATGAATAGGTCTTTAAAAATGATATTGAGGTTTCTAATATCATTTTTTTCTAAACTGAATAGTTTGCGCGAGAGACACTTCCAAAGTGGTAAAATGTGTGTCCCCCCCCCCGTAACTTCCACCGAAAATTGGTTTGAACGAGATCTAGTAAATAGTTTTTTTTTAATACGTCATAAATCGTAAACCACAATTTACCTTTCATTCAGTCAACTCAAATATAAAAAAAAAAACATTTAATTTCATAAACATAAACCTTATGCATAAACCGTGAATACCTGCAGGTTTGTACGGAACCCTCGGTGCGCGAGTTCGACTCGGCACTTGGCCGGTTTTTTAATCTCACCATGATAACTCCGGTGAAGTAAGTTTGAAGTGAGCTGTCATTCATGTCACCTGATGTTAAGAATTGACAGCTTACTTCGAGCTCATTTCAATAGTTTTTATAGTATGATTTAAATAGAGTCTACCGGCACATCGATGTACAACCTGTTACCATGGATCCAGTATGTACATACATAATTCTAAGCCCCTATTTTGTGACTGGGAAATCATCAAATGACTTCTCCCGATCTGGGCGGAGCGGGAGGGCGTGTCAGACTTTTACTGACTAAAACCCACCCGTGTTCCTTCAGTTGCCTATATGCCAGGGCCACGGTAACTCTTTCCAACAAATCTCGCGACTATGGCAGGCATCGGTCCTAGGGGACCCCTTTAGCTGACATCTCTTTGAGGTGCGCGCGGAACACAGCGCGCCGTCAACCCGGGCCTGGTCCGTACCGGGTGGCGAGCTACCTATTGCTCGCCACCTGGAAGCCAACGTTTATGGTGGCCGGGAGTCCGCAGTCGACTCCCGCCTCCCGGGGCGTCTCGTCCAGCGGGGGCTAGGGGCGTGAGGGTGTATGGACTACCTCTCCCTCACGCGCTCCGCCTCCTCCTTCGCGAGTATTACTGCTTCGCAGAAGGAGGTCACGACTTCCCATTCCCATAGTAATCTCCCTGCGTTGAAAATTATCGTCTATTTTTTTTTTTAATCAGTTCCATACGTTTTGGTTTTGACCACGAAGGATTTGCATTTTTCTATGAAATAGCAGTTTTTTTTAATCTGATGAAACATGTCTACTCTAGGCAGTCTAGAGACATGTTGAATTTAAGTTAGGCAATTTGCTGGCGCGTCATTGTTTCAGATATCCTATATCTATAGGTAAACAGAATCACACGTGGAAATGGCCATAATAAAAAATATGTTTCTTTTCATCCCTTTTTGCTAATAAAACTGAAACTAAATAGTATAAATAGTGTATATTTCGATCCAGCACGGCCTTACATTTCGGCCTTAAGTATAAACTCCTCAATCCACCTAAATATTTGCGTTTAGTATTAAGGTAGTTGACGGTAGTATTACAACAGTATTAGTTACCTAATCCTTTACCCCGCGGTTTTGCAACCCCTGTCCTATTAAAATTGTCGGCTTAACTTCGATAGCTTGATCCGTGGGGTAATTGCGTTACCAACAACATCCATTGCGGTTTTTTTTTGTTATCGAGCATCCGAAGCTTTCAAACATATTTATGAAGCAATTTATTAGGAATTACTACCAAATCGTTCGGATTGTGAATAAAAGTATGGTAAGTACACAATTGGGGTTCCGGCTAAGCTCAATTAAATTAGGTACTGTAGCGCAAGTCCACTACGGACGAAACATTTACGGTTTCTATATCAAACTTTTTCAGAAATACTGGCCTCTATATTTTTTCGTTCAATTTTAAATTTCGATCCTGAAAAAATCAGATGCCCAATTTTTTCTTAACAACTCCCAGACTGCAGATTGAAGCCACGCATTTTTTTCATCCTGAACAGGAACCCCCCGAAGCACCCATGCCCGGTGAGAACCTGCGTCAGGTGGAAGGTGAGGACGCCATGGCGCCTCTCTATCCACTCCTCAAAGAGGGCACTTACCGCCGCAATCGTGGCGTGCCCAAACTTCACTGCTCTAAGGGGGCTATTTTCTGATACATTATTCTGAGCTATATCTCTACTTGCCTACCTATCTCAGCCAACCTTAGCCGCTCTAAACTTTGCACAGTATGTGTTTTTCTTCCATACTGGTCTATAAATCGTCGTCTCAGTAGTCACTCCATTTCGAGTCATATCATCTTTCATATAGTGCATCCATCGTTCTTTTGGCCTTTCTAAACCCATTCACATTCATAGTCGAAACGTACCTTATGACATTTCTCATCATTCCTGCGCACCACAGTCATTGAGCAGAACGACACGAGACGAACACAAGAAGACCATGACTAACAGTTTTTCACACAACTTTACACTGGCCGGTGTCACTTTCAGACTTCCTCTTATTTACTCATTTATTATTCTATCCATTCGCGTAACACAATCACAAATCCCTCTAAGCATTCTCATCTCTGCAGCTGCATGCCAATTGCCTTTCATTCATGCGTTTTGAAGCCCAACATTCTGATCCGTACAGGACAGTAGCTGTAACCGTGATGTACTTTGAACGTATTTTTCTGTTCCTTCTTCTTGTGTGTTTATATGTGAATGCATAAACGGTTCAAGTCTGTACCTAATGATTTATGAAAGCTGTTGGTCAATATCGAATTATGCTGGTTTTATTTTTTTCTAAAAAAATAAAAATCTGATCAAATACACTAATTCCAATCTCCACATACGGTAAACTATGTGATTCTAGGACCTTGCTTGTAAATTACAGAGCGACTACCTTAGAAGGTCAGCGTGGCTATTATTTAATTATCGAATAGTTGTTAACCGTATGAACGACCCATCACAAACACAATGTAATACCATAGGGACCTAGTGACTGCACTACGTGATCATTTTGACAATAGACAATTACCTAGATACCATATCATAATCACTCTATATTGTCCCCACTGCTGGGACACAGGCCTCCTCTCAGTGAGAGGGAGTGGGCCGTAATCTACCACGCGGGCCTAGTGCGGGTTGGTAGATGTCACATGTCTTCGAATTTTTCGTTCTAGGATATGCCGGTTTCCTCACGATGTTTACCTTCACCGTTATAGTGGTGATGATATTACTTACACAAAGTAAAGCGCCTGCCTGGGTATGAACCTACGACCTACAACTCGCAAGGCGGGGCTGATACCACTGGGCCACCACAGGTGTCATAGATACCTACCTAGTGTAAAATCCATAGATGGTAAAATCCATCAACATTTTTGTACTGTAAAGGCTGACGTAGATATTGTAAAAAAAATCCCACATTCAGGAAAGTGGCTAATTCAAAAAAGGCACCCTATACTACGGTATATACACTACACTTGGAGCTTCACCGCAGTGAGTACTTACGAGTACTCACTGCGGTGAAGCTCCAAGTGTAGTGTTTTTTTTCCAAAATCCCGCATCAGGAAAAGGACATAAAATTTCAAACAAAAACACACGTAGAGAACAAAAATAATTACTGAAAATGAAAATATTTTATTGTCGATTTTTGTTTTATCCTCCGAATCCGAAATTCCGAACCTAGTTATTTTCTTAGTTTTTGTTTAACCCTTGCACGAGGGAAATAGCTTCATATTGGTGGAATTATTTTTATAGGTATCGGAATCCAAATCACGTTGTAGATTCCGATGTTCTACGGTACAAATACTTGGTAACGGTTTCAACCCACAGGTTTAATTTGCCCTTTTTAATCACGTTCACTTCCACATTACGGGTTTTTTTTACGATTTTATGTCCGAACCCATAGCTTAAAGCTTTTGAAACCATACCTTGCAGACAAAAGGACACGCTGGACACGATGTTACGTACTCCATAGTTTATAGGACAGCGCCACATCACACTCCAAAGCGGAGAAATCTCTAACCAATATCTCCTTACTGTTGATACTTATAATTTAGTCAATGGTTAGCCTATAAGCTTATAGAAATATAAAACTAACTAATTATATTATGAATTCGATAAAGAAATAATAGTAAATTTACTGTACACAGAAAAGCACTTTAAAGTTAGACATAAACTAAACATGATTGTACAATCAGAGGTCAAAAAGGAGGTTAGTTGTCTAAACCTAGTGTTAAATGAAAAATTTATGCTGCTTTGTTTGCTCTGGTATATTCTGTTCGTATATACCTACAATGAAGTGATTGTATTCCAATTATTTTGTGCACTTTATTTCGTGTACTTTCATCAAACAATTCGTTGGACTGCCTCAGTAAGTGATTGGTTGTTCTATTCGCATTATACAAAGACAGAGTACCGACAGAGTTCCAAACACAGAGATTCGAGATGGCTGTATAGTATTTTCAGATGTTTCACTTTCCATTTCGCTAATTGAAACAAAACTAACTTTGTGGCTAAGATAATGTTTGTTTAGAGAGGTCCGTAGTCGAATTCAGAGCTCTTATTCATGTTTGTCTTCGTTTTGCTCTCAGAAAAATAAAACACTATATTACTTTTCTACTTTATTTATCTACTTTTTATCCTTATCTGCCTTGTTTCCTGACCAAACCATACGTTGGATTGTCCAAATAGTTTATACACCGGCATCACCTCTAAGGCCCTAAAACACGCCACTGATGCCATAATTGGCGTCATCTTTCATCTCATCTTTTCAGCCGTAAGACGTCCACTGCTAGACTTAGGCCTCCCCCAATTTGGGGGGCTTTGCCATAATCGACACGCTTGGCAGGCGGGTTGGCGATCGCAGTATGGTGGTCAAATGCATAGAGAATACGCTGCTGCTCATTCTCTAGTAAGTCCCTTAGTCGCCTTTTACGACACCCACAGGAAGAAATGGGGTGGTGTTATTCTTTACGTCCGGCACCACACGGTACCGTTGGCGGCGTACTGAGCCAAAACTCATTTATCATTAACAATAACCATTTATTTACCACTTTGAATTACAATCTTTCAGATTTTTAAGCGAAATTCCTAATCTATTGTTTCATATGTCTGAAAAATTCACCTTCTCACAACGTGAATACCGCAATGAATCTTGTTGAATTCTCAAAGAGAGCAGTGGTGGCCCAGTGGTATCGGCCCCTAATTACGAGTTATAGGTCGCGAATTCGAATTTACGATCACAACTCGTAAGTGGGCCCAGGCAGGCGCTTTACTTTGTGTAAATAATTTCATCACCACTGCTCTCAAAACGGTGAAGGAAAACACACAACACCGTCGGGAAACCGGCATGTACTAAAACCAAAAATTCGAAGACATGTGACATTTACCAAACCGCTTGGTAGATTACGGCACACTCCCTCTCACCGAGAGGCGGCCTGTTTCCCAGCAGTGGCATCGCTATACGCTGACAATTATCTGTAATTTTAGTAACGGACGAAAAAAAAAACGGAGGAGGTTCTCAAGTCGACGCGTATATATATTTTTTTTGACGCAGTTAGGCTGCTGGTTTGTGCAAGTCTTTTACTTCCTTATGTCATTCCCTAGAGCGTTGTTGTAAGCCAACATTTCAATAAAATAAAGTTTATAAACAAACAAAACAAAAATACAATTTATGCGCACTGGTGGGTATTTACGACTAAAGCGCTGGCGCCAAATGAAGATTTTAAAACAATTCGAAGAATTCTTCGCAGAAATAATGTTTTACAAAAACAACATCAACTCTTTGTTTATTGTTTACCTACCCCGCTTGTTTTGATTTGAAGGTCTTTATATTTACTTCGTTCAGTAGCAAAATCTGTTTTCACATTGATTTACGAAACTTCTGGTCATCTCAAAGACCTCCACAAACTGCTGTTCCAAATAGCAAAGAATTGGTGCCGCAATACCCGTCCATTGCTCGCCGTCCGCAAGCCCGCGCCGAAGGAGGTGACGGCTTCCCATGCCCTTGCGCTTCGTACCATGGCTTGCACCAGGGCCGGACGCGAGACGTCGCCGCCGCCGATCGCCTTCACGAGGCCACGGCGATGCTCCGCCCAGGCAGGGCACACCTCCACCGAATGCTCCACCGTGCTTCCAGGCGATCCACACAGTGGTAACACCCAGGCGTTTCCTCCCGCTTTATCCTGAACAGGAACCCCCCAAAAGAGCCTCAAGTCTAACCATATCATCGAAGATTAGAATCGCTCAACTTATTTTTTATATTCACGCACACTTGCTTTACCAATTTACTTTAGTCATTGGCAGAATGGTCGACATCGGCTTTGCTTGTAATAATAAAAAATAAAATTATCAATTTTTTTCTAACATTATTGACTATAATATCTTACAATATATACATAATTTAAAATCTAAGTAAAAAATATGTACATGTATATACAATATAAAAATAAATAATCATAAAGCATCAAAATATTCGTCTGCATCGTTGTCAACAGGAAACGTGCCCAAAAGGCTGGCAGCATTGCCACGTTGTATGGCAGTGCTGATTCTTTGACCAAATAAAAAAACTAAAAAACACGCTTCCATTGAAAACCAAACTAAAAAAACTTTTTTGCAAAAAAAAAACAACCGACTTCCTTAAAAACACTACAAAGTGAAAAATAACTTTAATTTCGGTAGTCGGTGTCTTAGGATCTGTATTTATGGTTTTTTTGCCACCGACTTCCGAAATTAAAGTTATTTTTCACTTTGTAGTGTTTTTAAGGAAGTCGGTTGTTTTTTTTTTGCAAAAAAGTTTTTATTTTGAAATTTTTAGTTGTGGTATTCACCCTGCACTAATTCCAAACAAACAATGCATATTTATGCGATAGCAGAAATCGCGGTTGATTTCCTGTCATTTTTTAAAGAGTTCCGGTGTCTGTCTCCCGAACTCATCATCAGATCTATATGAAAATTATATGGGACCATTTCGGAATAAACCCCTTTCGAACAAAAAAAGAATTTTGCAAATTCGTCTATATATGACGGAGTTATGGCCGAACATACATAAAAAAAAAAAAAAAAAACATATAAACATCCGAATTGATAACCTCCTCCTTTTTGAAGTCGGTTAAAAAGTACAAAATAATGGAATAAAAGCGTGGGGTGCCTGATATCAATAAAAAAAATCCTTAAAAAGCACCCCACGCTTTTTTTCGGTTTTAGTACATGTCGGTTTCACCACGGTGTTGTGTGTTTTCCTTCACCGTTTTGAGAGCAGTGGTGATGAAATTATTTACACAAAGATTTGAAGGACTTTCTATTTACTTCGTTCAGTAGCAAAATCTGTTTTCTCATTGATTTACGAAACTTCCGGTCATCTCAAGGATCTCCACAAACTGCTGTTCCAAATAGCAAAGAATTGGTGCCCCAATACCCGTTCATGGCTCGCCGCCCACAAGCCCGCGCCGAAGGAGGTGACGGCTTCCCATGCCCTTACGCTTCGTACCATGGCTTGCACCAGGGCCGGACGCGAGACGTCGCCGCCGCCGATCGCCTTCACGAGGACACGGCGATGCTCCGCCCAGGCAGGGCACACCTCCACCGAATGCTCCACCGTGCTTCCAGGCGATCCACACAGTGGTAACACCCAGGCGTTTCCTCCCGCTTTATCCTGAACAGGAACCCCCAAAGATCGGGAGCCTCAAGGACAACCATATCATCGAAGATTAGAATCGTTCAACTTTTTTTTATAGCAACGCACACTTGCTTTACCAACTTACTTTAGTCATGGGCAGAATGGTTGACATCGGCTTTGCTTATCATAATAAAAATAGAATAGAATATATTTTTACAGAGCAAACCGGTTGAACTTCATCCCTAATTCCTTATAAGTAAGTAAATACTTATCATAAGGCAGGCGGTTCGATTATTTATGTAGGCACATAAATCAATACGGACAGATTATACAGTGTATCGAGTACTTAACTTCCTAAGATGTTATGGTTTATTCATGTAAATGGAATTAGGTTAGATTATATCGTGTTTGTATTTGAAATGCTGTGAGTGTTGTGATTGACATGATAATGGTAAATGCGTTAAGGAAGACCACGAAATTAAAAGACAAAACACGAAGTTGTCATTCAATCGTAGTTTGAATGATTATCATTCTGTTAATACATACGTGTCATTGTCGCAAATCTTCGCAGGGTGGCTGGTAGCAGGTGGATGAGAGTTGTCGAGAATCGAGCTGAATAAAAAAAATAAATGAAAAAGTGTTTATTCACAATGTTTTGAATTTTTACAAAATATATTACTTCTGCCAAACTGCAAGGCAGTTTGTTGGCAGATGTAGCTCCTTTTTACACGCTTTATATTAGCTTCACTTGTATGTTTGTATATTTGTATGTTTGTTTGTAACCGACTTCTTATAGCGCGATTTTGACCCACTTTAAACGACCAGATTTCATTCAAACTTTGCACACCTGTCAAGGACCGATGACAATGCAGTAATATCATAAATTTGTGCCATTATCCTTGCCAGGGTTACCAGGACAGCAAAAAAAAAACTGTCACAAACTACGCTGACATACGTCTCAAAATTCAAAACACCCTAAAAAATAGAAAATAAATAATAGTTTAAAAAAACTACAAAACACGCTTCCATTGCAAACCAAACTAAAAAGTACAAAATAATGGAAAAAAAGCGTGGGGTGCCTGATCAATAAAAAAATACCTTAAAAAGCACCCCACGCTTTTTTTCCATTGTTTTGTACTTTTTAGTTTGGTTTGCAATGGAAGCGTGTTTTTTAGTTTTTTTAAACTATTATTTATTACACGCTTTATATTAGCTTCACTTGTATGTTTATATATTTGTATGTTTGTTTGTAACCGACTCCTTATAGTGCGATTTTGACCCACTTTAAACGACCAGATTTCATTCAAACTTTGCACACCTGTCAAGGACTGATGACAATGCAATAATTTCATAAATTTGTGCCATTATCCTTGCCAGGGTTACCAGGACAGCAAAAAAACTGTCAGAAACTACGCTGACATACGTCTCAAAATTCGAAATACCCTAAAAAATAAATAATAGTTTAAAAAAACTAAAAAAACACCCTTCCATGGAAACCCAAACTAAAAAGTACAAAATAATGGAAAAAAAGCGTGGGGTGCCTGATCAATAAAAAAATACCTTAAAAGCACCCCACGCTTTTTTTCCATTATTTTGTACGTTTTAGTTTGGGTTTCCATGGAAGCGTGTTTTTTAGTTTTTTTAAACTATTATTTATTTCCAATATTTTTTAAAAATACCACACCCATATAACTGATTCATACCACCTACATACCATGCCATGTTATGACTGATACATACCAACATGCCGTCTGTTGGACAGAGGGGTAATTGCGTAACTTGCTATCAGTAGAAATTGGTTTCATATTGATAGTTAAACAACATTCATTGCGTTATTTACGTTGCTGAGCTGACAATTTATTCGAACAAATGACGCAATGGTTTAGATAATCTTCAATCCGATTCAGATTCTAATAGATAGTGCGTTTCACAATTAGGGTGCTGGTCAGTCCAAAGCTGCAAAAGCTCTTTCTTCAAAAGGCTCTCCCACACACTGCCCTGCGTTGTTAGACTCATATAAAAATCAAATAATATAATGTTTGGACTTAAAAACAGACGATGACCTCTGAGTTTGTTTCGGCGTTTCTTCTCAGGGAACAGACAGCTAGGAAATGCCGGCCCCGGTTAGTTTTTAAAACATTGACCAAAAAATGTTCACGTGTAAAAGTGAGATGAATAGTAAGATCTCATCATCATCATTTCAGCCGTAATACGTCCTGCCAGGGTCGCGAGATTGTTCGAAAGAGATACCGTGACCCTGGCACATGGGCAACTGAAGGAACACGGGTGGGTTTTAGTCAGTAAAAGTCTGACACGCCCTCCCGCTCCGCCCAGAGCGGGAGAAGTCATTTGATGATTTCCCATCCAAAAAAAAAAAAGCCGTAATACGTCCACTGCTGGACATAGGCCTCCCCCAATTTGGGGGGCTTTGCCATAATCACCATGCTTGGCAGGCGGATTGGCGATCGCAGTATGGTGGTAAAATACATTGAGAACTAGTATTAGTTTAGGAAGTTAGACGTAACTAGTATTAGTTTTTAATATAAGTATTTAGAATTTAAGTACATTAGATGTAAGTTATAATCACAAAGAGCATTTTGCATGCGGTGTTTGCCTGTAATTGGTTGTGCAGTTAGATTTAAGACACCATTACTCATATGTTCCTACCTGTATAATATCTGTAACAACTGTTGGTGAACCTTAATTAAATTAAATAAATAAATAAAAAGAACGCTGCTGCCCATTCTCTAGTAAGTCCCGTAGTCGCCTCTTACGACACCCACGGGAAGAAATTGGGTGATGCTATTCTTTACGTCCGGCACCACACGGTAAGATCTACTTACATTCATTACAAATAATAGATGAAATAAAAAAATCGATGACATGTGATGCCAACCTGCACTGGCCTTGCGTGGTAAAATACTGCCCACACTCACAGACAGGAGTCTTGTTTCCCAGCAGTGGGAACATTACACGCTGATTAATGCTTATAAGCGAAGTAAAATGGTGGGTAGGTATGTATGTATATGTCTTGTATTCAATAACTGGAGTACAGTTTGTCACAATCTTAATGTATTCTTATCTCTTGCGCCATGTTATGTGTGGACTGTTCTAAATATATCAGGACATGTTTCGAGAAGTTGGATGCTGAATATAAGGTAGGTACAGATTAACAAAAGCGGCCAATTGCGAGTGAGACTCACTTTAACACTAAATATTTTAAAGAAGAGAGAAAGAAATATGTTTTATTCTGTACAAACAATACGCACAATATAAAAAAAAAACCGGACAAGTGCGAATCGGACTCGCCCACCGAGGAATAGTTTTTAAATTACTTAAGTATTTTTTCTAATGATTTAATTACAAATGTATAGTTTTAACATTTTGCCCTATATTTGTATCATAAGACTGAATTTCATAGTCAACGCCCTTTACATTTTGTTTCCCTTGAGACTGACGAAATATACATTTTTTGCGGCATAAACGGCCGTATCTTTTAATTTATTTTAGTATTTTTATTAACACAGGGTTGGTAATACACTCTCTCTGATTATTTCAAGTGACTATCTATAAGGATTAGAAACGTACAGACCTGTGACAGAGCCACGTGACAATGAAGCCTTAGTAATAGGGCCCCGATGGGTACGGAACCCTAAAAAGTCGATCAGCAGTCTACGTATTCATGTCTGATTTTTTTTTAGGGTTAGCAAGTTTTAACTAAGGTTCTAAGGCTTTAAAGGTCTTAAAGTCCATTAGATCAACATCCCTCTACATCTAGATAAATGTGGAGGGATTATGATCTTATGAGCTTTTGTAGGCTTACTTGAAAGTTCTAGGTATCTACCTGAAACGTTTCATAATACGTAGGATCTGTAAAATTCTTTTCAGATTTTTTGTGAGATTTCCCCAGTTCCAGCGCATTTATAAGACAAGAAGAATGTAGGCTATATACAGGGTGTCCAGTGGAAAATTTTCAAGTTTAAATTGTAATTACTCCTTAACTAGCGGGGTGAGGTAAGTGAGAGGGGTAACGTTCGGCGCGCGCGATTTGCGGATTTACTAGTCACAATGAGTCGCTGGTCGGGAGCGCACCGCGCGTTCGCGGTTGAACAATATTTGAAGTGCAATGATTCGTTGGTCCGTGCGCGTCGTGCTTTTTGTACTCACTACAATATTCGACGAGTAAGTGATGGACCGAGCACGCAACTTATCTGGTCGTGGGTCCAAAAGTTCAGACAAGGGACAAAGGTTAACCAAACTCCTCCGGGACCATCAACGTCAGCAGCGACATCAGAACATGTGGCTCAAGTTCAACGTGAAATTCTTCGCAATCCACGTAAATCGATAAGGAAGATTGCAGCTTGTACTGGAATAAAAAAATCAACAGTGCACGTTATTCTGAAAAAGAAACTACAGTTTCACCCTTACAAAATGCAGATTGTGCAGTTTCTCAACGAAAATGACTATTTTTTACGAGAAACCTTAGCGAGAACGATGCTGAAACGTTTTCGAACAGCACGAACGCTTGGAAACATATTGTTTACCGACGAAGCACATTTTCATATCGATGGCTATGTTAATAAACACAACATGAGATACTGGTGCTCCGAAAACCCCAGGGAACGCCACCAAAAACGTTTGCACTGTCCAAAAACGACAGTGTGGTGTGCAATTTCTGCCCGAGGAATAATCGGCCCTTATTTTTTTAATCAGCGAGAGACAGTCACTGCTAACGTGTATTGCCGGATGATCGACGAGTTTTTGGTACCGCAGTTGCAGCTGTTCCCCGGGTTCAACAACAGAACACAATTTCAGCAAGACGGGGCCACTCCACACACAGCTAGAGTTTCGATGGAGAAGCTGAGGGAAATTTTTCCCAATAAATTAATCAGCAAGTACGGAGACATACCCTGGGCACCTCGATCACCTGACCTTACACCGTGTGATTTTTTTTTGTGGGGATACCTTAAGTCGAGGGTTTACAGTAACAATCCTCGAACAATTCAGGCCCTACAAGAAAATATCCGCTGTGAAGTTGCTGCCATTGAACCAACGCTTTGCTCACGCGTGTTCGCAAATTTAAGAGTCCGGTTGCAAGAGTGTCTTGAGAGAAATGGGCGGCATTTAGAGGATATTATTTTAAAGACATAAAATCCGCATCGTCAAACTTCATTCCGTTTATATAAATTATGAGAATAAAATTGTAGTTTTTTTAAATCCACTATTGAACATGAAAATTTTCCGCTGGACACACGTTATGTAGGCTTTTAGGATTTAAGTAGGTATTTCGTCAGAATCAGAACGGCTAAAAACTGGCGTAAAGAGTCCTTGAGAAATTTTAAAGTATACGGTTTTATAAAAATCTATGAAAAGAACATAATGTCTGAAATCCAATAATTCATGAGTTCCACACATTTTCATTTTCCTACTGTATCATAAATAGATGGAAGCAGTATTATTCCACCGCATCGCACCACAGAGTATTGAAAACAGACAGAGACTATTACACAGAACTTTTATGATCCGATAAATCGATCTAGAGATATTTCATCATCATAACATTACGCCCTGGCATATAGACAACAACGAACACGGGTAGGTTTTGTTTTAGTCAGTAAAAGTCAGTCACGCCCTCCCGCTCCACCAAGAGCGGGAGACGTCATTTGAGTAATTACCACACACAAAAAAAAAAAAAATATCATGCTCACCAGTAGTGCTCGTGACCACTAGAAGGAGATACCGTCCTATTGCGAATGATGAGTCATCAGTGCGATACAACGCGAACATCCTCGATGTACTACAGAAACGTGGCAGCCCCAACATGATGCTAAATATATTATTATACAGGATGCGCAGGGCATCCAGCGATCTTTTGGTGTGATAAACCCATATACTTCTAGTGTCTGCTCTGACAATATGCCTTAAAAAGCCTAATCTTCTTCTGATCGGAGCAACGGGAAAATCTGCGAGCCAGCTTATTAATTAATATCACTCGCCTATTTAACCCGAACATGCAATTGTACGGAATACAAAGGAAAAACATATGGGGCTCCAGTGTTGTTCAAATAGAGCACTAAAGAGGGCTATGCTTGGAGATTCCGTACCCTACGTGATTGAGTCCGAAATGAAAAGATTCGCAGAAGAAGCAACCGCAAGGCAACCGACAGCGTGAAAAATTTACAAACTTAAGGCGAGGTTGCAGTACTTTTTAACTTTTTTAAACCTCTGTAAATCTAGCGAAATGGCTAAAAAAAAAATATTTTGGAAAATTGAACATACTGTTAAGCGCTGTGTGAAGATAGAAACGTGAATTAAAACAATTGGCTCGATAAAAAATAATCATAAAGATGACACTAAATCGCCATTTAAAACGTGTACCTTGAAGAGATTCCATCATTAAACCATGTAAAACTTATACCAAAAGATAGGTTTTATTGTTTTTTAGGGCATGCTGAGAAAATATTTCATAATTTCCTTATCATTTTGTCTCCACGAAACAATTATACACAAAATCTAGCAGCTCAAGCGCTCGCAACGACCGGCCAGTGTTCGCCGAAACGTCTTCAACTACAAGAGGGCCTTAAGTGGCAGTGTGCAGGTCACATTGCTGAACTTTGTGTAACAACTATGGCTCTACAGAATGATCTATACTATCTATACTAATATTATAAAGCTGAAGAGTTTGTTTGTTTGATTGAGCGCGCTAATCTCAGGAACTATTGGTCCGAATTGAAAAAATATTTTTGTGTTGGGTAGCCTATTCATCAAGGAAGGCTGTAGGCTATATAACATCACGCTACAATAAAGAGGAGCGGAGTAGTAATGAAAAATGTTGCAAAAACGGGGAAAATCGCACGGGTAGGCGATTCAACGCGACGGGAAGGCTCGGGAACAAACAATTTTATGCGGACGAAGTTGCGGGCAGAAGCTAATAGTCAATAAAATCATCAATATCATTTAGTTAATTTAATCCTGTTGCATGAATTTTTCATAAAGTAGTCATTGGAGGTTTATGTTCAGCAGTTGAAAAATATAGAGATCGACACCAATGGTTTTTGTGAATGTTTTTGCACACAAATTGAGATGCAGGAGAAAATCTCTATTTGCTTCAACTACTCTGTGCAGTTCTCCGTCGAGAGCGTTCCTTTTGCAATGGTAATCAAGTTGACAGCATGTCGACCAATCGAATTCGTTTTGTAAAACATCGTGTTTACGTTACAGCCAAGAATATTGAATCAGCAAGTTGGGCGATGCTCACACGGATTTAATAAAATCGCGGAGGGATTATTCACGTACTGAATTTTCAACTCTCGGTACTAAGTTGAGGGTTTAGTATCCAGTAGTGCACCTCAGCGCATCGAAAATCGAACAGTGTGTTTTAACTATTCGATTTTCAACTCTAAATGCTACGCAGTGCGTTCAAGATTCAATGTGCGGGAAAATGCTGCCGCGGTTTTATGACGTCTGTTTATACGTTGAGTAACATGGATTTTTTATTTATGAGTGTTTTATTAAGTGGTGGTTAAGTTTTATTTTGTTTTGTTTGGTTTTATTACGCAATTCGTTGTTTCGACTCATGATGGTTATTCGGTCATCAAACTCAAACTCAAATCTTTCGTATTCTATCGCCCGCCCGCGCTATTTTTTCGGTTACACAAGACCCTTCCGTGCCTCGGAAAGCACGTTACGCCTTTGGTCCCGGATGTTTTTCGTAGATCTTAGACAGTCGTTACGGTTCGTCAGAAGCCCGAAAGTCTGACAACCAGTCTTGCCAAGGGGTATCGTATTACCCAGTAACTAAGTTGTGGAGGTCAGATAGGCAGTCGCTCCATGTAAAATATTATACTGGTACTCAGCTACATCCGGTTAGACTGAAAGCCAACCCCAAAATAGTTGGGAAAAGGCTAGGCAGATGATGATGACTTAGCGTTCTTTCCCAGTTTTTTTCTGTTTGCTCAGCTCCCTAGAGTCCTTGCGTGATTTTAACTTAGAACCCTCCTCAAAAATTGGGCTATTCAATGTAATAAAAACTTTTTAACAAAAAATTAAACCGCCGAAAAACTTAAAAGCAAAAAATAATAAACCTTAAAATTATGAGTCGGTGCTTTGAGTGATCTTTGTTCATTGATTTTTCAGCGCCGACTCAAAATTTTAAGGTTTATTATTTTTTGCTTTTCTGTTTTTTTCGGCGGTTTAATTTTTTGTTAAAAAGTTTTTATTTTGTAATTTTTTGTGGCTTTAATGTACTAATAATACTTGGCAAGGTGTACCCTATCCAATGAAAAAATAATTATCAAAATCGGACTACTCTGTATAAACTATTCGTGGTTATACATTACAATCAGTGAGTGAACAATCAATCATCCCCTGTTTTCTGACCCTTAGAGTTTGATTTTGTTTTCCAAATTTATATGGGACCACCCTCGAAGTATACCCTTTCAATAAAAAAAGAATGATCACAATCGGACTACTAAGTAAAAAGTTATGCGTGGTCATACATAAAAAAAAAAACAAAAAAATTGATAACCTTAATAAGATTAAAGCGTTTAAGTAAACAAACAATAAAAAAAAAACTACAGTTTTATTATTAGAAATAGTCTGTGCCAGATTAGAAAAAATAAAAGTCGTTGACACCTTCCAATGTATTCAAATATTTCAAAACGATACGAAAAAAATGTAAAGAAAGTGTCGCTGGCACGGTCAAAACGGTAATTTGAATACATTGGTAGGCAGGTGTGAACGACTTTTATTTTTTTCACATCTGGCACAGACTATAGTATAGTGAATATATTATTATTTTATTCCGTCTTCATATGCCTTCTTAATTAATGCAGGTAATACAAAATATCTACATATTTTAAAACATTTTAAAAAGTAACTTGAGTTTCTTGCCAATTCTACTACATGCGCAACTACCTTTTGGAACCAACCAGAATCTTTTCCATTTTCTTGAATGACTTTCAAAAATACTTTGAGAAACTTAAATGATTTTACCACACATGCCTAAGTTCAATAAACTTGTGAGTTGGGTTGGGAGGCAATGTCTACCTAGTTTCAGTTTGGAAGAGACACTTTATCTTATCATAGTTATAATATTATTATTTACTTTACGACCTAGGAGCTTCCAAAGGAACCTGCCCCGACGTATTAAACCTCAGAAACGTCACAAAGTTCCCGAGAATTTACTAAACTTAGATAGTTTGGTACTATCTTCTTTGAGTAGTCCTGTTGTAACATACGTACCAATCATTTTATTTGTTGGCAGAATTTGTATAGTTTATGGTTTTAGATCCTGGAAAAATAAAGAATATTTTTATCTTAAAAAGCGTCTGCACAACAGCCAGAGAATGGGCAGGTATCTTACCATTCTCATAGATTACCTATACCTATTTGAAAACATGGAATGATATACGCAACTCTACTTCAAAGCGTGTATTTTTCGTACGGATGGGAAAATCACTAATTCAATCCACCCCAGCTCCAGAAGGAAGGCCAGCAGTGGCTTGGTGTAATTGCCATGCAAAGCGGATCGTGTGTGCTATGACAAAGAGGTGTTTAATCAATAATCTGTTGCCAGTTATGGCTGCTGTAACTCGCATTCCACAGCTGGACACCGCCCAGGCTGCGCCACAATACTCTGTCCTCAGCCCTCCACACCCTATGTGTCCCAGCCACTTTATTTAGGTCATTGGTCCATCTAGCTGGGGGCGTCCCACAATACGCTAGCCGACACGCGGTCTCCACTCCAGGATTCGTCTGCCCCACCGAAAATCTGTTCTTCGACAGACATAGCCAGCCCACTGCCACTTCAGTTTGCTGACTCTACAAGTTAGACTATACTTAATTTAATATAACCATTCCTTAACCTAAACTAGACAGTTTAGGTTAATGCGTCATGAGGAACTAAAATCGCTATCAGCACATAGATACTAGCCAGATGACTATTTAAATAACTGATAATGAATGGCAGCAGATTAAACCCAGCTCATTTTTAGGGTTCCGTTGCCAAATGGCAAAAAACGGAACCCTTATAGATTCGTCATGTCTGTCTGTCTGTCCGAGTATGTTACAGCCATTTTTTTCCGAAACTATAAGAGCTATGCTGTTGAAACTTGCTAAGTAGATGTATTCTGTAAACCGCATTAAGATTTTCACACAAAAATAGAAAAAAACAATAATATTTGGGGTTCCCCGTACATAGAACTGAAACTCAATTTTTTTTTTCATCAAACCCATACTTGTGGGGTATCTATGGATAGGTCTTTAAAAATGATATTGAGGTTTCTTATATCATTTTTTTCTAAACTGAAAAGTTTGCGCGAGAGACACTTCCAAAGTGGTAAAATGTGTGTCCCCCCGTAACTTCTAAAATAAGGGAATGATAAAACTAAAAAAAAATATATGATGTACCTACATTACCATGTAAACTTCCACCGAAAATTGGTTTGAACGAGATCTAGTAAATAGTTTTTTTTTTTTAATACGCCATAAATCGTAAACCACAATTTACCTTTCATTCAGTCAACTCAAATATAAAAAATAAAAAAACATTTAATTTCATAAACATAAACCTTATGCATAAACCGTGAATTCCTGCAGGTTTGTACGGAACCCTCGGTGCGCGAGTCCGACTCACACTTGGCCAGTTTTTTAATTAACTCATTAATCTCATTTATCAGTACAGTTATCAGTAAACAAACAATACAGTAGCCGCTTTATTTAACCATTTATCATCAACTATCAACGACGAAACGAAATTTATACCCGCCTCGACATTTCCATAAATTACCTTTTACGCATGGCTGGCTTCTATGAAAAAGTTATAAGCAAAGGTTCACTATGTAGAGTGAAAATACATTTTTGATGACGTCCTGAAGCGTTAACACCTGTCCCGCAGAGATAGTCAACCATTATTCACTTAGAATGAATAAATATAAAACAGATACTCTTTATAATAAGATATTGTCGTGAGGAAACATTCGCAATGTTATCTCTGAGAATGCTTCTATAAATGCAACAAACAATGTGATTTTAAGCCCGCAGCTAACTGCAATGAAATGAAAGTTCCAGATAATTGTAGCGTCTGTGTTTATACTCAAGTCACATACTAAGGTATAGTTGTATATGGAAATGGAAATCCATACATAACAAGATAATTATATATGTTCACATTAATATTTCCTTCGTCTTGTTCAACTTCATATACGTATCTCTCAGCACACAAATTAACATTACTTTCAGAACGTTTAAGAACGATACGGGGTCATCTATTAACCTGAAATGTCACCTTAAGATCGGTCATGGCATCGGTTGCGTTTATGATTAGTGCTAATCTGTCGAGCGCAGTCCACGAGCCGCTCCGTCCGTCGGCGCATGATCGAGTATCCAGTCGCCGTCGCCCGGCAGTACCTCCGCCGAGCTCGACGCTACCACACGCCGCTCGCTTTCAATAATTCCCTCCCAGAGGGCTGCACAAATAATGACTGACACCACCCCCGAAACGCGGCTCCCCAAATAAGTAAGGGCGACAACCCTCCGTACGAAAGTTATGGCCGGTAAGCGCGCGCTATTCCCGACTGACGTTTTAAAATCCGATCTTTTATAGTGGTTTTGTTTGTGTGAAGTTCTGTGAAACGAACGTTTGGAAGGATTTTCGCAGTTTACAACACCTGCAAGAAAAATAATAGGAAAAAGCGAGGAAAACATTTATTCTGAGCAAAATGATTCAGGATACAGAAAATTCTGGTCTAGCCGAGAAAATTGCCGCTTTCAAGAGCGACCCGGAGAAACTTCGGGAGGCCACTGAGTTTGTAGACCAACTCATACAACAAGCTAAGAAAGAGGCTGAACTAAAACAAAAAGAGAAAGACAGAAGTAAATTCGTAAGTATCAATGTATTTAACGTATAAGGAAAAGAAATAAATGGAATTGATAGGGCGGTAAGTGTTAAAAGTGGCGTACTGCTGCTCTAGATTGCAACGTTTGGCTTCTTCCAAATAGCAATGCTATTCCATCATTATTAACTATATATTGAAACACATCAAATTTAATGATCAATATATTTTTGCATGCTTTTCAAAATGGCAAATTTTCACCCATCGTTCACCGAGCTATCTATTTTAAACGATATTTTAATCGATACGGCTTCACATCAGTACACTGATGCTGCAAGTAAAATGTGGCGACGGAGACACGAAATCAATTTTCCACACAGGTTCAGAGCAAATAAATTAAACGTTTCTTCCATTACTACCTCATAAATTCCTCGTTCAGTAAACATACGATCGAGATTTTGATTAATGGTTTTTCTTTCATCGTCTCGACTAGAGAATTTTTCTCATAAAAATTCTAGAATATTTTTTGGTGAAACCTCGTTGATGTTCATGAGATTAAAGTGACCAATCGTTTTATGTTTATCTGATAAAAGTGATGTGAAGTACTTATTATGCAGCCAATTGGTGTTTGATCGATATACTAGACTTGGCTGGGCCAGGACATTAATAAAATTAGGTGCGCTGAATAATCAGACAAACTATTATCAGTGAAATTAGGTCACAACTCATATTGGGATAATCCTAAATCTCAATACGATAGCAAACACATGTTTGTCAGGATAATTCGTTATAAATATTTTCTTGTATTTCGATGTATATTCATAAGAACAAAGTTTTAAGTACCTTCCTGAATATTCTCCATGTCTGCGATATTCTTTTTACGTAGCGCTTTTTCTTCAACATAAATTGTTTAGTAACTACTTATAACTTGTTTTAGATGCTCTTATTAGTTTTTATCGTCTTTTTTCTGAATAGATTGCGTGACTATGATCATTAGCTACTCGGCAGTAATAATTTTAACATTAGCTCATATTTTCGCATTGCAATTTATATCTGACACTGCTGATTTGGAACGATCACTGTTTTTATCACGTTTATCATTTTATGGAGCGACGCGATCCATGGACATTTTATGAATCACTAGATTTTTATGACTTGCTAGCTTTCGCGTTGATTTAAAACATTTTGCTGATATTTTTCGTTTATTACCAATTGTATTTATTATTTTTCTATTATTGTTGCAGGAATCACAAGATGCGGGATCGGGTGAGTTTCAATATGTTTTATTATTTGAAATCGTTCTAAGATCCTTTTATTTTTTGATAGATGTTAAATTAATGAGGGCAAAGAAAATATCTTCATCTTGAGGAGTCAAGCCTTCAATTAATTAAAGAGATTTCTAAGAGGATCCTCATCAATCAAAGGTACTGAGTGAAGTCAAACGATTTATTTGACTTTCACCCTCTTGGAAGGAACTTAATCCATCATTCAAGTGTATACGATTTATATTCGTTATATACTCAATTTGTAAAGATTTTTATCTCAGTTTTCGATATAACCTCGTTGGTCTAGTAGTCACAAGCGCTACTACGGAGCATGAGGTCCAGGATGCGATTCCCAGGTCGGGCAAAGTGTTATTAGGTTTTTCTATCTGGAATTTCTCAGTAGTAGCCCGGAGCCTGGATTTGAGCCATTTTGATGGCAATAGTATTACACGGGCCTTAAAAAAATACTGATGAAATGTAGGTATATTATAAGTAAACCTCTGTGTGGCCTGATGTTATATCGTTTTCAATACTATTTCTCCTCGTAATATTACTACTTAAACATCACCCAGTTATAAGGAAAATACACGTTGCCTTCGCTAAAATCGCCAGTCACGCGGCACAAAAGAAATCACATTACATTCAAGTCAAGACAGCGCCAACCCTGAACTGTTTGATATTCAGATTGTGACTCGCTGAGTGAAATACATCGACGACTTACATAATAATGGCATTAGAAGCCACAGACACAAATTTTAACATTTATAGGTTTATAATAGAGATGTTTGAAGGGTTGAAAATTGGGGGAAAATTGGGCCAGATTTCCTTTTTGGAATTGTGAAGGAGAAGAAGCGGAAAATAGCGCTGTTTTCGATGTTTGGTACGAAAAATCAGTGATAAGATAAGACAATGGTGACTTTTTGTTTGATCTTAATTATTAATCTATACTTATATATCAATATAATCTTTCTTTACATAGAATAGAACTCATAGAATAAAACTAAGTGCATTTCATATTTGTACGCTTACATTTTTTAAACTACGCATCGGATTTTAATGCTGTTTTCGTCAATAGCCAGAGTGCTTCAATAGGTAGGTTTATATGTATAATACGCGGGTGAAGCCGCTGGTAAAAGCCAGTAATATTATAAATCTGAATAGTTCGTTTGGTTGAATGCGCTAATCTCAGGAACTAAGTACTGGTTCGAATTGAAAATAAATTATTCTATTAACGGATAGCCAAATAATCGAGGAAGGCTATATAACATAACGGCACGAAAACGAAAAAGAAAAGTCAGGAATACGAAGTACTCGCACGAAATTTGACGCGGGTAGAAGCTAGTAGATGAATATTATTCAAACAGTGCAGCGTTCAATGGATTCAGAAAACAATACTCACGACCTCACAATACTGAACAGTTCAATGTCGAAATCCGGTTTTCCGAACCGGATACTCTCCCCCGTGGAAATAGAAATAAACAAAGTACGTACTGGCCAAAATCCGGAGGAGCTATTCCGTATTTTTAGGAACGGTCGCATACTAATCTCGGTCTATCAAAAATACTTCTAACTTACGTACATTTTTGTCAAGTATGTGACATTGATTGTCACTGAGATTACGAATTGAATTTGGACGGTTTTTAAGTAGTTAAGAGTTAGTATGTGAGTCATCATCATCATCATGATTTCAGCCGAAAGACGTCCACTGCTGGTCATAGGTTTCTCCCAATTTGGGGGTGAGGGGGGGGGGGGGGGGTGCCATTTTTGCCACGCTTGGTAGGCGGTTTGGCGGTCACATTACGGTGGTAAAATGTATAGAGAACGCTGTTGCCAATTCTCTAGTAAGTACGTTAGTCACCATTTACAACACACACGGAAAGAAATGAGATGGTGTTATTCTTTACGTCCAGCAAAATACGGATCGTATCTACATATACTAATATTATAAAGCTGAAGAGTTTGTTTATTTGTTTGGTTGAACGCGGTAATCTCAGGAACTACTGATCCGAATTGAAAAATTATTTTTGTGTTGAGTAGCCTTTTTATTGAGGAAGGTTATAATCTATATAACATTACGCAACGATTAATAGGAGCGGAATAGCAACGAAAAATTGACGAAAACTGGCAGGCAATTCGATGCGACGGGAAGGGTCAGGGGAGCAAAAATTTGACGCGGACGAAATCGCGGGCAGAAGCTAGTCTTAAATATTATGAAATATGTAAGTATTGACAGCAAAACATTAACAGGTATGCAGTTGAACGAATAAAAATAAAACGCAATTGCAGTAACAACGAGAAATTCCAGAAGATTCCTATCTCGCAATCCGCGGATTGTAACGGCGAACTTCAATTAAGAATAATTAAATGTAAGTGCAAAGTGCAACAATGATATTGCCTACAGTTTTTTCTTTGAGTATCTTTACAATATCGTGAGTTTAAATGAATTATGGTTTTACGAGGTGGTGAATAACTGAAATAATGTAGTCCATAACGATAATCAAGCCAGGTGCTAGAGTGATTGGATCTATCGTCGTACGTACGTCATCAAATCAAACTACACATTTCCAGTATAAGCTGACTTTTCTTTATACGAACAGCCTGTACGATGCGAGGTCAGCTAGGACTGGAATTGTTTAGCTTGATATGTAGCTGTGTGTAAGATTCATTGTAAGTAATGATAAGGAGTTACGTCTCGATCCTTTACATTAACGGTACGATTTACGGGATAAGAAGAAAAGTTACTTTGATGTGACAATTGCTTTAAGAGGCCGTATACGATATTTTTTTCGTTTTTGCGTATTTACTTAGAGACGTACTTTTAGAGTTACAATACTGCATTCCCATAAGTTTTAATGCACCACATGAAAGATTGAATGAGCTCCCTTTTTTATGTTTGTCGACAATCATAATGCGAGATTTGGGTTATTTTGAAAGATTATTTACTGGTAGGTAGTCAATAATCTTTTGGTTTGAATTATTTGCCTTTTTTGAACAAATGTATTGATCTTGAACTGAAGTTTATTTTTGTTTAAATTTTATGATAGAGTTGTCTGCAGTCGAAATGAAAACCACTTCATAGCCCATTGCCTCTAAGATTTGACTAAGTTTAATAATTTTCGACTATTTAAAAAAATATTAATGTGGGTAAAAGTGATGCATACATTGTATGTACTTTGACAACAATACATTGCAATTTTTTATTCCGTGTAGACCTTAAGACGTAAATATGGGTTATTCTAAACCTCTTACCTTTGAATTTACAAAACGGTTCGAGTTCGATTAATCAAAGTCACATGACAAAAATAAAAAAAGTAGCTCTTTCTTTTGATCAATATTGAAATGATCTTTCATATGATGCATAAAACTAATAGAAATCAGTATTTCAACTGTAAAATCACGTCTATCAAATCACGTAAATTAGCAGAATCAGAAAAATTACGTATACTACCTACTAAGATATAAAATGGCTTCTGCTTGTTGCGGAAACGTGCAGGGACAGAAATATCACCTATTTCCCTCCGCTTATCGCTGCGTAGTCAAATTATTGACTTCTATTTTAATTTACACGTTGTGATCGGTCTTTTAGTATTGACAGTTGTTCGTTAGGCTAAAAAACCTTTTATTGAGCACCATTTTTTTTTGTGGGTGGGAAATCATCAAATGCCGTCTCCCGCTCTTGGGTGGAGCGGAAGGGCGTGTCGGACTTTTACTGACTAAAGCCCAACCGTGTTCCTTCAGTTGCCCATGTGCCAGGGTCACGGTATCTCTTTCGAACGAATCTCGCGACACTGGCAGATTGAGCACCATTACACCTTTATGACTGCGCTACTCCAAATGGAGTATCATCTATACTGATTATAAAGAGGGGAGTTTGTAATTTTGTTTGCAGGAAGATCTCTGGAACTCCCACTCGGATTTGAAAAAAAAAATTTTCATTTGTTAGTCAGCAGAAGGTTATAGGCTAAGTTTATAGGTTTAACATGACGCTACAATCCTTAGGAACCGAGGTAAATGAAAAAAAGTCGGAAAGAACGCTAAGTGTAAATGACGTAATAGCGCAGTCGGGCCATAGGATATGACGCGATGGGTTGGGTCCAAAATTTCACGCGAACGCAGTCGTGGGCAGAAGCTAGTCTATACTAATATTATAAAGCTGAAGAGTTTGCTTGTTTGAACGCGGTAATCTCAGGAACTACTGGTCTGAATTGGAAAATTCGTTTTGTGTTGGGTACTCTATTTATTGAGGAAGACTATAGGCTATATAATATCACGCTACGATGAAAGAGAATGGAGCAGCAACGAAAAATTGACGAATACTGGGAGGCAATTCGATGCGACGGGAAGGGTCAGGGGAGCAAAAAATTGACGCGGACGAAGTCGCGGGTAGAAGCTAGTTATAAATAATGACACCGCGTTCTCAAAATGCTATACAATATTCTACCAGTATTTTACATGGAGCGACTAGTGTACTACATAGTACAAACGGATATTTACTTTGTCTACTCAAATAAAGTTATAATGTATGCAACTACAAACTGTGGACTCCGAAACTGTAACAGAAAATCTATTACTGTTGGCTGAATGAGTGAACAGAACTCGTAGTGAGCGTGAAATATTCGGTTTCCAACATTCGTGCCCAACTTTCATAGTCGTTTTATTTCCTAGAACTAGGCGCGTTGTGGCACCAGATATAAATCTAGCATGGTTCAACAATACGTTGGTATTTGGTATTATGAAATAGGTAGTTCAGTAGAACAATCTGGCAGTTTGAGTAATTTATGCGGCCTACCCAAATGCTCTTTTTACACGCTTTATATTAGCTTCACTTGTATGTTTGTATGTTTGTATATTTGTATGTTTGTTTATTTGTATGTTTGTATATTTGTATGTTTGTTTGTAACCGACTCCTTATAGTGCGATTTTGACCCACTTTAAACGACCAGATTTCATTCAAACTTTGCACACCTGTCAAGGACTGATGACAATGCAATAATTTCATAAATTTGTGCCATTATCCTTGCCAGGGTTACCAGGACAGCAAAAAAACTGTCACAAACTACGCTGACATACGTCTCAAATTTCGAAATACCCTAAAAAATAGAAAATAAATAATAGTTTAAAAAAAACTAAAAAACACGCTTCCATGGAAAACCAAACTAAACAGTACAAAATAATGGAAAAAAAGCGTGGGGTGCCTGATATCAATAAAAAAATACCTTAAAAGCACCCCACGCTTTTTTTCCATTATTTTGTACTGTTTAGTTTGGTTTTCCATGGAAGCGTGTTTTTTAGTTTTTTTTTAAACTATTATTTATTTTTGGTATTGTTCGTGGAAACGTTGAGCTCTTTACGTTCTGAGTTGAGCTGCACGATTAGTGACAAATGTGTTCACTGACTGGACAATTACTCGCAATCTGTGTAGTTCTTTACTCAAAAGACCATTTCAGACACCAATCTCTACATAGTCTTCACATGATCTGACCAAGATTTTGTCGGGACTTTAAAACATCGCTGAGTTTGTTTCGGCCTTTCTTTTCAGAGTAGTCAGATAGGAAACGCCGACCTTATTTAGTTTCTTAAAATCATTTATCATTGAACTATGAGAGGAACATTTCTGGAAATAAAACTGAGTTAACCTAATTCACTATTATTTTGTACTTAAACCTAACTGGCCAAGTTGTTGATACTACATGTACACCTCTACTTTACATTTCGGAGACTACGGGCTTAATGATATGTGTGGTGTTTGTAAATGGGAATGACTGTTTTTTTCTTTAAGATTTAACAGATAAGGATAAGGTTTTCGGAGAAGGGCCCAACCCCTATTCTAGCAACACCCATAATAAACGATATATCAAACGATGTAGTTGGAAAAGAATTTCCAATATCTAAAGAAAATTCTAGTGAATCCCTCATTTCAAATTCAGCAAAGAACAAAATATTATGTTACCTCGTGTGTGTAACTTTGGTAGTGATAGAACAAACACGTTGTTTGTATTAACATGAATTCCAAATATTTAGGTACTACTATTTGTGTAGTGTACTGTAAAGTAAATATTTATCAGGAGCACCGGTTGTGTCGTGTTTTATTTCTTTTCGCGGATTGCGTTTCAGATTCTTATTTTTTCTATTCATTTGTTTTGAAGAGACAAATGAAAATGTACCCTAGGCAGAGGCCCTAGACAAGTGACAATCACTTTCAAAATGTTTCGTAATTCTACAACTACTCTTAATAGGATGTCATAGTCGTCTTACGATAAACATTTCTTAGTATCAGCCCGGAGTTTGGAAGTTGGCGGTGTGTCATCCTCCTGCTGGTATGGCTTAACAGCCGTTGGTGCTGCGCCTGACCTCTCTCCGGTCGTGTCGGATTGCCGTCCCATCGGACTATGATATTGAGGGACGAAATGCCCCTCAGTCTGCGCACGCACTTGTGCACTATAATATCTCCCGCGCCGATGGCTAGTCTCCGTTGACATTGGCCGCCATGGCCGAAATACAGTCTGGAGAACTATATGATAAACAGTGGCCAGTGAGAACAGTACCTAACCAAGTCAGTAGGTACAAATGGGTTGCTATAATGGTACCCACTTCAGTGGGACATTGATAAAGGTCGGATTGTACCTTAACCGTGGCAAGGGTGGATCTCATAATGGCGGTTTATGTTGATAAACCATCGAGAATTTCGAGATAGTTGGTTGTAACGTGGGAGAGATAAGTACATTATTTAACCTTGTTTATATTAACTAGCGTTTGCCAGTAGTTTCGCTCGCGTGGGTTTATCTCACGGGAACGTGCTATCGCGACAAAATATCTATGTTACTCCTTATAACAACAGCTATCTGCCAGTTATCAGCCAATTTTTGCCGCATATACTTGCATATGCGTTTAGTAAATAGGTTTTTTTTGGACATGACAAACAGACACTTCATTTTTATTTATTGTATGTATGTACCTATGTAGTATGTTCAGATAAACATCTTTAGTTTCTGTCTGTATTTACTGCCTCGTTGGTTTGATTTGATTCTATACGAATCTCTCAGTGGGAGCCCGGATTTAAGCTAGGTTGATTGTAATCATGGCACTTAAACATGATTCATATAAGGGCGATTTCCACTGAATCTGAACGCGGTCAGTACATTACTATTTTTTGTTGTGGTTGGGAAATCATCAAATGACGTCTCCCGCTCTGGGTGGAGCGGGAGGGCGTGTCAAAACTTAACTGACTAAAACCCACCCGTGTTCCTTCAGTTGCCCATGTGCCACGGTCACGGTAACTCTTTCGAACAAATCCGGGACCCTGGCGGGGACATTCAGCTCTGGGTTCGATTTCTGGGTTGGCCAAATGATACTGGGTTTTTCCATCTGAAACTTATTATAGTCCTCCAGACCGAATTTCGGCCACGGCGGCCAATCTCAACGGAGACTAGCCATCGGCGCAGGAGATATTATAGTGCTCAAGTGTGTGCGCAGACACAAGAGCACTCACTCTTCCCTCACTCTCATAGTCCGATGGGACGGCAATCCGACACGACCGGAGAGAGATCAGGCGTAGGACCAACGGCTTAACGTGCTTTCCGAGGCACGGGGGTATCACACCGCCAACTTCCAAACTCCGGGCTGCTACTAAGAAATTCCTAATGGAAAAACCCAGTAACACTTTGCCCGACCCGGGAATCGAACCCAGGACCCCACGCTCAGCGGTCGCGCTTGCGACCACGAGACCAACGGGGCAGAAACTTATTAATAGCAGCTCGAAGTCAGTATTTTTGCCCGGTTGATGACAATAGGCTTGCCGTAATTTGGATGTAGTATGGCTACATCCAGTTCGAGAATACGTTTACCTCGGGCAAACTCTTCAGTTTGGTAAGAACAACCTTGAAAAGGAGGCTAACAGAAGAATTCAGCTGGGTTGGGCAGCGTTTGGGAAGCTTCGTCGAGTCTTCTCGTCGCGTATTCCGCAGAGCCTAAAGACGAAAGTCTTCAATCAGTGTGTCCTGCCTGTTATGACCTACGGAGCCGAAACGTGGACACTCACGGTACGGCTGGTCCATAAATTCAAAATTGCTCAGCAAGCTATGGAACGAGCTATGCTTGGAGTATCTCTGAGGGACAGAATTCGGAATGAGGTGATCCGGCAGAGAACCAAAGTTATCGACATAGCTCAAAGAATTAGCAAGCTGAAGTGGCAATGGGCCGGCCACATTAGCCGTAGAACCGATGACCGTTGGGGTAAACGTGTTCTTGAGTGGAGACCGCAAATCGGCAAACGTAAGGTAGGACGCCCTCAGGCTAGGTGGAGCGACGATCTTCGCAGGGTGGCTGGTAGCAGCTGGATGAGAGTTGCCGAGAATCGGGCTGAATGGCGTGCAATTGGAGAGGCCTATGTCCAGCAGTGGACTGCTATAGGCTGATGATGATGGCTACACCTCTGGCTAACCCTTAGGTGAAACAAGTTGTGATGTTATGGATGATATCGGCCTAGGTAAAGGTAGAATGATCAATAGCCGTGGCTTGATGACCTATATTCAGTACTGGGTCACTGCAAGTATCAATCTAGGACACTTTTACCGGGGAACACGTCCTTGTATTTTTTAGTCTTGTTTCTGTCTGGCTTTATTAGACCTTGCCTTTGCGAATTCTGAGTGGTTTTTTTCAGTTGGATCTTTCTCAATAACATCGGGATTGAATAACCTGTTCTAGTCTAAACTTTGTCTTTTATGATTTTTTATGTCTCCTATTGAATAGCAATACCACTAAGGCGAAGTAAACAAAACAAATAGGAAAGCGTTATATCCATGGGGCCTTTTATTACAACTAACTAGCTTTTGCCAGCGGCTTTGCCCGCGTATTATACATATAAACCTTCCTCTTGAATCACTCTATCTATTGCTGAAAACTGCATTAAAATACGTTCAGTAGTTTAAAAGATCTAAATGAACGACAGGTCGCCCAGTGGTCAAAATTCAATTATAATTGTTATAAAATAAAATTTGTATACTGTTGTATATAAATATTAGCTTTCTGCACTCTTTCTTCGTATAAACTTTAATTATGCCAAATTTCATACTCCTGCATAATTTTCGTAAAAACGGGTACAAAGCTCTGCAGTGGGCCAATACAGGTTCATTATTATTATACTATTATAATGTCAATATATTATCTATCGTGGAAATCTATGGCATCTCAATAACACAGGGAAGGGAAGCGAAATAGGTATATCTATGGAAATATATGAAGAGGTTTTTAATTTCCGTCTACGATAACGAAAACGTTGTAACGTAACGTTATGACGTAAACATCCACGGTTATATCGGCACATTAGAAATTATGAAAGCGCACATTAAATAAAAGGAAAAAGTCGGTGAAGGTAGGTACTGCATTCACACCACTACCTACCCCTCCGTGTAACACAGGCGTCATGTTATATCTCGTTCTTGTTACACTTCCCATACACGATACAAAATTACATTTTACACACAAGTGCATTGTCCGTTGATTTTACAAAAGAGTTCTAAGTAAAAGTATTGTACTCTATCTACCATCTGTCTCTTTTATAAACTGCATTGGAATTCCAATAGTAGCTGCATAGGTATCTACTTATTGTTACCATTCATTGTTCGTTCATATTGGCGGTACGCTAGAACTAGCAGCCCTACTTTTTCTTTCTTAGTCACAATAGTCACTTATGACTCGGCACTAAGTACTTTTCCATTACTCTCTGCAGAAATGTTGACAGAAGCATTTAGTCTTATTTATTTTTTCAACGCAAAGAAATCTTCATCATCATTCTTCTGCCCTTAACCCAATTTATTTGTGGTCAACACAACATGTCTTTTTAACCGACGAAAAAAAACGGAGGAGGTTATCAATTCGCGTATTTTTAATTTTTTTATGTATGATCACGCATAACTTTTTACATAGTGGTCCGATTGTGATAATTCTTTTTTTATTGGAAAGGGTATACTCCAAAGGTGGTCCCGTATAAATTGGGAAAACAAAATCGAACCCAAGGGTCGGAAAACAGGGGATGATTGATTGTTCACTCACTGATTGTAATGTATAACCACGCATAACTTTATACAGAGTAGTCCGATTTTGATAATTATTTTTTCATTGGATAGGCTATACCTTGTCAAGTATTATTAGTCAAAAAAAATATAAAATAAAAACTTTTTAACAAAAAATTAAGTTAAGTTTTTTCGGCGGTTTAATTTTTCTTCCACACTTCTCTATTAGTCGTCATCTCGGTAGACACCCCCTTTCTATTCATATCATTATTTACACAGTCCATCCATCGTTTCTTTGATCTCCTCCTACTCTTATAGCCATCGACATACATACTCAAAACTTTCCTCACGACATTTTTCTTATTCTTCTGTATCACGTTCTTATATACCATGACAACCGATTTCCACACAAGTTTTCAGTTATCAGTGCCGCTTTCAGACTTCCTCTTATGTGAACCTTCATGAAAAATATTTTATTCAAAAAGGCTTTGCGAATCTCGCAGCACGCATAAACAGAGACGGGAAAACTCATTTAACTTTATATTTATAAAGGTAACCTAAGCTTCTAGCAGATAAAAACATACGAATGGGCTCCGCACATATTATGATCATGCCTTCCTGGCTGGGAAAAAGATTGCCTGCATACATTTTCTATGAACCAGTCCACAAATATACAGGGGCTTTACTCCGTACCTTATCCCTGGGGCGTGAGAGTCTAGATAGGTAAGGGATCCGACTCTGTAACAGAATTTTTGTTTCGTGTAAGTACCAGAATATGTAGGTACTTGTCTACATTTAGACCAGTGGTCGTGAGTTCGAACCCAAGCAGGCGTTTTACTTTGTGTAAATTATCAAAACGGTGAAGGAAAACATCGTGAGGAAACCGGCATGTCTTAGACCCAAACAAACAGACATGTGACATCTACCAACCCGCACTGGGCCCGCGTGGTGGATTATGGCCGGCTCCCTCTCACCGAGAGGAGGCCTATATCCCGTGTGTATGCAGTGGGAACGTTATAGGCTGCTGATGTGATGATGTGTCTACATTTACACTAATAACAAAGCTGAAGAGTTTTTTTGAACGCTAAGTTATAACAGCCGCACGTATCGATCATTTAGGTCAGGGCTGTCCAGACAACGGCCCGCGGGCCGCATGCGGCCCGCGGCTTGTTTTCATGCGGCCCGCGACGGATGTTTTAAAGTGTAAATTTATCAGAAAATTGTTTTACTTCTTCAGTTATAGTCTAGTATCACTTATTTATGTGAAAGTACGTATTCAACAGTGAGATTTATAAAATCTAAGTATAGATCTTCATTGTTCAGATAAGTTACTTCTTCATGCAATGCGTCTGGCAACAATGAATGTTGACGTTGATATCGATATGATTGTTAAAGATAAATTAACGAAGAACCAATAATCGTATAAAGAAATGGTTACCTTGTATTTTTTTACTTAAAAACTGAAAATATTTGTTTCTGCGGCCCTCCCGCTTTTGTAGTAAATTTAATTAGCCCGCGAAGGTATGTAGTTTGGACAGCCCTGGTTTAGGTTAAGCTATGCTTGTGTTCCTTCAGTTACCTGTGCCAGGGCCACGGTAACTGTTTCGAACAAATCCGTGACCCTAGCAGACAATTCTACTATCCTCATCATCATCATCATCATTTCAGCCGTAAGACGTCCACTGCTGGACTTAGGCCTCCCCCTGTTTGTGGGGCTTTGCCATAATCGCCACGCTTGGCAGACGGGTTGGCGATCGCAGTATGGTGGTAAAATGCATAAAGAACGCTGCTGCCCATTCTACTATCCTACTTCCTACTAATATGATAATTGTGAAAGTGTGTGTGTTATGTGTCTCTCTTTGGATTAACACATAGGATAGTTACTTTATATCCCGGTAATACGTTCCAGTGGGATAGTTTCCGACTTCCCCGTGGGTGAAGCCGCTGGCATAACCTAAAATAACAATAGGTACATTTTCAGTTGGCTGCTAGCTAGCTGCGTGTCCATAATTTAACCATTCAACATTTTATAATGAAACAGTTTATTACAGTAATAACAAAGAGCTAACAAAATAACATTTAATTAAGTTACTCGTTTTATCCTTTCGTTATTATTTCGAATGTTTTAGCAGTTGCCTCAGGTGTTAACTAGGGCTGCCACTTTCCTGGAAAACGGGAGGTAGATTGTCCCGACATTTTACGATTCAACGATAAGGTAGGTACGGTATAAAACTATCGTTTCGGAAATTGAGTTTTTGATTGAAATCGTCTAGTACGCAGCTGTTCCTCGACAAACGAGGTTTTAGCAATACACACTGAGGTACTTACTGACCTAGTTTTAGAATATGGATGTTTTGCTTCAATTGTAATGAGACGTGAACGGACTGAGGTGACGTGACTGTTTGTGCTTAGCTTGTCTGTTGCACTATTGATGTGAATCCACTCCTAGAATTTATAATTAGCCTGTTATATTCCCACTGTTAGAACATAGGCCTCCTCTTTGTGAGAGGGAATAGGCCACCGAGTATTTTTTTCTTGGTATATGCCCTTTTCCTCCCGATGTTCCCTTTTTCGTTTTAGGAGTTGTGGTTATGAAATTAAATACACAGCGTGTCTGACTTTTTTTGTGGGTGTGAATCATCAAATGATGGTTCTCGAAATCTCGACACTTCTCGTCTCGGTCCGCTCTAGGTGGAGCGAGAGGGCGTGTGTGCCTGCCTGGGTTCGAACTCACGACCAACAACTCGTAAGTCGGGGCCGATATTAGTGGCCCACATTCTCTCCTAGCAATCACCATTTCAGCCGTAAGACGTCCACTGCTGGACTTAGGCCTCCCCCAATTTGGGGGGCTTTGCCATAATCGCCACGCTTGGCAGGCGGGTTGGCGATCGCAGTATGGTGGTAAAACGCAAAGAGAAAGCTGCTGCCCATTTCTAGTAAGTCCCTTAGTCGCCTTTTACGACACCCACGAAGGAAGAAATGGGGGTGGTGTTATTCTTTACGTCCGGCACCACACGGTACAGCATTCAATATTGCTTATTAATATTGTTTATCTCAATAAGAGGGCTAAACAGGATTACTAATCATTTTTGCACCGCAAAAATCTAGATAATTTAGGAAAACAAATCAATTTTGTCAGATAGTTCTATATCTATGCAACGTCGTCTTCATTCTGCTAGTGTAGTGAAAAGTAGTTTGCCAAATCCAGCAATCACTGTCACCAAATATCCACAAAAACTAATTTTTTTCTTATCTTAATTCTTTAAAAAATTGGAACGAACGTTTGGCAGCCCTATCTGGTAGACTTTTATTATGAAATGTAGTAGTAAATGTACGTAGGTTTGAACGGAAGCCTTTCCTCTCCACACTGACAATTGTTTCCTCCGCACTTTGTCAATTACATTACGAGATTGCGGATTTGTCTCTTATTCCTTTTTATCCTTTATCTGAAGGACTGTTTTTTAAGTCCTTGGTTCAGTAAATGTACTATTGTGAGATGTTTCAAACTGACAAATTAAACGTCTCAGCGTTTCTCATGTACAATGGCGAACGGTAGCGGTGGATCACTTTTCACTCTTATGCCTTAAGCAATATGGCAAAGAGAGAGGAAAGGTGGTAAACTGCCACTGTTTGCGATGGTACTTAGGGGCTGCCTGAAAAGTGGTGCAAAAATCGGTTGCCATGATATAGGCAGGGCATGTTACGCGGCAGAATGAGGAATATGTGATTCGAAAAGGATTGAATGTGAATGTTGATAGTTATAAAAGAAGGAGAAGACCAAAGAAACGATGGATGAACTGTATGAAATGTGATATGACTAGGACGTGGCTGACTACCGAGATGACGACTAATAGAGTAGTATGGAAGAAAAAGACAAGTTAAACGGACTCTAAATTTTACCTTGATTAAAAAATTATTGAGCCATTTTCGTGAAATATCTAAATTTGTCTAGAACTTTCCGGTCCGTGGTGGGAGAAGATATCATTCCGGAGACTACAGCGTTGAGGATAAGCAGAGGTCAGGTAGACCACCTGAGCTGGATATTGATCGATTACGTATATTTGTCGAAGCTAACCCATATTCAAACATGCGTGAAATATACTGTCGTTTGCGGATTTAACAGGAGAAAAAAAAATATAGGGAAATGGATACTACATCTCAGCGTGGCTTAATACTTTTGGATTTCCCGTAACGATAGTTAAATATCTACGAATGAATGCCAAGACCAACGTTTTATCATGCTTTCTGGGGCACGGAGCAAGCTCGATCTACACATAGGTAATGAATGGTCCACAAATCCACCGCAGCAAGCTTATTTTAACCTTTGATCGACCGGTAGATGTTAATATTTCTCAACTAAAAATGGGACCATTCGGAAAGCACCAGATTAAAAAAAAAAAAGTATCATCAAAATCGGTTCACCCAGTCAAAAGTTATGAGGTAACAAACATAAAAAAAAAGAAAATACAGTCGAATTGATAACCTCCTCCTTTTTTTGAAGTCGGTTAAAAAGTAATCGTGATCAACTGGAACCGATAATGGGATCCTAAAAGACTTCAAAGCTTCTTCTTTTCCCCTATATTTTAAAAAGCAACACTCTCGTCATCATCATCATCAGCACTAAGATGCCGTCAGATTATAGTCTCGCTAGCTTGATTGTAATCTAACGGTATTTACAATTTGACGGTGACACAGCCCACAATTTCGAGATGTTTGCCCTAATCGGCAGGCGGGTTGGCGATCGCGTTATGGTGGTAAAATTCATAGAGAATGCCGCTGCCCATTCTCTAGTACACTCTCTTACAAACCCTCAATACCATCTAATATTTGAGAGGTACCGATAAGGTCGTCATAGTAGCCATGCACGCGTTAAGGGCCTCGTTCACCATCTCCAAGTAAAGCGTTGATTAGTTACTTCCCAATTAGTGTAAATTGGCAAGTTAAAGTAACGAGTATCTTCCGCCAATTTAAGGGAATAAAATGTTGAGTAATTACTTTCTAGATACGGGAATGACGTAACAACTTTTACGTTAATTTCGCATTGATTCGTTAAATAATATAAATAATAATAATATCTTAGGACAACCAACACAACGTTATCTGATCCCAAACTAGGCAGAGCCTGTACTATGGCAACCAGACAACTGATAAACATACTTATATATTTCTAAATACATACATATTATAGATAAATTACACCCAGACACAGAACAAATGATTGTGCTCATCACACAAAGATTTGTCCTGGGTGGGAATCGAACCCACGACCTCAGTCTTAGCAGTCAGGCTCATTAACCACTAGACTAACAGGCCAGTCGAAATATTACATTTATGCCACATGTCATGTGTGTTGTTCCATTGTTTGTATCCTGGTATGGCCGATTAGTCGTTTTAGCGAAACAAACAAACAAACATACAAGAAACAAAATCTTTTCCCTTTAGAATTAGAATATAGATGAATGAAATCAACTCTATTGCTTAAACATGACATGTTACAAAATGAAGAAAATCAATTAATGAGTATAGACCATATACTAAATTAAATTAAGGGTTTTTCAAATTCAATACAAGGTAAAGTTTCAGGCAAAATCTAAGTCCTACTTTAATAAAGCTTCTGTTGTGGACGCCTAAGTAAGGCTCCGTAGTTCGGGACTTAGGTTGGTTAAGTACTTTAAGTTGGGATATCATTCAAGTGTCTTATTCTAAGCCAGAAGATTTCGGGTTGATCCTAACTTAGGAGGAGTTTGTTAAACAAAGATAAGGTTGTAATTGTTTTGGTGGAAGATAAAACAATGAAATTGGATTAAAAACACAGAATAGGCAACAAAATACATTATCATCCTGCCGCAATTCTACTAATTTATTCGTCTACACGATTCCTAGGTGGTCCAGGTGGACCTCTAGGGTTCCATTGGAGACTCGACAGGGGTCTACGTTAGGTCTAATCTTCACATTTTTGACGAGTTTTGGGAATATGATGGACCGAGACCAGAAACATTTTGAATGTGGTCTACAAGAAAAATAAGTTTGAGAACCTTTGGTCTACTCTATAACTTGTTTTCTATACATCTCTATCAACTATCATTTCAGTATTCACCCCCGTTCTAGCCATTTCATAGTTCACCCAATTCCAACATTCCATTTTAATTTTGATCTTAGTCTATTCTACACATTCATGTTTAAACATATAAGACTGCCATACAACATGGCAACGCTGCCAGCGTTTTTAAACACTTTGCCTATTGACAGCGATGCGGACGAATTTTATGATGGCTGTGACTATGAAGTATATCAAAAGGAGGCGCCTTTTTATAACCTTGTAGGTACATACAATTATTTGAAGGCTATTCGCTTTTTAAATTATGTAAGTACAGGGTTACAGAGACATTGGCGCACAACCTGTTGTCATGAATTCAGTACATGAATGTTGGAATTTTCGTCGGTTCAGAATCATGTTCTGAATCCATGGTTATTCTTCGATCATATAACCCTGTACCTATTATATTAGGAGTTGATAAGATAATGGATTTATTGTATGTTTGAGTATATTAAATAAATAAAATAAAAATAAATTGTTTATTGATAAAAAGGGACACATTTACAATAAATATCTTGAACAATTAACATAGAACAGATTTGCTCATTTATTTATTGTACGTGGTTATCCCCTTTAAGGGAATCGAAATCTAAAGTTATTTATACAAACTAGGCTGAGAGTTAGCACTTTTTGAACGTCAATATTACATAAGGCTGTGCCCCAAAACGCCCGCCCTACACCAGTTCCTAGTGCTTTAGATGAAAACAAGAAGCGCCGCAACAAACGTTAACACAAATATTATTGCCATCATTAATGTTACAAACTATACCAATTAGAGTCTTGGGGCCCTTTATGTCAATTTAGGTCCTTTAATTATACTCTCAATTTGTCTTCTTTGATTAAGAAAATTAAGGTGTAAGGGATTTTGATAATTATCTTACCAAGGAAGTTTTAACTAGTAATTAGGTGACAAACTACGTCCTTGAAATAATGATTAGTTAAAAAGATGTTTAGACATTCTGAAAAAATTTAAAACGTGTTCTGAAGAAAGACTCTCTTATAGGTATCCAAAATTGGCGAAACGGTAATTGGACAAGAATACTTGAGTTTTAATACATAATCGGGCTTATAGAAAAGGGTTATCAAAACGTATCTACATAATGAATATTATTCACCTTTAAAAAAAAAAATCAAAAAAAAAAGACAACCGACTTTAAAAAAACACGACTAAGTGAAATATAACTTTAATTTTGGAAGACGGTATCGGCAATCAATATGGGAGCACCCCCGAGCCATACCATTGATATAAGAATTTTGAAAATCGGTGGAAAATTGGCAAAAAACTCGGTGAACATACATATAAAAAGATACATCTAGTCGAATATCCTTAATAAAATTACCTCCTCCTGTTTTGAAGTCGGTTATAAATACAATGAGAAGTCGTAATACCTTTTAATCTAATAAAAGGTTTTTATAGCGCACGGCGACGTTCAGTTTACGGCAGTTTTAGAGCTACCCGACATAATATAGCGGTAACTTTAGTCCGCCGCTGCCTTTATATGAGCACTAACTTTCATAGAAACCTACCGTTATGACTTCCTGTAATCTTTTGATTTTAATTAATCCACAAATATAAAGAAGATGTATAAAGGACGGCTCACAAAAGGTTTATTTACAAGGCAGTTGTGTGAGACTTAGATCACGTTCGTATCGACGTAAAAATATTGCGGCGGCATTTTATCGCGTACTGAATTTTCAACTCTCCATGTAGAAACGATCATTGAGAATCCAACAGAGTACATCCCAGCGGGTTGAAAAAAGAAACTGTTCGATTTTAAACCCTCGCCTCGGTGTTAAACCGAACATTGAGAATCGAACAAGAGTGCAGTGCAAGTGAATCACAGCGCGTCAAAAAAACATAGCGAACGATTTCCAACTCTCGGCACTGAGCAGTGCATTGAAGATCCATTGCGTAAAAAAATCCTACTGCTATATTTTTCGTCCTTGCGAATGTAGACTTAGAGTATATATTTTTTTCTATTATAAGGTAATAATTAAAGTCTGGTAGTAAGTAAAATGACTTGATCGTGATCGCTAACAGACACAAATTTTCATCAAGTGTAAAACATACGGCAAGGTCGGATAACAATAGCTATTTGTATTGGTGGTTGGACGTCAATAATAGCACCACCCCATGTCCTCCCGTGGGTGTCTTAAAAGCCGACTAAGGGATTTACTAGAGAATGGGCAGCAGTAAAATACGTAGAAAAACGCTTCAACGTATTTTACCATCATACTGCGGTCGCTAACCGCGTGACGATAATGGCAAACCCCCCCAAATTGGGGGAGGCCTAAATCTAGCAGTGGATGTCTTATGGCTGAAATGATGATGATGATGGTTGGTTAACAAAGTTGAAACTGCCTGAGTGATGCATTCGAATTTTAAAGCAAAACGTTTATCTAAAAACAGTTCTAGTTGTGGAAGTAAGTCAAACGTAATTCGTGTCTACTCGACAACGTTTCTAATTATTAACTTAATATATAAGTTTAAAAGTTTCAATAAATCATAATGTGGGTGCCCAACGAGACGGCGAATCAAGGCTCCCATCCCACATACAGTCGCGCAACAGCGCGACGCAACTCTCGAAGGACAATTTTTAAAAAAACTTCATGGAAATGTTTCTTCTACAAATGTCGGGTCGTGCCTGTCTGAAGAAGCCTTCAGTCAAAATGTCGTACTTATTCATAAACATACTTGTTGTATTAATAAGAATAGGCACACTTACCTTGTGTTGCCCGGGAACCTTTTTTTTTTTTTTTTTTTGGATGGGAAATCATCTAATGACTTCTCCCGCTCTGGGCGGAGCGGGAGGGCGTGTCAGACTTTTACTGACTAAAACCCACCCGTGTTCCTTCAGTTGCCCATGGTGCCAGGGTCACGGTATCTCTTTTGAACAATCACGCGACCCCGGCAGGCATCGGTCCTAGCAGACCCCTTCAGTGTGGCTGACATCTCTTTGAGGCGCGCGTGGAACACTACGCGCCGTCGACCCGAGCCTGGTCCTTACCGGGCGGCGAGCTACCCATTGCTCGCCACCCGCAAGCTCGCGCCTACGGTGGCCGGGAGTCCGCAATCGTGGATATCCATTTGACCTACAACATCAGTTTTACTGGCTTTGCGCTTCCATAATGCTTTTCCGTCTCAATGATTTGGTCTTTACATGGTTTTTCAGTTGGCTGGACATGTTCATAGGTTTTTTGTAGCTAGTATTTGTTGTCTATATCTATCGTGACGATAGCCTCTTCGTTATACTTCTTTAGTAATTTATGATTGCTATGTATAGCTTTGAAACTCTTAATTAATATCTTCTCTTTCTGGACAGCCCAGAAAGAGAAGATATTAATGAGAGCTACAGGATTTAAAAAAAATGCATTTATAGCAAGTTGCTTTGTGTCTTGTAAGATGGAACACAATCCACAGATTAACATGACTGCTTTGCACTGGTCCTTTCCAACCCAATCTTCAAGCTCCACAGAACGATTATTTTAATTTCTGAAATTTATTTTATTTTGGTTTTAATTTCGGACGCTTTTAACGTGCACGTCTTTTTACATCGTTCTCAATGGATAATTTCAACATTAATGATATAATTAACTTTTTGTAACACAATTTTGATTGAAAAGATGACCATGGAGTTGCCCGTTCTTCTCCATAGCTAGACTTTTGTACCTGATATGCTTTGGAATGGGCAACTAGATTAATCTTTCCGACCCAACGACCCCTTTACGCTTTAAAAGTACCTGTATATTTAATTTCAAAAAGGTGGTTTGAATTTGGAGTCTATCAGTATTTTTAGTATACGTTTTTCTTACAGTTACATACCTTTACCAACACTGTGATAGCTTTAAGTCAAGACTTTTCAACCAAGATAGTACTTTTTGCTATCTGTTTGACCTAGCCTAAAAGCCGTTCACCTTTGTTTCGTCCTATCTATTATGAAGATCATTCGTGTTATTTATAGCTCTTTTTTATTGCTCCAAAAAACAACCTTTAGTGAATCTTTTTAGTAGGCTTTTCAGTAGGCTTTCTTACTCATGAATTATTAGGGTCATATTTTATACATAGAAAATAATTTAGTTATGGAGATATAAGTTTCAGAGATAAAATTTTATTAAGCTAACGCAGACGTTACTATGGTATTCATTATCATACACAAAATTAATCAAAAGTGGAAAATGAGTGAAGAGTGTGCGAAGGAAATACACCACCTGATCTCACCATCGCTCTTTTACTACCCGGCTAGCAGACGTACTGCATGGTACCACCCGCACTTGGTTGATATCGTGAACAGGCATCTACTGGGCACGCTCCTTCTGTCGCAGACCTCATCAGTCGCTTTCCATCAGGCTTCATCGAGATCATTAGCAAGCCCATTCAGTAATTTAAAAAAAAAAACAAATCATCTGTGAATCGATCAAATGAGGTTCGATTTTAGTATTCGAACTCTTCTTGTCATGTGCAAAAGATCTTTCACTCGCATTCCAAATGATGAAAACCGGCCTAGTGCGAGTCGGACTCGCGCACCGAGGGTTCCGTACAAACCTGTAGGTATATAAGTAAAAGTTCACCCATCACGACAATCGAGTCGTAGTTCTGTTCTGTTTCTTAACTTGGTTTTATTTCTGTGTTTTGTTCTGTTTATTATATGATGTAACTAAAAATTTACGGTTTTCGCAATTTTTCCTTTATCTGTGCTATAAGACGTTGCTTCGTACCAAATTTCAAAATTCTAGATCGACTGGAAGTACCCTTTAGGTTTTGATTCCCTTGCGAGTTTCGAAAATTTGAGGAAATTTGCGGTATAAACGGCTATATCTTTTGATTTCGTTAGCTTAGAAGTTTGATTTTTTCACAGCTCCAAGGGACAGTAGACTTGAGCATTTGTTATAAATTTCAGCTTGATACCTCCACGCGTTCCTGAGAAAAAGGGTCTTGACAGACGGACGGACGGACGGACAACAAAGTGATCCTATAAGGGTTCCGTTTTTTCCTTTTGAGGTGCGGAACCCTAAAAATGAAATGAACAAATGAAAATTCATTTTTTTGTGAATGAGAAATGATGCGTTCACTCGAGTGAGCAGCTTTAGAAACGTAGTCAAGAAGCAAGATACGTTGAAAGATATTATCTGAAAGATAGAGCCCTATTCCTCAGAATTCCAACTCGTACTTTCCACTACAGAGATTTTCACACTTCATTTCCCGTATTCAGTCGGATCTCAACTGATTCCGTCCTTACTTCGACTTACAAGAACTCCCATCCTTCCTTCGGAAATCCTCCCGTCATCGTACGAGTCATTAGTCCTATTGTTAATCCAGGCTATTCATTCTGTGGATCCTTCCCAAGTTTATTATGTTAAGAACCTGATACCACAATAGAGGTTTTGCTTCAATGACAAATGATAAAGGTTAGCTAAGACGTCGACTAGTCGGGGATGAAAGTTCAGATAATAGGTGTAGATTGGAGATACTTTTTGGCCTAAGATTATTTGGGCCGTATGATAATGGTGCCAATTATTTTGTTCAAATAAGAGTACTGCTATCTCTTACTGGCAGACAACGAATGAAAAAGACAAGTGACGCTTTACTACTGTCAAACAATTATGAGTCGATTACCTAGAAATTGGCGTGATTTTAAGCATGACGAATAGAGTTCGTCCTAGTTGCATTGATGAAAATCTTAGTTTAATTAAATTGACAGCGTTTATTTATTTCTGTCTCTTTCTTGTTTCATACGAAGGATAAAAATAGCAATAGTCTATGTAAAAGTGTTCCTCATTTTAGGGTTTTTAGGTACACACGGCTACATATCAAGCTATACAAAACCAGTTAGCTGACCTCGCTTTGTATAGGCTTTTCGTGCAATGAGAAAGAAATGTATAGCTTGATTTGTCGCCGTGAGTACATCTCGTTTTCAATGTTTGCTTTTTCATCAGTCATCAGAGTAATTCCTTTGTTTTATTTTCTTTTGTAGAAGACCCTTTTTCCATTCAGTTAACATAATGCCAACGTGTTCTATTTGACTTTGAATAGGGTTGCTATTTTTATTTCAAAAATAATATTTGTTTATCCTAAAGTGAACATTCATTCTTTCCAAGTATTTTCAGTTTGTCTTTTGTTTTAAAGGAAAATATTTATTCCAATGTTTCTTACCACGCTTAGGATCTCTTGGCTAAATAATAACAGGGTCGATCGAAGGTTAAGCTACGCTTGTTGCGGTCGATTAGTGGATGGGTGAACATCCATAACATGTCGAGACTCTGAATTGCCTCGGAAAGCACGTTAACCGATGGTCCCGGCTGTTATTTGTACATCTTTGACAGTTGTAACGGGTAGTCATAGGCCCGAAAGTTTGGCAACCAATCTTACCAAGGGGTAACGTATTACCCAGTCACTGGGGTTTGGAGGTCGGATAGATCTCTCCATGTAAAATACTGGTATTCAGCATCCGGTTATACTGGAAGCCAACACTGACATAGTTGGGAAAAGACATATTAACTTGGTTAATGTTGATTGGCGTTTAGCTGTTTTTTTTCTATATCGGTTGAAAAAAACTATCATTCGAATGTCTAAGAGAAAAAAGTAAACCGGATCAACGTTGTACTATCCTTATTCATCATCATCATCATCAGCAGCCTATAAACTTTCCCACTGCTGGGACACAGGCCTCCTCTCGGTGAGAGGGGGTGGGCCATAATCCACCACGCGGGCCCAGTGCGGGTTGGCAGATGTCACATGTCTTCGAATTTTTAGTTCTAAGACATGCCGGTTTCCTCACGATGTTTTCCTTCACCGTTATGAGAGCAGTGGTGATGAAATAATTTACACAAAGTATAGCGCCTACTTGGGTTCGAACTTACGACCTACTACTCGTAAGTCGCGGCCGTTACCACTGGGCCACCACTGCTCCTATTATGTTACATTTATAAAAAAATAGAAGGTACTCACAAAAAAAAAAAAAACCAATTCCGACGTCGTCAATTTAATATTAGTTATGTTACTGGGACGTCTTAGTTGTTACGTGTAGAAATTTATGGATTTAAGTTGGGTGGTGGTGGTGGTGGTGGTGAATTGGTGAGTGGTGCTGGTTTTTTTTTGTTTTTGGAGTTATTATAGGAATTATTTTTTTGATTAATTAAACGGATATAAAATTTAAAATAGGTAGGACTCGTTCCTGACTGAATCACCGGAGAAGGCAAAGTGTTATAGGTATTTAAACAAAAAACAATAACTTATTCAAACTGTTTCTCAGTAAAATTACTGTTGGCTTTAGATAAAAATTATTAATTAAATAAGTTAGTCGGGAATGTTAATATTAGGTATATATCTATCTAAGACAAAAACAGACCAAGGCTAGATTAGATGGCTCCAAAAGTTGTTATTAAATAGGTAGTGGCCCACCACCGCGACTTACGAGTAGCAGGTCGTGAGTTCGAACCCAAGTAGGCGCTTTACTTTGTGTAAATTATTTCATCACCACTGCTCTCAAAACGGTGAAGGAAAACATCGTGAGGAAACCGGCATGTCTTAGAACCAAAAATTCTAAGACATGTGACATCTACCAATCCGCACTGGGCCCGCGTGGTGGATTATGGCCCACTCCCTCTCACCGAGAGGAGGCCTGTGTCCCAGCAGTGGGAACATTATAGGTTGCCGATGATACATTTTGTAATAAATATAAAAAGGACCGCTTTATAAAGCTTTTAGAGCGATGAAAAGCAAACGAATTTAAAATAGTTAGCAACATCTGTAACCAATCGGGAAAAAATATCACTAAGGTAGATAAAGACGTTTTCCAAAAGAAAATATTTATGTAAGTATTAGGCTTTTACTTCTTTAGCTATCAATGTTGAAGAGAACAGAAGGTGAGATTATAAAAGTACTATATTAATATTGTTAAGTATAGTAGTAGTATCTTCGATTGTTTGTTTGTTTGGTTGTTCTCAGGAACTACTGGTTCGTATTAAATTAACCGTTTGGTAGCCTATTTATTGAGAAAGGCTATATAACATCACGCTACAACCAATAGGACCTGACTGGCCTGTTAGTCTAGTGGTTAGTGACCCTGACTGCTAAGACTGAGGTCGTGGGATCGATTTCCACCCAGGACAAATCTTTGTGTGATGAGCACAATCATTTGTTCTGGGTCTGGGTGTAATTTATAATATATAAGTATGTTTTTCAGTTGTCTGGTTGCCATAGTACAGGGTTTGCCTAGTTTGGGATCAGATAACCGTGTATTGGTTGTCCTAAGATATTATTATGTATTATTATTATAGGATAATAGGTGCAGCATCGGTGAAAAATGTTGTAGAAACGGGAACAACTTATTCCTTTTAGAGCTTCCGTTGCGTGCGCTGGTTAAGCGGTATAAGTAACGTAACAATCAATTATGACGGAATTGTTTCTCTTAATTTCAAAACAAAAGCCCGTATTTATATCTTATAAGGTTTTTAATTGTAATCTAATCGAAATATCATACAGCTGAAGAATTTGTTTGGTTGACCGTACTAGTCTCAGAAACTACATTTAGTGTAGTCCATTTATCGAGGAAGGCTGTAGAATAAATAACATATTGGGTTTTAAGTTACGAACTGAGCACCTCTTCCTTTATAAATTGGGTTAAAAACTATGGCTATGGCTAGCTTGTAAATGGCTTATCGCGAATTACCTCACATATAATAAAATAAAATGAATAAATAAAATAAAATATACGTAGTAATACATGGCAACATTAATTATAGTTAATCACTGTTATCCTTAAGTGTTTAACGTTTATTGTTAACTACTCTATTGTAATTGGTTATCATGTAGATACATAGGACGATTGCTAACGCACATCTTGAGTGTCAGAAGCAATGTAAGTAGTTGATAATGATAACAAATTAAGATAATGGTATAGAAACAAATTAACAAAAGGTATGTTGCGTTAATTCAAAATACATAAGAACTAATCTCCTCAACCTTTTTAAATAGGTAATAATGCAATCACAGGCGGACAGATTCTATTGTGCTAAATTTATAAAGGCTCCCACATACAGGCCCGATGCGACTTTCGTAGAACAATTTCTATGAAAACTTCATGGAAATTGGTCTATAAAATTTATAGAACAATTTCCATGAAGTTTAACACACGACATTTAATGTCGCATCGCGCCGTCACGTCGCGCCTGTCTCAAAAAGCCTTTAACCAATTTTCATAACTGAGCACCTGTCAACGTTAAAATAATGTCACAATGACTGCATTTTTAGCATCAGCAACAGTATTTAAAACGAAAATAACAGTGCAGACGATACGGGAGTGTAGACCGCATCGTCAGCAGGCGTCATTAGTGAGGTAGTAAGGGAAGGGGGCGGGTAAATTCAATCTTGCCAATCTTGTAACTTCGACAGCCCCAAGAGCACAGTAATAATCGTATTATAGGTAAAAATATAAATAGACACGCTATCTCCAATCCATTTTCCAAACTTGCTAGCCGATTTGACAAAAAAAAAACACAACACCGAAAATAAAAGAAAATCTGAAGTATTCTAATTTGAAATTTTCTCACGTATTCGGCCATTTCAAAAGAATGGGTGGTTACGGCTTTCCCTCATAAAAACTGACGCTTTTCTGTTGACACTGACGTGGGTACTGGCCAGATATAATTGAAACCATGGAAGTAGTAAGTACAATCAATTTTTTTTTAGCGTGTGATGATCGTTTGGCGGCTGAATGACATGGACAGTAAACATTTGTGAAATTGTTAAACAGAACGTATTAATGGCAAAACAAAATGGCGGCATTTGTTCCGATTTCGTCCACGTACTAACGTTTTTGTTCCTCTATGATTGAACATCATACCTGACAAATAATGTCTTCCAAACACAGTTTAATGTTCCATTGTAACAACAAATTGGATGGCTCGTCGCCAACGACAGTTTAAAATAGTTAAAGCAATTAACGTGTACGAGTCATTTTAAAAGATAATTCTACTAATTTTTATCATTAACATAATTTTAATGAGTTGGTAATTTAAATGACGATGGTATTTTAAAGTCTTGTTTTGTTTATATTGGCTAAGAGTAATGTGGCCTTGCAGAATATAATATTTATATAATATTTTAAACGCAGATACCTATAGGTACTTCCTCGGAGGATATTTTTTAAATTATTTTTAGAAAATGACCTGAATTCTAGTTGCTAATTTGGTGGATGTTGACCAAAGAGACTAAAGAGTAATTAATGGTGGCCTAGTGGAATTGGCGGGAACTTACATTTGTAAGTCGTAGGTTCGAACGCGGGAAAAAAACATGGTGACAAAATTGGCATGTCCTAGAACCATGTTTTCCTTTATGACACTGATCTATATTCAATGATTACTATAACTCATACACTGACTTGTAACTTGTAAAAATATTAGGAAATTTGTATTCTTGCCTTTGCAATGTTTGTAAGTATGTGAGCACCATGTATCTATACAAATAAATAAAATTGGAGTGTCTGTTTTTAATATTAAGATAACCACTTTTTACTAAGTGTATATGGATGTATACACGATACATATACCAAAACAACATTTTTTACAATTTTTGTCTGTCTGTCTGTCTGTCTGTTCGTTCCCGCTAATCTCTGAAATGGCTGGACCGATTTTGACGGGACTTTCACTGGCAGATAGCTGATGTAACAAGAAGTAACTTAGGCTATTTTTATTTTAGAAAGATTCTTTTATTTTAGAAAAAAAAATAACTATCTTCGAAAACTACGCTGACATACGTCTCAAAATTCGAACCCTGGCTGAATCCTACGAAATAGATCAAAATAATGTACTACAGTATTGTACACCTTAAAAAGGCCCACAAAAATGTCCTGAATGGTATATGTCTATCTCTTAGGGATAACCCACAATAACCATTTTTTATCTTTTACTTTTTACGAGAAATAAGGGCTTATTTACGAAGCGATTTTAAGCAATACAGCCTTAATCCTTATCCAATTAAGTACCTTAAATACATTGTGCATTTAATATAGATCAATATGGCCTATATCATAATGGCAACATTTTGATTTATAAACGCTTTTTTATGAAAACCGTTAGAATAACGAAAAAATTATCTATTCCGACAAGTAAAAAGTTTCATCTATACATCTATACATCTATACAATACATACATACAAATAAATAAAATTGGAGTGTCTGTTTTTAATATTAAGATAACCACTTTTTACTAAGTGTATATGGATGTATACACGATACATATACCAAAACAACATTTTTTACAATTTTTGTCTGTCTGTCTGTCTGTCTGTTCGTTCCCGCTAATCTCTGAAATGGCTGGACCGATTTTGACGGGACTTTCACTGGCAGATAGCTGATGTAACAAGGAGTAACTTAGGCTATTTTTATTTTAGAAAGATTCTTTTATTTTAGAAAAAAAAATAACTATCTTCGAAAACTACGCTGACATACGTCTCAAAATTCGAACCCTGGCTGAATCCTACGAAATAGATCAAAATAATGTACTACAGTATTGTACACCTTAAAAAGGCCCACAAAAATGTCCTGAATGGTATATGTCTATCTCTTAGGGATAACCCACAATAACCATTTTTTATCTTTTACTTTTTACGAGAAATAAGGGCTTATTTACGAAGCGATTTTAAGCAATACAGCATTAATCCTTATCCAATTAAGTACCTTAAATACATTGTGCATTTAATATAGATCAATATGGCCCTTTACAGCATGTAATTTAAATGAATATCTTAGAAGATATTAGAGATTTAAAAAGTGGGCGCAGAGCGCGTTGGCAGGGGCCGGGTAGTACAGAATAAGTAGGATTGTAATTCATATTACTTTGGCTTCATAGTAATTGCGAATATCATGTGTGTTCATTATACTCAAAATAAACCTAATAGTATTATTCCAAGTAAGAGACCGCGAAATGGCTTAGATGTTTAGATTTTTGGATGTTTGTTTCTCAATGATGCAAAGACGGCCAAAAGGATTTAGATCGAATTTGGCACAAAGATATAGGTATTATATCATGGATACGTAACAGTTAGGATACCTAGGTACTTTATCCCGGTAGTAGGTTCTCGGGTGATATTTTCCGACAGCTATACGGGCCAAGCCACTGGCAAAAGTACTATTCCTATAATTATGTTCGGTGTCTGGTAAATGATTGAGTGTCTGTATAGGTAAAATAGGAGCGTTAAGAAAAACCAGGAAGACTTATATTCAACTAAACCAAGCCCTATGTCACAGTCTTCTTACTCTGAATACTATTACTTTTATTTTAAAAACACCAACACACATGATGTTCTCATAAACTATGAATCCTAAGTAATATGAGTTATAATCCTACTACTAATAATATTATAAATGTGAAAATATGTATGATTGGGTGTTTGTTTCTCAATCACGCAAAAATGGCTGAATGGATCTGGATCGAAAATAGCACAAAGAGTCTATATTACCTATATAACCTGGAATAACACATTCTTATCGCGGTAGTACGTCCTCTTGCATTAATTTCCGACATCCACGCGGGCGAAGCCGCGGGCAAAAGCTAGTCTATCATATAATTAATTTATCTCTCATTGCTTCATTTTCTGTTCTTTTACCTGTTGTGGTATGGTAATTTTATTTTAGGTGCATCGTCTTCTCATATAATTATTGCATATAAATATTGTATACGAATATTGAAAAACATTTTAAAAGAGTAACGGTGGAGTTTCTTGCCCATTCTTCTCCATATGAATCTACCTTTTGGAAGGGGCAACAAGAGAATCAATTCTATTTTCATGTAACTGTTAACGTTCAAAAGTGCCTTTTTTGGGCCTATTTGAAATAAATGCTTTGACTTCGAACCAAAAGATTAGCGTGGTAGATTACGGCCCATTCTCGAAGCCTCTGTCTCACCAGTGGGAACATTACTATACAGTAGGTACAGTAATTAACTTGTATAGCTTTAGTTCAAACTTAAAGCTCTGAGCCAGTTTTTACATTTCCAACTTTATTTACGGATCTAGTTGTCAGTTTTGTAAAAGGGATTGCATTTCGATTTCTGTTAGATAGGTTCGTATTTCAAAAACACAGTCTCGAAGTTTTAAACTAAAAGTACATAAGAAAAGTCTTGTTTTGTAATAAGACGCGGCAAAGTTCGGTACAATACAAAAGTACTGTAGCTAGGTACATACTGGTATAAAACATTTGTCTGCTACTTCACGTAGTTAAATCAATATAATGGCTTGTAATCGCCCACATCCAAACTGGACTCTCCAATTGAATGTTTTAATTAACGGTCTACCAGTAATTGCCGTAGGTCGTACCAGCAAGGACTTGGGGAGATCCTCTTTATGTTAACTTTTCGGCTTTACGTTTATTTTTGTTGATAAAACAGCCAGGTCTGTTTTCTAGTTTTCTAGAAAACAATGATTATTTATGCTGTAAACACTGAGCGCTTTAGTAATAATACTTGGGAAAAATAATTTCAAAATCTGTTTGTGTCTTGTGTACAACTTGTAGTCTTGTAGCTATAAACATTGTTATAATTATATATAGGTATATTAATGTCTATAGCTCCAATTATGTATCCATTGTATACCTACCTAATGTTTTGTGACTATACTTTGATATCTTCTAGCGTGTCGATAGCAATCTAACTAGAGTTTACTTTGATATGAAATTATAGAATAAGATTGTAGAGAATTCAATTATTCCTTGTCATCTTTTTGTTTAGGGCTGACTGCAGTTACTTGAACTATTTTTGTACCGAAATCTCGTGGCTCCCGAAACACCACGTCCGATGATATAAAAATGTTGAATCTTGACAGGGAATAGACTCGACAGAAGATTGACGGTTCGTTAAATCAGCTGTCTGGACCTTTAACAAAATTGTTTTGTTAAAGAAAATTTAAACAAAGCCTGCCTCGTCGGTCTATCTAATATTCGCGAGCGCTACTGCTGAGCAATAGGTCCTTGGTTTGATCTCGGATCGCGCAAATTGTCATTGGGTTTTTCAATCTGCAATTTCTCAATAGCAAACCGGAGTAGGGATATGTGCTTGGTTGATGGCAACATCGGCTCGCCTCATATAACATATTGCAAAAAATTAAATTAAATATTTTAATACCCGCGATTTAAACAAAAATCTCTAATAAATACGTACTGGCCCTTTTATGTTTAATAAGAGGTTGGTAGGTAATATTTGGAGCAAAGGACTTGATCAAAAGTGTCTAAGAACCACCGCTAGAAAGCCTTCTTTTAAATAAAACAAACCGCACCTAAATCGGTTCACCTGCTTAAGAGCTACGGTGCCACTAATATAGCGGCCAACCTTATAACACCCCTCTTTTTGCGTCGGGGGTTAAAAATAGGGCAATAGAATGTACTGTAGGTGTTTTATTCATCCCTGCCTAACTCTTCGGGAAAACAGGCATGATTTTATGTTGATATATGAAAATCAAAATTCCCCATTTAATTTTGATAGATAACACAGCAATCAGTATCTATGCACTTATTAAAGTCGCCTACCATGATAACCGCAGACAGGAGTGGGAGGCAAACAACTTTAGATAAGGAGCACTGGTCTATTATTAACTTGTCGTGTTGCTAATCTGACCTGCCACAATCTTACGTCATACTGTCCTTGATATAGAGTGAGAAATGACGTGGAAGATAGTCGGGAATAACTTATGTGTTTTTGACGTTTGAAATGTGAAGATCTTTCTGAAGAACATCACCAATGAGGTCACTATATGTTCTCTTAGGGCGTCCTCTTCCGGCGTATCCAAATATGTTCTCCTCCCTCTCTCTTACTGTTTTTAAGTTTTGAACGAAAAAGACAATGAGTCATCTATATACAACACAAATGAATAAATATTAAAATGTTTGTAATATCAAAATAACAACATTTTACTAAATGCATGTCGAAGTGTATCTAATAAAAAATGGTATCTTTCTTTGATTCTGCTAATTTTCGAAGATTTTGATGAAAGGTATGGAAATTATATTATATTATCGACATAGGTGCCACACGGGCGGAAGCAAATATAACAAACATCACTGAATCTATGGCATTAAAGACACCACGAAACCACGGGAATGGAATGTCAGCTACGATTGCCTGCCTGTCTCTCCCCAATCTTAACCGACATTTTGTAGTAGGTACGATGACTCAAATGAATAACCTAACCCAATCTAATGTAATGAATTCTACCCACCCATGCTCTATTTTCAGTATCAAACTAATAATCCACAGTGGGCAGTACCTAAGAACTATACGACCTCAATAAATAAGACCTTTCAGAGATCACGCAACGGAGGTCGGAGCCCATTTTTTCTTTTTTACGACCGATATAAACAGAAAACCTTCAGTGATACGGCTATGATTTCATTTATTCTCATATTTCGTTTATTCGGGTCTTCAGTATTTTGTTACTTTATATTTTTCGTATAAAATTTGTGATTAATTTAGGGATCTCTTTTTCTTTTCTTTCTTCTTTTCTACTTTTTCGCTTTTATTGTGATAGAATCGACATAGCTGTTGCCTTACTTTATTCTTGCGTATATCCAGTTCCATACTAAAAAATCTTAGCGATGTTGACGCTGTAAAGAAGAAAGAAAGAAAAACCTAAAAAACCTAAAAAAAAATACAAAAAAAGACCTTTGTGAGTGCAAAAAGGCCGTATAGGCTGTTTGCTCCTTCGTATTGATACTATTTAAAAAAAATTAAAACTAGGGAGTTTTAGCGAAGGAAGGTGATTTTTGTCGTTTCACTTAGGCTTTTTGTGGTTTTATAGCTTACTTAATAGTATGAATAATAATTGGCGTTAATTCCCTCAATCAGAGACGGGTATCTAGATTAATGCAAGCTTCTGTACATAGTCTTTATACTAACAGTCAAGAAAGTACTTAGTAATTCAAATGGGATTGAGTCTATAACAGCCCCACGTAGACTTATTATCGTTACAATGACATTCAAAGTTACTGCCTGAACAGTAATATCAAAGTTTATAGCCGTGAAATGTTGCTCCAAAGTTTAGCAGATTGACGTAACAGGAGTTTGTAATGTTTTTCCCTTAAATAGCTTTTTATTATGAATTGTATCTTTAAGTAAGTATCTATATTGATTTCAGGGATGGTTAGACTTTAAGTTGATGTTGCCGGACGTATAAAATAGCGTCATTCCATTTCTTCCTGCGGGTGTTGTAGAAAGCGACTAAGGGACTTACTAGAGAATGGGCACCAGCTATTACCACCATACTGTGAGCGCCAACCCAGGCGCAGGCACCAAGCGTAGCGATTATGAAAAACACCCCCCCTTTAGGGAGGCCTATGTCTAGCAGTGAACGTCTCTTGGATGAAATTATGTGCTTTACGGCTCCCGGAACCCGTTTCATTTCTTCTTAGCGTGACGATGGCAATCTAAATGTACTCGGCCCAGAATTCGGCTACATCCATATATTTGGCGCCATCGTTAGCGTTCTGTAACGTACAGCTGACAGGATGCGCAGGACATATCCCATCGTTTAAGGAACAGCACCACATTTACAATGAACCCGTGTGAATGTGTTCAAGTGAAGTTCCGTGTTTTGTTTTCTGCTAAGTTTTAATTTCAGTTTAGGTGGAAGCTCCAGGGTAGTCTGCGGAATTCAATTTTTTTGCAATCTTCAAGTCAGTGCCGTGCAGTGATCTTCAAGGTTGTGTGTTGATCAACATATGATTAACGACCGTAACAAATACGACTCATTGAATGACTTTTTCATTAAATAGCCATTCAAAATATAACTCTGGAGCTTTAACCTTCAATTTTTTTGCCTTTACCAAAAAATTGTTCAGCTCTAACCTTAAATATGCAATAAACAGTCAGACAGACCCACTCACTTTCTCATTGATAAGGATATAATGTATATTGCCTATTTAGCTCTTGAATCTAGATTTCCTTTCAGTTTTTAAAAATGATCGTCCTCGCATCTCACTAGACAAATTCAAACTCGATGTTCCATAAACTCAAAGTTTAAATTTTACACTCCATGTTTTGAAACGCTGTGCTAGATTCAGATAATGAGATACTAGTTTACAGTATAACTTTAAACTGCAGGTTTCCATTCGATCACTTAGAAGTTAGAGGCTCCGTAACTTCATAGCCCCAAGGGATGCGGTTCCAACAACATACCGATAGTTAAACTGAAATACAACTTCTAGTTTCCTAGTAAATTCAGTTGGTCTAGTAAACTGAAGCCTAGTTTACACTAGCGCAGCATTTTAGGCAAAATTGAACATTTTATTGCCAATCAGTATGCTTTATTCATTTTATTGGTAAAACGTGATTTTAGAAGCGATTAAGTTAAACATGTAAAGTGCGGGCAAGTTATCAAATATCTACCCCTTTCTTTATTGGATGGGAAATCATCAAATGACGTCACCCGTTCTAGGTGCCGGAAGGGCGTGTTAGACTTTTACTGACTAAAACCCACCAGTGTTCCTTCAGTTGCATATGCCAGGGCCACGGTAACTTTTTCATACAAATCCACGATCCTGGCAGAGATATCTACTCCTACTGTCGAGAAAATCTTTTCTAAAAACGGATATTTGTTCAATTGATCGAAACATAAAATCCAGTGTAGGTAATTTACTAATTGTATCAAAAGAATTTGACCAATCTGCACTCGTACAACTCTGATACAGTTAGTCCTACTTTTGTAATTAAATCCCCGATAAATATTTTGCAAACGTAAAAAAAACCTTAAAGCCCGGATAAATAAAAAAGAAACGCCAATTACATTAAAAATTCCTTTTCATCGGCACTTGAATTTCGAACCAGCTGCGCCTCATTTCTTTTTTCACAAACTGTTTGCTGTTTCTCTCCTGCCAGCGTTATCACATTATTTGCATATTCAATGATAACCATCTTTGTTTACGGCTCATAATATAAGACTGGCTGGCTTCTGCATAACTAAGGAGTAAAGAGCACTCGAGTATGAAAATTTTATTCAATTTTCAATGAAGTGGAACTTGAGATTGTCTCGCATTGTTTGCCATCTGTAGTCACATAAAATTATTCATGAATAACACTTAGCGCTTTACTTTGTGTAGATTATTTCATCACCGCTGCTCTCAAAATCTTGAAGGAAAACATTGTGCGGAAACCGGCATGTTCTAGAACTAAAAAATCACCAACCCGCACTGGGCCCGCGTGGTAGATTACGGCCCACTCCCTCTCACCACAAGGATGTCTGCGTCCCATGCAAATAGTTATAAATAATAATAATAAATAAATAATAAATAAATAAATTCATTTATTTCAGGTAAATAAGCACCCATAGCAAAACATAAATTAATTAACAGAACATTTTACAGATAAAATAACATTACATAATAATACATGCGTAACTAGTTTTAATTTCACTTGTTTTAATACATACCTTAATAAATTTTTCTTTTACTTTATGCTGAAGATTTGAATCTTCTGTTAGACATTGTCTGTCTCATTTTAATAAGGAAATCCAAGCGATGATGTTTATTGTATTTATGATGACCAGAGGGGTAATTGCGGAACTTTTTATCGGTAGGAATTGGTTTAATATTCATAGTTAAACAACATTCATTGCGTTATTTACGTTGCTGAGCCGACAATTTATTCGAGCAAATCACGCAATGGTTTAGAAATAATCTTCAATCCCATTCAGATTCTGATAAATTGTGCGTTTCGCGATTAGGGTGCTGCTATTGTTTCAACTAACTAATACATTACAAAAATGCCTAGTGCAGTCTTCAAACCCTAATTATCTCGGTGTTGATTTGTCTTCCTTTATACCTTGGTGATATATTTTACTAAGTTAGTGGCTTTTATTAAATTACTTTCGTCAAGGGAAAATCGAGGCAGATTAATGAATTATTTTTGTAAAAGAATTCTATTTTTGTACGAAGTATCGATCGAGCTTGTGTCCGAAGGTCCAACGTAGCTACGTTTACCTTAATCGTGATGAAAATAATTTCTGTATTTTATACTCACACGGACGTATCGTATCGTGATTTTTTCGTGCACAGGATCTTCGACGCATTGCTTAGCGCCAAGAGTTCAAAATCGAACAGTGTGATTGATCGCTGATATACACTCTGTTGGTTTCCTTATGCTCTGTTCAACACCGAGCTAAGAAAATCTAGTGCGCGAATCCCACCACGATATTTTTACGCCTATGTGGACGTCGACTTAGTCGGATAAAAAAATACAAAATGTATTATAAAAAAGTATTCGTCAAGTGTTTACCGAGAAACTTCATTACTTCTATCCCTACTGATCCTTACTAAAATTATAAATGTTAGTTTAAGTTTGATTGTTACGCTTTTACGCGAATACTACTTAACCGATCATCATGAAACTTTGCACACATATTCTTCGTGGTATTAGAAGTAACATAGGATATTTTAACGAAAAAAAAAATTATACGAAAATTAAAATAAATTGGTAGTCAAAAATCTCAAAATCTAGCTACTTCAACGCCATCTAGTATTCCAGTAATGAAGTTCCAAAAAAAATTTGACGCGGACGAAGTCGCGGGCAGAAACTAGTATAGTATAAAGCAAAGTCGCTTTCCGCGTAGATTTTTTAACAAAGCCACAGATTTTAATACGGTGGTCTTCAATAGATAGAGTGATTCAAGAGGAAGGTTTAATGTATAAAAACGCGGCGAAGCCACTGAAAAAAGCTACTTTACAATAAAATCACGAACTCCACGGTTTTCTCTTGGTATATCTACAACCTTAATAATTTGCAATCATTTTATTCCCAGACTTCACAGACTAATAGGGTTGCCGTAAGCTCCAAATTATGCATTAAATTCGGGAGACGCGAGACGTATCTCGAAAAATCGATATTTCCTCTCCGTCGCTTACAGTTCGTGACAAAAGATAGTCTAGGCGGTGATGTGGTTCTACACTTTGATATATCGAGAACTGAGGATATTGCAGACAGACACGCTAGGATTGCCTTGACTGTCTCTACGCCTAGGTATTTTAAGTCTTCATTTTTTGCGTTCGTTGCAAAAACGAGGGAAATGTCGCTCGATATGCAACAGTATGTGTCTGTCGTTTGTTTTGACGTGACAATGACTTTTTTTCCAAGCTCCGTTTTTGCACAGAGGTAGGTCTGTTTTTTACAGTAGGTACAGTCAAGAAATTGGTGTAATCTTAAATTCAAATTCAAATTCAAATCATTTATTCGCATAGAATGCAGGTATTTTACAATAAAGATGTTACGGAAATACATGTAGTGAGCCGGGTACATTCTGCCTGAGTTACGGCATGCAAAATTTTTACAAATAATAAAACAAATCATGAACACAATTTTGAAATTAACTATTAGGAAATACATTATTATAACAAGTCCAGGCCATGCACAAAGGTGTATCAGATAATGTCAATAAAATTTAATAATGGGTGAAATAAAAAGTAAAGTAAGTAGTAAAGAAATAGAATAAAATGTCCGTAACACCATAAATTTTTAGGGGAGGCCTATGCTGGGAAGCAACACAATCTTCGCGAAACTGGTGTCCAATAATGTAACTTAGCATGTAAGAAACATATGTAAGATTGTTGAATAATGGCTAATAATAACACCATAACATAGAATAGAGCAATGGTAGCCCAGTGGTAACGTGGTCTTAGTTTCGGGCGCTCTACGTTATATAAATTCTTATATAAACACTTATATAAACACTTATATAAACACTCGTTATATAAACACTTCTTCTTTTTGGTGAAGGAAAACATTGAGAAAGAACCGGCTTGTCCTAGAACCAAAAATTTGAAGACATGTGACATCTACCAACCCGCTATAGCCCAGTGTGGCAGATTAGATCCCACTCAAAGGAGCACATTTCTCGTAAAACATATCCCAGCTTTTGAAATTTCATTAATATGTCTTAGCAGCTTTCAGCTAGAGTTTTCTGCCTATGAAAATAATAATCAAAAGTAATTTTTACACGCTTTATATTAGCTTCACTTGTATGTTTGTATATTTGTATGTTTGTTTGTAACCGACTCCTTATAGCGCGATTTTGACCCACTTTAAACGACCAGATTTCATTCAAACTTTGCACACCTGTCAAGGACCGATGACAATACAATAATTTCATACATTTTTGCCATTATCCTTGCCAGGGTTACCAGGACAGCAAAAAAACTGTCACAAACTACACTGACATACGTCTCAAAATTCGAAATACCCTAAAAAATAGAAAATAAATAATAGTTTAAAAAAACTAAAAAACACGCTTCCATTGAAAACCAAACTAAAAAGTACAAAATAATGGAAAAAAAGCGTGGGGTGCCTGATATCATTTAAAAAATACCTTAAAAAGCACCCCACGCTTTTTTTCCATTATTTTGTACTTTTTAGTATGGTTTTCAATGGAAGCGTGTTTTTTAGTTTTTTTAAACTATTATTTTTCAAACTAGGCTCAGAATCTGTACTTTTTGAACGTCAAAATAACATATGACTGTCCTCAAAAACGTGTGCCCTTCACCACTTCCTAGTGCTTTAGTTGCGATTGTTTTAAGTGGTGGAATAAACTCCCCCGAACTCTCCTATATAAGACCAGCCACTTTTTGTCATCGCAGGTTAACTTATCTCTAACGAAAACCGCACACATTGTACCATTGGTTAAACAATACGTACTATATCTAACCCACTGTCTGAAGATTTGATTTGTCAACCAGACCGTGTGTCCCTTGAATAATAGAGAAATGTGGTTACCATCCAAGATGGACGCATAATTGCATTGAGACCTAATCGAGTTGAATATAGATTAATTGTCGGTCTAACGTTCTATCGCTGTTTGAACTATTTTACCTACATATTATGATAACATAATAACAGCTATTTATGTTGATATATAAATATGACAAGAGGCCGATTGGAGCTGGATTTTTTATCTTTGAATATTTACTTGGAGTAGATGTGTGTTGGTTTCGGACGTCAAAAATAGCATCATTCCATTTCTTCCCATAGGTGTCATGTAAGAGGCGACTAAGGGACTGACTAGGGAATGGGCAGCAGCGTTCTCTGTGCATTTTACTACCATATTGCGATCGCCAACCCGCCTGCCAAGCGTGGTGATTATGGCACTTCCCCCATTTTTTTTTTGGGGAGGCCTATTTTCAGCACTGGACGCCATTCGGCTGAAATGATGATGATGATGTGTGTTGCGGGCAAGAAATTATTTCTAGGTTATATTTGTGCTTGACAAAAATTGAAAAACGTAATGTTGGAAAGTTTCTAGACACTGGTCTCTTGCATGACGATATCAGATGGTCAAGAGAGCTGCACCACGCCGCTGTGGCGCTCTCGTCGACTCGCACGAACGTCAGGCTACACTCTGTCGAAGCTTGCCAACTTCACACTTGAGTTTGGTTGTCAATTAATATCCCGTATTCTTGACTCTTCTGATAAATTTTAATGAATGGCAGTTACTATCTGTAGTTTATACTTTACAATATCGCATTTTAAGGCACCCGTAAACAGGCGCGAACGCGACCCTAGTAACAATTTCTATGATAACTTTATGGAAATTGCTCTTACAGAAACACGTCGTATTGTTACGTGGCCCCTGTCTATGTGAGCTTTTATGATTAATGTACTTATTAGAGATTGTTACGTATTTAATTACGCTACGCTCTGTTTCCTAATTACCGTGATACATGATCGGATAATATGATATGGATATTGTTCATATAAATGTATACAATTTATGTAGGAGGAGTTCTGATAATCAGGGTTTGATGAATCTTTTACATATATTGTAAACGATATTTAATGTGTGTGTCTCGTTGGTGGTCGCAAGTTCTGGGTTCGATTGCCATGTAGGGCAAGGTTATTGCGTTTCTCTATCTGGATTTTTTTAGTAGCAGCCGTGACTCTGGATTATTGCCTTTCGATGGCAATAAGCTTGACCTCTATTACATGAGACTTAAACATATCTGGCGAAATGTGAGTGTTCTAATTTGATATACTATTAAATGAAGCATACAAGTCAATGGTAAGTCCTAGCGAGAGACCCGCTGTATTCCCGACGCCGCGCGCCGCCCGAGTAGATGTTTACTTTGAGTTTTTGTATGTATCATAAACAACCTATAATATTCCCACTGCTGGGACACAGGCCTCCTTTCTGTGAGAAGGAGTGTGCTGTGATCCACCACGCGGACCCAGTAAGGGTTGGTAGATGTCACATGTCTTCGAATTTTTGGTTGGTCACTCCTCACGATGTTTCATCATCATCATCATCATTTCAGAAGGAGCCTGGATCTCACAACACAGGGAATCCTAGTGTGACGTCCAGGAATTCAATCGAATTGATTGTAAACTTGTCTAAATAAATTTATTCTTATTCTTATTTCAGCCGTAAGACGTCCACTGCTGGACTTAGGCCTCCCCCAATTTGGGCGGCTTTGCCATAATCGCCACGCTTGGCAGGCGGGTTGGTGATCGCAGAATGGTGGTAAAATGCATAGAGAACGCTGCTGCCCATTCTCTAGTAAGTCTCTTAGTCGCCTTTTACGACACCCACGGGAAGAAATGGGGAGGTGTTATTCTTTACGTCCGGCACCACACGAAAATCGATGTTTATCATCACCATTTTAAGAGTAGTAGTGATGAAATAATGTACAAAAAGCAATGCACCTATCCAGGCTCGAACCGACGATCTCCAACTTGTAAGTCGTGGCCGTTCCATTGGGCTGCCACTCCTCTTGTTGTAGGTATACTTACTTATAATTTGGTGGGTTTATCCTGAAACTCAATGCCCTAACTAATGAACACTGCATGTATAGGTACACCTCTGCCTAATCCTTCACAGAATGTATTCGTGAGGATATGTACAATGTTGTAGACTTCAAAATAGTCCCTGTAGACTTTCAGTGCTTTGAACATTTCCCTAGTTGATAGGCTAAATCACTGCAATCTCCAACCAACTTCCTACGAGTAAATAAAACACGATTTGTCATTTCCTAAGCAGTTACATCTATTTCCAATAAAAAACACGTAACATTACACAATCTTACAGTAAGAATAAACAGACTTGGAGTCGTGTTATGAAAACATTTCACATATTTCAACATCCCGTTTATATAACGCGTACGTCAAAATGTTTACTTTCTATGTTTACCTGTCATATCGTATGTCAAGTATCTTGATCGTCACAATATAAATGTGTAAGGTATAGAAACTAGGCCTAATTTTTTACCGACTTCAAAAAAAGGAGGAGGTTATCAATTCAACTGTATTTTTTTTTAATGTTTGTTACCTCATAACTTTTGACTGTGTAAACCGATTTTGATGTTTTTTTTTTAAAATTTGAATGCTGGTACTTCCCAAATGGTCTCATTTTAATTGGTTCCATTCGGATAATGGGATCCATGTGAAAACCATATAAGTCTTAAATTTGCATTAAGTATTTGCGCGACAAATGAACGAATAACGCGATTAGATTAGTGCGGGGTATTTACCATAACTAAAAAGTTAAAAATAAAAACTTTTACAAAAAATAACAACCGACTCCCTTAAAAAAACACTACAAAGTCAAAAATAACTTTAATTTTGGAATTCGGTGTCTTAGGATCATACAGATCCAGATTTTAATATCTTACATTTCAACGGGGCGTTAGGGTTGTCACTTTTGGTGAAGCAACGTGTTTTATAGGAACGTAATTCTCTACCGTGGCTTACGCTAGGAGTTGATTGGTAGAAATCATCACATGAAAAAGCGTTTATACATTTTATGCCCCCTCCATGTGACATTCGTCTTTGGTCAATATGTAAACACACGTGAGTAGGTCAAATTATAAGTGAGAAGGTCCTAAGACCCTAGGGTCCCAAGGACCCATATTTTAAACATAAATTAATCTAACTTTATAATTATTTAACAATAAGAGTTAGTTACTGCAATATTAATACATAATAAAAAAAACCGGCCAAGTGCGAGTCGGACTCGCGCACCGAGGGTTCCGTACAAACCTGTAGGTAATATAGTAGTACCCTGTAGGTTTTGATTCCCTTGCGAGTGTCAAAAATTTGCGGAAATTTGCGGCATAAACGGCTGTATCTTTTCATTGCGTTGGCTTGATTGATGAGAGATGAGATGAGAAGTTTGATTTTTCACAGCTTCAAGCGCCACGTTCTATGGCGTTCTATGGCGCATTTTTTATTTATTTTATTTATTTATTTTGGCCAACCAACAACTGTATATAGTCATACAATATAAAAATGTTTTTCTATTAACTAAGGTTAGTATTACAGTTTATTATAGGTTAGTACCGCATGCCCCATAATGGCGCATGAGATAAACGTACTGAGAGCACCGCGACTTTCGCTGAGAGGTCTCGTCGATGCGCGCACCTGTGTGAGTATGCCGTTTCGTCTACTGTTTGTAGTTTCAGTACTGTCCATAATTATACTGAGGTATCGTTTACATAATGAGAGTTACTCGACTCGAATAGGAGTTTCAAATGGAGTAAATAACTTGACTCGTGGAATTTCATTTCGTATCCCGAGAAGTTTCTCTGCGACATTTCGAAATACGATTATTCACGGAAACAATCTAACTATGTAACTTAGTAAATAATGTAATGTTTTTAACTGAACGGCTTTCTGGTTAACATTTGTGATAGGTATTGGTTTTGGCGTGCATAATTCATGTTGACAATTTACGGTGTAAATACATATGTACGAGTGATTAATCGCCTGGCGACTCTCGTACCGATATTGTCACCTCTCGACAGTCGAGTAACTCCCCTTTGAATTTTCTTGGTTCAAATTCGGAACGTAAAGGCGGTTACATACGTAGAATTTGAACCAAGAAAACTCAAAGCTTTGAAAGTATCAGAAACTCGCGTCTTTCAATTGTTTTTCTTTTTCTTTAAAAATGTGGTGTGAGAGCTCTTGGAAAGGAATTCCATGATACTTACTTATTTTTCTTTTCAGTTAACTTTGTACCGTGTTGACTTTGTAATGGAAGTCGGCAAAGGAAGGGATAGGTTGGTGGTATAAAGATATTAGACGTTGGAAGACGTATAAATGAGGAGTTCGTTTATTTTGCGGTTGGATTTTTGCTAGTTGTGGGTACGTCAAAGGAAATGGGATAGGAGAATTTAATTAAGAGTCTTGTAAATGGAACGCAAAGAGAATATCACCATTCGTCAGACTACGTTGTTTATTTCATTATTCATACAGAAATATGTCGCTTACCAACTGAATGTACAGATGTCAGCACATCAAGCTACCCGAAACTGTCAAATTTTCCCAATCAATCTTGAACCTAATGCTATAACGATAAAGTTGAAAACCTATTAAAGAACTTTGACAGATTGTAGTAGCTTTATGTGCTGGCGTCTGTACAAACTGGTTATGTGCCGGGATCGTCAAAAATACATATCTGCGGATATGGATTCAAATACGGATATTTGGTGTCAAGATCCACCCACGGATACGGATCTTAACCTTCTCACTTAATCGGTGTCGATGCGCGAAAATTTTAAGTGAAAAATGTGGGTGTCGTAAGAGGTGACTAAGGCACTTACTAGAGAATGGGCAACGGCGTTCTCTATGCATTTTGCCACCATACTGCAATTGCCAACTCACCTGCCAAACGTGGCGATGGCTGGCGTTCTATGGCAATCCCTCCCAAATTGGAGGAAGCCTACGGATCTTTGTTGTCTAAATAAAGAAATTACATATATACCGGATGACATTTTTTACCGTCTCGACCTTCATATGGTGTGTTGTGTAACTAGAATAGAAGGCAGGAAGGCCTTCAGATTCATCGTAGGTGACTAAAGGAGCGCGGGACGCGGGTGGACAGGGATGCGTGTGCGGCTCGTGCGCCTGCGAAAGATCAATGAGGCCGCCTATCAGCCGGCTTCAAAGGGTAGGACCGCACTCCGAAATCAATGATACATGCCGCGCATTGAGTAGGGTGCGTACGATTTGAGTTTCGATAGATTTAAGTATTTTTTTTTGTTTTTTTAGGGTTCCGCACCTCAAAAGGAAAAAGCGGAACCCTTATAGGATCACTTTGTTGTCCGTCCGTCCGTCCGTCCGTCCGTCTGTCAAGACCCTTTTTCTCAGGAACGCGTGGAGGTATCAAGCTGAAATTTATATCAAATACTCAAGTCTACTGTCCCTTGAAGCTGTGAAAAAATCAAACCTCTAAGCTGACGCAATCAAAAGATATAGCCGTTTATGCCGCAAATTTCAGCAAATTTTCGAAACTCGCAAGGGAATCAAAACCTATAGGGTACTTCCAGTCGATCTAGAATTTTGAAATTTGGTACGAAGCAACGTCTTATAGCACAGATAAAGGAAAAATTGCGAAAACTGAAAATTTTTAGTTAGATCATGTAATAAAAATATTTTTTTAAATTTAAAACTTTATACCTACAGGTTTGTACGGAACCCTCGGTGCGCGAGTCCAACTCGCACTTGGCCGGTTTTTTTTTCCTAATTTCTGTTTTTGTTGTTCTAGTATGAAAATGTTACTTTAAATATGTAGTATTTATTGCTAGATCAATTTAATTACATGTTATTCAAAAATAAAAATAATAAAAATTTCTATGCCAAAAGCTTCTACTCCGTTCACCTATTACCCCCATTTTTTTTCAAGACGCTAAAAAAAGTCACCCAGTATATATATGTCCAGAAGTGTACCTACGTCAACCAGCTGAAATGATGTGGTAATATAAGTAGGTATATACAAAATATTCACAAACTATGTTACTTACACCAAACATTGTAACTTCTAATTGTATCATCATCAGCCTATAATGTTCCCACTGCTGGGACACAGGCCTCCTCTCGGTGAGAAGGAGTGGGCCATAATCCACCATGCGGGCCCAGTGCGGGTTGGTAGATGTCACATGTCTTCGAATTTTTGGTTCTAAGACATGCCGGTTTCTTCACGATGTTTTCCTTCTCCGTTTTGAGAGCAGTGGCGATGAAATAATTTACACAAAGTAGCGCCTGCTTGGGTTTGAACTCACGACCTACTACTCTTAAGTCGCGGCTGTTACCACTGGGCCACCACTGCTCTCTGGGCCACCACTACTCTAATTGTTTTATGGGATCGTCATCTGCATAACTGACTATTTCTTCCATAAGTAGGGTAATTCTGAACCAGGCAAAGGCCCTCAACCCATTTAATATGTAGCGCATGAAATTCCGAAATGGTTCCACCTAAATTCTACCCATATAAAGTACTACTATCTTTATAATATTCACTTACTTGGTATTTCTTATCACGTCACCCATGGCCTCTTTCAAAGCTTTTATATCCATAATATCTGCTTTCCTACCAAAGCCTTTATTTACGCCTTTGTCGACATTATTGAATTGATCTTTCATTATAGGAATTCCAATAATAGGAACGGCGAAGTGAACAGCTTCGATAAATGATTGAAGGTCTCCAGACGTAATGAACAAAACACAATTTGGGTGTGCTGGAAATCAGATAAATCATTTATGGGTAAATCAATTTTGATATCCTTGTGGTGTAAAAGGGGACAAAGGATTACCTCGAGATTGACGGAACCCTATTACTGTGTTCTTAATAATAACTAGGTACTGACGGTGATTATAGCTACATCTAAATGTATTTGTCAGAACTGCCAATTCTAGACAGATTTCTGAAACTTTCTATTACTTTGTCCGAAAATACTAATTTTGTGCTTAGGGAGTAAACCCTCTAAAAATAATTTAATTAGTCGCATCGCACACCCCGCCCGCGCTATTACTTCGTCTTCACTAAGCGTTCTTTAAAACCATTTTATTTTGCTCATCAACTAAGCGTCGTGGCGTGATGTTAAATAGCCTACAGGCTATCCCACTAACTTCATACCTTCATCAAGAATTGGACTATAAAATTCAAAAATGTATTTTTACATAAGAATCATCTTTTAGTATAGATTTTGCACTCTTATACGATTTGGCTAAAGGATCTTAAATCTTATGAAAATAATAAGTATATCAACCAACCCAAAATACTCTGCTGTGGCACGTGAGTAAACACATGAAAAGTCTTCGGCTCCTTTAGTATTCCTGCATATTCCCAGATGACAGTCATATTTACTGTCTTGAAAACATCCAAAACGTCTTGAATAAAATCTTCGGGTAGGGTACTTCTTTTCAACGTCGCGTCGGTCCGATACTGAAATATACAACGCTATTCTTCGACCCAGCCAAAATGTTTTGCAGATTCTGGGAAAAAATATTCTAAGATTAGAATTTATTATTTGTTATTGAGGAAAAGGTATTATTATTATTTAATAATGGTGAGTCTCCGTCAAAGACTATATAACCACTTGACTGCGCATACAGTGCCCCGACGCTCGAAAACTATTAGTATTTTGTCGCCTATGCATAGGCTGCGGTTCAAGTAGCCATTTTAGTTGTGACCAATTGTTAGACCTCTGTGCACGCTAAATTATTGCAAATAATATAACTAAATCTGCAATTATAACGCATCAAAATACCTTCATGCGCGGTGAAGTGGTGTGAGAAACATTCCAAGACTTCTAGTTACAAAAATGATCGCATAACTTTTCATCAGTAAATAAACAGTACGAAAAATTATTGTGATTTAATCAGATTATGATCCACCGTAGGGGTCTATTTAAAATGGTGGTTGGGTAAACCAGCACACTGTGTGAGTCCCGCGTTGATGTCTTTTGGAAAAGTCTCGTTCTTTCATTAGACAATTCTAATGCATCTATCCCTTACTTTCACTTTGTATTTTTATCGTAAAAATTAGTGCTGTTTCCTTTAATAGCTGAAAGTCTTTATCGAAAATTTAAATTAAAATGAATGAAAATTTTATTCAATTGAAATACTGTGGCTTCTTAAGCTTCGTCTTGACAATCCGTTTGTAAACTGGCGCCAAAACTACCGTGGCCATAGTACCTTCTGCCTTGGGGATGATATTCGACACCGTTTCTGATTGCTATTTCGTCGAATATGATAGTGGCGAAAGTTTTGTTCTTGGATTCTCTAGTTTTCATTTTATTAGTGATAGATTTTGATTAAATATGATTTCTTTGACTTTAATTGAGTATTTATCACAATTTTAAAATCCATTTTATCGATATCGACTATTTTCCCTTAATGAAGTAGAGCAGCCCTACGATGGGCATACCTATGCAACTTGACCTTGAATTGACCAATTGCAGCCGCACGTTCTTCCTCGTCCCCCGGCCCGCAGTGGTGAGTCGTGTGCTAAGCAGAAATTGGCCTATACGCTCTCTAGTGGTTTTATTCTCTTTGGTCTCCGTGCATCGTTCGCCTTATTGCTTACATCCATGGCCACCTCCATGGATAATTTTTTGTGTGACAATGTTCCGTCATCTTGGACTATTTTCGGTGGCATGGGTTCATGCATGTAAGTCGAAACACGGACGTAATAAAATCGTGGCGAAATTTTTTCGCGCACAGGATTTTCTACTATCGGTGTTGAACCGAACATGGAGAATCCAACAGACTGCATCTCAGCGCGTCGAAAAACGACCAGTGTGTGTGTATTCGATTCTCAAGTCGGCCGTAAGCTGTGCGTTGTACAGACGGCAGCAACTCAAGGTACCCGAAACTGTCAAATTCTCCCAATCAACCTTGAACCTAATGCTTTAGCGATAAAGTTGGAAACCTATTAAAGAAATTTGACAGATTGTAGTAGCTCAATGTGCTGGCTGCTGTACACCAAGTGCGCAAAAAAAACCTGCCACGATTTTATAGCGTCCATGTGTTGACGTAAGCTACAGTTTCCTGCGACTGCGATGGTCGCCACATGGCTTCCGGAATGTACTGTCAAATGACATCACTGAAACGTTTTCTATGAAAGTAAGTCTGTGTGGTTTCCTAGATAGCGTTTTTTGACACCGTAAAGTCAAACCACGCTGGTATAATTTTCATGACAGCCGCCACTGCAGCCGTCATAGGGAACCGTTGCTTAAGTCGACATAAACACGGACGTAATAAAATCGTAGCGGGATTTTTTTGCGCATTGAACAGTGTTGAACCGAACATTGAGAATTCAACTGAGTGTAGCGCGAGTGAGTCTCAGTGGGTCGAAAAAGCAGTCTTCGATTTTCACATTTCATCATTCATCATCACATCATCATCATTATTCATTCATATTATTATTATCAAAAAATCGAAAACAAAAATGAGCAAAAAAAAAAAAAACAAAAAAAAAAACGAAAAAATGTTTTTTTTTTTTTTAATTTTTTTTGTTTTTATTTTCGATTTTTTTTTCGGCGCTTAGCTTATTTGAAAATACCGTGCTCGAAAAAATCCCGCCGAAATTTGATTACATCCGAGGGTAGGTACGTAGGATTAGTGTATAGTGTGATGCGCATTTGGTCAGACTAGCACATTGAACTATACAACTTCGTGGTCTTCTCCTTTTGTTTTTTTTTCTGGTGATGTCAAAACTCAAACCTTACTACAAAACAAGATTTTATTTAGAATTTATAACAACTGCTAAGCTAGTTTTTGAATTAAGAACCAAATATCTATGTTTTGTACAAACCTTCTTACAAAAATAAATCATTTATCATTTTATGGAAATGCAGTTCTTTTTATGAAACTGACAACTTAGTCCGGTGAACTTGGGTGCTAAGTTATAAGTAAGTTATTAAGTAATTAATTTATAAGTATCTCAGCGTTTATGATAAATCTATCCGAGAGCTGAAAAAAGGGGGATGAAGTTATGTGGAAAGTCCTTCATTTTCAAAGTAAACATTTTAAATTTATCATTCAGGCATATGGTTGAAAACTAACTCAACAAAATTCCCAACACCACGCGGGCGAAGCCACGGGTAAAACCTAGTTTCATATAAAACCTATTACAGGCACTTTTAAACTGTCCAGGGGTCCTCGGTCAGTCAGACAGTAAACTATTCAGAGAATCATGAATATTCATGATATCATTAAGTTAACAAGCGTACAGTAAGCATGTTTCATTTTGTACGTCTAATCTTGTCGTTTTCCTCGCAACAAGCTATTATATATTAATTCAATATGTTTCCTTTGAGAACGTCCTATTACAGTTATTACTGTAATATGGAACTGCTATGCCTTATGTGGCAAAGAATTTATTTTCCTTCAAAGATATTTTTTTTTATTACCTTTCAGGGAGCTTGTTAAAAGGTTGCGCTTTTTTGTAACTCGTTCAACCAATTAGGCATTATCTACTTGGGTATTCCTTAACATTCATAAAAGCAAATCAAATCTCAAATATTGATTGTATTCCATAGTGTATACAGGTAGTAGGTATTAATATAGATAGAAACAATTATGGACCCTGTCGGGGACACTAACGCGTAACCTTACCCAACTGTCACCCACCGTTCAGAATGAAACTTTGCACATCAATATAACACTAAAAAATATTGAACCAGTGTTTTTTTACTTTTCCGAAATCCACTTTTTTGGGGTAGAAACCACCCCTAATAACCCCTACGTAGTTACGTGGGTTAGGCTGCTTAGGGGTTATTAGGGGTGGTCTATAAGGGTTGTAACGGTTTGTAGGGATAAGGTATATTAGGGTTAAGGTAGGTTAGCCTATCTGTGGTCAAGATCGTAATGTTCTGATTGAAAAGCAGTCGAATAAACTCACTCTACCCAGAGTTACGTAGGTTAGCCTACGTAGGGGTTATTAGGGGTGGTTTTTACCCCTAAAAAGTGGATTTCGGAAAAATAAAAATAAACGTGTTCAAATTTTTTAGTGTTATATCGATGTGCAAAGTTTCATTCTGATCGGTGGGTGACAGTTGGGTAAGGTTACTAGTAAAGCGAAGTAGAACAGACGAGAAGCGCTTTAAATTTAAAATAAATATAATTAAAATAGACTGGCCTGTTAGTCTAGTGGTTAGTGACCCTGACTGCTATGACTGAGGTCGTGGGTTCGATTCCCACCCAGGACAAATCCTTGTGTGATGAGCACGATCATTTGTTCTGTGTCTGGGTGTAATTTATCTATAATATGTATGTATTTAGTAATATATAAGTATGTTTATCAGTTGTCTGGTTACCATAGTACAGGCTCTGCCTAGTTTGGGATCAGATAACGGTGTGTTGGTTGTCCTAAGATATTTATTTATTTTAAATTTTCCTGTAAATTCTCAATATCTTTCTGTATTTTTAGAATTCTATTCGACTTTCTATTTTCTTTTTGCTATTTTCTCTGATTCTAAGAATTTTCTCATTCTTACATACTACATAAACTCTCGCCTTCTTCCCAGAATAAAAGAAAGCCACTTGCTTATCCTTACATACTGCTTTCTGTTTCGTTTAAATTCATATATCTGACCATACACGCACGCCCCGGCTGCGAGTACTACGCACCTGACCTTTCTGAAGAGCATCACCAATAAGGTCACTACATGTGTAGAGCCGGGCCAGACGTTTCCACTTACATCTCTGCCTTATAAATACATTACTTTTTGAAAGCCGTGTTTCATTCATCTTCTCAATATGACCAAACCAATACTGATATACATGTCCCTTCTAGAGTTGAACTGATCCCTAGATAACTTAGAATCCAGGGCGACGAGCAATGGGTAGCTCGCCGCTCAGTAACGCGCCCCAAAGAGATGTCATCAGTAATTGAAGGGGTCCGCTAGGGCCGATACCTGCCAGGGTCGCCGATTTCTTCGAAAGAGTTACCGTGGCCCTGGCATATAGGCAACTGAAGGAACACGGGTGGGTTTTAGTCAGTAAAAGTCTGACACGCCCTTCCACTCCGGCCAGAGCGGGAGATGATAATTGGTGAATTCCCATCCAGAAAAAAAAAAAATACAAAAAAGGGAATCTCTTCCGGCGCACATCTGCCTTCTAAAATACCTTTCGAGTCTCATTCTTAACTTAATCGATGAAATACATATTTTTACCTTTGAATGAGGTTTCCTTTTCTCCCTAATGTGGTAGCCAGCAATTTGAATATAATTCAGTGGCAAACGGAATGTCTGTCCGGTGGAAAAATGCGAATTCCCTAACAAAAGAGATCCATTGTGCTTTACTACTTCAAAGGGAGGTAAAATGCCACCTCTTTTAGCCATTGCTTGGTCAAAGGCTCTATTGAACACGGAATCCTCTTTCTTGCTGAATAACCTGCAAAAGATAAAACAATTTAAAAGTACCTACTTGTTGCCTTGGCAAGATTTTATAAAGTTTCTATGTAAGAAAAGAAAGAAAGAAAACACATTTATTTGCGGTAAATATAATGCAAAGAAAAACAAAAACATAAAAAAAAGATAAAGCTAGGGGAATACATGCGTTACATCCAAGCAAAATGGCCATCGCTCAGCATCATGCTGTTTTCTCAGTAAGTTAGCATTTTGTATCGGAAAATTCAAAACAATCATGCTGGACATTGCTCATAGTAAATTTTATCGATTACCAAAGCCTAGAGCTACTGCCTATCTGGGTGCTTACTCTGGAATATAATTCCGATAGATCGACATTGGAATTGTCAGTCAAACGTCAGGGATTGGCTGGACTCACTGAGTCTAGCCAATCCGTTTAACTCAACCAACTGACGTTTGACCAATGTCGATCTATCGGAATTATATTCCAGGGTAAGCACCCAGATCTACACAACCCAGTCACTGTGTAACACGATAATACCCCTTGGTAGGTACAGTCAATGCAACATAATGACTTAATGACCTTCTGAAAGCAACTTGGTAGGAGGGTTGATTGCCCGGTTGTGAGGCAACCTTCCATGAATCCAAATCCAGGTGCCCTTTATAAAATTAAATTGTGCATTTTTAAATAGTAGTAGTAATTTTACCAACATAATTTTAATGAAAATTATTTACGAAGAATGTATGTAATGTAAAATTTTGAAATATCATCTCATTACATCACGCCTTGTTTTTCAGAGGTGTACCTATTGTACACTCATATTTTTCCATTTATCTTTAAAACTCATGTAAAAGGGGGGCGAGCCTATTGCCATCAACCTAGTACAAGTCCTGACTCCGGACTACTACTGAAAAAATCCAGAAAGAAAAATCCAATTACACTTTGTCTAACCTTTTTTGTTTGTGGGTGTGAAATCATCAATTGCTGTTTCCCGCTCCCGACAGAGCGGGAAGACGGGCGTGTCAGACTTTTACTGACTAAAACCCACCCGTATTCCTTCAGTTGCATATGTGCCAGGGCCGCGGTGACTCTTTCGAACGAATCTCGCGACCCAGGCAGACTTTGTCCTACTTGAATCGAATCCAGGACCTCATTCTCAGCAGTAGCGCTTGCAATCACCAGACCAACGAGGCAGTGAGTTATGCTTAAATAAAATGATTCAGAATAATGGTTGCAAATTACACCATATATTGAATTATATTCACATGATGTTTATCTCAAGATGATGGTTTGTCCGTGTGGCGCCGGAATTAAAGACTAGCATCCCATTTCTTCCCGTGAGTGTCGTAAGAAGCGACTAAGGGACTTACTAGAGAATGGGCAGCAGCGTTCTCTATGCATTATACCACCATACTGTGATCGCCAACCCACCTGCAAAGCGTCGCGATTATCAAATGTCCAACCGTGGACGTTTTTGGCTGAAATGATGACAATGATGTCCCAATGACAACGAGGTCGAGATTATGAATACGTTGTAGATTATTCTGTTTGATAGGTACTATAATGCCTAGTTCTCCTAGAATCGTTTATAGTAGCGTGACTTGAGGATAACGGCTGAACAAATGTTGAAGCAGATTAACGTTCTGATATGAGACTGGTATACAATGCGTGCGAGCGCAACCCCCATACTGATTTAGCAGATTTACCAAACAATGAATCACTGATAGCCGTGGTGGCATTAAACGACAGATTTAGAACACAGATTTATGGGCCATGAATTACTATGGAAGTAAAAGAATTACTGTTCTACGTAATGGCGAATTGGGGAAAATTGTGGTCTGTTTTTCGTGAATTCAATAAAGAGAAGAATTTATACTTAAATGTTTCTTTTCCTCATTTTCTTTCATCACTTGGTGTTGCATATTTTGATTCTTTGGATGTTTTTCTTATTTTATACAACGTGTAACAATAATAAACGCAAACATTTTTTTTTTTTGGGATGCCGTCTCGCAGGTCAACCGGTAGCTGCTTAGCCGGACTTGCCTACGGCTACCTTACTAAAATAAGGCCTCCAATTCGGGTTTAAAAAACTTAAAAATAGAGTGACTACACGCTAAGGGCACCCCCTATAGGGTACAGACCTTGGTTTAGGGCATCGCTGGTTTCTACCAGTTGTGCTGGATGTAAAGAGAAGCACCATCCCATTTGTTCTCATGGGGTAAGAGGTAACTAAAGGACTTACTAGAGAATGCGCAGCAGTGTTCTCTATGCAGTTTACCACCATACTGCGATCGCTAATTCGCCTGCCAAGTGTGGTGTTTATGGAAAATCCCCGTAAATTTTGGTAGGCTTAGGTTCAGCAGGTTGCTTTCATTCGCATTCCCGTAGGTTAGGCAGAAACTACAGAACGCCACCACACAGACAGAGACAGACTTACTTTCACATTTTCGTACAGGTATGGATTTCTCTTCACTTGTTTTATACTTCGTACTGTTTGTTTCAAACAAAAAGCCAGATGGTAACATTGATCCAGTTTTTCAAAGTTTTCTGTATCTACATGTTTTAAAAAGTTTAGGCGTTGCGAAGTTTTGTTTCAAAAGAATGAAATTAAGGAAGTATCAGATTAATAAAGACGCCGTAGCCGTGGAACGTTCGCTTATTTTATTTAACGAACTCAGTATATGTTTAAACGGTCGGTAGGTATTATACAAGGTGTTACAGAATACACGCAAGTACTGAAAGAAGTTTTGTCAGAATTAATGAGCAAAAGAAAATTCTATCTTATTTCAAAGCAATGAGACTCTTTTTAAAGGCATAAAGTGTTTCTAGGATCAAGACGATTTTTACTGACGAGTGACACATATTCTGTGGTCTGAAGTCCGAAAAGCATAAAGGTGATCTCTCATTGAAAACATGCGTAGCATCGCAGCATCTCCCACTTTTTGCATTGTTATAATAAAATGATCGCATTGTGCTGGAAAATTCATTATTATCTGCTTACCCTTTTACCAACTATGTTGGGGCTGGCTGTCAGTTTAACCGGACGCAGCTGAGCACCGGTATTTTACACGGAGTGACTGCCTGTCTGACCTCCTCAACCCAGTTACTGGGTAGCACAGTACCCCTTGGTAAGTCTGGTTGTCAGGCTTTGGTGCGACTGCGTAGTCTGGGTCAGGCTGAGTGTTATTGAGTTTTCTTATCACGAATGCCTTAGTAACAGCCCGGAATATAAAAGTTAGCGGTGTGATACCCCGTAACCCCGTCACTGAGTTTTCAGACTTCCAGGCTTCTGACAATCCGTAACGACAGTCCAATCTCCACGAAAAACAGCCGCGACCATCAGCAGAGGGCTCTTGGTATGTAGAGCTGGTCACCCATCTACGGACCAACCGCGGCAACCGTAGCTTAACCTCATCGATCGATACTTGCGGCTTTTATTATTTAGCCACAAATATTCTAATGCAAAGGATAGATTATTGTTTCAAAACATACCTACTTAATTATTAAATGGTTTAAAAATAAAAAATTATAGTGTGCAATTAATTTTATTTCTAGAAATGTAAAGAAAAATAACCATTAGTACGTTACGTGTGAATAATTAATAGCCATACCATTCAAGTCACGTAATTTTTTTATGACTTGACAAATGGATCGTTCGTCCATTAGTGGTGCTATTTACGTCTTTTGATATACAGGGACAAAATCAAATTAGCGGCCAATACTTTACACACGTGTGGGTGCCGATATCGGAAACTAATGAAAAAATAAATCATCTATTTATACATATGTCGAATCCAGGTACATAGGATCCTGATCAGACATACTTAGTGACATACACAGTGTCAGATATACAGTCGTGGGCGCAGAAATAGGATACAGCTAAACGAGAGAAATAGCTCCTTTAACTTCTGCACACTATATTGTTACAGAGTCACTTACTAATACTACTGCACTGATTAATACTCTGAACCTCTGAATTTAAAAGGAAACACAGAACAGTTTCCAGGCCAGTATGTTTCAAGACCACGGCTAAACGATCACTGATGCTCCATGCGTCCGTATCAAACGCCGTACTCAATCCTAGAGTACGCACAACGCTAAACGAAGGTGCTTTGTATCTCATTTTAAGTGCAAAGTCATGAAAGATCCGACACATTTAGTAATATGATATTTTATCAATGTTCGTATCTTCAGGTACCGTTTCTTCATAATCTTATTTATAGCCCATACGAGAACGTTATCCTTAAAGTAAATATTTGAGAGGCAACAAAATCTCCCATTGTTTTATATCTAAGTAATGTGGTAGATCACATTACTTAGACGGGTAGGTGTTTTTGGTTTATTTTTGTTCTCATTTAGTTTTTATCATGATCTGGCAGTTGGAGTAATTTATGCGGCTTACACAAATGTCCTTTCTTTGGTATTGTTCGTCAAATCGTTGAGCTTCTTAAGTTCTGAGTTGAGCTGTATGATTACTGATAAATACGTGCACTGATTGGACACTTCCACTCAATCTGTATGGTTCTTTCTTCAAAACACCATTTCAGACACCAACTCACATGGTCTTCGCATGGTCTGACCAAGATTATGTCTGGACTTTAAAAAAAGACCTCTGAGTTTGTTTCGGCCTTTATTCTCAGAGTAGTCAGATAGGAAACGTCGCGCCGACCTCATCTAGTTTAAAAAATATGACTGACTTGCAGAAATAAAATCATTTATAGTTTGTGATATTCCTGTGGGAGTCCCAATTAACTCCTTTTTCTTTCTTTCTTTACAATACTTACCATCTATAAAACTTTGCGTGAAGTAGCCGAAATTGCTTCTCCACATTTTGCCAGAAGGTTGCCGGTACTGGCGTCGATGAATAAGATTCTGGATACTTATTCAAAAGACTCAGTACGAACTCATTCGGCACCCCTGGTAATGACCATATTAACGAACAGTTGAATACTGATGAGAAACTGAAAAATCAAAATCAAAAGTCATTTATTCAAACTAGGCTGAGAGTCAGCACTTTTTGAACGTCAAAGTTACATAAGACAGTCCCACAAAATCGCCCGCCTTTCACCACTTCCTAGTGTTTTCGCTGGGAAGAAGAAGATTGAGTACTGTTTAACACACTATCAGCAAAACAAACTAAAAAAACGATCAACAGCAGTAGCATTCCAGTATACATATAAGACTAGAATAATGAAGAAGAAGACATGACCGTTGTTGTTGTTGTTCCTGTTGGCTGTCGCTGAAAACTAGCGCTAGGGCTCTGTCTCGTATGGAGTGGCAGCATTATGATAAGCGATAGCCGTTTTGCGTGAATGTGACGCATGTTTTTATCAGCTTTTTTATTTTTGTTGTGTTTAGTCTTTCTTTGCGTCATGTTTACCACAAATACACGTATTTTGTTTCTTTTATGTTGCCACTACCCTGAACCAATTGGGAAAAGGGTAGTTAGATGACAAGTATGACATAATGACACTCCAATAGTAGGTACCGGGTAGATTAGAAATCTTGGCTAACTTTAGAATGTCGGTATTAGGAAGTAATTGGGTTGGAAAGGTCAAATATGTAGCAGTCGCTCCACGTTAATTATGTAGTATATGTAGTACAGACGTATCGGACTGCATTGAAGACCAATCTCATCCCAACATTGTTAAGGATTGGGTAGTCCGATGACGGATGATATTGAATGGATGTCTCTATTCCGCGAAGGGTAGAGGCTCGTTCGGACTAGCGCGACGCGACGGTTGCGCGCGAATCGGCGATTTATATCCGTAGAACAATTTCTTTGAAAACGCGTGCGACCGTTCACACAGGGGCGACACGGTCATAGAAATTGTTCTACGGATATGAATCGCCGAATCGCGCATGACTATCGCGTCGCGCTAGTCTGTACGAGCCTTTAGGCTGGGCTGGGCTTAAATAAGCATAATGATTTTTCTAAAAAAATATATAATTTCTTAGGACAACCGACATCCCGTTATTTGATCCTAAACTAGGCAGAGTCTGTACTATGACGACCAGACAACTGATAAATATATAATACTTATATATTTCTGAATTCATACACATATCATAAATAAATTACACCCAGACACAAAACAAATAATTGCGCTCATCACACAAAGATTTTTCCTGGGTGGGAATCGAACCCACGACTTCCGTCTTAGCAGTCGGGGTTATTAACCTCTAGACGAATAGGCCAGACAAATGTTGATTGAACAATTTGGCTTTTGAAATATTAGAGCAAGATACAAGTCGTGGTTTTTGCAAAATTTCTGCGATCTTCTTCTTCTTAGAGCGCTGATGGCAAGCTAAATGGACTCGGCCTAGAACTCGGCTTCGTGTTTCAGCGTCCATCAGTTTTGGTAACGTCCAGATAGGACACGAGTTAAGTGTCCCGTCGTTTGTGGAACAGCACCACATTTACACAGATCCTGCGATGATTGACAATATGACACTGTGATTTGATGGAACGAAGCTATAGATGAGAATATTATTATGCGAAAAAGCCACGTTGGAAAGGGAGGAACTCAGTCCGCATGTTCGCTCTGAAAAAGAGTAAAAAGTGTCCCCGTCGTGATGTGAAGCGAACCGTGTCATCGTTTACTAAAAGCCGGCTGTTTCGAGCCAGATAGTTAGTGAACTCGCCCGCCATGAATATTTAGTTTTAAAACTTTAGTGAGAACGTAATTTTATTTCAGTAAATTGGAGTATTCATATGGAAATAGAGTTTTGAGTAAAGGTTAAAGTTAAACTCGATTTCACGAGGTTCGTTTAGTTTCTATTTTGAATTTCTGCTGGTTTTTGCTGGCTGAGGTTACTTATTGGTGATGTTTTTCAGAAAGGTGAGGTGCATAGTGCTCCGAACCACCATGTGTGTATTACCAGATACATTAACGTGATCGAAGAAAGAGGAGTAGGTATGTTAAAATCATGGCAGGTAGCGTTCTATTTTTTTTTTGGGAAGAATGCGTTTATTTATACATGTTAGTTGAATTCCTGAACGTGCTTTTCCATAGAGAGTAACTACACTTTGGAATGGGCAACTAGCTTCATCTTTCTGACCAACCGACCCTTGACAGCTCAAAAGTGCCTGTAATTATTTGAAATAAATAATTTGAGTTTGTATGATAAAAGTTGATGTGAAATAAGAAATGTTTTATGTGAAAATAAAGACAATAACAGCAGCAAGTAATTCTAACACAAAGTCCTTCTCGTTGCTGGGCAGATGCCTCTCCCGGGCTGCGTCACAACATCATATCTTCAGCTTTTCACATCCAGTCTGTCACAACCACTCTTTTAGGATGATTTATACTAGAAACATATATTAAATTGTGCCACTTACCCAGCATAAACTTCACTATACATTCACTCTACAGTGACCGCATCAAATCTTTCTGTATCATCATCTAATAGTTACTGCACATTTGGATGCACGGCTGTTGTATTCGTCACCTTCATCATGTAATTGAGATTTATCGAGAACTATTCCTATATTTTCGATGTTGTTGTTTGTTTTTTGATATTGGTGTCTTTTTCATTTAAAAGATGGGTTAGATTTAATACCTTTTTTGTAAATGTATAACATAATTTCAAAACATATAAAACTCAACATAATCCTATAATCCAAAATGGTTTAAGCAGAGGTATACTTATAGTGCAACTACATTTCGCCAGTAATGCTTAAGTCCCATGTAATAGGAAGCCTATGAGGGAAAAGTGAGTGCCCCTGAATTTACGAACACACTTGTGCATTACAATATCTCATGCGCCAATAACTAGTCTCTATCGAGATAGGCCGCCATGGCCGGAATACGTCTGGAGGACTATATAATAGCGGGCAAACTTTTGCCATCAACAGGGCACAAATTTAGACACCGGGTTGCTACTGAGGAATCTCTTACGGAAAAACCCAATAACACAATTGCCGACCTGGAAATCGGATCCCTCATGTTTAACAGTAGTGCTTGCCACCACTAAACAGATGTATATGTATGTATATGTACAGAATGAGGCAGGCAATCTCCATCATAATTAAGTAGGTAAGTGTTAATAATATTTTTTGGGCCCTGGGTATGATAAAAAATTCACAATTTTAACACGTTGAGTGCCGAATACAGATTGATGGTTAATTCCATATGGCCACAGATTTAGAGCGCATACAAAATTGTTAGTAGCAAGCACGCGATATCGCGTGATTGGCCATAATGCAGAGCTGACGAATCACGCGATATCGCGTGATGGGAACTCAACGTGTTAACACGTATTTACTGGTCATACACAGCCTACAGCATTATACTCTTAGACATAGGCCTCTTTTATTGCCATTCAGCTCGATGTTGAGCAACTCTCATCCAACTGCTACCAACCACTCTGCGAAAATCGTCGCAACACCTAGCCTGAGGTCTTCGTACCTTACGTTTGTCGCTTCCCGGTCTCCACTCAAGATCACGTCTACCCAACCTTCAAAGTTAGTGGACATTCTAGCAGTTTTAAGGAGTGTTTTTTATTACATCCGCCATAAGTAATGTCTATTTCTCCCTTCGTTCTTTTCTCGTATAATTCTAACTTCTGACTTTTCTAGAGTGGTTAAATTAGTTTAGTCTCCTAATTACAGTATAATCAAATAAACAACTTCTCATAGATGACAACACTTTCGGAAACACAATTCGTGACTCTAAGCCTAGTGACTCAAGGCTTTCAAACTTCAGGTGTAATAAACAGAACTGTAGGGGAAGTTCGTTCATTTCACGGCAAAATGTTTGCATAAATGTTAATGAATAAGTTAACAGAGAGTATCCATGTTAAGGGAATGGCGACGTCGCGTCGTCTCTTGGGCGATTTTACTTAGGTGCAAAAGCTGTGAGGCAAATGTAGACCATATTTAATGCAAAACTAGATTTCTCTACGCTCCTCTCGCGTAAGGTCTTGTGACTTTTCTTTTTCTGGGATCCAGTTTACCGTAGTCCATAGCTCGGGTTATTTCACGGTACTCATGGAAGTAATAAAAATTGAGGCGGGTTTTTTTCGCACATTGAATATTGAAAGCACTGCTTAGCGCTGAGAGTAGAAAATCGACCAGAAAAACATACTGTTCGATTTTCGACGCTCTGAGATGCACTCTGTTAGATTCTCATTGCTCTGTTCAACACCGAGAATTCCAGAAAATCCAGTACAAAAAAAGATCCCGTCGCGTTTTTATTACATCCGAATCAATGTCGACTAATTGCAAGTTTGAGAGAGTAGATTAGTATTTATTTACCTAGATTAATGTTAGTGTTATTTGTGACTTAAATTTGTCGTAACGCGTTTGTGGTATTTTGTTTTTACAGGGCATGTCTTGATAATATGCAAAAAAAAAAAAATTACGGTCCCATATCTCTCCCGTAGATCTTAGTTGGTAGACTTGGCGAGTAGACTCAATTTTTAGGGTTCCGCACCTCAAAAGGAAAAAGCGGAACCCTTATAGGATCACTTTGTTGTCCGTCCGTCCGTCCGTCCGTCCGTCTGTCAAGACCCTTTTTCTCAGGAACGCGTGGAGGTATCAAGCTGAAATTTATACCAAATACTCAAGTCTATTGTCCCTTGGAGCTGTGAAAAAATCAAGCTTCTAAGCTAACTCAATCAAAAGATATAGCTGTTTATACCGCAAATTTCCACAAATTTTCGAAACTCGCAGGGGAATCAAAACCTAAAGAGTATCTACTTCCAGTCGATCTAGAATTTTGAAATTTGGTACGAAGCAACGTCTTAAAGCACAGATAAAGGAAAAATTACGAAAACCGTAAATTTTTTGTTAAATCATATAATAAACAGAATAAAACACAGACAGAAATAAAACCAAGCCAAAACTACGACTCGATTGTTGTGATGGGTGAACTTTTACTTATATACCTACAGGTTTGTACAGAACCCTCGGTGCGCGAGTCCGACTCGCACTTGGCCGGTTTTTTTCCTCTTGGGTGGGAAATCACCAAATGACTGCTCCTGCTCTGCACAGAGCGGGAAGGTGTGTCAGACTTTTACTGACTAAAACGCACCCGTGTTCCTTCAGTTGCCTGTGCCAGGGTCACGGTAACTCTTTCGGATAAATCCGCTACCCTGGCCGGGAGAATAGACCCCGGGATAGGTCTTTGTTCTGGAATAGGACAGTTACAAACTGCTTATTAAGCTCTTAACAATGTGTTACTGTCACAATGTGGTCTGTTACGTAAATACACTCACTACCTATGCAGCTATTTATTTATTTATATATACTTTATTGTACACCATTAAAATACAAAACAAAAAAACATTACAAAGACTACAAAATATACAATGGGCGGCCTTATCGCTTTATGCGATCTCTTCCAGGCAACCATGGAATGGACAGTAATAAGTCTGGACATAAAATGGGTATGTCAATGGTGTAAACATACAATGTACTAAAATTGCTATCTATGTTCTGTAGCTGAGTGCCGATGATAGATTTAGGTCAGGAGTAAGTGATATGTGGAAGGTGAAAATTATCATCATAGTACTTGTGAGTACATATATGTACATTAGTACTGTTGCTGTTTATCATGATACGAATAAGTTTATATTTTACGTAGTACGTAGTGGTAATCAATAAAACATTAACTAAGAGATATTTAGTGACAGATTTTTAGAATAGAATGAAATTCTCTTATTATATACATCGTAAGAATTACAGAAATATAAATCTCGAGGATATAATAAATCTATACTAATATTATAAAGATTTTGTTTGTATGTTTGTTTGATTGAACGCGCTAATCTCAGGAACTACTGGTCCGAATTGAAAAATTCTTTTTGTGTTGGGTAGCCTATTTAATTAGAAAGGCTATATAACATCACGCTACAACTAGGATTTCCAGTGATAGCTGAGCTCGCAGTGTATAGATTTTTCGTACCGATACTGGAAATGTATGGCTTGAATTGTCGCCGTGCGTACATGTCATAAAAGTTAACTTACAAAAATGGTTATTTTGCAGAAAGAAGGTTTGATGAAAAGAGGTTTAGGTGCTTTTGGTGTGAGTGTGGCTTATTAGTCGATTCGCACGTATGAACTCGCCTGAATCAGGCAAATCGCTATAGGCGACTCGCACGATGTAAATGTATTTGTGGGCGAATCGATAATTCCAGAAATACATAGGTACATGTTAGGCAATTAGCACGTTTCGTATTTTCTACACTAATATTATAAAGAGGAAAAATTTGGTTTTTTGTTTGTTTGTTTGTAATGGATAAACTCAAAAACTACTGGACCAATTTAAAATATTCTTTCACCATTAGAAAGCTACATTATCTGCAAGTAACATAGGCTATATAACATCACGCTACAACCAAGAGGATCGGAGCAGTAATGAAAAATGTTGCAAAAACGGGGAAAATTGCACGGGTAGACGATTCGACGCGACGGGAAGGGTCGTGGGATCACGAAATTCAACTCGGACGAAGTCGCGGGCATAAGCTAGTATGTAGTAAAGTTGTAATTTTTCATTTTTTCCTTAAAGTTTAATTCAAAACATGTCGATTGCCTAATACGTATTCCTAGAATTGCCGATTCACCCACAAAAACGACAGTAAGTAACGAAAAAAAAACCAACAAAATGTCCCTCCAAAGAAAACAAAAGGCTTCACGGCACTTAACCTTTCAACCTTTCTAATCTTAAGTAATGAAAATCTTAATTAATCTGAAATCTCATAATCTCGCACTCACAGTTCGCTTCTTTGAAGCGAGTCCCAGTGTGATGACGTCAGACTTCAGTTGACAGGCGAGGCGCTCGCCTTACAATCGTTTGCAAACAAAGCCTGTTTGATTAACGCCCTGTGTTACCGCCATGTTTGTATTGAAGAGATTAAGGTGCTATAAGAGACAGTAGATATTTTGTGAAACCGCAAAAGCAGTTCTTCCATAAAGTACTTTCATTTTGAAATAAAGTAAGTAAAGTATACATATCTTTACATACATAATAAAATAAATATAATTAAAGTGACTGTTTATAATTTCAAAATAACAGTTTTTACTTTTTACTAAAACAACTAGGTAAGTACCTACTTATAACAAAATCAATTTTCTGTCTGTTTGTATGCTCCGGCTTATGTCCGAAATGGCTGGACTGATTATGACGGGACTTTCAGTGACAGATAGCTGATGTTACAAGATGTTAGAACGTTCCCGTGGGATAATTTCCGACATCCACATTGGCAATACCGCGGGCACATCTAGTCTAAATTAATATTATAAAGAGGTATGAGTGTTTGTGCATATGTAGAGGGTAATGTCCGAAACACCTCATCCACTTTCAAACATTGTTTCGCTGATGGAAAGCTATTCTATTGCCGGTTATCTACAGGATAGATACTTATGTTATATATTAAAACACGCGAGCAAACTTACGGGCAGAAGCTAGGACGATGTTAATGATTTTGTAATCCGTTAAAATATTGCTCCGAGAGGTTGGATTTAACCCAAAATAAAAGACCGAGAAAAACAAAAGAAAAACGAAACAGAAAATAAAGGAACCCATTTTGTTACAACTCCATAAACACGGCTACAAGAAAAGGCTTTGAAAAGGTTTCAACCTTTCAATCTTCTCTCAGTAATTACAGTCTTAATGAACAAGAAAGAAGAAATCTTATAATCTCAACAACACCGAGTTTGTGCTAATGCAATGTTTACCGATGGATTTTATGGCGCACTGGATTGTGAAATCTCGGTGTTCAACTGAGATTTGAGAATCGACCGGAGTGCATCTCAGTGTGTTGCAAAAATACACTGTAGACCTGCACCCTAATTGCGAAACGCACAATTTATCAGAATCTGAATGGGATTGAAGATTATTTCTAAACCATTGCGTAATTTGTTCGAATAAATTGTCGGCTCAGCAACGTAAATAACGCAATTCCTACCGATAAAAAGTTCCGCAATCACCCCTCTGTAGTGCTATTCTGTAAAAAATCTCACCTTGATAACTAGGGTGAAGTGAGCTAAAAGTGAGCTGTCATTAGTGCCAATCCCTAGCATGGAGCTCACTTTTAGGTCACTTCACCTGAGTTCTTACGGTGAGATTTTAACAGAATAGATCGGCTGTTCGATTTCAATTCTTGACGCTAAGCATTCCGTTAAAGATCTAGTATGCGAGAAAATGCCGGCGTGATATTTTGACGTCCGTGCGGACATGAAATTACAATCTTGTGATATCTTAAACATATTTTTTTTTTGTTTTATAAGCTATATTTTTTTTTAAACACATCAAACAATGGATATGATCTGAATTTTGTTCTGTAAGTGAAGTTGGAATTATTCTAATATCGTATTTTACTGAAAATAAACTACAGTCTTTAAAGGAAAACAAAAGCCAAAGAAAAGGCTTTGAAAAAAGATTTAGGGAAAGCGCACATGATCACTGGACTCAACCATCGGTGGCTGTCACCTCTTGCTGGGAGATTAGAATTGCTGTAGCGTTTGCGATGAATCCATATAAAAAGAGTGAAAAAGCATTTGAACTGCTTGCAAACAGACAGAAGTGCATATTCTTATTATACTACTACTAGCTTTTTGCCAGCCGCTTCACCCGCGTATCTAGACAAATAAATCAAATTGGAGTGTCTGTTTGTAATATTAAAAAAACCGCTTTTTTACTAAGTGTATATGGATGTATATACGGTTCATATACCAAAACAACATTTTATACAATTTTTGTCTGTCTGTTTGTTCCGGCTAATTTCTGAAATGGCTGGACTGATTTTGACGGGACTTTCACTGGCAGATAGCTGATGCAACAAGGAGTAACTTAGGCTACTTTTATTTTAGAAATAAAAAAAAAATCTCACGAAAAAAAACGAACGGAAAACTTTTTTTGTTAAAAATACCACGCGGACGAAGTCGCGGGTAATTACCTATATAACCTGGATTAATGCATTCTTAATACATTAACCGCGGTGGTACGTCCTCTTGCGATAACTTCCGACAGCCACGCGGGCGAAGCCGCGGGCAAAAGCTAGTTATACATATAAACTTTTCTCTTGAATCACTCTGACAATTGATGAAAGCCGATCAAAATCCGCTGCGAAATTTAAAAGATCTAAGCATACAGAGGCGGGAAACAATTTTGTTTTGTTTCTTCTGTACATAGGTAAAGAAGAATAATTTAAGTCAGGCCATTCACGCTTACACGATGTCCATAAAATGCTCCTCGTTTGAGGATTGACTCCCAAAATACAAGTCCTGGTTTAGTTTGAGAATCAGTTTCAGTACCTAATATGTAAAAATAAATGAATATTTGTTACTATGTACTAAATTGGCAATAGTGGCCCCGTGGTAAATGTACGGTCTTAAGACCACGGATAGCTGTCTTCCTTATTTTAAATCCTTGCAAATACTTACATTTCCATCTTTATATATTTTAGAAACAGCTTTATTTGTGAAAAATAATCCCCATCTATTTAAAAAATTGTCGGCAGTCAAAAGGAATCCAATACGGACTCAATATATCTATACATCTATACAAATAAATAAAATTGGAGTGTCTGTTTTTAATATTAAGATAACCACTTTTTACTAAGTGTATATGGATGTATACACGATACATATACCAAAACAACATTTTTTACAATTTTTGTCTGTCTGTCTGTCTGTCTGTCTGTCTGTCTGTTCGTTCCCGCTAATCTCTGAAATGGCTGGACCGATTTTGACGGGACTTTCACTGGCAGATAGCTGATGTAACAAGGAGTAACTTAGGCTACTTTTATTTTAGAAAAAATCTTTTATTTTAGAAAAAAAAATAACTATCTTCGAAAACTACGCTGACATACGTCTCAAAATTCGAAAAACCCTGGCTGAATCCTACGAAATAGATCAAAATAATGTACTACAGTATTGTACACCTTAAAAAGGCCTACAAAAATGTCCTCAATGGTATATGTCTATCTCTTAGGGATAACCCACAATAACCATTTTTTATCTTTTACTTTTTACGAGAAATAAGGGCTTATTTACGAAGCGATTTTAAGCAATACAGCATTAATCCTTATCCAATTAAGAACCTTAAGTACATTGTGCATTTAATATAGATCAATATGGCCCTTTACAGCATGTAATTTAAATGAATATCTTAGAAGATATTAGAGATTTTAAAAGTGGGCGCAGAGCGCGTTGGCAGGGGCCGGGTAGTACAGGATAAGTAGGATTGTAATTCATATTACTTTGGCTTCATAGTAATTGCGAATATCATGTGTGTTCATTATACTCAAAATAAACCTAATAGTATTATTCCAAGTAAGAGACCGCGAAATGGCTTAGATGTTTAGATTTTTGGATGTTTGTTTCTCAATGATGCAAAGACGGCCAAACGGATTTAGATCGAATTTGGCACAAAGATATAGGTATTATATCATGGATACGTAACAGATAGGATACCTACTTTATCCCGGTAGTAGGTTCCCGGGTGATATTTTCCGACAGCTATACGGGCCAAGCCACTGGCAAAAGTACTATTCCTATAATTATGTTCGGTGTCTGGTAAATGATTGAGTGTCTGTATAGGTAAAATAGGAGCGTTAAGAAAAACCAGGAAGACTTATATTCAACTAAACCAAGCCCTATGTCACAGTCTTCTTACTCTGAATACTATTACTTTTATTTTAAAAACACCAACACACATGATGTTCTCATAAACTATGAATCCTAAGTCATATGAATTATAATCCTACTACTACTAATATTATAAATGCGAAAATATGTATGATTGGGTGTTTGTTTCTCAATCACGCAAAAATGGCTGAATGGATCTGGATCGAAAATAGCACAAAGAGTCTATATTACCTATATAACCTGGAATAACACATTCTTATCGCAGTAGTACGTCCTCTTGCATTAATTTCCGACATCCACGCGGGCGAAGCCGCGGGCAAAAGCTAGTTAATCAATAAAAGTTAAATGTAAAACAGCACTAGTGGAAAAAAGTTTTTTTTGGCATAGCCCCTCGCATTTATAATAAAGTACCTAATACTATTAAAACTTTTCAAATTTAAAAGGGCACTAAACAAATTATTAATTGATAAAAGTTATTACTCAATTGACGACTATCTTAATGATGTATCACTGACTGATTGACATGATATTATACTTTTTTACATTGTTTTTTATATTTATTTTACTGTAGCCTGGATGACCGTTGACATTTTTTTGTATTTTGTAATTTTTTAATGTAACTTTATTGACATTTTTCGTTTTATTGTGACATTTTTACCAATTTGATATTAATTTATATCATGGATTATTTTATTTTTCTTAATATTTGTTTGTGTAAATTCAATAATAATAAATAAAATGTGATTTGCATGCCCATGAGACGGTAGGACATGGAGGACTAATAAACTTAAACCACCTATGTATTTATTACCCATGTATGCAAACAAATAAATGATTTGATTTGATTTGGTAATGGATCCGAATGACGAGTTGTAGGTTGCGGGTTCTAACTCAAGCGGGCGCTTTACTTTGCGCAAATTATTTCATCACCACTGCTTTCCTGTTTCCTCACGATGAGGAAAACGTCGTGAGGAAACCGGCATGTCCTAGAACCCAAAAATCAAAGACATGTGACATCTGCCAACCCGCACTGGGCCCGCGTGGTGGATTATGGCCCACTCCCTTTCACCGAGAGGAGGCCTGTGTCCCAGCTGTGGGAAAATTATAGGCTGATGATGATGATAATGGAACTTTTAACTTAACTTGTCGCAGGGCTACCAGTGTACGGTGGCCGTGGTCGGTGGCTCGTTTGTGCCCAGCCTTCTCCATTTAATCTACTCACAGTAATTAAAATCTTAATGAACAAGAAATCTTATAATCTCAACACCACCGGCTTTGCGCTGCTGCGGTGTTATTGACTTCCTTGAGACGTCACACACGTCAGGGCTCGTATTTCAACCGAGGGACAAACAATCCCTGTTTGATTAACGTCTGGATGTTTGTGCACTAGAAATCAGATCAGAAATGAAAGTAATCAAGAATTGTTTTGTTTTTCTTCTATTTCTCAGGGACTGCTAAGCCCGGAGTCTGGATTTGTTGAGTGCCGATCACGCGATATTGCGTGCTTGCTACTAACAATTTTGTATGCGCTCTAAATCTGTGGCCATATGGGATTAACCATCAATCTGTGTTCGGCACTCAACGTGTTAATTGGAATAGGCTCACCGTTTCTAATACATAACTTAAGATAAGTCTCGTAAGTAATCTTTCTTATAACTGGTGTACTATAAGGTAGGTGTACTATAGGTAGGTTAACCTCTGCCTAACCTTTAGAGGATTTATGTTATTTTTTAGGTCCTCCTAGGATTCAATGTTATGTTTAATATGTTTATATTTGTGTTATGTATGTGTTTATCTATAATATGTATGTATTTAGAAATATATAAGTATGTTTATCAGTTGTCTGGTTGTCATAGTACAGGCTCTGCCTAGTTTGGGATCAGATAACGTTGTGTTGGTTGTCCTAAAATATTTATTTATTTATTTTTAATGTAACGTCAACTAACCCGTACTGGGCCCGCGTGGTAAACTTATGACTAGGGTTACCATATTTGGCAAGGCTCGATTCGGGACGCTAAGAGAAAAAAAAAAATGGATTCATATTTTATTTTGTCAGTGAATTTTGTGTTTCCTGTAATATTTGCTTTATTTCGATTATTGAGACATTGTTCTTCTCAACGCTTTTTATATTTTTTTGAAACAAATTCAGATTGGACTGTATAAATAGGAAATAAATTTCATTGATCGGACTTAAAAAAAAATCTGAAATAATTTTAGGTGGTATCTCTTCAGCGTTAAAATAGTTTTTTAGTGGAGTCCAACGTTTGAAGATCCTCTCCACCGCGGGTATCAGCGAAAGCCTTTAGCGCCGAACTCGCTACGTCGCGCGTCGCAACAACGTGGCCGATTATTTTGGCGTGCGTATTTGGATTGCCGTGACCGCACGATAAAACGGGACGCAATAGTGCTTTGTTGGGACGTCGGGACAGACGGCTTAATGACGGTGACAGTCCCGATATATCGGGACGAATGGCAACCCTACTTAAGACCCACTTTTTCTCATTGAGACTATACGCAGAATAAAGGCTGATTATGATGTGCTGGTTGATGTTGATCTAAAAATCAAAGTATTTTGGTTTTCGATCCAAGGATATGGCTTAACTTTACATACCGTCTAAAGAAGTTGTTCTGAAGAACTAAGAAAAACGGGTTCTGAAAATCTGTATCCTCCAGTTTCTATGGAACAACTGTTTCAATTCGTACAACGTTACAACATGTCTGTAAGTACAGACAGAAGCTCAACATTTGCCTGAAACGAACAAAAAAAAAACTCAAGACTGTAGACGGATCGACATTTCGAAGAAAACTTTTCTCCCTTTAAGTTTTTATTTAAAGAAAATTTTCATTCAAAACATGTACCAAACACCTGACTCCAGTCTGTTCACGGTTATTTTACCTCTGATTTTGCGTCAATGTCAAAATCAAACTATCTTTGTTTTCGTTACATTAATTCATTGTCGCAAACGAAACCCCCCCAAATTGGGGAGTTTTGTGTCCAGCAGTGGACGTATTTCGGCTGAAATGCGTGTAACACTGAAAAGTTTCAGCGTCAAAGCCATTACTGACAGCTCACAAAGTACTTTCTCGCGTGTCACGGCTTGTTGACGTCACGTGCCATGCGCTCGTATTTCAACCGTCGTACTACCGCTAACAATGCTTGTTTGATAATGGTTTCAGCTCTAGCTATGCGGAAACGGTTACACAACTGCAGTGTAAATGCAGCAAATGTAGGTATTGTGTATACAGGAATTTTAAATACAATACCTACTGGAGAGGGAGTAGCTGAAAATCAGCGCTGTTGACCATAGGTTCGTCTGAAATCACAAGGAATCCAAGGGAATGTCCGTATAACATCAACGTTTGCGGGCATTGAACCAAAATTGCTGTACCTACTCCGATCACTGGTTATCGTACCTATGTAAATTAGACGTTATAACAATATACAGTAGTCTCCAATACGTCATACGAAACGGAAAAACCTGAACATACTACTTTTTACGTCAACTTTTCTAAAGTTACACAGCTCACTGCGTAGCAATCCATCATCATTATAATCATCATTTCAGCCTCTAGACGTCCACTGCTAGACGATTAGCCTCCTCTAAAGGGGGGGGGGGGGGGGTTGGCCATAGTCGCCACGCTTGGCAGGCGGGTTGGCGATCGCAGTATGATGGTAAGATGCATAGAGAACGCGGCTGCCCATTCTTTAGTAAGTCCCTTAGTCGCCTTCTACGACACCCACGGGAAGAAATAGGATGGTGTTATTCTTCACGTCTGGCAACACCGATCCAATTAGTAATATTGGATTCCTATCCATAATTCCTTCTGTAGTCTGTCTGTAGGTAGGCCGTAAAAGTTCCACAGCAGTCGTGCCAATGTGCCATAAAAACAGGAAAAACACATCGACGGAATTTAATTTAACGTTCGCCGCTTGGGGATAACATTGTCACGCGGATTTCTACAACCCACAAAATATGACACGAAGCAGAGTTCAATACCCGCTTATTGAAATTACACACTAGCTTGTGCCTTCAATTGTCTATTTCATACACAGTAGAGACTCGAGTAACCGGGCTAATTGTTGTCATTAGACATTCACATCGAAAATCAGGATAATTGAATGTATGAAGGAAAGCGTTTTTTAAACCTAGCAGTGTATATTATTGCATGATACATCCTGCTACGTAATTATTACATAATTAGAATTTAATCATAATCACTTATTTGTCAGAATATGGTACATTATAAGGTCTTAAGATAGTATCATCACATTCTGCCAAGTGTGGCGTGCAAATATTAATTACATACATTATTACAGATAAAATACTTAGTATTAATTAACAATTATTGATTGCATATTTATGGATTAAAATTACAATTTCAGGTATGTCAGCTCATATAGTAAACTAGCTTCTGCCCGCGACTTCGTCCGCGTTAAATTTCTTGTTCCTCCAACCTTTCCCGTCGCGTCGAATCGTTTACCCGTGCGATTTTTCCCGTTTTTGCAACATTTTTAATTACTGCTCCGCTCCTCTTAGTTGTAGCGTGATGTTATATAGCCTATAGCTTTCCTCGATAAATAGGCTACCCAACACAAAAATAATTTTTCAATTCGGACCAGTAGTTCCTGAGATTAGTGCGTTCAATCAAACAAACAAATAAACTCTTCAGCTTTATAATATTAGTATAGATTTAGGATGAAACAAACAACAAAAATAAATCTAACTTACAAAAAAACAATGTTCAGTGAAACAAAATTAAGATATTTTCAATAGATTATAGCGGAGTACTATAACAAATGAAAACATAACTAAATATTTGATCGCGGTTGTTCGTCCGGATAATCGAGAATCCGTATAATTGGGAGCCGGATAATTGAGTTTCCACTAATATATTTTTTTGTGTAAGGAATCTTCTCCGGCTCGCATACAACTTACCAATGTTTAATCACAATCGGTTGAGCCATTTTCGAATTTTTACGAGACTAACGCGCAGCAATTGATTTTCATACTCCGTCTTCTACCTAGCCTTTACCCAACTATATTAGGGTCGGCTTTCAGTCTAGTCGGATGCAGCAGCCCAGTTACTGGGTAATACAATTCACCTTAGTAAGACTAGACTATCGCGCTTCTGACGACCTAATTGATTTTTATAAATATATTGTTTTAGAAAAAAACTTGTGATGACAAGATAGAGTGTTGAGTGTCATAGACCAAGCTCAGGAGGCTTATCTTATCCTCTTTCATGAATAACTTGCCTGAGTCAGGTGAATCGACACTTTGAATGGTACATTATTTTGTATAGATGACTCTCAGGAAGTCAATTTAGTTGTAGGCAAATCGACTACTCCAGAAACACGTAGTAGACAATTGGCACGTTTTGAATTTAATGCACTTTATTGCATGTACTTACAGGGTACCTTTGTCATAACTTTATTGCATTTTTTATTTATTTATTCACCCCATAAAGATACAGACATATTTATTTGTATAAACATGTGTTACATGATACATAAATATGCACATATGGATGGAAGAGTTTAAAATTGCTGGTTCAACATGTTTTGCCATATTCGGCGTACATAATAGTTATAGTAGGAAATAAATGTCAACATTCAATCAATTCAAATACATAATTAAAGTCAATTACAAAAATAAAGTCAAGAAATTCAAAATAATTAAAACAATAAAATTCAAATAACTAAAACAATAAAATTAAAATACGGGTGAGCATCGGCTAATGAGCCGCTCAATAAGCCTGAAGTTATTTCTAAAATATGATGCGCCCTATTTAAGCCCATGTGATCACGCAAATGCAACTACAACCCCTACCTATGAAACGGAACAGCGTACATCGGGCTTAGTGCTGACTCATCCATTAACGTAACCCCTTCTATTGTTGCAGGTAATCTCAAGAGGCGACTGGGCCGGGCGCGCGGCTTCGTTCTCCGCATGTTCGACGCTCTGTGCAACTGCACGCAGACCGCTGCCGCCGCTGCCCGCACCACTGCCCGCAACAACCCGTTCACCAAGCGTTAACCCGATCACATCTCACTTGTAATAAGCAATTGAATTCGTGGAACGCAGAATATAGAACAAACCAGAATACGACTACGATCATAATTCTTTGTCGCGCAATTTTTTCAACAACTTAGTTTGTTTTACAATTCAACTTCCCACATGAGTAAATAGATTGGGAATATTTTTACCTTTTTTGAGGAAAAAATTGCTTTTCTGTCACTTATAGTCAGACCAGTGGTGTGCAATTCACGAAAAATCATTGAATCATTGATTTTTCGTGAATTATATTTTGCATTAAAAAAGTAAAGAAACGAACTGGGTATGTATATTATCATACCTAAAAGAAACCCGCATTTTTCTGCCTAGACAAGAATAGGCGGCGTAGTGTTGACCTATACAGTAAAGCAATACACGCCACTGAGACAGACCAAAAAAAAAACCTCAAACAAATATCTAACGATGTGGGTAGATTTTATTGCTTCAATACTATGCGCCTTCTGGTTTGTTCTGTATTCTGAGTCCACTTATAAACAACTTGAACTCATAGTACGGGCCTTCTCTCAACCTACAGTTATTTTTATTTGATATCGAGTTAAAAGGGTTGGGTGTGGATTACAAAGATTAAAGGTTTATTGATTTTGGCTTCCCCTTTATACAATTTAATTGGATCTTCTGAAATTCTTTGATCGTCGAGTTTTCATGTTTTCTTTGCTCGGTTTTAACAACTTGTTAAAGCGAGGTCTGGGCATGCCTCGACCAATGACAATATTTGGGCCCGAAGAAACAATTTAAGTTGTGTAAAGTTCGTAACACCATTTTATAACAGCGAAAGTCCTTATAATGAAAGAAAAAAAAATAATGATGCTCAAAGTTTTAATTTGAAATGAGTGTTATGATTTTCTGATCTTCATTCTTTTGCAAGATAGGGTGGACCACTAAAAGTTTAAATCCATTTAAACAAAAACACTCGAACTTTGTAGTTTTGCATTATATTATATTGTAGTGTCAATAAATAAGTGTTATAAATCCAATATCATAGTATTTTTTTGTTTTATTTCGACAAAATAGTCAACATATCTTAAAATTGAGTGAAACCTAGTATCCGAATGTGATTGTGTAGTTGACTATTTACCAAAGACATTTAGTCAATAAATGTGTATAAATGTTTACAAAAAAATAATAAAATGTATCTTTTCTGGCATTTTGGAGCCCGAAGCTCCGTTATTCGCAACTATGTGCTACATTGATTAAACATTATTTCAGAATCTGTCCTTATCATTGGAAATTTAATAAAACGAGATGGCAATATCACAAACCAAAAAAACTGTTTATGAATAAGGGAGTTAAATCTACAGCTTCTATATTCTTTTGCATAGAGATTCAATTATCAGACAATCTCTTGCAAATCAGACAAGGCGTATGATAGCTGTTTTTTTGTAGAAACCTATTGATTTCTTCAATGGGCGGAGCCAGGTTTTCAATAACATTTTGTATTTCAGAGAGGATTTTCAAACAGATTTTTGACGCCAATTTACTGCAAATATACCCTTAACCTTCTCGGATTTAGGGTGTTTTTCGACCCTCAGAAGCCCTGGCTGCGCCCGTGACTCTCCCAAAAACCTTAGTCTTCCTATTTAGTATCCTTAAAACGGTGTAACATGGTGTTATGTGATCGGTGTGATTACGCTTATAGTTCATAAGGTGTATTTTAGTAATAACGTTAAAATATCTGGATACAAGTTATCAAACTTTTAAATAAGACTCTTTTGAATTGCGAAGACGCGTCGGCTTCCTACGGTAAAAAGTTGGAATATCCTGAAGAACTTGACCACTTTAGGCTGGGTAGCCAGATTATATAAAAATAATACAAAAATTTACAACAGTAATTAAGAGTTAAACTTATTAATCTGTCATCATGATCTACCTATTTCTTCCCCATTTCTTCCCGTGGGTGTCGCAAAAGGCGACTAAGGGACTTACTAGAGAATGGGCAGCAGCGTTTTCTATGCATTTTACCACCATACTGCGATCGCCAACCCGCCTGCCAAGCGTGGCGATTATGGCAAAGCCCCCCAAACTGGGGGAGGCCTAAGTCCAGCAGTGGACGTCTTACGGCTGAAATGATGATGATGATGATGATCTACCTAGCCTTTTCCCGAATTTATTGGGGTCGGCTGTCAGTCTAGCTGGATGCAGCTGAATAGGTTGAACGTCCAGAACTTAGTTACTGGGTAATACGATACCCTTCGGTAAGACTAGTTATCAGGTTCGGGCTTTTGACGACCTGTAGCGACTGTCGAAGATCCCTGAATGTCAGCCGCTAGCCGGGACGTCTAAACGTGCCTTCCGAGGCACGGAGTGGTCTTGATATTATGTAAAGGTGGTCACACATTCAAGGACCAAATGCGACAAGAGTAGTTTATCCTGATCGATAGCCACATGCCCCTCAGCCTTAGCAACTTCATCATGTGTAAAATAAAACTTTAAGAAAGCATTACGCGTCTTCGTATTATTTAGGAATTGTATGTTTAGGTATCTGTACTCACTCTTTCAGCATATATATTTTTGTGTAGAATATGAACTGTTTCTATTTTTTGTTCCATAAAAAAGGTGGTACCTTCTTCATTCTATACTATAAAAATAAATTAGTAAAAAATGTATTTTTACCTGCAACACCTATTAAAATATGTAACTTTTATACTGTCTACCTATTGTAATAAATATAAATCATTTATATACTAAAATATTTTATACTTATCTACTACAATGTAATTTTATATACCACTTGGCATTGTTTTTTGTATATTAAGTCTCGAATTATCATGCAATGGAATATTTGTACGTTAAAAGCCAGAAATGATTTTATGATAATGTTTTTTTCCGTAATTAATTATAGTTGAGTATTTGAAGCACAAAATATGAACGAAATGAGCGCAAAATTAAAATAAGTCTTAATTTTATTAAACTATCTTTAAGTTATATTTTTTATGCAATAGTAGTAAGATACTATGGTTATTTTGTATTAGAAAAGTGAAACAATTTATGATTATCCATCTTGAGAGAGAAAAAAAAGTTAGGAACGTATTTCATTATAAGAACACAAATTGGATACAGTGTGTAAAATATATCTTTTACAAAAAGATTATAAAAAACTAACTATATATTTTCTGTGTAAAAGTTTCTGTAGTTAAATGTTCACAAGTTAAATTAAGTGTTTAAAAGATAAATGTTCAATGTGATATCCTGCCTGTAAAACCTTACTTCCGGTGTGATTCTACAGAAAACTTCTTCTAAAAAATAAAGTGATTTTGTAAACGAATTTTATTTCATTCACCCTTATGTGTATGGGCCCACAGGGTAACTGTAACCATGAAATTAGCACATGATTCTGTGAAAACATCTACTTTGTCAACAGTGTAATATTGACGCGGTCGAAATGTATGGAAAAACTAAGTTTAAAAAAAATAACCAATTTAAATTGTCAACGCTATTCAAATCCATGGATACAGGTTTTGCGTCCCAGCCAACTGTATAGAAATTCGGACAGATTCAAAAGCGACCGTAAACCGGGTTTCTTAAATATTACTCATAGTTTCAGCCGGAAGATGTTCAATGCGGCACATAGCCCCCTCAAGCTTCACCAATTCGACCGGTTCTATCCTTTCCGCATCGAGAAGATTCCCACGGCTTTCATAAATTGATCAGTACACCTTGTGGGAGGCTTTCCAACTCAACGTCTACTAGTACGCGGTCGCCACTCCAGAACCCGTTCGGCCCCATTGCCATCTGAGCGGCAATTCTCATAATTTTAAGAACTTTTACAGTCTGATTTCAGTCTCAATATGTCAAACATACCTCGAGTTTCCATACATTTTTGACGCGACTGTATTATTTGCCTTCTGTTTGTGAGCAATGAGCCCTGTCAATAATACGAGTATATCATAAGGAACAATTTAATGGCATGTAATACGCGTTCCCAAACGATTCGTAGATCTAATACTACGCAATCGTAGCACAGTGCTACGCCGTAGCGGAGGGTTGCGTAGCGAGATTTGTTCCATTTTCAAGTTTCGTACGTAGGCTTCATTGAACTGTTTATTGGAACGAAGTTCCTTATCGCGCGTTGTGAAAGGTGGCTAGACGGAAAAAATTCTTACGAAAAGTTGTCACGACATGCTTTAACCGACTTCAAAAAAAGGACGAGGTTTCTCAATTCGACCGTATATATTTTGAATGTTGTTGTTTTTTTTGTTGTGGAGAGAGAGGGAGAGAGGGGGAGAGGGATAGAGAGAGAGAGAGAGAGGGAGAGAGAGAGCGAGGTAGAGAGATAGAGGGAGAGAGAAGGAGATAGGGAGACAGAGATAATATATTTGTTGAGTGTATACAGGTTTTTTGTACATAATAAATAATTAAAAAATTATAACTATTATGAATCCTGGAAAGGAACTTCGTTCCATCCGGGTGTCCCTTGACACCTCTAAAGTTTTTATTAAAAATTTGAACAATACGATAAATCAACGCAATTGGAATTGAAAAGGCTTGAATTAAAATATTATAGACAAGTATCCATTCCAATTCTAACATTTGTCTCAACAGCCCAGATTCGTCCTTTATGACTCAAACCCAAACAAAGTACATTAGGTATTTACAAATCCGTATACTCTAGTTATCTTGCTCAGCCGTAACAAATCGTTCATGATAAGAGCCTTTATGGCAAAAAGTGGCCATTATGCGGTGGCTACGTTCCGTGACTGCTGAGTTTATGACCTAGTTGTAAATATCAGTCCGTGAACCATGTAGGAACTACGCACGATCTTAAATTACAATACGATAATCACGACGCTAGGCGGGCTGTATTCCTGCCAGGGTCGCGAGATTTGTTCGAATGAGTTAACGTGGCCCTGGCATATAGGTCACTGAAGGAACACGGGTGGGTTTTAGTCAGTAAAAGTCTGATACGCCCTCCCGTTCTGCCCAGAGACGGGAGTCATTTAATGATTTCCCACCCACAAAAAAAAGAGTAGCGGTCCGGTCTCACCGGATGCAGCATTTTACCTGACGCGACTACCTTTGTGACCTTCACAACTCAGTTCCTGGGTAATACGATACCCTTTGGTTAGACTGGTTGACAGACTTTCGGGCTTCTAACGACCCGTAATGACTGTCAAATATCTACGAATGACACCCAGGAAGACTTAACGTTCTTTCCGAGGCACGGCGGGGTCTTGGTATGTAAAGATGGACAGATAAGCTTGTGTTTGACCACTTTCTCACCTATTATAAATGGTAAGTTAACCAATTAAGAGTGCCGAGAATGTACATGTATCTTCCGGGATCCCGACTTTATGGTAGTTCTGCCAGGTTCGCGAGATTGTTCGAAAGAGACACCGTGACCCTGGCACATGGGCAACTGAAGGAACACGGGAGGGCTTTAGTCAGTAAAACTCTGACACGCCCTCCCGCTCCGCCCAGAGCGGGAGAAGTCATTTGATGATTTCCCATCCAAAAAACAAAAAATGGTAGTAGATGGAACAGTGGGATTTTAGACGGAGCGTATCCATGAAGATTTCGCCATGAAATAAAACATGGTAAGTTGTGATGTGATGAACGATGGAGCACGGAGAAGATCGTAGAAGAAATAACCTATTCACTCACGATTTGAATATTGCCAGAATATTTTCATTATTATTAATAGCATTTATATAACAATTTAATTATAATTAGAACAGAGAAAATTATGAGAGAGAGAGAGTTAACATAACAAGTCGCCTAAACTTTTAGGTTCGGCAGAGGCCTACCAATAGTACAACCACATTTCACCAGTTATGTTTAAGTCCCATGTAAAGTAAGTGGGGGCGAGCCTATTGCCATCAACAAAGCATAAATCCAGAATCCAGGCGGCATATTATGACATATTCCAGATAGGAAAACTCTATAAGATTATTCCCGGCTAGTGAACCGAACCACTCACTACACCTACGAGGCAGAGAGAGAGAGAGAGAGAAAGAGAACATACTCTAGTGGTTATAGTCACATGACTATAACCACTTTGTAAGTTGTTTGCAACACATTTCGAACGCAACTCCGCAATCTCCGGTAGAACGCACCACTCCCTTTCCGCTACGCCTACAATTATGTATGGCATTTACCTCACAAATTACTCCTCGCAAATTTTTCCATGTAAAGTAATTTTCTCTGATTTTTACTAAACGTGGTAGGGACCAATTATGGCAATATCGGCGAGTGCACGACTACTCACGACCGGTCATTGAATCGGCCTAAGGGGACTTCGTTCACAAGTGGGCGATTACACTAAGTGTTCACGTAATTTTTCGCTTGCAGAAAGATTTTTACGACTGAAAAATACTTCGAGATTTTTGCAGTCTGATTTGGGCTAGTAATACGACGAAATATATGCCAGAATGTCCTAGCTTGACGTGACGTTCACCAACTCAGACTGATCCATAAGCTTGTCGTTGATTTATAATAATACTATTGTATCTATACTAAACATTGTTTTATGTGAGGATACTGTGGTACCCCAGTGGTACCCGCATTGGCATAGTAGTTGTGGGTCATAGTTTTTTTGTGTAATAAATACTTTTCATCGACACTGCTCTCAAAACGGTGAGGAGACCGGCATGCCCGACTACAACCAAATATTCAAAGAAATGTGCCATTTGCCAACCTCTACCAGGCCCACTCCCACTTTTTCTCGCCGATAGAAGGCCTGTATCCCAGCAGTGGCAATATTATAGGCTGCTTATTCCGTGTGGGGGGCCAATTTCTTCTTTACATAGTATAAAACAAAGTCGATCCACGCATCTGCACACTTAGATCTTTTACACTACGCAAAGGATTTTACTGCGGTTTTAATCAATAGACAGAGTGATATAAGAGGAACATTTAAATATAATACGTTAGCAAAGCCGCTGGCTAAAGCTAGTTTATTATAAGTGTAGTGAAAAATAGTACCCAGTATGTTTCAATCTAATCAAATTCATGTTAGCCTAGCTGGATGGGTGCGGTTCCAGCCTATGAGTTGGCTGAGTGATACACGACACAAAACAAGGCAAGTTTACCAATTTATATGATTAAAACGCCGCATACCAGTAATATATCAATCAAACTAATTACAATGACTCATAAAAGTGATCACAATGTAAATGTTTAATTACCATTACTGAATATTATTATTAAACTTTCCCGAGAGTTGTTTGAAAACGAGCAAGCGATAACTAAGTAAGTTTGGAACGAATTGTCGTTGACTAGTTAGGTACTGAAGTTTGTAATTTAGAATTACTTTGGTAGACTTTAACTTTGATATACCTGAGTCGATGAAAAGCGAGAGTTTGTTGGTACCTCAAAAGTTTCAATGACTTATTAGTTGGATAATACTTTCATTTGGGGCTTGATTTTCTGAGTATTTGAAAAATTACCTTCAGTGGGTCTTCAGACAAGTTAAATATTGGAGAATGTTTGGATGGTATTTGGAGTCAGTAGATTGGAACTTCATACTGAACCACTAAATACAGGGTGAGTCGTAATATGAACTATGTCTTCCTGGACGTGATAATGTGAAAGTAAGTTTGTTTGTAAAGCTTTGACACTAAAACGGTGGAGTGGAATTGGATATAATTTGGCACACAAATAGATCAAGACCTGAATAAGAACATAGGCTATTTATCATCCTGGAACGTATACCAAGTCACGGGCAACAGCTAGTTATCAACTAAAATATTGTGGAGTATCCGAACCACCCCTGTCCTTGTCAAATTAAATAGATGAAAGACGAGTAAATCTAGGTAGGTATCCATTTTATTACAATATATTCCATTGGGATCTAGAGCACGATAAACCGCCTGCCATTGTAGAAATTCTTGATGAAAAATTGAATTTATAATGTAAACTGGCGGGGATTGTAAAAGGCTGCACCCTACCGGATAGAGCGTTTGCAATTTTCTTCCTATTTTATGCATAAATATTTTAAAAGAGCAGCATGTGTCGAGATGCCAGAACTTTGTGAAGTTTTGTAGCTGCGAGGCTGACCAATAACAAAATGAGTAATTAAGGTGCCTTAGATAACTACCCACATAACAAGGTTAAAGCATAACAGAAAGAGTGTTGTAGGTATTCCTAAGTGTACATTGGTATGGTTTCGGAAAAGCTAAATCATATCTATATATATAAAAATGAATCCCTATTTCCCTTGGTCACGACATCACGCGTGAACGGCTGGACCGATTTCACTTTTTTTGTTGTTGTGTTTGTAATTGTCAGGAGAAGGTTCTTATGAAAGAAAAAAAAAAAAAATTAAAATTATTAATTTATATTTATATATAATTTATTAAAGTATATATTTAATTTAAAATTAGAAAATTTAAAATTAAATTTAAGAATACTTAACAACCATATAATAGGACAATGTAAACTTTTTTAATGTAAAATTATGACATTTGACATAGAATTGACAGAATGCGTGCTCAAATATCATCAAAGAGACAGGACAACGTCTGTCGGGTCAGCTAGTTATATATATTTGTACGTAGTCCTAATAGTAAGGCGTACATCACTCTCCCGTGAAAGCGTCACTAAATTCTAAAAGTCATGACTGATGGTTGCATAATGCAAAAATCTAAATATCTAGGATTTTTTCAATCATCATCCTAGCCTAGCCAAACCTAGTCTTTTCCCAACTATGCCACTGCCTATCTGACCTCCACAACTCAGTTACTGGGTAATACTATACCCCCTGGTAAGACTGGTTCGTTATTTTACTTGTGGTTATTTTCGTCAATCAATTTCATTTATTTATTTATTCTTCAGAGTTTAGGTAAATAATGTACATTTAGCGCTTAAAGTTGTCATTTACAAGCTTCCAAAAAGTAAAATTATTTCATGAAACCATGTGTCACGTTATCCGTCAGTCCAGCTTTGAATGTGGTCAAACTGACAGCAAAACCTACCGTGTAATGCAAGTTTTACACGATGGCGATGGAGCTTCAGTGGAACGCGACCCTTTCTTCTTTGGGTGTGTATCAATGATTTTGTTTTGAAAAAATTGCTTCTGTTCTTCGCCTGTGTAGATGTTGGAAATTATCTCTCGGGAACGTGCTACCGGGACTAAAATAGTTATTCCTTATAACAACGGCTACCTGTAGTGAAAGTTCCGTCAAATTCGGTTCAGCCTTTACGGGAACAAACAGTTAGACAAACATTATCAAAAAATGGGTTTTTATTATACGAAATTTACTTCTATTTACTTTCGTATGCGTTTAGTAAACTGCTGACATTTCAATTTTATTTATTTCAATAACAGATATTGACAATAATATTATATAGGTTCTCGCATTTAACAGGAAACCCGAAAAATGATACATGAGCGTCCAATTAATTCCGTCTTCAATTAACAGGCACCGATCTCCTATAAGTTAATTATTATCATCGACATATTATATCAACAGCATGATGTTTTCAGTGAAATAATTATTTAGATCGGGTCGGCTCTGAGCTCGAGGGCCATCAATTGGGTCAGGCCAACCAAGTAAAGGTTTATTTTGCCTCGCCTACTATGCCCGTACCGAAAGACCGTAACCTAATTATGTTCCGTAAAGGCTGATATTTTCGAGCTTATGTTACGTTTTGGTTAGACAAAATGTAAGGAAATTACACCCTTGTAGGTGTAATTTGATTGTTTTCATGTAGGTACTGTAAAGGTTGTCTGCAAAAGTCAACCGTAAATAGCTTTTGCCTTATGTGGCTTTGTTTTTTTTTTATTTGGATGGAATATCATCAAATGACGTCTCCCGCTCTGTGCGAAGCGGAAGGGCGTGTCAGACTTTTACTGACTAAAATCCACCCGTGCTCCTTCAGTTGCCTGTGCCAGGGCCATGCAGTGTTTCCGTACCCCACAGGATTGCCTCACTCTTTTCTTTCTTTGTCTTCTCCTTCCTTAATTTATTGAGGCAAAAACGCAAGTCGGGTCAAGCAGTCGATATCGCCCTAGGGCTCTGATCGGAGCGGGAGGCGTGTCATACTTTTACTGACTAAAATCCACCCGTGCTCCTTCAGTTGCCTGTGCAAGGGTCACGGTTGCCTGTGCCAGGGCCATGTAGTGCTGGCTGGCTGTAAAATATCTCTAGTTGCATTCGAACAGTCAAGCTTTAGAATACGCTTTCAAATATTTTTATATTCCACTAGCTGACCCGACAGACGTTGTCCTGTCTCTTTGATGATATTTGAGCACGCATTCTGTCAATTCTATGTCAAATGTCATAATGTTACATTCAAAAAGTTTACATTGTCCTATTATATGGTTGTTAAGTATTCTTAAATAAGTGTTCTTAAATTTTCTAAATTTCCGCGCAATTTTTTAATTTTTTTCTTTCATACGAACCTTCTCCTGACAATTACAAACACAACAAAAAAAAAAAAAACTGAAATCGGTCCAGCCGTTCACGTGTGATGTCGTGACCAAGGGAAATAGGGATTCATTTATATATATATAGATATATGTTTGAAAAAACCAGTGAAAAAAATGGTGCGTTAATGTAAACACGAACGCTTGGAATAAATGAATATTGTTTGACTCCTTCATCGTCCCCGTAAGACGACGTACGCACGCCCGTAAAAATATCATCATTTCAGCGGAAAGACGTCCACTGCTGGACATAGGCCTTCTCCAATTTGCGAGGGTTTATCATAATCGCCACACTTGGAAGGCGGGTTAGCGATCGTAGTATGGTGGTAAAATGCATAGAGAACGCTGCTGCCCATTCTCTAGTAAGTCCCTTAGTCTCCTATGACCTCCACGGGACGGATTGGGATGGTGGAATGGGATATGTTCGAGCGAACGAACAGGCACGTAAATATATCGGGGCTGGATTTTACAGCGCTCTGGGTTTTGAACTGTCGGTGTTGATTCGAGTATTGAGAATCCAATAGCACGTCGAAAAAACAGACTGATTGATTTTGAACACTCGGCGCTAAGCAGTCGGTTGAAGATACAGTGCATAAAAACCACCTGGACTTATAAACTAGAGTACCTACTATTCTCCTATTCTTGTTCCGTGTGTTACCGGAGGTAAATAATAGCACTACTCATTTCTTCCCGTGAGTGTCGTAAAAGGCGAGTAAGGGACTTACTAGAGCAGGGTTTTTCAAACTTCTGGCTCCACGTACCCCCATTCAAGTTTCCAGATGACAGCAAACCCTCAATCTCCCCCCCCCCCCCCAACATGAGAAGAATAACATTATATAAATAAATTAAAGTGATAAACTTTAATTTAAATTGAATAAAAGGTCACGCGCACCGTGTCACGAGTGAGCGAAAGTCGCGCGTGATATATGTAATTATTATATGTAGTTATTATGTATCTAATATTTAATTGTTGAATTTACTAAATGATTTGTATAACAAACTTATTTTTCTTAAATCAAACACTGATTTGACTCAACGGTCACTTTTTGAATCATAGTAGTTTGTTAACGGGTATAAAAGGCCGGAGCCACAGTGAAACAGTCACACACAGACACAAATCGTACCGACCTCGCCGCCGAGGTCCGTCGTCGCGACCCCGACTTAATAGTCCCTCCCGACCCTTGCATGAGCCAGCCCGCGATGCTGCGCCTGTAGCTTTAAATTAGCCCCTAAATAATTTAACCCAGATCCAGCATGTCCCTTGCTGCCCTCCCCCAGTGATTGCCTAAGCCGAGGTGCGAACCCCCCTCGGGGTTACCCTTAGGACTTTCGCTTTAGTTTTTAATTTTACTATGGCCCGGCTGGAGGTCTAAAAAGTTTACTTTTTAGAAATCGCCGGGCAAAAATCCGTTTAAGTAGTCAGAATCTTTTTCAGATTAACTACGAGATGTCCTACAAAAAAAAAAAAAAAAAAAAAAAAAAAAAAAAAAAAATGAAACAGTCAGTTGCTTGACAGATGTCGAGTTGGTTAGTTCTAGTGCTGTTATTGTGTGAAAAGGATCGACCAGAGGTCACGTAAGTTAAGTAATTGATATTATATCCTAATTATTGCCTATTATGATAATGTTGTTGTACTGGTTATAGTGTTGCCATATTGCTAATGTTTTAAGTCATATAAATGGAATATTCATATTCTTTTCTAGATATTGTTGTTATTGTGATTATGTTGGTCCAAGAGGTAGTATTAATGTATTTAAGGTAATGATAATGTATGGCAATGTAAGAAATGTGTTGATATAATACTTCAGTACTGTTTCCATGGAGTTTCTTGTCCTTCTTCTCCATGAAGACCTAGTTTTGGAACGGACGACTAGCTTTCTGATTAATACTGACAAGCCTAATTGAAATATACGTGTAGTCTTGTCTATCTGTGCTTTACTTATTGAAACCCTTTCCTATACACAGTAAAGAGGCCGTTATCATTCTGACATTCAAAGCTTGATAATGGATATATATATATATATATATCCAGTTATAGTTATATACTGCTTAATACAACATCAGAAGTGGGATTGTTCCCTCTCCTTTTAAAACCGCTTACTAATGGATTTTATTTTGTTATTTTCATGTTCGATGGTGGAGCTACTAACGATTTATGGAACCGTTGGTTGGCGGGTCGCTAACTTCACTCGCACCTTGAAAATGGCATTGTGTTGCCTTTGACATCAGAGCTGCGGTACTGCAACTTGTTGTATGAGGTTTGAAACTGCGGAAACTTGACTTTTTGTAATAATATCAGGAAGTTTTCCGGAAATAAGTAGTAAATGAAATCCTTAGAGGCTCTATTACATTAAAATGAAATACAAAGGGATAAAATGATTAAATTGAGGAATTAAGTATTGCCATTCACTTTTACATCATTATTCAATAGATAATCAAGTACTAGTATGTACAAGTACAAGGATTATTGTGGATATGTTAACTACTTAATAGTCATTGAACCGGTTTCTTTCAAATATTATTAGAGGATACAATTTTGAAAAAAAAAGGGGAAGTAGTATGATGCAGGTGTTCACAGAAGTGAAACTGCGCGATATGAGATGTTTAGAAAGTATTAATTTGTACAGAAAGAGGTACCGGTTACGGATGTCAAAGTTTAAAAAAAATATCTTTAGACTAACTACCTAGCCACTTTTAACAAAAACCATAAATTAAAAAAAAAAAATTAAGGAGGTCGGTTGTTGTTTTTTTTGAAACGGTTTTTTATTTTTAACTGTTAATTATGGTATCTATCTTCTACACCATTGCTGGCCACATGAATAGCAGTGACAGGACTATTAGAATATCATCATGATAAACAAAGTGGATTAAATTCGTATTATCGAAGCTAACGCAAAAACTACCAAAGCAAAGTCAATAAAATTCAAATGGCGTCACACAAAAAGCACCAACTTTCAATTAAAAACAAAAAGAACCATCAAAATCGGTTCACTTAGTCAAAAATTGTGATGTAACAAACATAAAAAAACAGTTGAATTGAGAACCTCCTCCTCTTTTTGAAGACGGACGGACGGTACGGGGACGGAAAAAATTGTAAAGTGAATCTGGTTTTGTTAAAGTTTTAATTTGTTTTGTATTAACAACAAGAAATCGTTACGTGAGAGCCGTAGTACACACTTGGCTGGTCATGTATTTTATTATTTACCAAAGCATTAGAAAAGTATATAGAGAAACCGTTGATTAGGTTACAAATAAATAAATACATGAAATGACTTTTAGAAAAAAAAAAAAAAAATAAGATGCTAAACACGTCATAATGTTGACTAATTGTTTTCTGCATTTTGAATGTTGTCTTAATCTGCGTTTGCTACTTAATTTTAAAAACATGTAAACAAATTAGTTCAAAAATAATAATCTTAATACCTAAACGTAAAGCTAAATAGATATTCAAGTTGCTATAACATCAATTTGATATTAGGATTTTTAATACACTATAGATATTCATAGCTTATTCAGCACAGTTTGTTCATTAGCTTCGGAACATGTCACGGGCGGTGTATGCCCAAGGTAGTTCTAGCATTTTGAAATCAATCAAGTAACAGAGTAAGTATGAAAAAATATTTGAGGTGGTAGTAAACGCAGAATTCATAGATAACACTTTGTCTAATTATAAAAGTGGTTATGCAGATCTCAGTACTTAATGTAATTGTAGTTTTATTTCTTTTGAGGGTTATACTATTATAAGATATTTAGAATTAGCTTGTGAGCTTTTTATCATAGGGACATAGGTAATGATGAAATTGTATGATGAATTGGGTTGGAATTACCAGTGCTCACAGGGATGAGGCTTGAGACAAAACCTTATTATTTAGGTTTGGTTAAACTGAAACGACCGGATTTATAAAACAATACAAATAAAAGAAACGGGAATTGATGTCAGAAATGATTAAGTCACACAATTCGAGGTTAATTTAATTGTGAAATAAATGAAAATTTACCGCTGGGGTCATAAGCCTGGTGTTAGGGGACTCACGTGCAGTGGGTGGAGCCATAACATCACTTGGGTCATAGACCAATGAAAACAATATAAACGGGTCTCTTATCGCGTTTGACACTTGTACTTCGAGATGACGTACAGTTCGGCATGGCCGAGAAAGGTTATTTTCAAATTATAAGCATTTTTGTCCATTTCAATGGAACCAAACGTTCAAACGATACATTGACAAAGATTCGATTTATTATGATTCATTTGATAATTATTTTGTAAGATTAAGAAAAAGGTATTGTGAATACTGATGTAATAACATGATATATAACAGTTTTAATGGGCGTTAACCATTTTTTTTTAAAGTTATAGTCTGATCCTTTATATCTTCTTCAGTTCTCAAATTATTTCCCTAATCAAACTCACCTCCTTAAGCTACGATACTGAGCAGATTATCACATAAAAAAATAAATAAAATTCCATTACAGAAATTACCGATAAATCAACCCGAATCTTTCATTATCAATAGCCTGACAATTTTATGAAAAACGAATAAATTAAAAACAAGAGAAAATAATGATGCTGTTAGTGTCACCCTATTGATTCGGTTTGACATTTTAAGATGATAGCTGAATGTCATTCTGTGCTAATTGACGTTACAAACATTTACAAACTGTTGAGTCGGTGAAACTGTGGAACATATTTTCGATCTGACTGTACAAGTACTATAAATACGATGTTATTTGAGAGATATTTAAATGCCAATCAAATGTTCAGGGTAATTTAAAATTACTTGTTTTAGGTTCTGACGTTTATAAATTATTTCGGAGACAATTTTAACGAAGAAAACAACACAAAGTATAAATATTCGGAATAAATTTACATTGTGTTGAATATTTACACATGCAGTTAACATAAAAATAGAAAAAAAAATAAAATACAGAGAACAATGAACTATTAATTATCCTCCCAGTGAAATTCAAATATTCGTACTACGTATACTTCGGTATGGTCCTCTATCTCTTCTTCAATCGGTCTTTCGTTGCTGGCGACCGTGGTCACTGGACTCATTTAAGCGGACAGTCAAGCTCCATTGACTCTGTTCCAAAGTAGCTAACACCACCTATTGAAATTAATTTGAGGATGTGGCTGCTTTTACTTGGATTTGTTCTTATTTTTTCCAAAGTAATAAGCATCAAATAGTACGAAAAATAAATAGCTTTTCTCAAGATTAATCTCTACGAAATAATTGTTTTTACTTTGGTATTATTTACAGTTATTGCTTCCAAAGTCAGCTATTGGTCGGAGTGACCATGTCAAAAATTTGTGAAAAACTAGTAAATGTTTATTGAATACGGTTTTCGGTAATATTGTCAGATTGACCGAGCGATAAATTATTCGAATCATTTTCATGATCAGTGGCTAGTGTTTTGATACAATGGTTCTTGAATAGGAACGGCTTTTTGAATTATTTCTATAACAATTGTTTTGTTAACTAAATTATAGCGATAAACGATTCATTATTTGTCAAAATTGTTAAAGTACTTAACCAATTTCTATTATGAAGGTAAAGAAAAAAAAAAAAGAGTTTCGATACATAGGTAGATAAGTTTTATTAAGCCTAGAGAACCTGAAATGAGAAACAAAACGAAAAGTAAAAATGAAACAAAGTAAAGATCGCTGGGCAATCGTTTACTTGGTGCTTGTCTATCTCACCAGCAGCGGGTGAATGGGACTTGCATGACGAGGTAACCGATAAAATTTGTTTCCGCTGGTCGGTCATTTGCTTGGTGCAAGTCTATCCCACTAGCAGCGGGTGGAGGGGACTTGGCACGTCTAGGCACTTGGCAAAACAAAAGGAGAAAAAAAAAAAACAAAAGGAGAAAAACAAAAAAAGAAAAACAAAATGAGTAAAAATAAAAGGAGGAAAACAAAAGGAGAAAAAAAAACTGTACAAAAAGGTATCTAATGTAGGTACTTCGAGAGCGAAGTACTTGTCAGTATGGCCGTGATATATGTAATTATTATATGTAGTTATTATGTATCTAATATTTAATTGTTGAATTTACTAAATGATTTGTATAACAAACTTATTTTTCTTAAATCAAACACTGATTTGACTCAACGGTCACTTTTTGAATCATAGTAGTTTGTTAACGGGTATAAAAGGCCGGAGCCACAGTGAAACAGTCAGTTGCTTGACAGATGTCGAGTTGGTTAGTTCTAGTGCTGTTATTGTGTGAAAAGGATCGACCAGAGGTCACGTAAGTTAAGTAATTGATATTATATCCTAATTATTGCCTATTATGATAATGTTGTTGTACTGGTTATAGTGTTGCCATATTGCTAATGTTTTAAGTCATATAAATGGAATATTCATATTCTTTTCTAGATATTGTTGTTATTGTGATTATGTTGGTCCAAGAGGTAGTATTAATGTATTTAAGGTAATGATAATGTATGGCAATGTAAGAAATGTGTTGATATAATACTTCAGTACTGTTTCCATGGAGTTTCTTGTCCTTCTTCTCCATGAAGACCTAGTTTTGGAACGGACGACTAGCTTTCTGATTAATACTGACAAGCCTAATTGAAATATACGTGTAGTCTTGTCTATCTGTGCTTTACTTATTGAAACCCTTTCCTATACACAGTAAAGAGGCCGTTATCATTCTGACATTCAAAGCTTGATAATGGATATATATATATATATATATCCAGTTATAGTTATATACTGCTTAATACAACACGCGCGCGCCTTCATGCTTTCCGCATGCGCCTGCTAGTACCCAGCCGCCATTACGGAAATTTTGTCGCGAACCCCCTACCGTCGCATGGCGAACCCCACTTTGAGTAACTCTGTACTAGAGCATTCTCTATGCATTTTACCACCATACTGCGATCGCCAAACCGCCTACGCCTGCACGGCGTGGTTGCACCGTTGTACCGTGGCTGCTTCGACCGGCTCTGTGCATTTTTTGCGGGGGTTTGCCAGAATCTGGTGATTCTCCCGTTCTCTGGTGTTAATCCCGCCGCGGAGATTTTCACATTCGTGCAAACGTGGTCTAAAAGAGGAATCTTGGTAGGTACTTATCTATCTACTTTAACCTTCGCCTAGGTCGGGTTAATCTACTTATCTTGGCGACGATACCTGCCCAGAATGAGAAATTTTTCGTAAAGGATATTGAATTTAATCCTACTGCGGATTACACTGACATAGAATCTGTAGAACTCAAAGAATGTTCGATTTGTTGATGTTTTTTTAACCTCCGACACAAAAATAGGGGTGTTATAAGTTTGACCACTATGTGTGTCTGTCTGTGTGTCTGACTGTAACGAATTGGGTGCATTTTTGGAACGAAGTTCCTTATCGAGCGTTGTGAAAGGGGGCTAGACGGAAAAAATTCTTACGAAAAGTTGTCACGACATGCTTTAACCGACTTCAAAAAAGGACGAGGTTTCTCAATTCGACCGTATATATTTTGTGTTGTTGTTTTTTTTGTTGTGAGTAGAGAGGGAGAGAGGGAGAGAGGGAGAGAGAGGGAGAGGGGGAGAGCGGGAGAGGGGGGAGGGGGAGAGGGGGAGAGAGGGGGTGAGGGGGACAGGGGGAGAGGGAGAGAGAGGGAGAGGGAGAGAGGGAGAGAGAAGGAGATAGGGAGAGAGAGAGAATATTTTTGTTGAGTGTATACAGGTTTTTTGTACATAATAAATAATTAAAAAATTATAACTATTATGAATCCTGGAAAGGAACTTCGTTCCATCCGGGTGTCCCTTGACACCTCTAAAGTTTTTTTTTTAAACAGTTGTTACTCAGAACTCCGTCATTCATTTTTCACTTTGTTTTTTGTTCATCCGGGAAATCATCAAATGACTTCTCCCGCTCTGGGCGGAGCGGGAGGGCGTGTCAGACTTTTACTGACTAAAACCCACCCGTGTTCCTTCAGTTGCCCATGTGCCAGGGTCACGGTATCTCTTTCGAACAATCACGCGACCGCGGCAGGCATCGGTCCTAGCAGACCCCTTCAGTACTGCTGACATCTCTTTGAGGCGCGCGTGGAACACTACGCGCCGTCGACCCGAGCTTGGTCCTTACCGGGCGGCGAGCTACCCATTGCTCGCCACGCGCAAGCTCGCGCCTACGGTGGCCGGGAGTCAATCGACTCCCGGCACCCGGGGCGTCTCCTCCTGCGGCGGCTAGGGACGTGAGGGCGCAGAGACTGCCACTCCCTCACGCGCCCCGCCTCCTCCTTCGCGAGCATTACTGCTTCGCAGAAGGAGGTGACGGCCTCCCATGCCCCCTCGCTCCGTACCATGGCACGCACCAGGGCCGGACGCGAGAGGTCGCCGCCGCCGATCGCCTCCACGAGGACACGGCGGTGCTCCGCCCAGGCAGGGCACACTTCCACCGTATGCTCCACCGTGTCCTCTAGACGATCCTCACAATGGAGACACCCGGGCGTTTCCTCCCGCTTTATCCTGAACAGGAACCCACCGAAGCACCCATGCCCGGTGAGAACCTGCGTCAGGCGGAAGGTGAGGACGCCGTGGCGCCTCTCTATCCACTCCTCAAAGAGGGGACTTACCACCGCAATTGTGGCGTGCCCTGCGCTGGGTTGCGACAATCGTACCCGCCATGTCGCCATGAGATCCTGCTGGAGCTCTGTCCGCCGTGCCGCGATTTGTCGCGGCAGCGGAATTTCGCCCCAGCGTTTCGCATCCTCGCGCCACTCCCACATGTGGGCGAGGACCTTTGCCTCCAGATCTCATGGCGGCACTCCGGCAAGGAGGCTCGCCGCCTCGCAGGAGACCGTGCGGTATCCCCGGATTAACCGAATGGCCATGACCCTCTGGGCCGCACTCAAGCGGCGCGCTGGGCGCAGCCTCAATGAGGGCGCCCACACCGGTGCCCCGTAGAGGGCCAGCGACCGCACGACCCCCGTGTAGAGCCTCCGGCAGGAGGCGTTTGGACCCCCAGATTGGGCAGGAGCCGCTTTAAGGCAGCCCCAGCCCGCTCCAGTCTGGGAGCCAAACGTCGGAAGTGCTCGACGAAGTTCCACCGGCTGCCGAGGACAAGTCCCAGGTACTTCATCGTCGACTCGACGCCGATGTGAACCCCTCCCACCGTGAGTTGGGAACCCGCAGGTGACGCGTTCCGAGGACCATGAAAACCCATGGCCTCAGACTTGTGCAAGGCCACCTCGAGTCCCAATTGCCGGATTCTTTCGACGATTGTCGCAACCCCGCGTGTCATTAGTTCGGCCGCCGCCTCGTGCGACCTCCCGTGCGCCAGGACCAGCGTGTCGTCAGCGTAGCAGACTACGCTGACACCGCTAGGGAGGTCGGCGCGCAGCACCCAGTCGTACCCGATGTCCCACAGATGCGGCCCCACGACCGATCCCTGTGGGACACCGCACGACATCTCTCGCCGGTTCCACTCTCCCTGGTGACCGGGGTAGATTACGGCCCTATCCGTCGGATAGGCCTCGACCACGCGACAGAGGTAGGTCGGCATCCGGTGATACCGGAGTGCCTCCCTAATGCAACTCCAGGGCAGGGTGTTGAAGGTATTGGCGATGTCTAGAGACACCGCCAAGACGACCCCACCCCGGGCCACTGCATCCCCTGTCGTGAGGGCTCGCACGCGCATGATGGCGTCCACCGTAGAGCGCCCCTTGCGGAAGCCGTACTGACCGTCCGACAAGTCCAGACCCTCCCGCACCAGCCACCCGACGAGGCGGTCTGCAATTACTCTTTCAAAGAGCTTGCCCACCTCGTCGAGCAGCACGATGGGCCAGTAAGCGGACGGAGAGTCCGCTGGGCGCCCCGGCTTCTTAATGAGGACCATTTTCCCCGTCTTCCAACGAAGTGGGAACTGGCCCCTCTCCAAGCATGCGCTTAGGAGCCCCCTGAGTCGAGGCCCGAGAGCCTCTAAGGCCAGGACCCAGGCTTTGCCAGGCAAGCCGTCGGGTCTTGGGGCGGTATTTTTGGCATTTAGCCGACGTACCGCCACTCTCAACTCTACCTCGGTCTCTCGGTCGTCTTAGACATGTTTTATCAACATCGGTTCAGCCGTTGCAAGGTCATCAGCTGCATGGTTATCTTTTGTGTAACTTTTAAGGTATCACTTGTTATATTGCTTTTCTGATTATAGATAGGTACACGTAATTTTTGTGAGTTTTAATAATATTTTTTTGGATTAAATTATTACACTTATTTTCATCACGACAAGCAGAAGTTCTTGCGACAATGTCGCTCCTATTACTCTATCTTGTAGGTAGGGGAGTCTCTTTCGAAATTTAGACGTGTCTTGATTGTACCAACAATAAGATTTTTAATTTGCTGGACCAAATGACAGCTGTCACTAACGTTTAAATGTCAATGTGTAATTTTAATCTAGAAAATTTAGAGTGTATAGTGGTACAAGGCTCTTTTGACGCTTGAATAACATTGACCTGACAAGGGGGCGTTGCCCGCAGCCCCTAGACAGACCCTATCGCCCTCGGCCGATCGGCTCGATTAGAAAAACAACGTGGAGGTGAAACTCGGGGCATACGCCGCGTTGCACACCCACGCTGCAAAGGCAATGGCTAACAAGATCTGTGCGGCGTATGACAATGCCTTTAATCTCATGGAGATCTTACTAACCTTTGACTCGTACTCTAACCTTTTAAACCATTCCAATAGATAATGAAAAGTTAAGATACACCACACCCCAATCCCTTCTTCTTAGCGTGTTGTTAGAAAAAATAGCAAGAAAAATGTTACGTAAATAAATCGTTTTCTAAATTAATTTGGCCCAAAACTTACCTACGGGAATATTGTTTGCTGACGCACCCATTACGACCTCACGTCTGCAGGTGGCAGGGCATGCGGTGCAAGATGGGAGGTGAACCATTGCCTGTAGAGGACGCTGCATTCCCATCGGAGGTCTGAGCGGTCCCTGAACGACCGTCCCTACGACCTACTCGGGTACCTACGATTGTACGAAGTCTGTTTAGTGTCCGAAGTACGGGGTCGGAATTAGCAACAAGTAATAATCCGGCTCTTCTCTTCTTCTTCGTAACAATCTTGTCAGAGTGGTCGTGGTCCTCATGAAATTTCTTGTCTAGAGGCTGACGTGATTTATCAAATCAGCCTATCGCAGTCCACTGCTGGACATAAGCCTCTCCCATGCTGCGCCACAACACCCATCATCCGTCATCCGCATCTAGTCTGTCCCAGCCACCTTTTTGAGATCATCGGTACATCTAGCTGGGGGGCGTCTACATTACGCTTGCCGATACGCGGTCTCCACTCCAGAGCTCGTCTGCTCCATCGGCCATCGGACGTAATATTATTACGTCCGTGTAAATGTCGACTATCAGTTTTATAGTATACTAGCTTCTGCCCGTGACTTCGTCTGCGTCAAATGTTTGCTCTCCTGACCCTTCTCGTCACATCGAATTGCCTGCCCGTTTTCGACCGTTTTCGTTGCAGCCCCGCTCCTTTTGATCGTTTCGTGATGTTATATAGCCTTCCTCAATAAATAGGCTACCCAATACAAAAAGATTTTTTCAATTCAGACCAGTAGTTCCTGAGATCAGCGCGTTCAACCAAACAAACAAACAAACTCTTCCTGACTTCTGTTTATTATTTGAGAGCTTTTAGATAATACCTACCGATAGCAGGAAAATTGATGTTCTGCCAACGTTTTGAATAATTTATGTTTCTATTAACCTCCGCGTTTGATATTTTGGTATACGAGCTTATTATGTAGGTAATTTATTGAACATGTTTCTTTGATGTACATTTTTATGGTTTTTCTGCTGAGTATAATTTATTCATTGGTAACTGTACGGTACTGTACCACACTTTAAAAAAAAAATGTTTTTTCGATTTTTTTTGGTCAATAGGCCACTTAACTACCTAATATTAGGAAATGGGAATTCATCTATTTTAGGGAAGTTGGACACGATTTCGGTAGGTAGCTAGCTAACTACCTACTGTGACCTTTGAGGCCAAAAGCTTTTAATAAGATAAAACAGTGACGTATTTTAGAGCTTTTTGACATTTTTTGGGAGCAAGAATCTATATCGAATCTTGGGGGAAGTGTCAAAGGGTCAACTCTAATGAAAGCTGAACTAAATACCTATAAGCAATGGCGTATTATAAATGGACGCGTCAATCGTCATAAACTTAGAATAATATGATATTACCTAATCGTCGTTTTACTTGCTCACTACACTGTCAGAACTCAGTGAGAACGTTTGAAAACAAATCAACACTCAATGTAGGACCTATCTACCTACTGACTGAAACTATCCTTAATAAAAAAAACGGAGAAATCTTTATCTTGGTTGTCAGCGTAATTACGACACCGTGTGTTTAAGTAAAAAGAATCAGTATGCTTTCGGATAACATATCCGGCTCGAAGGACCAGGTGATCAATCTAAGACAACAAAGTGTCAACGACGCCTGCACTCCAATTGTGTAACCCACTATCAATCAGAATCTGATTATTTTGAAGGATACTGCTGCTTCATTATCATATTATTATATTTGAAAAATTTATCTCTTTAACATCGTAAATAACCAAAGAACGATGTGAATTCATCATCATCATTTCAGCCGAAAGACGTCCACTGCTGGACATAGGCCTCCCCCAAGCACCGCCACTTCGACCTATTCTGTGCTTCTCGCATCCAACGTATACGATGTGAATTGTCAAAATGAAATCCATTCCTCCTTTTAGTGTACCCAATTACACAATTACCTACCCCAGGTAGGTAATATTCACAGGTTGGATTGAGTTTTTGGGGTCCTCATCAGGAATGTTTAAGTACCTACCTAGCAGTCCGCATCCTGTGTTTGTGCTTAGTTGACAGCAATAAAAGCCTGCTCCCCCTATATGTATACGACTTAAACTTTGTTTTTGTTAGATTTCAATATCGCACTGCTGAACAAAGGCCTCTCTGAAGTTCTTCCAGATAGGTATCCTTTTACTAAGCCGACTCGAAGCAGCCCTTGCGAACTTGATGATCCAGCGCGCCAAAAAAACCCATTGCGATATTTTTACATCGGTGTGAACGTGGACTTACATTGGCCCAACCTTTTGTGTGTTTCCTGAGCGAGAAAATCGTTGCTAGCTTAGTCGCGCGGTGTGACAGGTGCTTAACATAAAATGCACCCTATCTACCCCTTCGGGCGTGATTATGTTCTTACATAAGTACCTATAATAAACCAGTAGACACAGGCTTGTACGTAAAGCTCGTTAATTGAGCTGTCACTTGCAGCGATGTAAAACGTAGTGAGAATTTTTAATTTGCTCTTTTATTTATCCACTGAACATAGATGGCGTTATTAATTGGGTAGCTACCAAACATGCATCTACATCCGATACGTAGGTTCTGCTTTGTTTTTTTCTTCGCTAGAGAGAATGTAAGAATATTTCGGAGTTCTAGAGGGTCTCTTGGACCCTCCACAACAGCTTTTTTTGACCGAATAGGCGTACCTATTAAAAAAAGAAATGTAAGTAAGTACCTAGTAGGTATTTTTTAGGTTAGGAACGTAAATATATAATAACACTAGCTTCTGCCGGCGACTTCGTACGCGTCAAATTTTTGCTCCCCTGACCCTTCCCGTCGCATCGAATTGCCTGCCAGTTTTCGTCCATTTTACGTTGCTGCTCCGCTCCTTTTGATCGTAGCGTGATGATCCTACCGATAAAAAGTTCCGCAATTACCCCTCTGGTCATACATGCACGCCGGTGACCAGTTCTACGTACCTGGCCCTTCTGAAGAACATCACCAATAAGGTCACTATAATTATGTTCTCCTAGGGCGTTCCCTTCCGGTGTGACCAGTCTCTATCTGCCGTGTAAATACCATACCTGTAAATGCTGACAGTAAATACTTACGTCAATAATCAAAAATTAGGGTAGAACTGAGTCTGAGTGTGACCAACCGCGTCACTTGCAAGAATATTTCTTACCGACTAATTCTGATTGTTCCTAACCTAAAAGATACTTCATCATCATCATCATTTCAGCCGTAAGACGTGCACTGCTGGACTTAGGCCTCCCCCAATTTGGGGGGCTTTGCCATAATCGCCACGCTTGGCAGACGGGTTGGCGATCGCAGTATGGTGGTAAAATGCATAGAGAACGCTGCTGCCCATACTCTAGTAAGTCCCTTAGTCGCCTTTTACGACACCCACGGGAAGAAATGGGGTGGTGTTATTCTTTACGTCCGGCACTACACGGTATAGAAGATACTTACCCACTATTTATTCTTTACCTTTAGCTTTTGCCAGTGGTGGCTTTGAGTGGATCTTCAGCGTCGAGGTATTACGCCACGGGAATGTACTACTGGGATAAAAAGGTTCCTAAGTGTGAAGCCAGGTTATAAACTATCGGAGTGTCAAATTTAATCAAAATCTGTTCAGCTGTTTTGGCGTGATTGAGTAACAAACATCCAAACTTTTACATTTATAATATTACTTAATTATGTAGTTTTTTTTTTTATATACGGCAATAAACAATGGTTCACAAAACCTCATCATGGCACCTCGGAATCACACACTGCATGGTTAATAGGACTCCCTTTTTATCTCCTTATTTCTCCGTTCCTTGCGCCCCTCATCCAGGTGATTCCCGCGACTTTGACGATATAAAATTTACGTGTTTTTGGACGGCTCTTGTTTCTTTGGTCTAAGCTTCGCCACCATTAGGTAACAGCTGTTCACTATCGGCCATGTCCTCGTCTAACTAAATGTCCTGCCCAACTCTACCTACTTGACGCGCATCGCCCTATCTCCGACGTCAGAGTCTTTCGACTATCGACGAATTTCGGTATTGGAAGACACTTTAGAACTCCCCAAGTAATCTCATTCTTTCTAGCAAGGCAGCACGTTTCTAAACTTTGACCTTTTATTTTGGGGACCGCGGAAACAGATGGCGTCGTAAATATTGGTGTTATCGTTAAGATGTAAGCCAACAATACGTTCGTAGTCGCAGTTCCAAGTAGGTACAGCTTTTCAAGTTAAACTGCTACCCATCATCTAGTTGGTTTCTTTGTGCGATACGTACCGCCGCCAAATTAAGCATGGATGGCCTATAATCTTTAAAGTTACCAAAATATAGAGAACTCTTGACTGTGTGCGTAGTCCCAGCGGAAAAGTGTCGAATTTCTTAATTTCAGTTAAGCAGATATTTAGTGTATGACGTCGTGTAATTGTGTATGGTAAATAAAAAATTGTGCATCCAACCATTGCGGAGATATTCAACAAAAACTGTTTCCGCTGGGACTACGTATTCCTAGCGGCACTTTTTTTTTCCTATGGACGTACAAGAAAAAAATACATATGTCGGCAGCAATATTATTTAACAACTGCGAGAGACGGCGACTAGATGGCGCTAGTGGAACGTGCACCGGAAGCATCATAGACAAACCTTCACTCTTTCGATCATTTGACGTAATGTACAGTTCAGTAAAATATCGTAACTACCCTCGGCCACTAGCGACCGCCTTTATAAGGAGCTGCGCTGTTGAGACGGCACGCATTTCAAACGGATGCGTCTTGGTGCACGGACCACTGTCTCTCGACAGTCAGTACTGCCCGGTTATTGGATGTGGAACACTGTGTACACAGTTAGTACTATCCTTATTGCGGTGGGTGCATGGACCACTGTCCCTGACAGTCAGTACTGCCCTATGTGACCGCCCTCACTGCCTTTATTCGTTATTTAATTCAGTTTTATTTCATTTCTACATTTCCTAGATTTAAGATAACTGATTGTTCAATTAAATTAAAATTAGTGTATTGTATTGCCATAACTGAGTTTTACTTCTGATGTCTGGACCAAACCCGACATCAGAAGTGGGATCGGATTTTCCGCCCACCTCTGGCACTTCATCATCACAAAATATGCAGGAAGATATTCCGCTACCCTCAAATAGTTTAGAAGCATTTCTTTCAAAATTAACTGATGCTCTACTACCCCGGTCCAATTCAGCACCACAACCTTTCATAGCGTTAGTACCTTTTGATCCTGACGACCCCAATTCAGACATAGGGGGCTGGTGTCGGCTGTCAGACACTATAATTAAAAGCAAAAATTTGAAAGGTGTCGATTTAATCATGACATTGACCCATTGTCTTCGAGGCCGCGCAGCTACATTACTGACCAAGATACCTCCCAGTCAATATCAATGGGACGATATACAGGAGACTTTAAAAGCTCAGTTCTCTCGCCCTATGCTTATTCAGGATCACTTTGACAGTATCCTCAAATTTCAACTTAATTCTAATGAGACCCCTGCTCAGGCATGTTTACGTCTTTGGCAATTGATTGAAAATTTTCCAACAACTAGAATTAAAACAGGACAGTTGAAAATCGATTTAATTGATCCTCATAAAGTGGTACATAGGAGACCGTATAGGTTATCCCCTCAGGAATCTAAGATAGTTGACGAAAAAATCGAGCAATTGTTGGCGGCAAATATTATTAGGGAAAGTTCATCCCCGTTTGCAAGCCCCATCATTCTTGTAGAGAAAAAGGACGGTAGTACACGCATGTGTGTTGACTATAGGGAATTAAATAGTAATACTCAACCTAATCATTATCCTTTACCTCTGATCAGTGAACAAATTGATAAACTTAATGGTGCTCATTATTTTAGTAGTATTGATATGGCCTCTGGGTTTCACCAGCTGCCTGTACATGAAAGTTCCATAGAAAAAACTGCATTTGTTACCCCAAAAGGGCAGTTCGAATATTTGGCTATGCCCTTCGGTTTGCGCAATGCACCTTCCATTTTTCAAAAGGCTATTAATACTGCTCTACAGCCTATGAATGATGAAAGAATTCTAGTTTTCATGGATGATGTCCTTTCAATTTCCACAGATATTAATGAGGGGCTTGACCGTTTAGACAAATTACTTAAAACTCTGTCCAATGCTGGTTTCTCGTTTAATTTAAAGAAATGTTCGTTTCTGAAAGTTCAAACTGAGTACCTTGGGTATATAGTTTCAGCTGGGGAGATTAGACCAAATCCAAAAAAAATACAAGCCTTAATTAATGTTCCAACTCCAAAAACTGTCACTCATGTTAGGCAGCTCATAGGGCTGGCAACGTATTTTAGACAGTTTATTCCTAACTTTTCCCAAATAATTCGCCCTTTATATCCCTTGACAAAAGGAAAAGGCAATGTTAAGTGGACCCCTGAGCATGACCAAATACACAAAAAACTTATCCACATTTTGACGTCTGAACCAGTTTTAAAAGTTTTTGACCCTTCCTTGCCCATTGAACTCTATACCGATGCAAGTAGTGCGGGATATGGTGCAATTCTTATCCAAAAACATAATGATACCCCTCATGTAGTAGCATATTATAGTAGGAAGACCATAGATGCAGAAACGCGATATCACTCTTACGAGTTAGAGACTCTTGCGGTAGTAAAAGCAATCGAACATTTTCGTCATTATTTGCATGGACGAAAATTCACCGTATTTACCGATTGTAACTCCCTTAAAGCTTCTCACTCTAAACGTGATTTGACTCCAAGGGTTCACCGTTGGTGGGCTATATTGCAAGCTTATGATTTTGATATCGTGTACAAAGAAGGTCGAAAGATGGCTCATGCAGATTTCTTGTCTCGCAATTTGTCAAACACAAATTATTCTGAGCCCCGCAAAGTAAATTTCCTTGAATTAGATAAAGGTTGGTTAATTGTAGAACAAGAACGCGATTTGGAACTTTCTGAAATAATAGCAAAAATCCGTAATAATCAATTACCTGAAGAGATATCGCATACGTATGATTTAAGACAAGGAATATTGTATAGGAAGATAGAACGTAGAGGAGTTTCTAGTTGGCTACCTATTGTACCACGTTCTTTGGTTTGGTCCCTTATTAACCACGTTCATAATGAAATAAAACATTTAGGTTTTGACAAGACTTTAGACAAACTTTACGAATTTTATTGGTTTTCTGATATGGCTAAATTAGTCAAAAAGTTTATTAATTGCTGCGTAGTATGTAAAACCGCTAAAGGCCCTTCAGGTGCACAGCAAATGCAGTTGCATTCAATTCCTAAACATCCAGTCCCTTGGCACACAATTCACTTGGATTTAACCGGAAAACTTTCGGGCAAAAGTGATAAAAAAGAATATTGCTCAGTTTTAATAGACGCCTTTACAAAGTTTGTACTGCTGGAATATACACCGGCCTTAAGCTCTTCATACGCTGTGAGAGCAATTAAGAATGCTGTAAACTTATTTGGTGCTCCGAAGCGCATTATCGCAGATAGAGGACGTTGTTATGACTGCAATGAGTTTAAAAACTTTTGTAATAATAATGGAATAGAGCTCCATTTAATAGCAACTGGTTCTAGTAGAGCTAACGGGCAGGTTGAGAGAGTCATGCGAACTTTGAAGAGTATTCTTACTGTTATAGAATGTAATTCTAATAATGCTTGGAAGGATGAACTAGGAGAGATCCAACTTGCTCTTAATAGTACTCGTTCCAGGACCACAGGTTTTACGCCTATGGAACTGATGTTTGGCATTCAAGGTTCCTCACTTAGTCTAGCTAAAATAACTCCTAGTTCTTCTGAACCACCTATAATTAATGTTGAAACGGCTCGTTCATCCGCATCAGAAAATATTCAAAGAGTAGCTAACGCTGACACTATACGGTTTAATAAGGGAAAAGCTCGGATTAAACCTTTTGCAGTAGGTGAATTTGTTTTCGCAAAATGCGAAGCAAGACATCAAACAAAGTTAGATAATAAATTTAAGGGGCCTTATAAAATAGTCACCGTATTAGATAATGACCGTTATGAACTTAAACATATTAACGGTTCTAACAGAATTTATAAATATGCGCATGAAAATTTAAGGGAAGTACCTAAAGGGCAAGAAAGTTATTTAGAAATTTGCGAAAATTATAGTGATGAAAATGATGAACGGACCGTGACGGCAGAAGATGAGCTCAGTACGTCTTTTGTGCCAGTAAATAATGATATGACCTCAGACTCGGAGGAAACTCTTACTGTAAGCTCTCGTACATTGACTGCACATAATTCAGAGGAAACACTTTCTGTAAGCTCTGGTACATTGACTGCAGATGATGCAGAGGAAACACTTTCTGTAAGTTCTCGCACCTTAAGTGTAGATAATTCCGATGCTATAATGGAATCTTTGGAATGATCAATTACTATGTGGTCTCTTCTACTTTTGTGGAAGATGGTTGTTTTAGCAAATAGAATATAAAGATCTTTCCTGTTGTTGTGGGAGATGATCTGTGATGCTCTGCAGGAATCTCACCTGCTTTAGTGGGTGACGATTCAGACCAGAATGTTTGAACTGTATTGGTGTTCTAATAAGATCTCTTGCTGTTATGAGCAATGATGTGTGAGATGCTGCAGGAATCTCGCCTGCTTTAGTGGGTGACGATTTAGACCAGCTTGTTTGAACTGTAGGGGTTTTCTGTTGTAAAGAAATACCTAGACCAGTGATATTTGCTATTAAGCTATGTAACGATGATGATGATGTGAATTAATTAGTATTATTATTATTTTTAGATGAATAAATGCACTCGAGGACGAGTGATTTGTCAGAATGGCCGTGTCGGCAGCAATATTATTTAACAACTGCGAGAGACGGCGACTAGATGGCGCTAGTGGAACGTGCACCGGAAGCATCATAGACAAACCTTCACTCTTTCGATCATTTGACGTAATGTACAGTTCAGTAAAATATCGTAACTACCCTCGGCCACTAGCGACCGCCTTTATAAGGAGCTGCGCTGTTGAGACGGCACGCATTTCAAACGGATGCGTCTTGGTGCACGGACCACTGTCTCTCGACAGTCAGTACTGCCCGGTTATTGGATGTGGAACACTGTGTACACAGTTAGTACTATCCTTATTGCGGTGGGTGCATGGACCACTGTCCCTGACAGTCAGTACTGCCCTATGTGACCGCCCTCACTGCCTTTATTCGTTATTTAATTCAGTTTTATTTCATTTCTACATTTCCTAGATTTAAGATAACTGATTGTTCAATTAAATTAAAATTAGTGTATTGTATTGCCATAACTGAGTTTTACTTCTGATGTCTGGACCAAACCCGACACATACAATAATTAGTGTGTAACGAGAGGTAAATGTGTATGTTAAAATGAAATTTGTGTCTTATATTTGTCAAGATATTCAAGTTGCCGCTGCGCTGACGTTTGGCTATTTGATGAAAATCATATAAAACGGTTTAGCACAGAGTTGTAATTTTTTTACGCAGGTTGCTTTGAATTTGTGTGTAATGTGTGTGAAAACAGAATTTGAAAAAAACCTACCGTTCAGAAGATATAGGTACACGTAAAAGTAAAATAAGGTTATTAGGTCCAAGTACTTAAAATAGGAACTCTAGAGCCTAACTCATCTCGTTTATTTATATCTTGTAAGGGTCTACAATGTCCTGCCAAGTTTCATTAATGTGCTCTTAGTAATTAATGAACAGTGGCATAATTTACTACGACTGGAACACAATTTTATGACATCCGATTGTAGGGCTTTTTAAAGGAAAAGCAAAATGAAACTTATTCCAATATTTAGTGTATTAATGCAACTATTCACATGTTGGAATAAGTTTCATTTTGCTTTTTAACCGACGAAAAAAAACGGCGGAGGTTATCAATTCGACGCGTATATTTTTTTTTTGTTTGTTTGTTTTTTTTTTTATGTATGACCACGCATAACTTTTTACATAGTAGTCCGATTGTGATAATTCTTATTGGAAAGGGTATACTCCGAGGGTGGTCCCATATAAATTTGGAAAACAAAATCAAACCCCAAGGGTCAGAAAACAGGGGATGATTGATTGTTCACTCACTGATTGTAATGTTTAACCACGCATAACTTTATACAGAGTAGTCCGATTTAGATAATTCTTTATTCATTGGATAGGGTATACCTTGCCAAGTATTATAAGTACATTAAAGCCACAAAAAATTATAAAATAAAAACTTTTTACCAAAAAATTTAACCGCCGAAAAAACTGAAAAGCAAAAAATAATAAACCTTAAAATTATGAGTCGGCGCTGGAAAATCGATGAACAAAGATCACTCAAAGCGCCGACTCATAATTTTAAGGTTTATTATTTTTTGCTTTTCAGTTTTTTCGGCGGTTAAATTTTTTGGCAAAAAGTTTTTATCCTTTAAAAAGTCCTACAATCTGATGTCATAAAATATAGTGTTCCAGTCGTAGTAAATTATGCCACTGCTCATTAATTATTAAGAGCACAAGAATGAAACTTGGCAGGACATTGTAAACCCTTACAAGATATAAATAAACGAGATGAGTTAGGCTCTAGAGTTCCTATTTTAAGTACTTGGACCTAATAACCTTATTTTACTTTTACGTGTATATCTTCTGAACGGTAGGTTTTTTTCAAATTCTGTTTTCACACATATTACACACAAATTCAAAGCAATCTGCTTAAAAAATTACAACTCTGTGCTAAACCGTTTTATATGATTTTCATCAAATAGCCAAACGTCAGCGCAGCGGCAACTTGAATATCTTGACAAATATAAGTCACAAATTTCATTTTAACATACACATTTACCTCTCGTTACACACTAATTATTGTATGTATTTTTTTTCTTGTACATCCATAGGAAAAAAAAAGTGCCGCTAGGAATACGTAGTCCCAGCGGAAACAGTTTTTGTTGAATATCTCCGCAATGGTTGGATGCACAATTTTTTATTTACCATACACAATTACACGACGTCATACACAAGAAATTCGACACTTTTCCGCTGGGACTACGCACACCTCTTGACTAGCAAGAAAATCATTCTGCACGCCATCTATACTTTATTTTGTAAACTGTTGTAACCGCGCTTTCGAGTGGTCGAACCTCCTCAGACAGAAGACAGATGGCACTAAAGTTCTATTTTGGAAAAAAATATTGTCTTCAAGGGTGATATAAAATGTAGTTTTAGAATTACTTAAACCGTTTACTCACTGCGATCTGGGGGATAGGCAATTCATGTCCAACATTGCGCGTAGCACTTTAAAGTATGAATGTCAAAAGGCGTTTAAGGGTCTTTATATTCAGCAGCACGCGTAGCATGACCATCATAGAAAGAACTTTGTCTATTCTTGGTAGAATAGAGATAGAATTGTCATGCTACGCCAGCATAAAACGGTACAAATCTTTCTACAATCTTTAATCTTTCTACAATCTGTAATTTTGTCTATTCCGTCGACAAAACCCGTATCTACCTACGGTGGTCATGCCACGCATGCTGCGAGACAAAGAAAAACATACACTAACTAAAATTTTAAAAGTTTTATTTCATTTGATTCTTACTTTCTATGCTTTTTATAATTTGGGGACCGATCTCTGTCTCTCTTCTTCTTCTTTCCTTTGCGTTTCTTATCAATATCTCTTTTCACTTCTGAACTTCTTTTAGGTGAATCCTTGGAACTGCTACGCTGCCTCCTGCTCTTAGACTTGTGCTTCCTTCTTCTTTTATCATCGTCAGAAGAGCTCAAAGAATCATTACTGCTATATCTTTTTTTCTCTTTTTTGTCTCTGCGTCTCGCCCTATCTTCGCTGCTAGAGGAATCTCTTCTTTCGTTCGTCCTGTCCCTACTCCTGCCATTTGATGATTTTTCTTCTCTGTCTTCTCTATGTCGTCTATGATCGTCATTACTTCTCTCTCTGACAGTTTTCACGTTAAGTTCACTGCTTCTCTGACTGGTCGAACTTCGTTCTTCTTGTTTGGGCGGTTTTTGGGTTACTTTTTCTGTCTTTTTGTACTCTTCGAATGAATCCGCGTCTAGAATTGTAGTGAATACATTTATAATTAGTGTAATGAATAAAACTTATGAGTTGTCTAAATGTTGTATCTTGCAGTCCCATTCAAAAAGCAGGATTTGTGTGCAAATAGCGTCTGAAGTTGTTTGTGACACCTTCAATTGTATCTGTAAAGAAATTAAGTGACTAAGTTTCTACAATATACGGTCGTTAATCTGGCACGTCGAGTAAGTATAACATTCTTCTCTCACGAAATGACGCGCGCTTTAATTGTGATTATCAAGTGGATAAAAGCGCTTTGAATGTGTGTGTAAGCGCAGGAGCTCTCAATACTGTCCAAGACAATGGCATAGTGGGAAGTGTGTGTTATGTGCTGATGGTAACCATCTTCACGCCGTGGTTACCACAAGTAAAGTGCACGTCGTTTCTTGAGATAAAAATACTGTAATAGGAAATGTTCTGATTTGTGGAGCGTCCCTCATACCTGTGATATAAAAGTCGATGTGCCTGATTAGCGACCGGTTACTGTACTTGCAAGTTGTAATAATTGGACAGTTTAATGTTTATCCTACAGGTATTTAGGTTACGTTGCCGCGGGTGACCATCCATTAATTTTCAGACCCCTCCAGGTTTCGGAAAACATGTTAAGCTGTTGGTCCCGGGTATCATTCGAAAATATCTGTGTCTGTGAAATATCTATGCTGCCTCCGCAGCATCTGGTTAGAATGGAAGCCAACCACAACATATGAAGGAAGGCCCAGATTAGGCCTGAAAACATCGGGGGAAACAGATCTTACACGGATGTTCTAAACAGACCAGGGTGCTTACTCTTGATTTTAATTCCGATCGATTGATATTGGAGTTTTGACGTTTCGTACTCTTGAGTTCGACGCTAGCGCTAAATTGCGTTGAAATTGGGTGTCCATTTTGGACAACTAAACCTGGACTTTTAATCGTATTCAGTAACTTGACAGTTGGAGGGATACCAGATTCTGACATAAAAAAAAGATAGAGAGGTTGTGTAAGAATGAATGAACTTGGAAAATAATGTAGTTACATGCAAACTTTATTATTTAAAATTTAATAACTTGTTTTAAAACACGATTTATACTCTATCGATAAATACACCGTCAATGGTTGCCAGAGGAAATAAAATGACTAAAGTAAAGAAAAAGTAAAATAACATGATTTTTATATTTAGTTTTGTTTCTATTAGAAGAAAATAAAAAAGGAAATAACTGTTACTAAAAATTATTCTTGTATTCCACATCCTAAATATGATTTTTGAAAGCTTTATTTCAATTAAACCATTTTTATCATTCATTCTTTACGCAAAATCGTTCACTACCCCAACACTATTTTAGTATGGTATCATTATTTTTCATCGAACTGTCAAGTTACTGAATAATAATAACATGACACTGGCAGAATAGTCGACATCGGCTCAATTGCCAATATGCCAAAAGCAAAAAAAAGTCCATGGCTTGGCGTGCGATAAACGCTACTCTCGAGCTCATTTGACAGCTGTGTATTGTGTCAATATTACGTTGGGATTGTTTGTTGATTGTGATCTTTCCAATAAAATCAGTGTCACTTTTTAGAAATTGTTTTGCGTTCTTAGTACGTAATAAGTGTTAAATATGGCACGATTAGTATTAATGTACAGTGTTTTACGTAATTCCCATAAAAAACAAATGAAACAGACGAGATGAGCGTCAAAAGATGCGATATACGGACTAAGCGTTTTCTATGAATGAAGACGAATTTAATGCAAATTAAAGAGTGAGCAAGGATTTGTTTGAGGAGATTTATGAATATATAAAGCCCTTCATGTCAACTCCTAAGAGAAGAAGTGATATATCACCAAAATATAAGATACTGTGCTGACTTTGATACATTACTTTTATCAATGATATCATAATTTTTCTTTGATCGATCAATAGCTAAAAACTTGTATAATTCTTGCAGATTTTAGTGGCATTGTCCTTTTTTGCGACTGGAAGTTTACCAAAAACTAGTTGGAGGCACATATGGGACCCTAATGTCGAAGCAAACTGTTTCTCGTGCTATTAGACATTTAACAGCAGCTCTTAACCATCCAATAGTACAAAGTAAATGGATTAAGTTTCCTCAAACTCGTCAGGAAAGAAATGTTATAAAAAGGAGGTAATGCTAATGACAAATACCTAATTTTATTTAATAAAAATAGATTATTTAATGAAATAATAAGTAACCATATACTATGTCTTATGTTCCAGGTTTAAAAAAAATATTAATAACAGCATCTGTTAAAGAGTGTATTGATGGCACTCAAGTAGCCATAATTAGGGCCGTAGAACATGAAAAGAGATTTTTTTTATCGCAAACATTTCCATTCAAGGCATGTCCTAATCATAAGGCAATACTTTGTATAATTTTGAATTGTAATTAACTTCAGAGTGAATTATTTCAATGTCCTTGTTTAATATACTTACCGCATTTTTCGGCAAAAGTGTGCTAGGTATGGCCCCAAAAATATACAATAATATACCAGCAGCTATTAGAAGTAAAGATTGTCTGGGATCTTTTAAGAGGTCTTTATTTAAATTCCTTTTAGATAAATGTTACTACTCCATCACTGAATTCACTACTGATAAACAAAGATATGACGGTTTCGACTTACCAATTAAACACTCATGATTTTATTTAGTTGCCTTTGTATAAATGTGTTTAGTTATGATAGATTGTAAGTAACTCCTTAGCTGACATATTTTATATTGAATACTATTAATTTTTATAATGTAATCTCTTGGCATGCCACCTTAATTTAATTGCTTGTTTGTTTTAATTTTGTACGCCAATTATTGGTAAAACATAGTGCACATATTTTTGACATGGACTATCTGTAACTATACCTATGTTTAACAAAATAAATGATTGATTGATTGATATTTTCAGGTAAGTGATGCAGATTTGAGAATTCTATCAGTAGATGCTTCATTTGGAGGAGCAATACATGACAGTTTTGTCTGGAATCAGCATCATGTTTCACAAACAACATTTAACATGTTAACTGCCATGTTGGACTATATGACCGACAACACATACTAAATCTGAACATGTCGTTGCTGCCTGGCGGTCACGTTGTTCGAATAAGTAATGTATTTATGGAATAAATAATCTATTTAAAGTGAAATAATACATTTTTTTACTTTTTCTGATTTTAACTCTTGCAGTTAACGTGTTAATTAATTTGAACAATAATGGAGAAAATGTGTTTTTATTAGGCAAGTACACAAATGAAATAAGTAGTAATGTCAGAAATGTCTGTTTCTTAGATTGTGATATATTTTAATAAGTTTAATTTTCAGGTGGATATGCCCATAGGGAGTATATGATGATACCCATAGTAGGTGTTCCTCAAGGCTCACCAGGACAATACTACACCAAGTTGCACTGCTCTGCATGCAATACAGTGGAATGTGCAATTATTGTACTCAAAAATAGATGGTGTGTTGCTTATTTGGGCATAGAGTGCTACATAAATAAATAAATAAATAAATAAAACATTATCAACCTGATGTAGCAGCCACAATAATTAATGCATTAATACAGCTTTCGATCTTGTGGAGAATACAGCAGAGTATGGAAATGATTACCCAAATGTCACTTCTCAAGAATTCACTAGCAGCACTGCTGCTGACCTAAGACAAGGCATCGGAAAGCAAAATGTTTTAGTTCAGCAGTTGTGGGCTAGTAGAAGGTAGCTAAAAATGTTTTACTATAAATCAGTAGTACTCTTGCGCTACGCATGGCTCTTGGCGGAGTCACTACCGTGTCTCCAGATAGGTTTTGTTTAGACGTTAATTTTATTATTAGTTTTAAAAAAAAACTTTTTTCATTGATAATGTATATCATGCTATTTGTGTCATTGTAATTCTACATTTTGTTTATAAGTTAAGTATAATAGAAAAAAAAATTAACTTTAGAGGTAGGGGTTTCTACCTACATATTTCTTGAAAAAAAAAAAAAGAAAGAGAACTGAATAAATAATACTTTTTAACTGAAATGTACTTACTTTTATTTACCTATACTAAGAAAACTATGACAAAAAGAAGCTTTTACATTAATTGCTCATGTAATTTAAATAGTTTATAATAATACTAGCTTTTCCCAGCAGCTTCACCCGCGTATTATACCCCCCTTGAATCAATCATCCATTGCGTAGTTTAAAAGATCTAAGCGACTTTATTTTATAAGATGTAAAGATTATCTAGTTAGAAAATGGCAAACTCAAGGATTTGGCATTTTTCTAGCTACATCCGAAATTGCAGTAGCAATAGATGTCAAAGCACTTGCTATAGTGCCAATGTGTTCTGTCAAATGAGAAAATGCTTGTGCTGTAATTAATTCTGCTTCAACCCGCCGCGCTTCAATACTCTCGAACCTTTGCATATTTGGATCCGACGGCCTCGGAATTAAACGGCGGCGCCGGCGGGGTCGTGTTGGTGTGATGTTCTGAACTGGCGTGGGAGGCTCAGTTACTGAAATATAAAAATATTAACATGTAAAATTGATATTTGACCAAACAAATTTCAAAGTTACATTCCTACACAAATTCGAATAAAGATTTACTTGTGGGTGATGTTGGTATTGCGTCATTATGTGACGTCTCAGGAATAGGAGGGGATATTTGCATATTAGTACTCTCAGAATGCATTTCTGCAGGTGCTGGCATAATGGAAGAAGCCTCTATCACAACTGGTGACTCAGTAGGTCTAGTCTGAAACAATAAAATGATTATTATTATTTCACAAATAAAATTTTTGGTATCAGTAAAATAGATATCATAGGTATGGTAAAATTGTAAATATTAATATATGTTACCAGTTGAGGCAATGAATTGACTGCCCATCTTGCATCTCCAGTTGCGAACTGTTGTCCACCCAACACCGCCACCAATCTATTTTCTAAGGCAGACAATGTTGGCAAGTTGTCTGCTGTCTCATCACCAATGCGCTTCATTGTAGCTGAGTGTTCTGCGCACTGCCTCTTCAGACCACATTTCTTCTCAGACCAATACTAATTAGAAAAAAAAATGCATTCATTTCAATGAAATTGTTGTATTGATGATTATCAACAACTACTTCATTATTTTGAATTACCTTAGCCCAGCCTGGACCATTTTTATTTACTCCGCCGAGAGAATTAAGAGTAACTGCCAGTTTTGCCCATTTCCTTTTCGTTTCTAACTTGCCTTGCGAAGTTCGAAGCAAGCCTCTAGCTATGCCTGGGTTTTGCTCCAAAAATTCCACCAAACATTCTAATTGGGCTTGACTAGGACGATTTGTCATTATAACTGAAATATATATTTTTTTAATTATTCATAACATAATATAAAATAGACCAAGACGTAGCAAATTTTTACAAAACTGAAAAAAAAATAGTTAATTTAAAACTTAATATGGTAAAATCATTATTTTAAATAATTTGCAAGTATAACTATTTATGTACTTACCACTTGAGTAAAACTTTAATATTAGCTAAGTAACTTAACGGACAATAATTATTTATTACTAAAAAGGAATCAAACGCGAACAATATCTTTAGTTAATGTTCTAAACAAACTTGTATTTCGAATTCACTTCTGAATTTAATTTTGAAACTGGAGAACTTTTACGCCGCCTTTTTTCTTAGTAGTGTAGTGGCAACGATCCTACCACATGCAGCCAAAGTCATGGTTAATGTTATCATTTTAATCATTTGCTTACTCCCAAATGAATTTAATACGTTATATATCATATTTATTTTTTAGCAGAGTTATTTAAAGGATAAAGCATTTTAATTCCCTATTACCGGTTTATCGTAATGAGTCGAAAGTCACTATTGCACCCGGTAACATAGCTAACTTCACGTGGAATAAAACAATCTCAGGGAAATCCCAATTTCAATCCAATGTTGACACTTTTGTTTTCAAGAGTACCGAATTACGTGATTGCAAAATTGACATTGGATTCGTATTGGCTTTAGATTGGAATTAAAATTAGGTTGAAGAGTAAGCCCCCGGGATATACAGGGTTATTTGTAAAACACCGGCAACCTCTCAGGTCTATGTTATTAACATCATAATAAACAACTTTTGTTCTATGACTTTTAAAAATTCATCATATTTTAGTGCATCAGATTTTCATACAAAAATCGGCTGCCTGTAAATAAGTCAAGTTCAAGCGCCCCCGCCGCCCTAACCCCGCTCCCCTTGCTAATATACTATCGCTTTCTTTTGCTTCGCATAGACTCCGTAACATTTAGAGCGTTCAATTTAAATATTTTTATTTTTGTTTGAAAATCTGATGCACTAAAATATGATGAATTTTTAAAAGTCATAGAACAAAAGTTGTTGCTTATGATGTTAGTAACATAGTCCTGAGAGGTTGCCGGTGTTTTACAAATAACCCTGTATAGTCAACTTCTGGAGGGAGGTGGGTTGGTTGGAATAACCAGTGGTGGCCGCCATGGTCCGCGCACAATGGTCCACTGTAAAGACTAAGTGTGGAAACTATTCCTACTTACATAGAACACAGGAGAGAAAAAGCTAGGCAAAGATTGTTTATGCATATACTTACTTATAACTTTAGATTCCTTATCAAATTCTGCTTTTGAGACTGCATGCATCATGAATTCACTGAGGCTGACTGTTTCTTTCTTCACAGGTATGTCTACCATTACGCGACCGTTATCTTCGTCTAAGCTCATAACCTGAAACGATAGAATTCATCAGGAATATTGAGAAAAACAGAGGTGTCTCTAACATCTTTCGATATCAAGCATCGCCAGCAAAAACTACAACTATTAGGGGAGTTCCATAAGAGTTCGTCTGTATTGGTCATTTGAACATCATGACCATTCTGTGGCCCGTGCTCAGCATTCTGTTATTTGGAATAGAACATTCTCAGTACCATAGTGGTTTATAAACAATAGAAGGCAAAAACTAATTTTAATCCTTTGCCAACGAACTTTTAAGAATAATTAACTAAGCACCATCTGTATGTATAGTCTTATAGAAAATTGCGCCAATAAAGTGTCGTCTGCGGGCCGCGTGTTTTTGGAGAACTTCTCACGATTTGAAACAGTAGCTAACATTTTTCTTTGCTTCAAAGTGTATGCCGAAGTAAAAAAGATGTTTTGGTCTACTATCTTTAATGTACAAAAAATCATAATAAGCCGTTTTAATTATATATTACACTTAAATAACATAGAAAATTAATTCAAAAATTCTTAGTATAAGTATTAAGAATTATATAGATAATAAAAGGGCAAAGCTGTTATTTTGTTCTGAATAGTATCGAAATAAAATTGTTGTAAACAATTTTGAACAGCCATCAAAATCAAATTCAGACTGGCCTGTTAGTCTAGTGGTTAGTGACCCAGACTGCAAAGACAGGTCGTGGGTTTGATTCCCACCCAGGACTAATCTTTGTGTGATGAGCACAATCATTTGTCCTTGTCTAGGTGTTTATCTATAATATGTATGTATTTAGAAATATATAAGTATATTTATCAGTTGTTTGGTTGCCATAGTACAGGCTGCCTAGTTTGGGATCAGATAACATTGTGTTGGTTGTCCTAAGATATGAGATATTATTATTAAATCAAAATATTTTTATTTCACATAAACCAACATGGGCACGTATGAAACGTCAGGAGCTAGGTGCACGGTTCCAAATAGTTGATTCCTAAGGAGAGGAGCCGGCAAGAAACTCCATGGTTACTCTTTAAAAAATAATTGGGTTCCTAGAATGGTTTTAAATTACAGTATTAATAGATATGGGAGAACAGTGTAGGACTGTAAACAAGTACCAAGTATTTAATAGAATGGAAAATTGCCTACACTCTATAAGGCCTGCGACATTCTCACATTCACAAAGTATATAAGAATCTACATAAATGATAGCATTTCTAAGATAAAATAACCTATATAAACCAAACGTCATTTTTGCCATGACAACCAATAATAAACAGTTCAAATTAGAATTGTAGGTATATAATGTCAAATAATGAGTAAAAAAAATAATGCCAAAGAAGTATGTAAAAAAAAAGAATAATAAAAGATGTACACCGCTCTGTGCATGTCATGAACTCGTATCCGGGTGCTTGGGCATAGGGTTCCCGCTACATACCCATCGCGCCGATGCACTCGATTGTCGGGTTCAGTAAAATTGCCAAACAATATATGGCCTACATCATCATCATCTCAGCCGAAAGACTAAGGGTTTGTCATAATCGCCATGCTTGGCAGGCGGGTTGGCGAACGCAGTATGGTGGGAAAATGTATAGAGAAAGCTGCAGCCCATTCTCTAGTAAGTCACTTAGTCGCCTTTTACGACAACCATTGGAAGAAATGGGATGGTTTCTTAAGGTCTAGCACGACATGGAACAATGGCCTACAAATGAAAATGTATTTTGGAACTGGACAGCGAAAGTGTTAATAAGCGCTATACATGCCAGTTGTATAAAAATAGATATTTGGCAAGTAAAAGTGTTTCTCTAGAAACCTTTTGACGGAAATAAAATAAATTATTATTTACCTTGCCATAATAACCACTATATTTCCCAGTAGTGATTTTTACGAAGGAGTTCTTCACAATAACTAATTCTTCTTGTTTCTTGTCTTTTGTTTGTTTCTTCTGGTTCTCTTTGATTACTTTATCAGCTCCTAAACCTAAACCTTTTGGACGGAGTTCCGGTTGCTTGTATTTGGACCTGAAAATAATGAATATAAGCAAAATAAATTTCTTTAACAGTTCAACAACATCAGGGGATGGTGTCAAACTATTTTGTCAAATGAATTTCTTTACTCAACAAAAAAAAAGGCTGTTTGACACGACAAAACCTTTAAAATAAGAATGGATGCTTTAAATTGAATCTGTCAATACCATCAGCAAATCGCTACATATCACATTCTTCTTCTTATCATCATCATATATTTACTTCGGTAACCCTACCTGGCGAGATAGTCAGTAACAACAAGGCGTTGCTGGCCTTCCTCGAGGAGCTGGGGTGGATCGAATAACCGATTTCCCACCCGTACGCAAAATACGCGATCAGACGTGGAGTTGTGGACACCAACCCGTTCTACCTATTACCTTACCATCAGCAAATCCCTACATATTACATTCTTCTTTTCATCACCATCATATACTTTGGTAACCCAGATACCCTACGCATGATAGTCAGTAACACCAAGGCGTTGCTGGCCTTCCTCGAGGAGCTGGAGTAGATCGTATAACTAATTTACCACCCGTACGCAAAATACGCGCTCTCACGTGGAGTTGTTGCCATCAGCCCGTTCTACCTATTACCCTATGTGAGATAATAACACCAAGGCGTTGCTGGCCTTCCTCAAGGAGCTGGGATGCATCGAATAACCAATTTACCACCCATACGTAAAATACGCACTCAGATATGGAGATGCGGACACCAGCTTGATCTACCTACCTATCATCATCATAATTCTGCCCTGGTAATCGATATAGCAGTAAGTCAAAAAAGGCGGTTTCGTGAAAACGGCGCGCAAACGTTTTGGTTACAATTTTAGCGTTTGTGATAAAACTATACTCGATTTTTATGTTCTATATTGTTTTAACATCTTCATCAGGGTTATTGTAAAACATAAAACCTAGATAGGAAGTACGTAGAAATATAAAACCTAGATAGGAAGAAAGCTCGTTTGACGTACATTCCAAATCCACCTTCGACTTACTGCTCTCTCGATTACCAGGGCAGAATTATCAACCTATAATGTTCACACTGCTGATAAACAGGCCTCCGCTCTGTGAGAGGGAGTAGGCTTAATCACCATGCGGGTCCACTGCAGGTTGGTAGATCACATTTCTTCAGATTTTTTGGTTCTAGGACATAATAATAATAATATCTTAGGACAACCAACACACTGTTATCTGATCCCAAACTAGGCAGAGCCTGTACTATGGCAACCAGGCAACTGATAAACATACATGTATATTTCTAAATACATATGATAGATAAATTACACCCAGACACAGAACAAATAATAATTGTGTTCATCACACTAACATTTGTCCTGGGTGGGAATCGAACCCACGACCTCAGTCTTAGCAGTCAGAGTCACTAACCACTAGACTAACAGGCCAGTCACATGCTGGTTACTTGAGACTGTCTATCTGACTCCATAACCCAGTGGAGATCAGGGGGCCTACCACCATCTTTTACGAAACAATCTTATTTCAAGAAAGTTTTGTTGCAAGATTATAATAACATTACTCATATTCGTACCATGACCTTCATCGTTCAATATTGTTTTAATCCTGCTTAGTGCTGAGAAAGAACGAACTATTTGAAAGATTAGTCTATTGCCTGCTATAATAGAAAAGAAACAACGCTATTTGAACTGTATAGCGCTGTCTCTTTCACACGTCGGTCCGAATCCCGAATATGAAGTAAGCTTTCGAAGAAAACTATTATTATTTTTTTACATAAAAAGGTTACTTTGTATAAAAAGATAATTGTTAAGAGTAATTTTCATTAAATTAATACAAATATTAAAAGATTATACTTTGAAAACTGAGAAAAAATTATTTGAAAATTTTAAAACGTTGTGGCTAGGTTGTGCTATGATAGGAATCGGAACAAATTGTGTTTTTATCAGCTGTGTAGTGCAAACGAAGTTTGAAACTCGATGTAATTTTATAAGTGATTTTCTAAGTGGTTGAACTTATTTTATCTTAATTGCATAAGATCTGTGTGTCGCCAGCATTTTAGAAGCCAGTTGCCTATAAAATCAACATGGAATTAAGGTAAGTTTAAACACCGTAACTCAGTGAATAAGTTTAAAACAAGGAAATATTTTTCTATAATGTTTAAGTAAACTATATGTCGTCAGACTCAGTGATTGGTGTTTTGTTATTAAGGTCAGGGGTCGCACAGGTTACTGCATGTCTTAACTCACTGCAGATGAGACGGAAATACATACAATTTCCAGTAAATGATCAAGAGCGCAACGGGATTAAAATGAAGTATGTATACACATGTTTTTTGCGAATAAATTTTATTATTATTATTAATACATAAAAAAATATGCAAAATGAGATACAATTGATGTTTAAACTCACTCACTTAAACCTAGCAGTGGACTATGATAGGCTGATGTGATAAAGAGTTAAATATCATCATTATCAATGGTAGTTTTAAACTATTTTTTTTTTTTGTTTATTACATATTAAAGTATAAGGTAAATATATTTGTAAAAAATAAATCATTGCAGATTTTAAATTCACATATCTATTGCAGATTTTACAATAAATTTTGGATTCCTGGGGTTCTGGGTTGTATAGGTGTGCGTTACCCAGGCCAGATGTTGTCGAAAATGGTCATTTGAATCTAATAGATAATTAGTTTTGCGGCTTCTGTAATTGTTGCGCACATTTTTAAATTTGTTGCGCTTATAGTTTTTTAATTATTTCACAAAAACATTTCCTGCTGGGGTAACGTTATCCCAGCCAGACCTTTTTCTTTCTAATGGGAATATTTAAATAAATACTAGCTATAAAATTAGTTGTCTAGATGAAGTAAATGTTGTGCCTTATTTTGTATTTGTTCTTTCATCGGTTGCGAAGTTATTCGAGATTTTGCTGGGGTAACGTTTTTGGTTTTGCTAGATCTTTGAAACGGTTAAGCGGATTCTTATCATATTTTGTACATGACTTTTTAGGAATTAGTTTAAATTTGTTCTGCAATAAAAAAACCAAAATAATGCATAGTTCAATCTGCAATGATTTATATATATATATAAGTATATTTTAGTTTAAGACTTCACATATTCATATCTCTCTTCTTGTTTTCACACACTATTGTCTATATTTCTTTTTCATTTCTCCTTTCGCAGGTCTGCTGGAAGAAATTTCTTAAGAAATAAGCAGTACCTTTGTACTCAATTGTTTTAATATGTCTTATCATTCTGTTTTTTTACTGTGTGTACATAAATAATAAAATAAATAAATAGTTTAAAGGTTATTTCATTAATGATATACAACTGAACTAAACAACTAATAATTGACATAACATTCAGTTCATATATCCAATCCAGTGGCCAAATAACACCGCGCGCATCAAGACCGTGCTCGTGAAGAACTGAATATCATCATAATTTGTTAAATACTTACACGGTACTAATGAAACTTCACATACATTTGAAGGCATTTACAAGCTTTAAAATAACGTTTAAAGTAAGTCTTTAGACCTCTTATTGAGAGTGCTGGAAACAATTGAAGTGTTTTTCTATTTAATGAAATAACCTTTAAACTATGCATTATTTTGGTTTTTTTATTGCAGAACAAATTTAAACTAATTCCTAAGAGTCATGTACAAAATATGATAAGAATCCGCTTAACCGTTTCAAAGATCTAGCAAAACCAAAAACGTTACCCCAGCAAAATCTCGAATAACTTCGCAACCGATGAAAGAACAAATACAAAATAAGGCACAACATTTACTTCATCTAGACAACTAATTTTATAGCTAGTATTTATTTAAATATTCCCATTAGAAAGAAAAAGGTCTGGCTGGGATAACGTTACCCCAGCAGGAAATGTTTTTGGGAAATAATTAAAAAACTATAAGCGCAACAAATTTAAAAATGTGCGCAACAATTACAGAAGCCGCAAAACTAATTATCTATTAGATTCAAATGACCATTTTCGACAACATCTGGCCTGGGTAACGCACACGTTGTATAGATTGTACCCAAGTAGCTATAGTACGCCCAGAACTCCATGACGAGCGCTACTTCTGTCGCAAGCATTACCATTCCTTGAATGTTCAATTGGTAAGTGTTCATTTAGTATAGAGTAGAAACTAAGGCAATTAAGTATTGAAAATAAGTAAAAGTAAAAAAAAAAACAAATAACTTTAGTCAAAAATATAGAAACTTCTTTAATTACTTACTAATAATATAAGAGAGCATACCTATAATTCTTAAGTTATACTATAAATTGACACTTTAGTCTTTCAGATATTAATCTAAACATTTTCAGATTTGTGATGCAGACATGCAAATAATAGGTGTGATGCAAGTCCAGGTGGTGCAACTCATGATTCTTTTATATGGGCTGTTCATCCACTAAGAGCACAGAAGATACTTGGTTTCTTGGTATATAAAATATTTTGTATGTATTTAAATTCTACTTTTAACTTTGGCCAATAATAATTTAAATTAACTTTGTTATCTACAGGAGATTCTGGATACCCTTTGAGAAAGAGTATGATGACACCAATACTGGATGCAGCACCTGACTCACCAGATGCACACTATACTGATTTACATGTCCATGCAAGAAACATTATAGAACGCACTATTGGACTTCTCAAAGCATGTTTTCGTTGCTTACTTGTTCACCGAGTCTTGCACTACTCACCAGAAGTAGCTGGCTCTATTATAAATGCTTGTGTAATATTACACAACATTTGCAATAGGGCTAACATATCTGTGCAACAATTAAACAATGAAGATATGATTGGGGAAGCCCAATTACAAAACAATGCGAACGAACAGCCACGTAGTAACAATATCGCTCTACAGCAGGGTTTGGCTACTCGTGCAACTCTTGTTCAGCGGCTGTGGGTACGGCGGCATTTAAGATCCTGAAACAAAATATACACAATTTTATTATTATTTTTTAATTTTCATCTCTTTTTTACTGCTATTTTTATAATGTTGTTTAATGAAACTTTATTATTATTTTTATATTTTTATACTGCCACAATAGACCTAATAATACCTTTCAATCCGCATGGCTGTATGTCCAATTGCTGTTGTTGATTCCACCAGCTTCTCCAGCGCTTCTGCAATCCTCACCGCAGCCTCAGCGTGCATTTGTGTGGAACGGACAAGTGCACGTCTTGCAACCTCCTGTGACATTGGTGCCTCGCGCTTGCGGCGACGCTGTCGTGGGGATCGGGCTACAGGTGAAGTGGCATGACGCAGGGTAGGGGTTCTGCTGGGGGAGTGAGCTGGTGGATCTTGGACCAGGGGTTCTAGAGGAGGGTTTTGAGGCAGTGGCTCTAAAATGGGCTCTGAAGGTGTATTTTGGGTGACAATAGGGATTGTGGGATCAAGGATAGAATGCACATTTTGTATAATGGATTCTGAAGCAAAGGAATCATGCATATCCATATCTGTTGATGCAGCACCAATCTCAGGAGGCTACAAAAAGATAACATAAGATTTATGTGCTTAATATTATAATAACAATAAATTATGTTTAACTACTTATGTTTTCTTACTAGTTCCACCTGAACACCTGGTAAACCCTGGCCAATATCTTCTCCCAGTATTTGAAGAAATTTTTCTTCTATTTCAGTCAACGGTTTCTCAGTGGAAGGCCCTCCCCCAGTCTGCGCATGAGAAGCTCGTAGCACAGCAACCCGCTTTTTAAGCTTGGCCTTATAATCTACCCAGTACTGAAAATATTGTTTAATTCAATATTGATATGTTAAACACAATTTAAATTAAAAAAATAAAAAGTTAATGGTAGTTACTTTAGTCCAGCCTGTCCAATCTTTATGAGCACCATCACCTTGCGCGTTCAAAATTTCCGTAATGCCTTGCCATTTCCTTCTTGCGTACTCTTTGGCTTGCAGAGAGCGATTGTGGGCAGTAGCGATCGATTTGTTGGAATTTAAAAATTCCCATAGTGTCTCTAGCTGCCGCCAGGAAACGCGATTAACTCTTCGGCTGCAAAATTAATAACAAAACACTAATCACAGTCTGAGGACATATAGTTTACATAAACATTATAGAAAATATTTCCGTGTTTTAGACTCATTCACTGAGTTACAGTGTTTAAACTTACCTTGATTCCATGTTGATTTTCTATGCAACTGGCTTTTAAAATGCTGGCGACACACAGATCTTATGCAATTAAGATAAGTTAAACCACTTAGAAAACCACATATAAAATTACATCACAGAGTACAATTTTTAAAGCGGGAAAATTACATTGAGTTTCAAATTTCGTTCGCACTACACAACTGACATGAATACAATTTGTTCGAATTCCTATCATGTCACAACCTAGCCACAGCGTTTTAAAATTTTCAAATTATCTTTTCTCAGTTTCAAATTAGATTTTTATACAAAGTAATATTTTTAAGTAAAAAATAATAATAGTTTGCTTCGAGAGCACACTTCATAGTAGGGATTCGGACCGACGTGTGAAAGGGACAGCGCTATACCGTTCAAATAGCGTTGTTTCTTTTCTATTATAGCAGGCAATAGACAAATCTTTCAAATAGTTCATTCTTTCCCAGCACAAAGCAGGAATAAAACAATATTGAACGATGAAGGTCATGGTACGAATATGAATAATGTTATTATAATCTTGAAACAAAACTTTCTTGAAATAAGATTGTTTCGTAAAAAATGGTGGTAGGCCCCCAGATCAAATAATAAAACTAGAATACAAAATTAAATAAAAGTTTCTACATACCCATCTTTGTTGGGTGTCCACCCCATGCCTCGAAGCATTGCCATTCCAAACTGCTGAATAGGCACCGACTCATAGTCATCTAAGGTTGACTGTAATAAAGACATAAATTGTTTCAGAAAACATAACAACACACCTTGAACCTATAGTACATCCACATTTTGCCAGTTAGGTGTAAAAGAGGCAACACTATTGCCACTACCGGTCACAAATCCAGACTCTGGGCTGCCACTCTGAAATTCCAGATAGTTAAACCAATAACACTTGTCCCCAATTAGCACTTGCGGTCACTAGTCCAACTAGTAAGTCCAAATAAATGAATTGTTTTATTTATGCAAAAGTTTAGGAAATTAAATGACTGTAAATCCAGATTTCAAAAGACCTGGTAGGTGTAAATACACATACCAGACGGGTAATTGTCTTAATTTTCAGAATGTTTATGTCAGATCTCAGTCTCATTCTGTCAAAAATAAATTGAATTTCCATACATTTTTGTCATTTAATTGTTGCTGAGATGATACTGTTAATTGCTGCCAGGGTCGCGAGATTGTTCAAAAGAGATACCGTGACCCTGGCACATGGGCAACTGAAGGAACACGGGTGGGTTTTAGTCAGTAAAGGTCTGACATGCCCTCCCGCTCCGCCCAGAGTGGGAGAAGACACTTGATGATTCCCATCCAAAAAAAAAAAAAATACTGCTAATTGAAAAAACATTTAGAAGAAGCTGGTAACAATATCAATTTATTCACCTCTTTCTCTCCGGTCATAACAGGCTTTGCAGGTGTAGCAATAGCCAAATTATCTGGTGCTTCTACTTTCACATCTTTTGTAGCTTCTTGCATCAGCTCCCGAACTGCCATCTGGTCCAGAGTCTCGTTTTCTTCAATAATTTCTTCTTTTATTTCAAGTTCCACTTTGATTTCCGGTTTCTGAACAGCACTTTCAACCTTCTCAGCTATTTGTTTTAATTTCTCTGCTGTGATGAGAGTATTTGGTTTCATAGGAATTACTAGCGGGAATTCCTCTGTTGCCGCTTCACCTCTGAAACAGATTATTAATAAGTGATAGATGGTTATTTTATGAAACCTTCTTCTTAGCATGTCGACAGCAACCTAAAATAATATAGACAGCCCAGAATTTGGGTATGAGCTTGGCACTTTCAGCAGTGTCTATCAACTCCTGTAGTGTGCAAACAACAGGATACGCTGAACAAGATATTAAGTGCCCCATTGTTTGTGGGGCAGCACCGCATTCCAGGGCGGAGGCATCAGTGAATCTCCATCTGAACAGGTTTTAACTGATATATTTAGACTGTAGTGTATGATGTTGTTTTCTGTAATGTTATACAAGGCATGAAGTGCTTTAATTTAAGTCAAATAAAATTATGAGCAAAAGCCAACTAATATCTTATATAAAACCAACAATCAAATCAAAATGTCTATTTTTAGGTTAGTTTGGATGTAAATTATACAGAACTTGTTCACTTACCCCACGACTTTAATTGATTTCTCTTCAACACATTCTATATAGTCCCTTTTCTCCTCAGTAATTATTGGTGTGAATGGTTTTTCAACCTTTTTAGTTTTCATAAAACCGAAAGATATTTTTTTGCCGTCCATGTTGCAGTTTATTAAACTTCCATTGAATATATTCTTTAATCAACAGTGACCACACTCATATCATGTCTTTTTATGCAATATGAAAATAAACGATGTAATTATTAAACTACATTTGAAGTACAAAAACTTAAATACAAGTTAGATTATTTCCGCAGCTTCTATTCAAGTTTGTCGTAAACAAAAAGAGAGTGACACAGACCGACGACGCGAATGAAATAGACCGAAATGAACGAACGATAAAATAATACCACAGACAAAGCATTCACTTACATACGAAAGAAAAGACAACGCAATGACTTTTAAAATTTGAAATCTTGTTATTTTATAAACGTATTATACATTATTACAACTACCATTTCATGAACTACTTGAACAATTTAACCTTGCGTAGGCCAAAATGTTAAATTGTATTTCGTGGGTACGTATTATATTGAAAGTAAACAACCACATAATAAAGTAGTAATATATTTTTTTAGTTTTCAATTTATAAAGTTTATTGAAGTGAAACTTCTAATGCGACTTCCAACAAGGTTGCGTTTAACGTTTATCGCTACCAAGGAGGGGGTTTGAAAGCACTGCTGTGAAAAATCAATTTCTACCCCTTCCTATTTTCATTTCCACATTACGAAGTTTCACTTCTTCTTCGCGAAGGGCAATTTTTTTTTTGCAGTGACAAGGCTGCCAATGATGATGACGGTTTAAAATACAATTGACCACTAAGTAGGTAACTCACCTTACTCTTGATGATGAGCGATGATGCCAATTGAAGACCCGTATGGTTGCTTTATACAAGTAGGTACTTTTTGATTCTTATGAATGGAATTATGCACCTTATCCTAATATAAACTACCTGAAGTCGTCAACATTATTCTGGGATTAGGGTAGGTATGTATACCATTCGACGCAAATTAGTTTTATGAATAAATTATTTTATTTTCTGCAAATGGCATGGGATTTATTAATCTAAGGAATTTTAAAATTCGTAGGGCTTCTCCGGCTCAGATACAAGATGCGTCCATCTTAAGAGTGGTGTCACAATCTCGTTAATACCTCTCAAAGAGTAAGTACTATGAGATTTACCTACAGTTTAGTTGTCAGTTTGATAATAAGGACCACAGTCCCCTGGCGGCACAGCACGCCAAGGGATTTTTATGCGACGAATAGGAATATTATTTATCACTTATCAGGTATAACAATAACATTGCAATTTTAATGATAACCATTGTACGAGTAGGTACAAAAACGAAGCTGCGATTTACTAAGACATGCCGTTTCGGCAGCGTTCGCAATGCTTCGGCAATCTTTGACATTTCGAGGCAAGCTGGACGGGAAAAAGGCAGGGCGGCGCTTTAAGAACGGAACAAGTAGCGTGATGTCTCGGCGCTGGGTCATTCGCTTTGGTGTGCCTTAAGACACCGTGGTATTTCTAAGTATGCCGCGGTGTGTATACGGACGCAGCGGTATGCCTAAGGCTACCGCGGTATCGTTGCCGTCAGTATTCAATTGCATGTAGTGATGCCTAAGGGCCCTGACGGACCCTGCCATGCCATGCCGCCAGTGGGCGCAGGCCGTTAAGGCTTGCTCCCTTAGGTATGGCAAAATGTGTGCAATTCTGAATGATAGGTACCTAGCCGATAAAAAAATCTGCCCGGTACTCTATCTAGCAGCTTTCGAAATAGTTATATAGCTACGGGCTCTTAGTGTAGGTATATATACAATGAATCTTGTAAAAGGAATTCAAAACCTTGGTCCGCGTAGCTTTAGGCCCGCGGGCCGCGACGCGACGTGCATTGAGCAAACTAAATGAAATATTTTCGCGACAATATCGACATAAATTGGACTGGGCGAATGCTTTGTGCCAGCTGCGATTTATTTGCTACAGAAATGGAACGATAAATTTTATGCCCATACTTACCCATCTTGAATTTCATTGGATTTTTTTGTAGTGTCTGTTTTGTGGATAGATAGGTAAGTAGGTACCTATGTCGAATATCTAGTTATTGTAGCTGATTTTGTTAAATTTAAACTCCTAACTGGAAGGTCATCATCAGCAGCCTATAATGTTCTCACTGTTGGGACATAGGCCTCCTCTCGGTGAGAGGGAGTGGGCCAGTGCGGGCTGGTGGATGTCACATGTCTTCGAATTTTTGATTCTAAGAGATGCCGGTTTCCTCACGATGTTTTCCTTCACCGTTTTGAGGGCAGTGGTGATGGAATACAGAGCTTGTCCAGGACGACTTGAAGATACCGAGTACCTTAAGTCCGATTTCATGTTGTGTTGTGCCGGACGTAAAATTATGGCACCATTCCATATCTACCTGTAGGTATCGTAGAAAGCCACTAAGAGATTTACTATGGGAATGGGCAGCAGTATTCTCTATGCATTTCACCACCATACTGCGATCGCCAACACGCCTGCCAAAGGTGGCGATTATGGCAAAACCCCTAAATTGGGGGGGGGGGGGGGCATGTCGAGCAGTGGATGTCTTACGGCTAAAATGATGTTGATGATGATTTCTTTAAGTCCAAGTTTCCTCACGATGTTTTCCTTTACGATGTCAGTATTATTACAGATGTTTCAAGATATTTCCATTTTTAATCATGTAGATATGCAATCAACCAAGAACAGTGGTATTCCATCTGTAACGGCCGCGACATACGAGTTTTGGGGTCGAACCGCATTACTTCGTGTAAATAATTTCAACACCACTGCTCTCAAAACGGTAAAGAAAAACAGCGTGAGGAAATAGACTAAAAAAAATAAACTCGCATTGAGCCCGCTTGGTAGATTACAGTCCACTCCCTCACAAAGAGAGGGAGCCTGTGTCCCAGCTGTGGGAATATTACTGACTGAAATGCAATCTACCAATGTAGGTATGTTCAGTTAGATGAATGTAAGAAGGAAATCTCGTTTGATGAAAAGTATATTCGGCTTATAATTATAGGTATTTCTTTTGTATCTAAAGTACCTATAATGATTTCATCCGTCCAGAATCACAGTTGATACTTACTCGGTTATACACACGATATTGTTTTAAAGGTTCTATTGGTTGGGTAGTTATTAAGTTCACACAAGGTTCACACATCATATAAATAGTCAGGAGCGAGAACACAAATATAGCATAGCAAATTAGCAACAAAAATGTAAGGCTCACGTAGACTTGAAACTTGAACTAGAAATGCATGACTGAGAATTTCACTGAAGTTTTCCTAGTCATGACTTTTTTTTTGTGGGTGGGAATTCATCAAATGACGTCTCCAGCTCTGAGAGCGGGAGGGCGTGTCAGACTTTTACTGACTAAAACCCACCCGTGTTCCTTCAGTTGCCTTTATGCCAGGGCGAGGGTAACTCTTTCGAACAAATGTCGCGACCCTGGTCTTAGTCATGTCTTCGCTTTGAAAAAAGGTAAATAGTGCGTCTGCCGAAACTTAGTTACATTACAATTTAGCTTACAAAAATAGGATACATTTTAGAAGATTTCCTCAAGTATAACCTTAGTTTAAGTTCTATACGCTCTCGTCGTAAAATTTATAACGAAGACGAACTTATACGGAGGTAGGATAGTTTGTTAGATACGCCTCGGGAACATTTAGTGTTTCTTTGAATACTTTCTTGTCATGGAGGAAAAGTTTTGACGTCGTAACGCTGCCTGTAACAAAGTTTGGTTTGAAGAAAAAGATTTTTCTAAGACGATTTTTACTATGGAAATTCCACAAAGTCATGTATGTCTGAACTGCAGTAGCTTAATGAAACTCACGACTAAAGTTACATTGGTTTTAATTTTCACAAGGCCGAGAATGAGATTGACTTCGAACCTCACTGCACGTTGGTCTAAACAATGAAACGTGAAATACTCAGAGCGTAACTGCAGAGAAGCTCTTGCCTTCAACTCATAATTCTTATGCAGGTATCAATTTTTTTCTTTTCAGTGCAATACGTTATAAGGCTGCTACATAATATATCTATGTTAAGTAGCTACTGAGAAATTTGAAGAAGTCAATCAGGGACTTCCCCGATCGAGAACTTTCACAGGGATCTTACTACTAATCTTGGACATCATTTTTGGACATCTGGTTACCAATTCCTCATAATATCAAATCAAATTAAAATATTTTTATTTCACATAAACCTACAAGGGCACTTATGAAACGTCAGAAGCTAGATGCACTGTACAGCACAATAGGTGTTCCTGTCCACATTTTGTCATAGGTTTGCTATTTCTGCTACAAAAAATCCTATATATTTAAGTGCTTTAGCTGCAGTGCATTAATAACGTCAAACTAAAGTCTAAAATATTTATCTTAAAACTGAAAACCTCTTAGCAAACACCACACAGCTTGCGAGCAATCTGAAAAAATAGAAGAAACTAAAATAAAAAGCGTACGCGCAAGAACACGAAGCAATATCTCATGAAGAACGCTATTATTCTTGCCACGTCTGTCTTGCAATTAGCTCGGGCGCTTCGTTTTATGTTGCCACAATAACTGCTGGTTCTCGATGCTGGCTTAATGCAGGAGGCGTGTCTGATTCTACATCAAGTGTTGCTTTGTGGCGAGTGCTAAAAGATAGCCCCTGAAATTCATGCGATCGTAATCAGTGTACTTTTGTTAATACTTAGCTAATCTATACATCTATACAAATAAATAATCTATACAAATAAATATAATTGGAGTGTCTGTTTTTAATATTAAGATAACCACTTTTTACTAAGTGTATATGGATGTATACACGATACATATACCAAAACAACATTTTTTACAATTTTTGTCTGTCTGTCTGTCTGTTTGTTCCCGCTAATCTCTGAAATGGCTGGACCGATTTTGACGGGACGATCACTGGCAGATAGCTGATGTAACAAGGAGTAACTTAGGCTACTTTTACTTTCTTTTATTTTAGAAAAAAATAACTGTCTGCGAAAACTACGCTGACATACGTCTCAAAATTCGAAAAACCCTGGCTGAATCCTACGAAATAGATCAAAATAATGTACTACAGTATTGTACACCTTAAAAAGGCCTACAAAAATGTCCGCAATGGTATATGTCTATCTCTTAGGGATAACCCACAATAACCATTTTTTATCTTTTACTTTTTACGAGAAATAAGGGCTTACTTACGAAGCGATTTTTAGCAATACAGCATTAATCCTTATCCAATTAAGTACCTTAAATACATTGTGCATTTAATATAGATCAATATGGCCCTTTACAGCATGTTATTTAAATGAATATCTTAGAAGATATTAGAGATTTAAAAAGCGGGCGCAGAGCGCTTTGGCAGCGGCCGGGTAGAACAGGATAACTAGGATTGTAATTCATATTACTTTGGCTTCATAGTAATTGCGAATATCATGTGTGTTCATTATACTCAAAATAAACCTAATAGTATTATTCCAAGTAAGAGACCGCGAAATGGCTTAGATGTTTAGATTTTTGGATGTTTGTTTCTCAATGATGCAAAGACGGCCAAACGGATTTAGATCGAATTTGGCACAAAGATATATTATATCATGGATACGTAACAGATAGGATACCTACTTTATCCCGGTAGTAGGTTCCCGGCTGATATTTTCCGACAGCTATACGGGCCAAGCAACTGGCAAAAGTACTATTCCTATAATTATGTTCGGTGTCTGGTAAATGATTGAGTGTCTGTATAGGTAAAATAGGAGCGTTAAGAAAAACCAGGAAGACTTATATTCAACTAAACCAAGCCCTATGTCGCAGTCTTCTTACTCTGAATACTATTACTCTTATTTTAAAAACACTAACACACATGATGTCCTCGCGCCCTCGCGTCCCTAGCCGCCGCAGGAGGAGTCGGGAGTCGATAGCTGACTCCCGGCCACCGTAGGCGCTAGTTTGCGGGCGGTGAGCAAGGGGTAGCTCACTGCCCGGTAAGGACCAAGCTCGGGTCGACGGCGCGTAGTGTTCCACGCGCGCCTCAAAGAGATGTTAGCAAAACTGAAGGGGTCTGCTAGGACCGATGCCTGCCAGGGTCGCGAGATTGTTTGAAAGAGATACTATGACCCTGGCACATGGGCAACTGAAGGAACACGGTTGGGTTTTAGTCAGTAAAAGTCTAACATGCCCTCCCACTCCGCCCAGAGCAGGAGGCTAGCCACGGGAGACTCGTAGACAAGAAACGCCAGACGATGTGTCACTCTCTTATGTTTAAGCGTTGTTTCTTTCGACAGTGAGTTCAATATTAACAAGCATTATCAGCCTATAATGTCCCCATTGCTAGGACATATGCTTCCACTTTGTGAGGGGGATTAGGCCATAATTCGCCACGAAATGGCCGTCTAGGACATGCCAGTTTCCTCATGATGTTTTCCGTCACCGTTTTAATAGCAATAATGAAGAAATAACTTACACAAAGTCAAGTATCTACTTGAGTTTGAATCCAAGATCTACACACGTAAGTCATCTCTGGTACCACTGCGCCACCACTGGTCGAAACAAGCATGTAAACAAGTAAGTGCTATAAATTTTCGTGTAAACCCGCATTAATGCAGGAGGCGTGTCTAAATCTACATCAAGTGTTGCTTTAAATTGAGGCCAAGAGTACAGTGGTTAGCGGTTAGCTGCTTACGAAAGTGATATGCTAATGTGTAACACGGTCTTCCTATTGTTCGAGAAATTGTTAATTATTCAGAAAATAATGGACCGTGTTTATTACCTACAATGTTAGTTTTAAGAATCATAGAGGATTGATTCTTACCTTCTGCAAATATTTTTTGCAATGTAGTAGAGACCAATTAAGATTTTAATAGATTATTTGGTCTTTCAGTCGTTTCGTAAACTTGTATTGTAAACACAAGGCGTATATTTTCATAAAACACTCTATTCATGCCTTTCGATCCCCAGCCGTATTCTCGATCTATTATAGTAACTCGATTTCTGTGAGGGCTACAATTGAAAGTTATATTTAACAAAACCTCCGTAAACCTGTCAGTGCTTCGGTGCACTGGCCTAAAAGCCTCAATGGGCGAGGCGGCGAGGACTAAGGAGAATTGAATAAATGGTCCTTAGAGATCGCCCGTTGCGATTCCCGCCTTTGACGGGGCCTCAAGAGGGCTCAACACTGACTCCTACCGATTGAAAAGCATTTCTTCATTTACCTTACTTAGACTACTTACTTAATCTGCAGTGAGCGGGTAAACAAAGTTGACGGACGAAGTTTAAGTGACGGAGTGGCGTAGTGGTTGTGATCTTAGAGTTTATCTGAACCGAGTTGCACTTAGACTTTAATACGCTCTTGTATGAAGTTAACGTGTCTGTCGATAGAACTTATCATCTATTTATATCCCTACTTATTTAATGTACTAACGGCATAGGACTGAAATACCTATGTACTTGAACAACGCCAACTCTCTTGGATTAGGAAGGCTGTCTGATTGCACCTCTTGCCACTATTGTGGTACACTATTATCAACATAATATTGTCTTGTGGCTAAATAATAACAGCTGTACGGCTCAATCGAAGATGAAGCTACGCTTGCCGCGGTCGGTTAGTGGGTGAACATCAAATACCTAGGTACATATGGAGACCCCGTGCCTCGAAAAGCATGTTTAGCTGTTGGGTCTGGCTATCAATTGTGGATCTTGATAGTCGTTGACAGGTAGTTTTAAGTACAAAAACAAACAGTCTTTCCAAGGGGTATCGCGTACAGTCAGCGGGACAAACTTATCGAACTATTAAAAATAAAAATAATCTGTCACACACGTAGGGAACACAGAATCAAATTAAATAACTTTTATTTTTTACCACTCTTGAACCTTTAGCAGATCAAGGGCCCCCCGGTCAATAGAATTTGCTACGGGCCTCGCGCTTGCTTAATCCTCCACTGGGAACATAGCGTTCACACTTGTACTATACATATATACAATACTAAGGTCTGTATTACAGGAGTCTCAATCATTGATCCCTGTTTACAACTAATTTTGAAAACTAAATGTTCTTCCAAGCTACTTAGTATCCTTCAGGGGTCGACCATTTCCTTTACCGGGCTGCTCTATGAATAGTCCCAGAAGACTCGACCTTGATGAAGATACAACTAATTCATATAGGTAACGTTAATTTACTCGTCTATTTGGAATTTGGATCAGGATTTCGAATGTAACATTGTTGGTTTGAATTCTAGGATTTTCCTCTTCAATAAAGCAATTCCTTTCTAACTTATTTTGATACGAGTTACTCGGATTGCCAATACGAGAATCTCATTTATGGCCTGTCGGTAGGTTATAGGTATCTTACATTGAAGAAAGAAGTCGGCTAGGTAAAATGTTTCATGTTTTTTTTGCATATTCAGCCTATACGTTTCCAACTGCTTGGACACAAGCCTCCTCCTCAGTGAGAGAGAGTGGGCCATACTCCACCACGCGGCTCCAGTGCGTATTGATGGATGCCACGTCTTCGAGTTTTTGTGTCTAAGACAAGCCGTGTTCGTAACGATGTTTTGCTTCACCGTTTTGAAAGCAGTGGTGATCATTTACACGAAGTGCCTGCTTGAGTTCGAACCCTCGACGTGCAGTAAGTGGCACCCACCAATGCTCTTGATTGATATTCTTAATTATTATTTGCTAGAAGGCCTAATGTGGATCAATGATCTTGTGAAAGCCGCAGTAATCCGGAAGCACAGCGCCGGTGGAAGTGCTGGACCTTGAGGGAGGCCTATGTCCAGCAGTGAATGTCTGTCTGTCGGCTGAAATGATGATGATGATGATTGTTTTGTTCCGTCATAATGAGATTATATTGTTCCCACTGCTGGGACACAGGCCTCCTCTCGGTTAGAGGGAGGGGCTTCCTCATTTTAAATACCAACAATTTTGTTAGTCTACATAAAACTCACGTTTTTATTTCAAAAAGCACATACATCGTACATTATTAACCATTTGGCAGGCGGATTAGTTTATTCCCTAGTAACGTTGCCTAATTAATTAATGTTGACGAAACAAATATAACTTTTATTTAGATTTCTGTGGTTCATACAAATGTCACCGTCTATCATGCAGAAAATCATTATTTAAACTAGCTTATCATGTATAAAATGAGCTCTAATTTAACTTTTACTTCCACCAGAGTCATGCGGTTCGTATTAGTATAATTAATTTTAGTTCATTTAGCTCTCGGGAATGGCACGTTGGCGAATATTATATGTCTAATTTACTTTATTAAAATTTCGGCATATTCGAAATGTGTACGTTCGTGTGTTGTATAGCAGTACTAAGTACTAGTTAACAATTCTCTTTGGGGAAGTATAGTAGGGTACTGTACCGGGTGGTGCCGGACGTAAAGAATAACACCACTCCATTTCTTCACGTGGGTGTCGTAAAAGGCGACTCAGGGACTTAATAGAAAATGGGCAGCAGCGTTCTCTATGTATTTTACCACCATACTGCGATCGCCAAACCGCCTGCCAAGCGTGGCGATTATGGCAAAGCCACCCAAATTGGGGGAGGCCTAAGTCCAGCAGTGGACGTCTTACGGCTGAAATGATGATGATGATGATGAGTAGGGTACTACCATCTATTTCCGTCACCAAAAGGCAACACTATTTGAAGCTGGTGAAAAAAGCTACACATTATGCAATACCGATACCTATCCGTGCCTCTGAAAACATTTTAAGAAGTTGGTCCCGGCTGTCATTCGTGGAACTGTTGTTCACTTACGTTACGTTAAAAAAAAGAAATGTTTGTTTTGTAACCATATTCAAATAAACATGTTAGTGATTGGAGCCTCCTTTTAAAGCAAACAATGCCTGTATTAGGAGACTCCGCTCTTCCATATCAAGGTAAGTACAAAATATACAAATTAGAAGTAGATGAAAAACAATAATTATCCAAGTGCTTGTGTGTGTGTGTGTTTATGAGAGTGGGTTTGTGTTGAGTATGTGTGTTGAGAGAAACGAGTGAGTTAACTTATTGTTTGCAATAGTGCCTCAGTTTCTTCATAGGGAAGTGGTTTTATCCAATTTGTTAAGATTTTTTTTACATACATGTGCTGGTTTAGTGTATATGTATATCTCCTTGTTCACCCTATTATATAGTTGAGCAGAACGTATGTTGTATTGTATGGCAGCAAACTTTGTTCTAGTTTGTGGGATATGAGCAGCACGTTAACTAGGGTATTGTATTTTGGAGGTATGAGGAACAGGCTGTAAAGTAGAAAAGAGAGGATTCTCCGACCAGAGGGGTGTCGTGTTTGCTGGGCAACCGCTTGACGTTTCATCGGGACGTTGCATATATGCTAGTTGCGCGGTTAACTATGCTAGCACGATGCAAGATATGCGTGATATCAGTGTGAAGGCTCGTTCTGACTAGCACGACGTGACGCCGCGCGCGAATCGGCGATTTTTATCCGTAGAACAATTTCTATGACCGTTTCGTGGCGCGACAGGTCGCCCCAGTGGCGCGCGTTTTCATAGGAATTGTTCCACGGATATAAATCGCCGAATCGCGCGAGACCGTCGCGTCGCGCTAGTTTGCACGAGCCTTGATGCGTAGTTCGCATGTGGCTCTGTAGATGCCGCTACAGCATTATCTATGTATTAACTGGGTTGTGGAGCTCAGATAGACGATCCCTCCATGTAAAATGGCTATAAAAACTATGGCTATTAGGACTTTAATACGCTGAATCTGAAAACACTCTCACTTCCTTCAACCCACACTAGGAATCCTATTCCCACCACAGACAATGACACTTACCCACACCACACGCTCACACACTAACACACTCACACATTTTATTTGATTTTCTAACATTTTATTTTATTTTTTATTATTTCAGTTTTTTAAATTGTCTAACAAATTGTTTTAAATTGTTTAATGTTTTAGTTTTTTGTGCAAAGCAACTACAAATTATGATTTATTTTAATTTTTTATAATTTACGATTTAAGTTTTAGTTTCACTCTGATCTCTCAATTTAGTTTTATATAGTCATTTGCATTACTCATTCTGACTCAAATCCCTGTGGAAAATTGTACTATAATTTGTGTACCGTGTGGTGCCGGACGTAAAGAATAGCATCACCCCATTTCTTCCCGTGGGTGTCGTAAGAGGCGACTACGGGACTTACTAGAGAATGGGCAGCAGCGTTCTCTATGCATTTTACCACCATACTGCGATCGCCAATCCGCTTGCCAAGCGTGGCGATTATGGCAAATCCCCCCAAATTGGGGGAGGCCTATGTCCAGCAGTGGACGTATTACGGCTGAAATGATGATGATGATGTGTCACAACTCTGGTCTCCAAGATACAGGCGCCACCTAGTTTGGGGTCCACCGTAAAGATCAATGTAAACGTTAATAGTTACAGACCACCATTAAGTTAAGTTAATAATAAGGTAATAATTGTAACATTGGACCAATAAATAAATAAAAAATACTGGTATTCAGTAGCAGAAATTATTTAATTGCACATTACAATAGCACTGTGGTTTGTCTATTTATATGAAAATCCTGTGAGTTTCTAATCTCTAGTTCACGCATGATTAAACAACGTGAAGTATTTGTCGTAAACCGTCACTAAAGTAGGGCTGCCCTACATTTCTGAATGATCCCATAAACATATCGGTAAAGTAAAACAGTTGCACAGATATCAAAGAAAATGTTTTTCAGAGGATTTTATTCTCTATTTACGCACAGATGTTAAACATGTCACTAAGGTTAAAGACAGGATTGATTTGACAAAGAAATGTTTTTGTTGGCTGCCGAAATCAAGACAAAGTAGTCTCGGATTTACATATTTCTTTTGGGAATAGAAAGCGTTCTCTTACGAGTGCTCTACGAGTGCATTACGCGAATAAAGCTATTTGTTTGAAAATGTTTTCACAGGGATACATATCACGCCTCTAATTTCCGGCAGATGTTGAGTCATGTATCGTCAATACAAACACAGTTTGCTAATGACTAGAACTCAATGGCAAAATGTCGGTCTAACACAAATTAGTAGAGCTGTGTTTCGTGACTGAAAACCTTTTTAACTAATATACTTTTCCTTGAAATAAAACCAGGATTCGTTTTGTAGGGGACTATATTAAAATTTTCCGTAAAGGTTTCGTGTAATGCCGGACGTGTAGAAGAGCACCATCTCATTTCTTCCCGTGCGTTTCGTAAAAGGTGACTAAGGACTTGCTAGAGAATGGCCAGTAGTGTTCTCTATGCATTTTGCCACCATATTGTGATCACCAACCCGTCTGCCGACCGTGGCGATTATGGAAAACCCCCCAAATTGGGAGAGGTCTATGTTGAGCAGTACATCTTTCGGCAGAAATTTTGATGATACTAAAATGTGAGCTTACATGTTGATTTGCAGCCTTGGCTACTCCAGCATACATTAGCACGTTCATTAAAAGCTAAAAAAGATGGAGATTTATTTCTTATTATTACAACTGTACCCTACATAGCACTTTAACTCCATCATTCTACGATTACAAGACCTGATTCAGGTAGTTATAACCACAATGGAAAAGAAGTACCCAATGTCCACAGGAACCGTTGGAGTCGAGGGGCGAACTGAGTGATTAAGTTGCTCAACTAATTATCTAGAACTAGCGTTTACTCGCGATGTTTTCTTAGTTATTTCTCACCCCTTTTCGGGGTTATTGGTCCAGTTTACTAATTATAACCCTTCTTGCTTTCCCCAAACGCAAAGTAAACGAATATATCATTCAGTCATTCACCGTTTGTTCTAATAACTGTTCTAATTATCTTATACCTTCAGAGAACATTAGCAGTGAACTTTCCAGATTTATTCATGCTCGGAAACCAAACGTTATCTCATTATGCTGAAGGAGCCCTTCAATGTAATGAGAACGAAGCGCTGAAAACTTTCCAATTCAACTGTCCATAAGTTTTATTATCAGTTCTAATTATAGTAAACAAAGTTCAAGTTAAGTTATCTTTTATGTACTTAATGAACAAACACGCAACATCAATGAATATTAGAAAAGTTTGCTGTGCCGTGTTGGTAGCGATAAATCAAGTATGTCGTAAGGAGGTAACGCCTCGATTCGTTCCAGAACCTGTTTTATGACTAATTGGAGTTAAAGTTGTTCAAAGTTCGCCACAAACCGCACGGGCGGCCGCATTATGAGCTGAACTAACCACAGTGAACTATGAATTTATTCACAGCGTGCTTCTGTCTTGACGAATTAAAGAAACTAGCTCGTTTTGCTCACGACGCCGGGAACACTGCCATTTGGTAAAGTTTGGCCCATTTATTTAATAGTTGGAACAAAAAACAAGCTTCTCGCTCGTGATTCTAGTAATTGAGTGAAGTATAAAACTAGACTAGACTGTAATGTATGACTGACGGAGAGTTTGTGTTATCGTCACAGTTAGTGTGGTCTCGTCGGTTTTTATGTAAGTGTTCATTTGGCAGTACTTGTTGTGGTTCATAAAGCAACCGTACTTATATGTTTGTTGACCGAATAGTTGGAGTAGCCAAGAGGAACTTGTCACGATCAAATAGAGCGTTGTACTCGTTTAGAGCGCTGCTCTCAGAAGTTCGAGTGAAGAATCGATAACTTGAGAGAATTTTTGAAGTGGCGAGTGGGAAAGTGGAAGTGCACGCTGTTGCTGTCGCTCGTTGTGCATTCGGGGAAAACGAACATCATTCGTAAGCTTAAGCTTAGCGGAATTTTTGTTTTGTTTAAATTGGATACGCGGACAAGATACTGTGTTTACCAGTTCCGTTATTTTTATCGGGCTTCTAATTTACATCATAAAGATTATGCACTGACTAGAACCTGAAGAACTGAACCAGAGAACCAACAAGATGAGGATGCTTCTAACTTAGGGTCAGTTTAGACAGAACGCAAAAATGTCCGAGCAATTTATTGACTCCATTGAAAGTAGGACCCCGAGTGGCGAGCAAGCGCGAGCCTACTGTGTTGATGATCACATTTTCAATATTATAATATGGTTATACGGTCCTATTTTTAATGTTCCGTGGTGCCGGACGTAAAGAGTAGCACCATCTCATTTCTTCCCGTGGGTGTAGTAAAAGGCGACTAAGGGTCTTACTAGACATTGGGCAGCAGCTTTGTCTATGCATTATACTGCGAGCGTCTACCCGCCTGCAAATCGTGGCGATTATGGAAAACCTTTTCCAAATTGGGGGAGGCCGATTTCTAGCAGTGAACGTCTTCGACTGAAATGATGAACGATGATGATGTATAGAAATTCAGTTCTTTTTACAGAGATAACAACTTAATCTGGTGCTAAGTTGTCATTTTTGTAATAAGAACTTTTCCCAAATCAATATAAAGTTGGAAATACCAAGAATGGCTCAGAGCTTTAAGTTAGAACTAAAGTGACCTCAAGCTTTGTAATAAGACAGTAGGTGGCTAGTTGTTGATTTGATTTTTTGATTGATTTTGATTGATTTTGGTGAATGTTAGAAGGTATTAACTAGAACAGCTACCGGGTAAAATTGAAACGAGTTTGCTTAAATGGTTTGGTCATGTTGTGAGGTAGGTAACCGACATAGCCCGAAGAATTGCCAAACTTAAGTGGCAGTGGGCAGGGCACATTGCTCGCAGAACGGATGGCCGATGGGGTCGGAAGGTTCTGGAGTGGCGACCGCGTACTGGAAGACGGAGCGTTGGAAGGCCTCCCACAAGATGGACCGATGACCTGGTGAAGGCCGCAGGAATACGTTGGATGCGAGAAGCACAGAATAGGTCGAAGTGGCGGTGCTTGGGGGAGGCCTATGTCCAGCAGTGGACGTCTTTCGGCTGAAATGATGATGATGTTGTGAGAATGAATAAAGGACGGCTTCCAAAGGGTATTTACAAGGCAGATGTGAGTGTAAACGCCGGGAGGAGACGCCCTAGGAGGACATATCGTGACCTTATTTAGATGTTCTTCAGAAAGGTCAGGTGCGTAGAACTCACAACCGGTGTGCGTGTATGAAGCAAAAGGAGTATGTAAGAATCGTAGTAGGTGGCGTTCCGTAGTTTCTGCCTACCCCCATGGGAAAAGGCGTGACTGGGTAAATTCTGCCCTTACAAACTTCTACCTTCAAAACAGCACAAAATGCCATAGCAACTCATCAAGCGTTAAAACACTTTAAAAACAATAAGGTGGAACTTTTAGAATATTCTCTATCCCTCGCGTTTCATGGAACATAGCCTGCATTGGCTCCCAAACTTTTCCTGGCGTTACCCCCTTTGAGTGCGGGTATTTATCATAAAAATTACGCCACTTCGCACCGCGGAACTACATTTTCGCGGGAAAGGTTCTGATATAAAGGTGGAGTCGTTATGCAAATTTCTTACAGGTCTTTGAGCTACCTACGCAAATGTGGAATATACGAATTGGGTTTTCCTGTAGTGTGGTTGGATAAATCCAGTCATTTTTGAGACCCGTGCGAAAATGTTACCGTCTCGCTGCTGAGATTTAGTGATTTTGTTGCAATAAACTACAGACGATAACCTTCAAGGGAATTGAAAATTTCTACTTTGATATAGTTAGGAGAATAAAGAAAACTGGCTGCAAAATTACTTTAACAATTTTATTGAGCTCTATAAAACGTTGAAATGAGGGTGTCTGTCGAATAGGTCACAAAATCTATAAAAATGTTAATTTTTACGTTCGTTTCCTGGAGGTGTCGTAAAGGCGATGGGATTCCATCAGGTGGTTGGGCAGCATCATCCATTGCATACTGATAAGTGATAACATTTGATTACAAGAGTCAATTTGGCGGTTATGTCCCAAAGGATGAAATGGCGAGAGAACGTTTCTAAATTCGAGCTGTCTACCTCTGTAATTACTATGAATTGTTTACACAACTAGTATCCTTCTATCTTAATAATATTATAAACTAACTTTTGCTACCGGCTTCACCCGCGTGGTGGTCGAAAATTATGTTTTTATGTCGATTTTGCGTGATTGACTCTACGTCACAAACATTTGAACATCTAGACATACAATCTTTCACAAATTTGTATATTTGGAAGTTAGAAAGATATATTATTTGAATGATTATTACTCAATCACGCAAAAATGGCTGAACAGATTTCAATAAATGTCGGCATATAGATAGTTTATAATCTGGATTAACATATAATATAAATATGATATAATAATAGGAAATGCCGACCGAACGAACCGGGTTTGCGGGGAGCACAAAACCGGTCGAAGTGGTGGAGCTTGGGGGAGGACTATTTCCAGCAGTGGACGTCTTTCGGCTAAAATGATGATGATGATGATGATAGGAAATAATTAAAGAAAATCGCCGGCAAAGCCGCTTGTAAAAGTTAGTAAGCACATAAATAAAAGAAAAAAAAATTGCACTCCGGGAGTGCCGGCAGAAGTGAAAACTTGATTATTAACGTTGAGCATGTTTGATATTTTGGAATGGTTAGGGAATAATTTGTTGTTCAATTTCCATATTTTAAGCACTTTATATTCACGAATTTTACGAATACACAACAATGTGATCACTACACAGACGGTCGAGCCATCAGCTGCCACCATCCATGGATGCGCGTGGCACGCTGTAACATAGACGAACATTCGCGCAAGCGCCCTGCGCCGCCTAAACGAAACAGTAGGCCCAGGCATACATTTTCGCCGCGCCGTAGAGAGGGGATAGCTGTCTACTCTCCATCCGTCCTACGCTTTTTCGATCAGGTCACGTGTCCTGACGCGAGTTTAAGATTTTATACCCATTACAGAAAAAGTGCTCAACGCCGCTAAAGAAGTTTTCACTTCAAAAAAATAAGCACAAAAAGCGCAATTTAAAAAAAGTGCGGCCGTTGTTTCACTATTAATTGCTATAATTACAAGCAGTTCCTGCAAAGCTCATCATAATTTTGAGATTTTCTTTAAAAGAATATATAAAATAAAATATTTCATTAAGTGAGATACGTACTGAAAAATATCTACCTCACTATAAAATAAATTATCTACGCTTCTACCGTGAAAAAATCATCTTGTTCCTTTGCAGAGCTGAAACTATAAACTAGCGTTCCTTTAATTTACGTTTTATTCTTCTTTAGAAAATATAAATTGTGATATAACCCCAACAAAAATTTTTGTTTCGTGTGGTGAATGACTTAAAAAATAGCACAACCCCATTTCTTTCCTTTATCGCTTCCTATTAGTTAGAGAATGGGCAGCAGCGCTCTCTATGCATTTTACCACCATACTGCGATCGCCAACCCACCTGCCAAGCGTGGCGATTATGGCAAACCTCCCCAAGTTGGGGGAGGCCTATTTCCAGTAGTGAACGTCATTGGTTGTAATAATTATGTCGTTTTTAGGGTTCCGTTGCCAAATGGCAAAAAACGGAACCGTTATAGATTCGTCATGTCTGTCTGTCTGTCCGAGTATGTCACAGCCACTTTTTTCCGAAACTATAAGAGCTATGCTATTGAAACTTGGTAAGTAGATGTATTCTGTGAACCGCATTAAGATTTTCACACAAAAATAGAAAAAAAAAAACAATAATATTTGGGGTTCCCCATACATAGAACTGAAACTCAAAAAAAAAATTCATCAAACCCATACGTGTTGGGTATCTATGGATAGGTCTTCAAAACTGAATAGTTTGCGCGAGAGACACTTCCAAAGTGGTAAAATATGTGTCCCCCCCGTAACTTCTAAAATAAGGGAATGATAAAACTAAAAAAAATGTATGATTTACATTACCATGTAAACTTCCACCTAAAATTGGTTTGAACGAGATCTAGTAAGTAGTTTTTTTTTAATACGTCATAAATCGTAAACCACAATTTACCTTTCATTCAGTCAACTCAAATATAAAAATTAAAAAAAAAAAAATTAATTTCATAAACATAAACCTTATGCATAAACCGTGAATACCTGAAGGTTTGTACGGAACCCTCGGTGCGCGAGTCCGACTCGTACTTGGCCGGTTTTTTTAGTGCAGTGTTTGAACAGAGAACTATGGTCATTAGGTCGTATATTTAAGTACTAGCTTCTGCCTGCTACTTGGTCCGCGTGAAATTTCTGGTTCCACCTGACCCACCCCGTCACATCGCATCACCTGGGCTATAACTCCATTTTCATTTAACATCCTTTGAAACTTTTTATTTTTTTGTGTTAACTCTTCCTCAAGAAATGGGCTATCGAATGCAAAATGAATGGAAACTAACCTCTGTGGCGCGCCCAAACATAACACAAACCAACTCTTCAGCTTTACTATTAGTTTATATAAAGATTGGCGGTTAATTTAATGTTTGCAATCTACATTTTCTTGATAACAAAGAATATGTTTCATAAACCGTATTCTTTGTTTTCAAGAAACATAAAATAAACAATCGCACACTGCCATGAATGAATCTTTTTTCTTAAAACACTGGCCATAAATTTTCCACAATGACTTTTAACTTCCATTTAAAAAGTCTGGGCCAATTTAAAAAATCTTTCTGCCGGACTGGCACTTGGCAGTTTGCCTCGAAGGCTGGTAGCCTTGCCGTCATTGCTAATCCCTCGTTGGAGGTGTAAGCCAAAATTCTAGACACGCTTTTCGTCGACAGAGCTTAGTACACAAATCACCGGTAACTAAGTAACATTGACAGGTTATTCTTCCACACTATTTATAACACTTGAACAAAGTATTTCGATTTTTATTATTTGTTTCATGAATAATGATTTTATTTCTGTTATACAAACAAATAAACTCAGAGCTCACAGTCTCTTTTAAAGTCCAGACATAACCTTATTCAGATCATGCGAAGATGATCATTGATATGTGAAATGGTCTTATGAGGTAGGAACTGTACATATAGAGTGAACATATTTGTCTATCTCAATGCAGTTCACCTCTCAACTTAAGAAGCTCAAAGATTCGATGCACAAAACCAAAGCAAAGACATTTGGGTAGACGGTATAAATTACTCAAACTAATCTGGTAGATCATGACTAAAACTAACTGAGCCAAAAGAGCAATGAAATAGGCCTGATATTGACATTTACGTCACACGTGACTTAGCATCGTCATGAATAGTTTTAGTCTTATTCAAGGAGACAGTCCTTGACTACGAATTCAAATAAGGACATGTTCTCTTTTTTTAGAAGTGTCGATAGCACCACATATGACTGGGTGTGAACCATGCCTCTACTTTTTCTCAGTCCCACCTTGGCGGTTCATGGGTGATGGAACCTTTTTTTAAAACTACAAACCAACATGGTGTCTGTAATCAAATCTACAAAAGGATCGATTCTGCTGTCAATTTACTAATCTACAGTTGCAATTTATTTTACTTGTACATGGGAGCCAACATTGATGAAATATTCATTTTTCAATGAAAAGAGCGTAACAAAGCTTCAACATCGAAAATAACCAATATTCACCGAATCTAACACATTTTATTCCGCGGCACAACTCTGACAAATCAAGTGTCAAAATATGAAGTTGTTATAGAAAAATATAAGCGGGACAGCTGAATATGAACGGCAACAGCTGAATATGTCAATCAAGGCACGTGTTCGCTGAAACAAAATATCAATCGAACTCACTTCACTGCCAATTATGTGAGTTTGAACCATGTTCCAACTGCTGTATCAAATAGGTGAGTAATGTAGAGACTTTATGGTCTATACGCGTTAAGAAAATAGTGACTCATTGTTGTCACTCAACTTAGCCACGCCCCTTGACCAATTAGATCATAGAAAATTAGAAAGTCATGCTCACATTGACCAGTTGAAGTAAGCCTTTCTTTTTCTTTCTTTAATCTATATATATAAAAATGAATCCCTATTTCCCTTGGTCACGCCATCACGCGTGAACGGCTGGACCAATGTCACTTTTTTTTTGTTGTGTTTGTAATTGTCAGGAGAACCTTTAACCTAGGAGAGGATGAACCTTTCATATGAAAAAAAAAAAAATTAAAAAAAATTGCTCCGATAATTAGAAAAAAATTAAGAACACTTATTTAAGAATACTTGACAACCATATAATAGGACAATGTAAACTTTTTTAATGCAACATTATGACATTTGACATAGAATTGACAGAATGCGTGCTCAAATATCATCAAAGAGACAGGACAACGTCTGTCGGGTCAGCTAGTCTAAAATAGATTTTGAAATGTGACGTCACAAGATTTAGGACCCCTCTCTCCCCCTTCTCACATAATGTTACACTTCGTCGACCTCCCCCCCCCCCCCCCTCCCCCTTAATGTGTGACGTAATCCCCTAAGTGAGCCTAATTCAGGTTGGTAGATGTCACAAGTTTTCAATATTTTGTATCTACGACATGTTGATCCACACGATGTTTTCCTTCACCATTTTGAGAGCATTAGATGAAATAATTTATACAAAGTAAAGTGCGTGTTTGGGTTCGAGCTACTACTCAGACCACCACTGCTGTGAAGTGTACTATTCTAAATATCTAAATATCTGAGGACAACCAACACAGCGTTATCTGATCCCAAACTACGCAGAGCCTGTACTATGGCAACCAGACAACTGATAAACATACTTATATATTTCTAAATACATACATATTATAGATAAATTACACCCAGACACAGAACAAATGATCGTGCTCATCACACAAAGATTTGTCCTGGGTGGGAATCGAACCCACGACCTCAGTCTTAGCAGTCAGGGTCACGAACCACTAGACTAACAGGCCAGTCAACTATGAGTATATCTGATATTTATTTAAGACATGATTAATTATCAGCAATAGCCTATAATATTCGGCTCTCGCATCTGATTGATTTTCCCTAAAATAGTATCTAAATTTTAATGAGCATACGCTGATCACCCTTTGTCTTTAGTGAATAATTGAACAGGTAATAATTGAGTGGCTCGGGGTATAACTGAATATCTAATCAACTAAATTGAAATTCTTGGTTAATTTCTTATCCTGCGGAATTTCGATGTTTGATCGTTTCACGGAAATTCAATTTACAATGTATAAAATAGCACAGAATAATACCTATCATAAATGGTTGAGTCTTCCATGTTGGTTTTGAATTGTTTCTTAGAAGTTTTAAAAGAATTTGGCTTCTGCCCGCAAATTCGTCCGCGTGAAATTTCTTGTGGAGAGTCGATTATTTGAACTAATTTGGGGACAGGAGTGTTCGGAAAACTGTTTTTTTCGGATAATCGAACTCTATTGATTCAGCCATACATATTTATGTACAGGTGAATGAAAACCTTATGTTTAGACATAGTTGAAGGGCTAATGCGAAGAACTGGCTGAAGATTTTTTCAATTCGGATCAGAAGTTCCTGAGATTACTGCATTCAACCAAACAAACGAACAAACTCTTCAGCTTTATAATATTAGTATAGAAGACAAATAGTTTATTTCACGCGGTAAAATTTAGTTTATCAAATAACGGCTACTTGGGAGTGTCATATGAGTACATACAACTAACAGTTCGAGACAATTTCGCGTGTATTGTAACGCGGGAGGAGGATAGCACGCACGAGTCGTGCGGGCGTAGTAGTTCGGATAAGCGGTCGTTTGGTTGATCGACGTTCGGATAATCGACGTTCTACTGTACAATATATCCTATAGCATCGCATCGTCCCCCTACGATAATACTTCGTTTTCTCTCTGCGATCTTTCTGACTTTTTAGGGTTCCGTTGCCAAATGGCAAAAAACGGAAGCCTTATAATAGATTCGGCATGTCTGTCTGTCTGTCTGTCCGTGTATGTTACAGCCACTTTTTTCCGAAACTATAAGAGCTATGCTGTTGAAACTTGGTAAGTAGGTGTAAAACATAAACCTTATGCATAAACCGTGAATACCTGCAGGTTTGTACGGAACCCTCGGTGCGCGAGTCCGACTCGCACTTGGCCGGTTTTTTTTCTTTTTACTCGGCTCCTTCGAGTCGTAGCGTCATGTTAAATAGCCAATAACCTTCTTTTAAGATTGTGCTATCAAATGTAAAAACTGGCCAAGTGCGAGTCGGACTCGCGCACCGAGGGTTCCGTACAAACCTGCAGGTATTCACGGTTTATGTTTATGAACTTTTTTTTTTTTTAATTTTTATATTTGAGTTGAATGAATGAAAGGTAAATTGTGGTTTACGATTTATGACGTATTAAAAAAAAACTACTTACTAGATCTCGTTCAAACTAATTTTCGGTGGAAGTTTACATGGTAATGTACATCATATATTTTTTTTTAATTTATCATTCCCTTATTTTAGAAGTTACGGGGGGGGGGGGGGGGCACACATTTTACCACTTTGGAAGTGTCTCTCGCGCAAACTATTCAGTTTAGAAAAAAATGATATTAGAAACCTCAATATCATTTTTGAAGACCTATCCATAGATACTCCACACGTATGGGATTAATGAAAAAAAATTTTTTGAGTTTCAGTTCTATGTATGGGGAACCCCAAATGTTATTGTTTTTTTTCTATTTTTGTGTGAAAATCTTAATGCGGTTCACAGAATACATCTACTTATCAAGATTCAACAGCATAGCTCTTATAGTTTCGGAAAAAAATGGCTGTGACATACTCGGACAGACAGACAGACATGACTAATCTATAAGGGTTCCGGTTTTTGCCATTTGGCAACGGAACCCTAAAAATACATTTTTATAATCATACTGCTAATTTCAGAGATTACCCCTACATGCAAATGAGTAGATTAAGAAATTAGTACATAAGAGGAAGTCTGAAAGTGGCACCGGCAACTGAAAACGTATGTGGAAATCGGTTATCATGGTCTGGGCATGTAATATGGAGGCCTGAGTAAAGTCAACCCTAAATGAATTGGGATGAAGACAGTAGGATGGCGATGATGATTCGAAGTTACAAACAAACAAATTTCACCTCTTTACACGTGTATTTGTATTTCAGAAAATAAAAAATTGCATATCAGATCAAAACGTTTTTTCTTTTAGATAAATATTTTCTTTTATTCGACCATCAAAATGTTTTTCTCCTTCTACCTTCAGATACCGTCTTCAATTAGACGTCGCAGAAACTTCGCGGACTCGTCAGCAATTTCTTCAAATTGGTTGCTGGCAGGAGTCCAGACGATTAACAACTTAGTGCAAGCTGTTTAATTTCATGCCTGGATGCCCTCGTTTTATGTCGTAACTACCTTCGGTTCCCCCTCCTCCCCCACCCCGATGGTATCGCTTGACAATGAACATGAAACAAGCTCGGGGATCGATTCGAGGAAGTTTGTGTCATATATGGAGCAGTTACCTCTGCAGCAGTTAGTGTGAATGTCTATTGTCGATAGTTTAGGTGAAGTTGAGTGAACATTTAAAGTGTTTAATTTAGATTGCGACTGAAAAGCTGTACAGTTTGTTTGTTTGGTGGCTAACTCACGCTAATCTCAGGAACTACTGGTTCGAATAGAAAAATATTTTAGTGTTGGGAAGCCCATTTATCGAGGAAGGCTACATAGTATAGGTTATCTATAGGCTACACAACATCACGCTACTCTCAATAGGAGCGGAGCAACAATGAAAAATCTTGCATATACGGGGAAAATTTATTCCTCTTGAGAGCTTCCGTTGCGTGCGCTTCGTAAACGGTTAATGTAACGCAACAATCATGTACTACGATTTTTTTTCTATTTGTTATTGCACTTCCATCTCATGGTTAGTTGACGATTCAATATCAGAATAGTAAATGACCAATTTCAAGGGAATGACCCAACAAGGACAGAAACGCAATGTGTAGTTGACTAAGTCTAACTTTCAGGTCGATTTTGTCAGTTTGACCTTAAAGTTAGAGTATTCGGATAGTTACAGACGCTGTACAAAGTTCGTTTTTGCCTCCTATAGGGTTATAATGGCAACTCCACCACGCTTATACAGAGCGCTGAAATAAACATAAAAGAATAGAACACAATCAAATCCCTCTTCTGTCGCGTGAATCCAATCGCTTTGTTCCGATAATTAAAACCTATTGCTTTTACAGAGCGTTCGATTGAGCCGTAAAACAGTACCCTGCATCGGTCAGCTGGATTGAGGCATGTCCTAGTTCAATTAACATCACCAATATTCGTGCTTACTCATCCCCTCAATCACTTTTGTCTATCTATTTTTTCAAAACATAGTATAAAAATACGGACAAACAGTTATCATTTTCCATGTGCTGTGTTTCAATGGCAATTGTGGTATCTATAGTATATTACACGCTTTATATTAGCTTCACTTGTATGTTTGTATATTTGTATGTTTGTTTGTAACCGACTCCTTATAGCGCGATTTTGACCCACTTTAAACGACCAGATTTCATTCAAACTTTGCACACCTGTCAAGGACCGATGACAATGCAATAATTTCATAAATTTGTGCCATTATCCTTGCCAGGGTTACCAGGACAGCAAAAAAACTGTCACAAACTACGCTGACATACGTCTCAAAATTCGAAACACCCTAAAAAATAGAAAATAAATTATAGTTTAAAAAATAGTTTAAAAAAAACTAAAAAACACGCTTCCATTAAAAACCAAACTAAAAAGTACAAAATAATGGAAAAAAAGCGTGGGGTGCTTTTTAAGGTATTTTTTTATTGATATCAGGCACCCCACGCTTTTTTCCATTATTTTGTACTTTTTAGTTTGGTTTTTAATGGAAGCGTGTTTTTTAGTTTTTTTAAAACTATTATTTATTTTCTATTTTTTAGGGTGTTTCGAATTTTGAGACGTATGTCAGCGTAGTTTGTGACGTATGTCAGCGTAGTTTTCGAAGACAGTTTTTTATGCTGTCCTGGTAACCCTGGCAAGGATAATGGCACAAATTCGTTTGTGACGTATGTCAGCGTAGTTTTCGAAGACAGTTTTTTTGCTGTCCTGGTAACCCTGGCAAGGATAATGGCACAAATTTATGAAATTATTGCATTGTCATCGGTCCTTGACAGATGTGCAAAGTTTGAATGAAATCTGGTCGTTTAAAGTGGGTCAAAATCGCGCTATAAGGAGTCGGTTACAAACAAACATACAAACATACAAATATACAAACATACAAACATACAAGTGAAGCTAATATAAAGCGTGTAAAAACTAAGAAACACGCTTCCATTGAAAACCAACGCCCCACGCTTTTTTTCTATTATTTTGTACTTTTTAGTTTGGTTTTCAATGGAAGCGTGTTTTTTAGTTTTTTTAAACTATACTACTAGTGTTTTTTACTTTGTACTATGTACTAACTACTAACTGTTTTTTTTAACTACTAACTATAATTTATTTTATTGTATAATCTAGATTTTGGTTTGATGACTGCTTCAATAAAAAAATCTGTAACATCAAAAAATATTTAAGCTCAGTTAAAATCTCGAAGGCGTTGAGTCGTCGCTTTCGTAGTAAAGGCGGGCTACGCCGTAGCAAGACATGTTACGTAGCAAAATTAGCTACGCCCGGCGCTACGCAAATTACTAGCTTTTGTCAAAGACTGTTCCTGTTCACAAACATGCAATAAAGTTTTCTATTACTTGCATTTGACATTACGCCTATTTTCCACGTATGGTTAGAAAGAGGTGTACTACCTGCTTAGTAATCTCACATTTTGCCAGTAGGCGAGACAATTAACATCAACCAGGTACAAACCCAGATTCTGGGCTACTACTGAGAAATCCATGATGTAGTATTTAAATAATACGTGAAGTCAAGTAGACACAGGGAACTACTGTAAATATTGTATATCGAGGTGCGAATATTAAATAATATTCATCCGTCAACAAACGTAGATATCTCCATTTCTCGCTTCGACAAACAAACGAATAAACAAGCCGTATTTCCAGCAGTATAAATTTTTATCTGAACGCATATTGGATTACCGAGATCCCGTTAAAACCCATATTAATACACCCGGTATGCATTGCAGATTTTTTCATCGCCAGAGAGTTTAGCTCAAACCGTATCGCTGTCCATTTTAATACAGAGTTGAGGTTTTGGATTAATATAAAGGCGGTAAAAGTTGGATATTACAGAAAATATGTCTTTTTTGTTTGACTTCTGGTAGAATAGAGACCACTCCTTTAGTTATTGATGCTTTTGACACGCTGACATAATTAAAAACTTATGTAATACGCCGCTTGTTGGGAATCGAACCCAACACCATACCTTGCGCGCAGTCCGCACACGCAGGCGGCGCCACTGTGCCACCCAAATTGACCTGGGTCCCTTGTGGTTTGACCGTTTGAGGTAATTTTTTTTTAAATGTTCATCATAAAATTCCCTATCGATTCCTTTTTTCAATTTTTGCTTCGGTTCTTTATTTTCGTGGAATTAGAGTCCAAAAATGGGTTTGCATGGAAAAACTAGATTTTTCGCACAAAAATGACTCTACGGAAGACGAGATTGAGATTTTATCGGATTTTTTTAATGGGGAAATGCTCGTCTTGGAAAAAACTACAAGAATATCCACTTAGAATCCGGGGAGATAATTTTTGTCAGATCAGAATATTTTCCAATACTTTAACAGTTTACAGAAAAACGATTTCTGATATGAGAAATTTTTCTGGATGATTGTGGCTATTTTAAGGGCAACGGAAATTTTCTCCCCGGATTCTAAGTAGACAGTCTTGTAGGGTTTTCTAAGATGAGCATTTCCCCATAAAAACATCCGACAAAATCTCAATCTCGTCTTTCGTAGGGTGATTTTTGTGCGAAAAATCTAGTTTTTTCCATGTAAACCCATTTTTGTACTCAAATTCCACAAAAATGAAGACCAGAAGCAAAAATCGAAAAAAAGGAATCGATAGCAAATGTTATGACGAACATTTAAAAAAAATCACCGCAAATGGTCAAACCACGAAGGGCCCAGGTCAATTTAAGTGGCACAGTGGCGCGAAGCGCGACGCGGCGGCGACATGGGTCGGCCCGACTTCCGAAACGGCTTTTCGAATTCGGTTCATACCATCTAAGCCTGGTTTCTGTAACCGTTTAAATCTATACTAATATTATTAAAGCGAAAGTAATTCTGTCTGTTACGCTTTCACGACCAAACCACAGAACCAATTTTGATGAAATTTGGTACGGGGTAAGTTTGAACCCCAAGAAAGGACATAGGCCTATTTTTGTTTCGCGACTTCGTCTGCGTCTGCGATAACCAACATTTATGCGGATGAAGTCGCGGGCAAAGCTTGTTACTAATAATTTTTTTTTTTTAATCATCCAAACTCTCAAATCTTTCAAAGCATAATATTAACAGATAATCTTACCGTCGCGCTAGACGAGACAAGTAACCTTGAGAAATGAACTAGGTATGATAATCGTTGGTACCTAACAAACTAAGCTTAAGGTAAAGTACTAAACTTTTGAAATTAATTAAGATGGCGATCCTGTTACACATTACCAAAGTTAACTTTGTCAAAGAGCCAGTTAGATAAGTAAAGTTTAACGTAATTTGTTTATTTCTATTACACTCTTTACCTTGACGATTGAGTCCGTGTATGTCTGCTATATAAAGGAATTTCTTGTGAAATGGTTCCGACATAAGCTCTAATTCTGTTTATTTAATTTTTTAACCGACGAAAAAAAACGGAGGAGGTTATCAATTCGACGCGTATATATATTTTTTTAGTTTTTTTTTTTTTATATATGACCACGCATAACTTTTACATAGTAGTCCGATTGTGATAATTCTTTTTTTACTGGAAAGGGTATACTCCGAAGGTGGTCCCATATAAATTTGGAAAACAAAATCGAATCCTAAGGGTCAGAAAACAGGGGATGATTGTTCACTCACCGATTGTAATGTACAACGACGCATAACTTTATACAGAGTAGTTCGATTTTGATAATTCTTTTTTCATTGGATAGGATATACCTTGCCATTATTAGTACATTAAAGCCTCAAAAAATTATAAAATAAACTTTTTAACAAAAAATTAAACAGCCGAAAAAACTGAAAAGCAAAAAATAATAAACCTAAATAATTATGAGTCAGCGCTTTGAGTGATCTTTGTTCATTGATTTTTCAGCGCCGACTGCAACGATAGCCACGAAAATTTTGAGTCACCGCTAAAAAATCAATGAACAAAGATCAGTCAAAGCGCCGACTCATAATTATTTAGGTTTATTATTTTTTGCTTTTCAGTTATTTCGGCGCTTTAATTTTTTGTTAAAAAGATTTTCTCTACGAATAGGTTTAAGCTGGATGCGCTTAGGTAAAGGCCAATATCTGCCAGGGTCGCGAGATTTGTCTCAAAGACATACCGTGGCGGATGTGGGCAACTGAAGTAATATTATATAAACTTTTACTGACTAAGACCCACCCGGGTCTTAGTTAGTAAAAGTTTGACACGAAGAGAGCGGGAGACGCCATTTGATGATGACTGGCCTGTTAGTCTAGTGGTTAGTGACCCTGACTGCTAAGACTGAGGTCGTGGGTTCGATCCCCATCCAGGACAAATCTTTGTGTGATGAGCACAATCATTTGTTCTGTGTCTGGGTGTAATTTATCTATAATATGTATGTATTTAGAAATATATAAGTAAATTTATCAGTTTTCTGGTTGCCATAGTACAGGCTCTGCCTAGTTTGGGATCAGATAACGGTGTGTTGGTTGTTCTAAGATATTTATATTATTTATTATATTATTTTCAACCCACAAAAAAAAGGTAAAGGCCAAATTCAAATTTTCTCACGTATTTTGCAATTTACATGTCAGCGTCAGGTTGTTCATTGATTTAAATATAAATCGCGACCGTAATAAATATGGCTTAACAGAATTACAGTCATTAAAATCATCAATACAACCCTCTAAGATCATTTAATCTCATTGAATTACTTGTGCATGAAATAATCATTTAATGGGATTAAATGAACTGGCGCTTCTCCCTTAAGCCACAATATTATTATTTGAGGGTATTTCTGGAGCATTTAGGAACATAACAAAGGAATTATTTTCGCAAAAATAAAATGAAATACCTCAAGCCTTGTACCATGTCGAAGTCGCGAGATTTGTTCGAAAGAGATACCGGGACCCTGGCACATGGGCAACTGAAGGAACACGGGTGGGTTTTAGTCAATAGAAGTCTGGCACGCCCTTCCACTCCACCCAAAAGTGGGAGACCTCATTTGATTATTTCCCACCCACAAAAAAAAAGCCCTGTACCATTAGCTTGCTTTGGGAACTAGCTATTACAGCACTATTTTGACAGTTATTGGTTTTCTGGTACTTAATAAAATAGAAAATGGTCAACAAAATGTTGGCTAGTAAGCTAGTGGCTAAGTAATAACAGCCGCAGGGATCGATCGATCAGGTTAAGCTATGCCTGCCACGGTTGGTTTGTGAATGGGTGACCATCTTTACATCCCAAGACCTCTCCGTGACAGTCGTTACGGCGCGCCAGAAGCCCGCAAGTCTGACAACGAGCTTTACCAAGGGGTATCGTATTACCCAATAACTGGATTGTGGAGGTCAGATAAGCAGTCACTCCATGTAAAATACGGGTATTCAGCTGAATCCGGTTAGACTGAAAGGTGACTCCAAACTAGTTGGGAAAAGGCTAGGCAGGTGATGATGGTCAACAAAACACAGTCTTTTATACAATCTCATGAATTAAACAAAATCTGTAAAAGTCAGTTTGCATTATTAAACGAAAAGCCCAGCACACGGGAAACGAGAGAAAAGAATTGTTCAATTAACAACTTGTGACTCAATCACGGTTGCAAGGTGGGTAAGTTAATATTGCTGACCAACACGGAGCTTTTATTCTGATACTTAAGTCAATGGCTTACAGCGATTTTTACCATTTTCTTTGTTTTAATAATAATATCTTAGGACAACCAACACACTGTTATCTGATCCCAAACTAGGCAGAGCCTGTTCTATGGCAACCAGACAACTGATAAATCATCATTTCAGCCGTAAGACGTCCATTGCTGGACTTAGGCCTCCCCCAATTTGGGAGGCTTTGCCATAATCGCCACGCTTGGCAGGCGGGTTGACGATCGCAGTATGGTGGTAAAATGCATAGAGAACGCTGCTGCCCATTCTCTAGTAAGTCCCTTAGTCGCCTTTGACGACACCCACGGGAAGAAATGGGGTGGTGTTATTCTTTACGTCCGGCACCACACGGTACTGATAAAATATACTTATATATTTCTAAATACATACATATTATAGATAAATTACACCCAGACACAGAACAAATGATTGTGCTCATCACACAAACATTTGTCCTGGGTGGGAATCAAACACACGACATCAGTCTTAGCAGTCAGGGTCGGTAACCACTAGAGTCTAGACTAACAGGCCAGTATATTCGATAAGGCCAGATTCGATTTTAGGCAGATGTTGTAGCAATGGCGAGCACGTGATAGTATTGTTCTGCATACACGAACTGGGGATGGGGACTGGGAGTCAGGAACAAACTTTCTTATGATTTTTCTTCAACGCCAAATGTAATGTCGCTAACTCAGTCTTAATTTTTTCAAACTTTACTTTGATTTCACTAATGGCCGTAGCACTCTCTAAAACCATGAAAACAACATCCATGATGAAAAATTTCAAGAAAATCCCAGCCGGTATGTTGTGTTTCAATTTTAAACTCATTATCGGTTTTATGAAAAATATCTCTATTTCTCTGTCTTTTTCTATTATTTGTAAATGATAAAAAGTCGCAGGTTCACCTAACGCATTTTAATTTCGTGTAAATTTCTACAATGCAACTTCGTCCCAAAATCATACAAGTTATTTTTTTTTACGTGGGTATTCTTTTTATCGTTACGTATCCTGCAAATAAACGTATTTGCTTTCTTTTATTCTTTAATTTTCCTTATATACCTATATGATAAATTGATAACAGTATTTCGCCCGTAGGTGATGTAGCAGTACAATGATGTCGCTTCGATTTTTCTACGACGATAACACAATTTTGTAATTCAATATACTTATCATACACGTAGGTATCAACCGCATATCAATGGTAACCATTTGACATTGAGAGCGCCTTTAAGTCATAGTAGTATTAACGAAACCACACAAAATATGATTTGAAACGTCAATTATATTTTAAAACCAGATGAGATAGGCGTTTTCCATCTGATTACTCTGACAAAAAGCAATATAACTACATATACCTCAGTATATAGAAACGTCAAGGTCCAAATTGTAGGGCTAAAATTCCAACCCGCTTCCTGCTTAAACCTTACACACCTTTCCGAATTAAACAGTGTATCGCCTTCAGGCGTACGGCGTAGCAATACGTGACCGGTCCGGTTTCCCGCGACACCGGACGCGTGTTCCATTGCTCAGTAGTTTTTCCATGTAGGTATGTTGGCACCGGTCCGGTAGGTATTCTATTTTTTATGTTGTGTTACGAACTGTGAGAGTGAAAAATGAGTTAAGATTTTTCTGTTTGGTTGTGTTTAAGTTACGGTTTTATGATTTGGGTTAGCAGGATTTTTGAAGTAAAAACTACGCGTTGAGTGATTCTTGGTAGAGGAAACTCTTAAGGGATCGCGTCACCGATATGCTAAAGTTGATAGTATTTCTGTAGGTCATAATCTTTATAATTTCAGCTGAAAGACGTCCACTGCTAGATATAGGCCCCACACACAGCTATTTCGACCGGTTCTGTGCCTCACATCCAGCGTATTCCTCTGGCCTTCAGTAAGTCATCGGTATGTATCTGTAGGTGCTTATTATTAACTGGCCTGTTAGTCTCGTGTTCGCAAGTGCGACTGCTGTGCATGGGGACCTGGGTCCGATTCCAAGATCGGGCAAAGGTTTATTGGATTTTCCATTAGGAATTTCTTAGAAACAGCTCCGAATTAGGAAGTAGGCGGTGAGATACCCCCATGCCTCTTTAAGTTCGTTGATGATCCCTCTTCGGTCGTGTCGGATTGTCGTCCGATCCAACTATGAGAGTGAGGGAAGAGTGTGTGCCCCTGTGTCTGCGCACACACGTGTGCACTATAATTTCTCCCGCGCATAAGGCTGTATACAGAAAGAAAGCTGGAAACTTATAAGCGCTTATCGGCGCTTGACAGCGCTGGTCCGTTCTACACAAAGGAAGCAGGTTGAAGCAGACCAAGCAAAATGTCGGACTCATCGGACGATTTTGTTTATTAATTTTAAATGGCAGCGCCCAGCGCTGACCAGCGCGTGTTGAAGCTTGTCGGAACTTGTCGGCACCGTTCAGTGCTTATCGGCGCGCGTTCATATATTTTCCTGCGCGGGTTACCAGCGCTATCAAGCGCCGGTAAGCGCTTATAAGTTTCCAGCTTTCTTTCTGTATACAGCCTAAGGCTTGCCTCTGCTCGGCTTGTGTCTGGAGGACTATACTGGGTGACTTTTTTTAGCGTCTTGAAAAAAAATGGGGGTAATAGGTGAACGGAGTAGAAGCTTTTGGCATAGAAATTTTTATTATTTTTATTTTTGAATAACATGTAATTAAATTGATCTCGCAATAAATACTACACATTTAAAGTAACATTTTCATACTAGAACAACAAAAACAGAAATTTGGCAAAAAAAACAAAAACAAATATATTTAAATCTATCGAAACTCAAATCATACGCACCCTACTCAATGCGCGGCATGTATCATTGATTTCGGAGCGCGGTCCTACCCTTTGAAGCCGGCTGACAGGCGGCCTCATTGATCTTTCGCAGGCGCACGAGCTGCACACGCATCCCCGTCCGCCCGCGTCCCGCGCTCCTTTAGTCACCTACGATGAATCTGAAGGCCTTCCTGCCTTCTATTCTAGTTACACAACACACCATATGAAGGTCGAGACGGTAAAAAATGTCATCCGGTATATAAACACATACCTACCCATTAGTATGACGTGTTGCGCATGGTCACCAGTGAACGCATGCATTCTTTTTAAGTTTTCACGTCAGTCTGCTTTAGTTTTACATTTCCACTTCTGTCGACAGTCCCCTCATAACTGCGTATGTTTTGTTGATTAGATATTTATAGAACCTAAAACTATAAATAGTGAGATGTTTTTGCTGTAAATTATGGGTTGTCTTTTGTTTTTTCTGGGACACGCTACGTATTCGTAATTTGCATATTGGCGATAACATGATTGCACGCATTTTTTTTATAGGAGCTCCACCAGTAACTTTCTAACTAATATTATAAATGTGAAAGTGAGTTTATCTGTTTGTTTGTTACTCAATCTGCAGACGGATTGGAATGAAATTTGGCATACATCTATAGACCATGATCTGGGTAAGGACTGATGCTATTTTTATCTTGGATCGCAGAAAAAGTCGCGGGCAACATCTACTATATGTCTGGAACATTATGTTTCATGTTTAGACGGGCGTTGATAGTTGCGACACAGTTTTAACTTTTGTAAAATACTATTGCATATCCGATTTGGGTAGACTGTTGAAACCAAAAATGTAATGTTTATTAATAAGACCTTAATGTACACAGTTACGCAATAAATATATCTTTATCTTTATCGTTTGTATTGTAATTAATGTCAATGTGTTTTTGTTTCTAAATAAAAAGTTATAAGTTATATATAAAATTACTCTCCATAATTATCTAGAACTCATAACACAATATGACTCCGGTAACCCCCGAAGAGTCCTGCCAGGGTCGCGAGATTGTTCGAAAGAGATATCGTGACCCTGGCACATGGGCAACTGAAGGAACAAAAAAAAAACCCCGAAGAGTTGTATCTATATAGTACACCCGCATTTTGCCAGATTTTTAAGTCCCATGTAATAAGGAGTCTATTGCCATTTACCGGGCATTAATTTAGACTCCAGGCTGCTACAGATCTCTGACGGATAAACCCAATGACAATTTGCACGAACTGGGAATCACTCAGCACCTTATACTCAGCAGTAGCGCTTGCGACCAACGAGGCAGAGAAACTACCAAGATCTTACCAGTTTTCGAACAAACATTAATATTGATATCAGTTTCTTCTCATCAACATCTCATTTTACATAAAAAAAATTAACTGACTTCAAAAAAAAGGAGGAGGTTATCAATTCGACTGTATTTTTATAATTTTTTTTATGTTTGTTAACTCATAACTTTTGACTGCGTGAACCGATTTTGATGATTTTTTTTTATTTGAAAGCTGGTGCTTTTTAATTTGGTTGCATTTGGACAACGGGATCCATGTGAAAACCATATAAGTCTTAAATTTGCATTAAGTATTTGCGCGACAAATTAACGAATAACGTGATGAGATTAGTGCGGGGTAGTACTAAAAAGTTAAAAATGAAAACTTTTTACAAAAAAAATAACAACCGACTTCCTTAAAAAAAACACTACAAAGTAAAAAATAACTTTAATTTTGGAAGTCGGTGGCAAAAAAACCTTAAATACAGATCCTAAGACACCGAATTCCGAAATTAAAGTTATTTTTGACTTTGTACTGTTTTTTTTAAGGAAGTCGGTTGTTATTTTTTTGTATATCGTTTTTATTTGGAAGTCTATTTTACTATGGCGCACTTAAAATCCGATCACTACAAAACAGTGACAATCACCGAACTCCATTTGAATCGATTATCAATGCATTAAATTAAATTGGACGGATTAAGCGTATCCAATTTAAAACATACTAATTTCCATGTGATTAAATATTATTGTTTATTAATATAATTTTCAGTGAAATTAACTTTAGATATATTATTATGTTAATTTATGCAATATTGACTGTTGATTCACAAAGACTAAATAACCAATAAAACTATTTGTGTAACTAATTCCATCACCACTGCTCTCAAAACAGTGAAGGAAAACATCGTGAGGAAACCGGCATGTCCTAGACTCAAAAATTCGAAGACATGTGACAACCCGCACTGGGCCCGTGTGTCATATTATGGCCCACTTCCTCACACCGACAGGAGGCCTTGGTCCCAGCAGTGGGAACAAATCAGGCTGATTATGTAAGTAACCAAAGAAATATGATTAGTCGTAGAGAAATCATAGCTATGAACATATTTTAAATTGTGATTAAAAATACGTTCATAGTTTACAAGTTATTTTACAAGATAAAAAAAACCGGCCAAGTGCGAGTCGGACTCGCGCACCGAGGATTCCGTACAAACCTGCAGGTATTCACGGTTTATGCATAAGGTTTATGTTTATGAAATTATTATTATTTTTATTTTTTATATTTGATTTGATTGAATGAAAGGTAAATTGCGGTTTACGATTTATGACGTATTAAAAAAAAACTACTTACTAGATCTCGTTCAAACCAATTTTCGGTGAAAGTTTACATATATTTTTTTTAGTTTTATCATTCCCTTATTTTAAAAGTTACGGGGGCACATTTTACCACTTTGGAAGTGTCTCTCGCAAAAACTTTTCAGTTTAGAATAAAATGATATTAGAAACCTCACTATCATTTTTGAAGACCTATTCATAGATACCCCACCCCACACGTATGGGTTTGATGAAAAAAAATTTTTGAGTTTCAGTTCTATGTATGGGGAACCCCAAATATTATTGTTTTTTTTTTTCTATTTTTGTGTGAAAATCTTAATGCGGTTCACAGAATACATCTACTTACCAAGTTTCAACAGCATAGCTCTTATAGTTTCGGAGAAAAGTGGCTGTAACAAACACGGACAGACAGACAGACAGACAGACATGACGAATCTATAAGGGTTCCGTTTTTTGCCATCTGGCAACGGAAGCCTAAAAATGATTGTTTATGTGTATTTATTTATGTGTTTTTATATTTATATATATAGTTAAGAATATAATTACGTTTATGATTTAAATGGGTTATACGTTTATATTTGAATATCTTCAAATTCATTGCACCTACCACTGTTTGTCTCTGCATCACCCAAAGGTTGACTGGTAGAAAATGCCTAAGGCATTAAGTCCGCCTCAGTACATTTGTGTGCTTAAAGTGTGAAATAAATAAATAAAAGGTGGAACGAAAAATACTCAATATACGATTCGGAAAGGAGTGTTACGATATACCAGGGACTTAACGAATGGCGTCAAATACTTTTTTGGCAAGAGACAGCACTAGTTTACGAAATCGACATCCAATTATCGACAGTAGCTCAGTCGTGGAATGGTCATAACATCCAGCAGCAAAAACCAGACTTAAAATCGATATCAGACCGAATTTGATTGAATCCGCACCAACATAAGATGAGATAAGTTAGATTCAGAAGTTTTCAATACGGATTCTGATCCACGCTCGCATAAACAAAGATCAAAGTGAAATACTCAGACAAATAGATTTTATCTATGACATGAATCAGCCGGATAATGGTCTGGTTTTGTTAGTTATACGAAAAAATATGTGGTGAAAGGTCTCGTACGCTCGCTTTTGCGTTGAATCGCTTAAATGTATTCGTTCCAATTTTTATCCCGAACGTATCGACTATTATTCATTATGTACCAATACTCTTTGTTTTGTTCGATGATTGGGAACGCAAAAATACGGTTGGATACGTACAAATACAATGTGTGTGAGTTTGGACAATTTAATGCACGATCTGCGCTGTGATTGGGTAATGAAAGGACATGGGACCTTATTTGGTGATCGTTTTCCGGTCAACTTATAGCATTGAGGAAACTGGGTTGGTATCATTTGGAACAGGATTTGTAACTATTTTAGCCAGAAATAACAGTAAGTAAAATAAGTGCTACTATAAAACACTTTTTACCTTACTGTTATTTCTGGCTTTCATACCGTGGCTTTATGGTTTGATTCGGGTGGTTTTGAAACCCGGATACCCAGCGTTCCATTCAATCTAAGAGTATTCCCAAATGAATGGATTGCGGACTTCAGATGGCCGTCGCTCTGGGTAAATAACAAATTCAGTCGCATCTGTTCGGACGGAGACTACAAGGCTTTGGCAAAAGGCTAGAGGGTGGTAAAGTAATTACATTAAAGTGGATTAATGTATGCAGAGCTATCACTCCTCAGATAATAGAACCAACTGCTTCACAGCTTGCTAATCACATTATCAATCTTTTTAGACTCCGCCCAACATCAGCATGCAACGTTAGCTCCAACTGCGCAGTATTAATTTAGCATGCACGCCACATAACATACGTAATCCTGAGCGAAAAATTGTATTTAACCTGCACATGACAGGCGAAAAAATAAAACCATTTCATATCCATCTCTAAATACGAAACATTTTAGAGTAAAAACTGCGTTGTAAAATGGAAAGAGAATTTAATTTAGCGCGAGCGGGAGCCAAACACGTCAATACAACAGCTAGAACTAGCACAAGACTGGCCTCAAATGCAAACGTCGCTCCGGAATTAAATTTAATGATTTACAGCCGTTGGGAGTGTGCCCCGCTCCAAACTCGATTACAGGGGTTGTCAAAGCAAACAGAGACGGGTGACCTTCTAAATTAATTGCGTGATTCGATGGCTGTGACGCGGGTAAAACTTGCGCTGATTGAGTGGTCATTGGCGCTGTGTGTCGCTACTGTGTGGACTTTGAATTGCGCTTTTGGTGAGCTCGGAATGCTTGATTGCTAAATAATTGTTTGGATAGACCCGATTACCTATTTGATAGGGATGAACTTAACGCTTTAGACAAACATTTGTTGGTACTCTTGGGATTGATTTTCGGCGGTGTGTCATTGTTCTTGGCGCACGTTTGAGATTGCCATTAAAAACATTGAGTACTAGGTAACAGATAAAACAGGCTGCGACATAATTGCGTAACACAAAAACAGTAGGAATAAGCTTAGATTTTGACAGTTCAACAACATTCATTGCGTTATTTATGTTGTTTAGAATGAATGAAGCACACGAATAAGCATTATCTTTCAAAATTATTCGCTAGTAGATTGTTATGTAATAAAGTTACTGGTGTACGTAACTCCACGGTAAAGCGCGAATTTGCGTACATAATACATTTTTAATATGCTATGCAAGACAATCATTATAAAGTATTCGCACTTAACTCGTTTACAACGATTATGTGAACTTAAGATGTGTGTAAAAACTCATTTTATGTGACAAATTCTAAATTCAAGGTTCTGTTTAATACGACTATAGATGATTATGGCACTGGAGGATAAGTACCTTTGTTTCGGCGTGGAATATCCATATGTGGATGTCCTCCGCCCTAGGGTGAGCCGAGAAGTCTCTCAGATTCTAACTGACTTAAAACTGCCCCGGCGTTTCTTTCCCACACTTGGCCCAGGGATCATGGGAACTGTGTTTTTTTTTTTGTTTTTGGCTACGTGTCAGACTTTTACTGACTAAAAATCACCAGTGCTCTTTCAATTGCCTGTGCCAGAGTATGAGCATCGAAGCTAAGCATTTAGTCTACATTAGTTGTTCAACAAACTCGGGTCTAAACGCAAATGTTTAAAAAAGTACTCATACAAGTATACAAGTTATAATAAGCCTGTAATAAAGGACTGTTTGCCCGTGTATTACCAAGTAAGCTATCCGAAGTTCTCGGTAAATCGGTCCTGTCGCAGGACTTCATTATAAATTTATTTGAACGGATCCGCTGGGACACGCCGCGGACTAACAATCAAGAATAAAATGGTTAATAAATTAAAAATATGATACAACTTTTTCCTACTCAATTTTCGTCGATACCTATTTATTGTATAGTTGTTGTTTATTTTAGTATAGGTTGGTTTTTTCGTCATAAAATTTCCGTGGAAAAATTTTCATATTATTTCGGCATTTCCAAACAAAAACTGTCGGATGTTAATTTTATTTCAATTATTTAAAAAAAAGTCTTGTGATGGGAAAATCTGTTCCAAGTAATATTTTATTTAAATAAATAGTCTAGGTATATCCACGTAAAAATATTTTGTTTTCTGGAATGAGGTTCTAGAATAAATTTGAATTCAACTGTTTCGTGTTTTCTTTTTTATAATTTCATACATTGAAACTAAATCAAAGTGTTTGATGCTTACTGACATTAAATTTATACGAAAATCTGGTTGTTTATTTGTCTTCAGACTTTTCCAGGTAGGCGACGATGAATAAAAAAAAACATATTATAAATGAGCATCTATGAAATCGCAAATCAAATAATGTCCATTTTGATATAAAACTTTTTCATTTTTGATGTACATTTATTAAAATAAATAGCGTACATATTTTTTTTTTCTCTTGTATATTTGTAAATCTTTTAATGCATACCATAACTTTAACTTAAGCAGCTCATTTTGGTCTATCATGATTCTTTACCTTAACATTTACCTTGCAAATTGTTATACAGGAACTTCTAGAACGAGAGCCAGGTCTAAACAGATGTTTGTGACTTGAAGTGGAAATAAATAAATAATATTATTATCTACACTAATTATAAAAAGGTAAAGTTTGTGAGTTTGTTTGTAGGAAGTAATCTCTGGAACTACTAGCCGGAATTTGAAAAAAAAAATATTTTTATTTGATAGCCCAATTCTTGAAGAAGGTTATAGGTACTATAACCCAAAGAAAGAAAGAACGCAAAGTAACAACGCGGACAGGCGACGGGATACGATGCGACAGCTCGGTGGGAACTTTTCAGCCTTACGGGCGGAACCTAGTTAATTATTAAGTCAAAAAGTAATTAGAGGACACAAAGCATGCAAATGAAGCTGTACAAAAAAATCTTCAAACTATTTTCTTCTCCAACACTTTTCATCTCAGCCTTTATCATTATACAGTTCACTAGTATTATATCTACACAATTCTATTTCCACAGCATCAAAGCTTCTGTGGTTGCTCTTTTACATTTCATTTCTAATTCATAAAGTTACGAGTCAAGAAAAGAAACACCCTTATATTGGATGCTCGGTACAAGTTTCTTAACGTTTGTTTCAGTATTTTCTTTCAGTTCGTTCACCCCAAGACGGAACGATACATTAATGTATTAATTATTCATTGTTTTTATCGTGAGTAACAATGATGTATTATGATACATTAAATTAACTTGACGTTCTAGAACATAAACAACCGAATCTTTTGAATAACCTTTAACAATCAAATTATCTAAGACTTTATCTAAATTTAGCTTTGTAATTAATTCAGCTCAAAATTACGTTATAAGTGACTTGTAGCTAAGTAATAACAGCTGCACGGACCGATCGAACAGGTTAAGCTACGCTTGCCGGGGTTTTTTTGTGGATGGGTGACCATCTTTTCGTACCAAGAACCCTCCGTGCCTCAGAAAGCACGCTATTAGTCCCCACTGTCATTTGTTACGGGTCGTCAGAAGCCCGAAAGTCTGCCAACCAGTCTTACCAAGGGGTATCGTATTACCCAGTAACTAGGTTGTGGAGGGCAGACAGGCAGTCGCTCCATGTAAAATTCTAGTATTTAGCTGCATCTGGTTAGTCTGAAAGTCGGCCCCAACATAGTTGAGAAAAATACTAGGCAGATGATGACTAAATTATAAGGGACTTTGACATTTTAAAACAGAGAGGTGCATTAAGAAAGAACACCTTTTTAGGGTTCCGTTGCCAAATGGCAAAAAACGGAACCCTTATAGATTCGTCATGCCTGTCTGTCTGTCCGAGTATGTCACAGCCACTTCCAAGGTGGTAAAATGTGTGTCCCCCCCTCCGTAACTTCTAAAATAACAGAATGATAAAACTAAAAAAATATATGATGTACATTACCATATAAACTTCCACCGAAAATTGGTTTGACCGACATAACTAGTAAGTAGTTTTTTTTTAATACGTCATAAATCGTAAACCACAATTTACCTTTCATTCAGTCAACTCAAATATAAAAATTAAAAAAAAAAAAAAACATTAACATAAAAACCTTATGCATAAACCGTGAATACCTGCAGGTACGGACCCTCGGTGCGCGAGTCCGACTCGCACTTGGCCGGTTTTTATTCTTTCGTGAAATACTTCCCAAAGCCTTAACCAATCCGCTTGAAGTATATTGTAACTGCTGTGGGTACGTTTTAGTAGCTTACACTGTCTGCCTATCCGTCAGTCAAGGAAATACCTACAGATGACGCCATTTTTTATTTGTGTGTGGGAAATCATCAAATGACTTCTCCCGCTCTGGGCGCAACGGAAGTGTTAGATTTTTACTGACTAAAACCCACCCGTGTTCCTTCAGTTACCCATATGCCAGGGCTACGGTAACTCTTTCCTATAAATCTCCTGACCTTGGCAGGTACAGATGACGCCTAAGTCAGTGTTAAAACCGTCGTCAAAAACATCTAATAAGCCCAATTCTATTCATTGCTTTCAGTAGCGTTCATCCATTTTAATGTCGAGTTTGTCGTAAATCGATAATATAACCTTTTTATAATCTTCTGAATTACGAATTCAAGTCTAGTGCGCGAAACTTTTCGGGAGCCTTTTTCGTGAGGAGCACGTCTACAGCCTAACGGATTGGTAGCATCTTCGCACTTATTTTGGACTTATAGAGTAGTTATGATCTGATTTCGTTTAACTTTCTGAGATTTACAGCGTTCTTCACCACTTTGGAGAATATTCTTTTTGGAGTTCAAAACTGGTCATCATTTAGGAAAGTTTAACTTGTATTTTATCTTCATTCCAGTTGGTTCTGACATTCCTGGCCTTTAGAGTTAAGACTTCTCCCGAGTTTACTAATGATAAGCATACAATTTACTGTAACAATATCCATTGGCATAACGAAATTTAGTATAATGATCACTACGCATAATTTAATGAGGCATAAATGTTTTGCCATTATGTTTATAAATACTGTTAGCATAATAATAATGAAGTATAGTTTTATAAAGCATAATCTAATGCTTCTCGAGAACAGGTAAGTTTTTCATTTTTACTGCATAACTCATATAAAAACAAATGTCTTCGCGGCTTTTATGACAAGAGGGAGATTTTCTCTCTGCTCAAGGGCGTGACGACAACATGCTAGAATGGGCTAGAATGCAAATAAATAATCAGCCTATGATTTAATAACTGCTGGAACTCAGGCGGGCTCACCGCCGATTGTAAAGATAATAAACTAGTCAAAATCATACGCCTCTCATATTTCCTCAATGCTACTTACTCGAGAATATGTGAGATGACCATAAACGTTGGTATATTGTTGCCTAGTAACTCACGCTAGCATCTCTACATAGTTAATAATATAACGAAGTACCAACACTATCGCAATCGATCTAAATTATATTTGTCGTGTTCAGAACCATTTCGATCTGATGAATTATTGAGTTGCGTTGACACGAATCGACACCGTGTAATCCGCATTGCGGGTCTCTACATCTAAAGGATTATGGTCCCGCGAATGTGTGTTATTAGCGACTAAATTACAGTTATTTCAGCTTCAAAACCGACCGAAATTGTTACGGTTTAGGCTTTGAAAATGACATTTTAGATCGGGATAGGACTAAAATATTGTTTTGCATAGAATTATCTGGTAAATTATACCAGAGTTGTTTTGTATTGTGTACTGCAACAACAAAACGTTCTGTTTTTAATTGACACGTGATTAAACAGATTTACCGAACGTTGTGTATTTCGAGCGTGCGGTTCTGCGGTCGCCGGAAAAGCTCGACTAATAACGTTGATGGCAAAATATGAAACCTCCAACGTATTATAATGTGAAGCGAAGTCACAAAAGGTTTGTCTTTGTGTCCGTCCTACGTTATTAAACGTAGAGAAGCGTAATTTTATATCTCTTACTAAAATATGAAATATTTCGTTGAAGCTGCTTCATAAATGACGCAGTAATTGGATGTAAAAAGACGGAGCGAATTAATTCAACACCAAGAGTAATTGTGTATTCCGACAACTAAGAACAAAATAAAGTTACAGTGATAAATATGCAAATAAAACAGAGGCGAAGCTGGATAATCCTCAGGATGAATATAAATCGTGTCATCGTTAATTGAAGTCAGACATTCTGCTTGGGGGGCTATCGTGAATAACAATGTTTTTGTTGCTGATGCTCCTTCGCAAATGCGTTTTGAATACGACGTTTTTATTACATAATGTGTGTGAAACTGAACCGGTCGAAGTGGCGGTGCTTGGGGGAGGCCTATGTCCAGCAGTGGACGTCTTTCGACTGAAATTATGATACTGATGAATGCATGCGAAACTTTTTAACGGATTTTAAAAAAGAGGAGGAATTTCTCAAGATGGATGATTTTTTTGTTGTTTTTCTTTTAATGGCTGTGACTTGAGATCTCCGTCATTCATAAACTGATTTGTAAACCTCTTTTTTGATTGAAAGAGTATAACTTATAGAGGACTTTTTGAGACAGCTTCAATAATATATATTTTCCATTTAGTGTATGTTACACTGATGATGTGATATTAACGTCCTGTTACTGTCAATCCAATTAATTATACCATACCATTAAGATATAAAATATGTGTAGAGTAAGGGGGTAGGTACCTCAACTAAAAAGTGAAAAATAAAAAGGTTCTTAATTTAAAAATAACACAACCGACTGTCAAAAACAAAGCACTTAAGCTGAAAAAATACTTTAATTTTAGAATTTAGAGGTTTTTTTAATAAAATCAACCGGCATCCAAAATTAAAGTTACTTTTCTCTGCGTAGTGTTTTTCTGGAAGTCGGTTGTTTTCTCTCCACGGTTTTATGAACAAAAAATACCGACTTGTAAGATTTCTTGCAGATTTTTCCAGTTCATATCCTAGAAGTACTGGACTCAATAAAGACCCTTCTCACTTATTAGCTAAGAAATCGACAGCAGGATTATTTACCAACAATTCTGTCCCTAAATAATGTACTACCATCCCGTCTCACTCTGTTAAACATGTGTTCTCCTTTGTACCCTTTCCGTGAGAGCTGTCATGACCATGTTCCGTAGAATTGTTACATGCTCAAACATAGCGAGTTTCAGGAATTGGGCTCATTTGTTTTGCCTCACTTCGATGGTCTAGCTACAAATACATTCGTTCGTGATCGAAGGACAATAGACAGTAGGTATTCTATTACGAACTTCTGTGGTAAAATTTCGGAAGTAAAGTGAATATTTACATGGTATAAAACAAAGTCGCTTCCCGCGTCTGTTCGCTTAGAGCTTTTGAACTGCGCAACGGATTTGAATGCGGTTTTCATCAATAGACAGAATGACTCAAGAGGAAGGTTTATATGTATAATACGCGGGTGAAGTCGCTGGCAAAAGCTAGTTAGTAATAATAGCATCCAATCTATTCTGTAATAAAAACTTTTTTGCAAAAAAAAACAACCGACTTCCTTAAAAACACTACAAAGTGAAAAATAACTTTAATTTCGGTAGTCGGTGTCTTAGGATCTGTACTTATGGTTTTTTTGCCACCGACTTCCAAAATTAAAGTTATTTTTCACTTTGTAGTGTTTTTAAGGAAGTCGGTTGTTTTTTTTTGCAAAAAAGTTTTTATTTTAAAATTTTTTGTTGTGGTATTCACCCTGCACTAATTCCAAACAAACAATGCATATTTATGCGATAGCAGAAATCGCGGTTGATTTCCTGTCATTTTTTAAAGAGTTCCGGTGTCTGTCTCCCGAACTCATCATCAGATCTATATGAAAATGATATGAGACCATTTCGGAATAAACCCCTTTCGAACAAAAAAAGAATTTTGCAAATCCGTCTATATATGACGGAGTTATGGCCGAACATACATAAAAAAAAAAAAAAAAAAACATATAAACATCCGAATTGATAACCTCCTCCTTTTTGAAGTCGGTTAAAAATGTACTGTGAAATCTAAAGTGAAGTAACTTAATACGCGAGAGGTCGTCGCCGCGCGATCGGTGGCGGCGACCTTTCGCGTCCGGCCCTGGTGCAAGCCATGGTACGGAGCGAGAGGGCATGTGAAGCCTTCACCTCCTTCTGCGAAGAAGTTACGCGAAGTCACGAAGGACTAGGCGGGGCGCGTGAGGAAGAGGCAGTCTGCGCCCTCACGCCACTAGCCGCCGCAGGAAGAGACGGGTAGGGAGGTAGTCGGGAGTCCATTGCGGACTCCCGGCCACCGTAGGCGCGAGCTTGCAGGCGGCGAGCAATGGGTAGCTCGCCGCCCGGTAAGGACTAGGCTCGGGTCGACGGCGCGTAGTGTTCCACGCGCGCCTCAAAGAGATGTCAGCAGCACTGAAGGGGTCTGCTAGGACCGATGCCTGCCGGGGTCGCGTGATTGTTCGAAAGAGATACCGTGGCCCCGGCACATGGGCAACTGAAGGAACACGGGTGGGTTTTAGTCAGTAAAAGTCTGACACGCCCTCCCGCTCCGCCCAGAGCAGGAGAAGTCATTTGATGATTTTCCACTCACAAAACAAAAAAAAGTAACTTAATAAGCTAAGAATAAACTTGTTTTATTCCCTCTCACCGAGAGGAGGCCTGTGCCCCAGCAGTGGGAACATTTATAGGCTGCTGATGATGTTGATGAATCTTGTTTTATAGGTGCTAGGGCTGTCTTCTCTATTAAGACATTTTATACAAAGTAGTACGAAATTTATTCTTATTTTTAACCGAAATAAAAAAGGAGGGCTTTCTCAACTGGGGTAGTATTATTAAAAAAAAAACATTTTTCGTATTTGTTATCTCAGAACTCCGTCATTTATTAGCCGATTTGCAAGATTCTTCTTTGGTTTCAAAGCCTATACTTACAGAATAGTCCCATATAAGCTTTACTCAATTCGTAGTTTTTGAGTTTGCTTCAATAATAGATATTTTTGTTCACTTAGTTTATAATAATTTCTACTGTTATTTACTTGGCAAATGGGGAGGTATACTTTGTGTGGGAACAGCGAAAATGTAACCAATAAAAGATTATTTAAAAAAACATCCAAATTAAAAAAAAGAAATTACAAAATGCTAATACTTTAATTTCGAAAGTTGGTGACTAAAAAAGGAGAAAACCAAAGACACCGACTTTTTTGCCATCGAATTTCAAAATGACACTCTAATTATTGTCATTTATTAAGTCGGTGATGATGGTCGTGTGTTTAAGCAGTATAACTAACAAAAAATTAATTTTGCTTTGTAGGTATACTAAATTAATAAATTAAAACGAATCAAAACGAGTGCGTACAAAAAGTTACCTTTTATTACCTAAACGCGATCATAAAATTGAACCCTTATCGATTCGACACGAAAGCGAAAACAATAGTCCCTTATTCACGCCCAATACTAATGCTATCAAAGCCTAAACCAATCTCACAAATAAAATAAATACCATTTTGATAACCTTTCACTTGGGAACATAGTATTTTTATCCGATCAGTTGCTCCGGGTATAATCGCAAAATAATATGATTCATATTCTATTATAGAAAAGGAAAAATGATACAGACAAACATCTGCGAAGGATACTCATAAATAAATCAGATTGTTTGTTGCAGAACTTTTTACTTAAGGAAACGGAAAAAATCGTTATCGAAGAACCTGACGAGAGTGATATTAGTGATTTGTATTGATTGTGGTGAATAAGAAATAAAGAGGAAGTCTGGAAGTGGCAGTGAAAAGTTGTGGGGAAGTCGTTTGTCATGGCATGGGCATGTTATATAGAGAATGAAAATGACGTCATGAGGAAAGTTTGGCTCTAAGAATAGAGTATCAAATAAACGATAGATGGACTTTGTGAAAGATATGTCGCAGGTTTTTCATAAAATTAGGTTTTTGATCAAAAATCTAGATTTTTTATGAAAAACCGGAAGATGACACATTTTAAACTCAATTTCATCATAAACCTGTAACAATCCAGATTTTTTATCAAAAACCTGAACTAGTTTGGGTTTATGATCAATCTGATATATATTTCCGTTGACAGGGACTTAGAGACTTCCCCTGCTTTTGTTTCGCCTGCGCTCGCGCGTGCCCCGCCCTTTCCCCGCTTCTTCAGTCACAAAATACGACTTAGACGGGCAACCCGCGTTCATTTTTGGGACAAATAATTACGTAAAATATAATTATGTGAATAAATCTCATTAATATTGTGCTAGGGCTTACTACAAATGACATTTATTTCATTTAAATAGATTTAACTATCATAAAACCAAGCAAACCCGTGATTTTGACAAGATCTTTATCATAAACCCAAACTAGTTCAGGTTTTTGATCAAAAATCTGGATTGTTACAGGTTTATGATGAAATTGAGTTTAAAATGTGTCATCTTCCGGTTTTTCATCAAAAACCTAGATTTTTGATCAAAAACCTAATTTTATGAAAAACCTGCGACAGATACATAATCTAATTACAATGTTCCCACCGCTGGGACACAGAGCTCCTCTCTGTCAGAAGAAGTGGGCCAAAGTGCGGGTTAGTAGATGCCACATGTCTACAAATTTTTGGTTCTAGGACATGTCAGTTTCCTCACGATGTTTTTCATCACCATTTTGAGAGCAGTGGTGATAAAATAATTTACACAAAGTGAAACGGCTGTTTGGGTTTTAATCTACGACTTACAACTTGTAAGTTACGGCTGTTACAACTGAACCAACAGTCCTCTGCGAAAGATGACATGGCTAGAATGGTGGCTTCTGAAAATATGGTCAAATACAGAAAAATATAGAAGACTAGCTTTTGCCAGCGGCTTCGCCCGCGTGGAGGTCGGAAAATATCCTGCGGGAACATACTACCGGGATAAAAAGTACCCTATGTGTTAATCCAGGTTATAAACTATCTGTGTGCCAATTTCATCCAAATCCGTTCAGTAATTTCTGCGTGAAAGAGGAACAAACATCCACACATCCATACATACAAACTTTCGCGTTTATAATATTAGTAGGAAGATACCATGCTGCACTGACTGTAAATAAATTGAAATATTGGCAAAATAATGATGATGATGATTTGGTGAAAAATTGCGTGATGCACTTTCATAATCAACATTTCCATTGACAAACCGCTTTCAAAAACCAAAGTTAAGTCATTTATACTAGGCCCAAAACCAACACGTTATAAACTTAAAGCATTACATTAGACTGTTCTTCCGATCGCTAGCGCTTTACCACTTCCTCCTGCCTTAACTGGGAAGAAGTAGTGGCGCTACAAACTCCCCATTATGAGCCCCTTTGAGTGAGCGTGGTCATGCTCTTTCCTTCTTTGTTTAAGAGGTTCTTAACCCTACAATGGCAATATTTACAGGGTGAAGTTATTTACTTTCTTGTTTGTTATTTGTGAGAGAGACATCGTGTTTATTATTGTTTACGGATTAACTCTCATGTTTGTAATAAGTTTGACACGCGACCTCGCCCTGTGGTGAACACAGGAGTTCAGGACGTTTTTCGAGTTAAAAATGAAAGAGATAAACAAATTGTATGTAGGTAAACGCTTTATTAGATTAAATTAGAATTTATTATTTTGATAATATTATCTTAAGATCTTTGTTCCAAATTTAATATGAATTTCGGAAGTCGCTGTTCAAAGAATTTATTACTGTTTCTTATTATACGCAACTAACTAACTTTTGATTGACCATTCTAGGAGTTCACTGTTGAAAGATCCGCTTTTACCAGATACCTATTTCTTATAATAAACTTCTGCCCCGCGACTTCGTCCGCGTCAAATTTCTTGCTCCCCCAACTCACCTCGTCTCATTGAATCATCTGCCCGTACGATTACTTCATATTCGTGACTTTTTACTTTTTACTCGGCTCCTGGCGTGATGATAACCTCTCTCGATAAATGAGCTATCCAACCGTAAAATAATTGTTAAATTGGACTCAGTAGTTCCTGGGATTAGCGTGTTCAACCTAACAAACAAAGAAACTTTTCAGCATTATAATATGTATTATAAGTAGGTATCGATAGTATAGATAAAAAGTAGAGATATCGATTTAAAAAGTCCCTTTCACTTTTCACTTCACAGCACTACAGATTACGTTACTTAATAAATTCATTTACAAAAGCGATGCTATTGAATTTTCCGATTCATTTCCATCGGCACAGTAAATGTATCCAGGCTTACTATAGTTCTGCCAATGCCTATTTCAAAGCCAGTGTTTGCCGCACGCAAACTGAACGGAGCAAACAATCGTAGCTCACTCGGCATATCGCTTGCCCCCCAGCTGATGCCCCGACATCATAAAAATGAATTGTACCCGCCAACGTGACCAGAATCTGTGAAACTTCATGACTAAATAAATTCCTACGTATAATAGCTTCTTTTAAATTGCGAATGTAACTTTTTGTGGGTGTAACATTTGTGCCTTTCCCAGTTTGTTCCGGATACGTGCTTGTGAAAATCGAGATTTGATGGTAGATATCTTTTTTAAATATTATTTAAAGAACATAAAAGTAAAAAAAATAACGTGAGTCCGTAATTACCTTCAATTACGACACAAAAGAGTAAAAGATCTCTTGCTTTTATTTGGGTAGGTATTTGTGATTAGTATAATATTGCGGGTTATTACGACATCATTGTCAGCCTAGATTTTTTTCCATCAATGTTGGGTCGGCTTCCAGTCTTACCAGATGCAGCTGAGTATCAGTATTATACATGGAGCAACTGCCGATCTGACCTTCACAAACCAGTTACTGGGTAATATGATACCCCTTGGTAAGACTGGTTGTACAACTTTCGGGCTTCTGGCGACCCGTAACGACTGTCAAAAATCCACAAATGACCGTTGGGACCAACGGTTAACGTGCTTTCAGTGGCACGGAAGGGTCTTGGTGTGTTAAGATGGTCACCTATTCATGGACCAACCGCGGGAAGCGTAGCTAAATCTGATCGATCAACCTGTGAGGGGTCATTATTCTGCCAGGGTCGCGAGATTGTTTGAAAGACATACCGTGACCCTGGCACATGGGCAACTGAAGGAACACGGGTGGGTTTTAGTCAGTAAAAGTCTGACACGCCCTCCCGCTCCGCCAAGAGCGGGAAAAGTCATTTGATGATTTCCCATCCAAAAAAAAGGGGTCATTGTTTAGCCACAAGCCATAATGATATATACCCATAATTGAAATACATGACACATGTTTGATTTGTACTCCCAGTATTTTATACACTCTGTATTTTCTGTATAAAAGTCTATGACTTACGTGGTCGGGAAATCAAATTCTGAACAATGATAACACCAGAATAATGGACGGTATGTCAGCTTCAAAACTTTTGCTTTGATTCATCATTGTTTTTATGTTTTCGATATTTTTACCTTTCATGATACCGTTCACAAAAGTTACGTAAAGCCGCAGTATGGTTAGGGACGGATAGTACAGTGACACCGTGTGGTGCCGGACACCACCCCATTTCTTCCCGTGGGTGTCGTAAGAGGCGACTATGGGACTTACTAGAGAATGGGCAGCAGCGTTCTCTATGAATTTTACCAGCATACTGCGATCGCCAACCCGCCTGCCAAGCGTGGAGATTATGGAAAAGCCCCCCAAATTGGAGGAGACCTAAGTCCAGCAGTGGATGCCTTACGGTTGAAATGATGATGATGATGAGTACAGTGACAATGCAACAAACTTCGTGGGTGCACCTAACTTCTCTCATCAAGACATTATAAACGCAAAAACAAACACATAAACCCAGTGGCATTTTATTCATATGTCATCAAATCATTTCGGTGGTATCCAGCTCGAAGAACCAAACATCACGTAAGTCGCAATACCGTTAAGAGTGGATGGAAATGCACGGTAGTTTGACTTAGGAGCCCGGAAGTGTATTAATAACAGACAGGATTCATTCGCTTCACATACGATACACAATAGCACAATGTAACTCCGACATTGTGAGATTTTCCTTAAAGGAACACACATGACAATATCCTTTGTCCGATCAAGATATTGAGTCCTACCTCACTCTTTGGTACATTGACCACTATTCAAGGAGCACATAGGCACAGTGCGGTGTGGCGGGCTCAGTGTACTTTGTAAAAGTCGCCATACACGGAGTGATAAAACTGAATGGACGAATTTGATTAAAAAGGTGTAATCGGCGGGTCAAATGCTCGGAGTTACAGTAAATGTGAATTCGAACAAATTTGAAAATACAGGTGTCATAAATAATTTTATTGAGCAGTGGTGGCTCACTGGTAACGGCCCCGACTTACGAATTGTAGGTCATGGGTTCAAACCTAGGCAGGCGTTTTACTTTATGTTTATGATTTAATCACAACTGCTCTCAAAACGGTGAAGGAAAACATCATGAGGGAATATTCTACAAAAAATCGAAATTATGTGACATCTACCAATCAGCACTGCAGCCCACTCCCTCTCACCGAGAGGAGGCTATTGGGACCCATGCGTAGGGACATTATAGGCTGGTTATGCTTACATCACACGTTCGTGCTTCATACCTCTGATGCATGCACACTGAATGTACCCGAAACGATCAGACTACTCAATCTGAACAATTTTACTGTCTAATCTTTCCAGCCAGAGAAACATGACCAGAGAACACACAAAGCAGGGAGGTTTGGAAGGAAAAACAAGCAGCGGTACATACGCAGAATAGGCCAACAAAAAAAAAAAACGTCGATGATCGATCTTGCGACCATAATAGTGCACACTGGGTACGGATTTTGGATAACAGACCGATCAGAAGGTGGGACCACATATGTGTTGTGTCACTACGCCAACAATTTGTTTATTTGGAAAGCGGCTTAATACCAAAAATATACAAAAGCACAACGAGCGCAAATCCACATCACCGCACGGCACGGCTTGTGTATCTATACCTAAAGGTTACCTAGCATGTACTTTGGCTAAGCATTATTACCACTGTCACAAAACAGTCTAACTATAAGTAGGTAAAAGATAGAGACAAGAACATGTCTAAGTCACAGCACGAACAAAGTAACGTTTATAGGTCTCGCCTTTAGAGCGGAAAATAGGTAGAACCATCAGAACAAAAGAGATGGCTCGTCAAATTACCATCCCATTCATGCCAAAAAACTTTCACGAACTGTTACTACGTTAAATTTGCAATTACACAGACCAGAGTCTCTCCCAGATTTCCTTGAAATCCTATTAAAAACATTCTTCACGGATCGAGGTCGCGAACTAATTAAGACCCCAATCATTCTCCTTTGTCGTGGTGAGGCGACGAACTTAACTCTCAGTGAATATCTCAGTCCGATCTTATTAGATGTAGGAACTTAAAAAATAACTGGAAAGACTAGTACGCCTTGGTTCTTTAAATTTGTAAATGGGTAATAGTTCGTTTTTTGTAGATGAAACGGGTAATGTCGTGGTGGTTGACAAAATAAGAGTGTTAATTTGGTAAAGGGTTCAAAAGTGGACATAGACTTAGCAAAAAAAATATCTTTTATCTTTATTTAAAAAGACTCTGCGTCTTGTCGTATCTGTGAAAACTAATATCTTAAAAAAAAAAAACGCGCAATTAGACTTTTATATCTATGCCTGATGCATTATTGTGTGCTGTAAAAGAATGCACACATATACGTAGTAGACAGAATTACACCTTATAGTACATTCACATTACACTCGCCCACGTCGTGTTCGAGTGACCACTGAAAATCAGCGCTGTACTGTAGGTCCCATCGCACAGCATCATGCTGAGTCTCTTGTCACAGTCACAGTGTTCGTATCTGAAAGTCGAAATCTGTTTCGTTTTCATGTTTTTTATCCGAGAGATCTTATCTTTTTATATCCACGTGTTTCTGTGACAAATAGATCTATTTTTCTTTCTTTCCTTTACATTAAAGGTGCCATGATGTTATTAAAGACTACTCAACGGCGACTACCCACACACTTTAGCTTAAATAAAGCATACTTTATATAGCTTCCACTAAATCTACAAAGAAAGGTCCGAAAAACCGTTCTAATGTTAAAAATCCAGAAACTTAGGCGAGAAGACAACAGCAGAATTTGTGCCTTCGGGAAATTCCAACACGATTGCTGCCAACATGCCTATTAAATGGGAAATTGCCGAAATTCCATTGTTGCGAATTTTCCGAACAGTATTCCGTCGTATTTTACTTTGATATAGTGTAATAGCCATTAGAAATAATTAAACGTTGTTTAGAAAACTACTTGATAGCAGTCGAATGGTCTTTGTAAGGAGTAATTTAAGGTCGGAGAGCCTTGTCTCCACCGGTAATTATAATTTTCAGTCTACCGTTTTTCATTTAACAGTAATGGCGTGAAAGGCCTGTGTCGAAAGAGAATCGAAAATTAAATTGTTTTATAAAATGTTCGCGAGCACCTCTATCATTCTCGAAGTCTCAAATATATTCAGGTAGATAGAATTTTTGGCACTGATCCTAACAAATTGAGTGAGATTTAACCCTTAGGCTGACAACGGCCGAAAAATACTGGAATAAAAAAGAAACGCTTACTTTTATAAATATCTAAAAAACCAGTTCATTGTCTTTAAATTGTTTGAAATAAGCAAAAAAAGGAGTCTAATGTCCTTTTTGCATATTAGCATTTGAAATCCCGGAAATATTTGGCGGGTTTTAATTTACTATTGATTTGATGATGATAGCTCATAATGTTCTAATTATTTTCACATTTATGATGTTTAATGTTGTGTGTGTTGTGTTTGTGCTGTGGTGTTTTATGTGGTGTGTGTTGTTGTGTTGTTGTCTATTGGTTAGGCAGCAAAGCTAGCATTACGTAATTTAATCATCCTAGTAAACATCAAATTAACTAAATTCGTACAGAGGACATTAATTTATACTAAATCATACTGGTGTTTATGTTGTCCCTCTCACAGAGAGGAGGCATAGTAGTGGGAACATTAGCGTCTGATTATGTATATTAGTGTTTTTTTCACCGACTTCATAACAGAGGAGGTTCTCAATTAATCTGTATTTTTTTTGTTGTTGTACTATTTATATTTATGTTTCGCGATATCCTCGATATTCGTAGGTCGATTTCAAAAATATTTACCTGGAAAGGGTATACTCCGAAGGTGGTCCCATATGAATTTGGAAAACAAAATCGAACCCTAAGGGTCGGAAAACAGGGGATGATTGATTGTTCACTCACTGATTGTAATGTATAACCACGCATAACTTTATACAGAGTAGTCCGATTTTGATAATTCTTTTTTCATTGGATAAGTATTATTAGTACATTCAAACCACAAAAAATAAAAAAATAAAACTTTTTAACAAAAAATTAAACCGCCGAAAAAACTGAAAAGCAAAAAACAATAAACCTTAAAATGTTGAGTCGGCGCTGAAAAATCAAAGAACAAAGATCACTCAAAGCGCCGACTCATAATTTTAAGGTTTATTATTTTTTGCTTTTCAGTTTTTTCGGCGGTTTAATTTTTTGTTAAAAAGTTTTTTAGAAGTGACCTTTATAAACCGTATTAATATTGTTTGGGTAATTTTTGCATTAACATCGTTCGTTCATCTACTTTGTGTATCGTGAGGATTTTCTAATATTGATTTATCAATACTGAATAAAATGCTTTTCGATATTAAGTTATTAATGTACTGAACAGCTTAGATAAATTTTGTGGTAACTATCTGGTTTGTTAGTTCGTAACGATATTAAACATTTTCTTGAATGTGAATAATAACTAGCTTACCAATGAGTCCTCACCATAGCATACCTCTTTTGTTGATTTCATCGGGTTAGAAATTCCATTGTTTTTCTCCGTGTTTAGATGTTTCAAAAACGGCTCGAAATCATAATAACCCGAATTAACAAATACTTACACTTTTATCTCGCTAGTAATTTCCCGTGGGATAATTTTCGGCCTTCACGCGAGCGAAGAATTGCCAAACTTAAGTGGCAGTGGGCAGGGCACATTGCTTGCAGAAAACACAGCCGAAGGGGCCGGAATGTTCTGGAGTGGCGACCAAGTACTGAAAGACGTAACGTTGGAAGGCCTCCCACAAGATGGGCCGATGACTTGGTGAAGTCCACAGGAATCCGTTGGATGCGAGAAGCACAGAACCGGTCGAAGTGTCAGTGCTTGGGGGAGGCCTATGTCCAGCAGTGGACGTCTTTTGTCTAAAATGATGATGATGATGATGGTGCAAGCGAAGTCGCTACAAAAGCTAGTCTTAATGACTAGAAGTCTTAATGTTTCGAAATATGGTTTGACCACCCGCTAAATAATCTTGAAATAAAACCTCATCATGAAAAACAAGGAATTTTTCTTCGATATAATTTCCGAACTCAACCGAAGCGGCCGCAAGCCCTCAACGTCGCATCCTTAATGCCTTTTTAAATCCAAAGATACGTATTGGGTTTCGGTATAAAAACATCTGGCGATGGAACGAAAACATCATATCGGTTACTTATCGTAGGAGCTATGAGCCGTTGAGGATAGGATTGGTTTAGTATTCTGCACCATTATCACGGAAATGATGGCTGTACGTAAAATTACCGTAACGTGTTTTTGATAGCCAGCGCCAAAAATGGTTACTTCTACTTATTGCCATTAGTTCGTTCTATTTGATCATCTTAAATTCATTCATTTCACACTCTAAGCTAGTCGGTTGACTACAAGCTTAAAATTTGGCACAGCCTCATGCTATGAGAGGGCGTGGGCCGTTATCCATCACGCCGGTCCAGTGCGGGTTCGCGGATGTTAAATGTTGTCGAATGTTTTGGTCTAGGACATGCTGGTTTTCTTATGATGTTTTCCTTCACTGTTTTGAGAGCAGTGGTGATGAAATAATGTAAAGAAAGTAAAGTGCTTGCTTGTGTTGGACCCACGACCTAGAACAACTAGTTACCACTGGGAATTTGACACATGAGTTCCTGTAATACAAAGAACACTAAGGATGTGTTTTGAAAATCAAAAATGGAAGTTCGTCATTTTCTCGATGGGAAATCTGATCGAGCACACGGCTTGATTAGATATGATTGGGGTCAGTGCTTATTTAATTGTAAAGATAATAGCGGTGACCAATGATGTACCTTAAGAATTCCTGACCGGCACTCAATATTGGCAAGATAAATGCAAGGTAATTGCCTGAAGTGTTATTATTCACGAACCAGCAAAAGAACATGCAGCAGCGAGTAACGTAACTAAATATACATGTTTAACTCTTTCTAACAACAGGAATCGGTATGAGTCTTTCCTGTTCTTCACGCACTGTTTGAGTGTATGTACGAATAAGTAGCTACCATTCATGGCTTACGCTGTTTTTGAATGCACTAAAATTCGTCATAGGCGGTGACTATGTAGCTAACACATTTTAGTGTTAGCTACTTCGGTACTAATACATACATGCATAAACTCAAGCCTTCTTTCCTTTAAGGGGAAGGCAGAAAATGCCACCAGCCATGATCCTTACACACTTCTTTTGCCTTGTTTACGATCATAGATCATACACGCACGCCGTTTACGAGTACTACGCACATGACCTTTCTGAGGAACATCACCAATAAGGTACAACTATATCTCTTCCTACGGCGTCCCCGCACAGAGTATCGACTGATATCTGCCTTGTAGAATAACATTTATTAGCCGCCCTTCATTCATTAAAACTTATATGCTCTAATGACCCTGACAAATATTGCTTTTCAACAAACTAATTACTCCTTACCATTACTTACCCAGATTAGTTAAAACTAAGAAACTAACTTATTTCTTTGAAACGACAACATTAATAACTGTAATACCTGAATAAGCGTCTAAACTCTAAAGGCTGAGGGAAAAGCTAGTTTTAAATTAAGAACGGCTAGACATAACTTGTTCAGACAAGTTATGCTCCGCCATGCCTTAGTTTCAGGAAGGAAGGTAGGTTAGGAGAATTATAGCTAATAGATATAGGCGCTTCTGTGGAATGAATTACTAGTTTTAATTAGAGGTGCCTAGGTGGTAGGGGCTGTGATTACTTGAACTCACACACTGACTTGTACCGTGTGGTGCCGGACGTAAAGAATAACACCACCCCATTTCTTCCCGTGGGTGTCGTAAAAGGCGACTAAGGGACTTACTAGAGAATGGGCAGCAGCGTTCTCTGTGCATTTTGCCACCATACTGCGATCGCCAACCCGCCTGCCAAGCGTGGCGATTATGGCAACGCCCCCCGAATTGGGGGAGGCCTAAGTCCAGCAGTGGACGTCTTGAGGCTGAAATGATGATGATGATGATGACACACTGACTTATTACTTTTTAATACTCTAGGAAATTCGTATTCTTACTTTTACAATGTTTGCAAAACTATGTATGTCATATGTGTGTATATCATTTGTTTAGTTTATCTGTCATTGCTTCATTTTTAGGGTTCCGTTGCCAAATGGCAAAAAACGGAACCCTTATAGATTCGCCATGTCTGTCTGTCTGTCTGTCTGTCTGTCTGTCCGAGTATGTCACAGCCACTTTTCTCCGAAACTATAAGAGCTGTGCTATTGAAACTTGGTAAGTGGATGTATTCAGTGAACCGCATTAAGATTTTCACACAAAAATAGAAAAAAAGCAATAATATTTGGGGTTCCCCATACATAGAATTGAAACTCAAAAATTTTTTTTTCATCAAACCCATACGTGTGGGGTATCTATGGATAGGTCTTCAAAAATGATATTGAGGTTTCTAATATCATTTTTTTTTTAAACAATAATATTTGGGTTTCCCCATACATAGAACTGAAACACAAAAAAAAATTTTAATCAAACCCTTACGTGTGGGGTATCTATGGATAGGTCTTTAAAAATGAAATTGAGGTTTCTAATATCATTTTTTTCTAAACTGAATAGTTTGCGCGAGAGACACTTCCAAAGTGGTAAAATGTGTGTCCCCCCCCCCGTAACTTCTAAAATAAGGGAATGATAAAACTAAAAAAAATATATGATGTACATTACCATGAAAACTACCAACGAAAATTGGTTTGAACGAGATCTAGTAAGTAGTTTTTTTTTAATACGTCATAAATCGTAAACCACAATTTACCTTTCATTCAGTCAACTCAAATATAAAAATTAAAAAAAAAACATTTAATTTCATAAACGATGATGACGAATGATGATGATGATGACCTGCAGGTTTGTACGGAACCCTCGGTGCGCGAGTCCGACTCGCACTTGGCCGGTTTTAATTCTTATTACCTATTGTGGCACAGTAATTTGCTAATAGGCGCATCGTGTTCACATGTATACAATAAATGTGGGTAAAATATTCTAAAACAAAGATTTTAAAAGAGTTACTTACAAAACTACCTTTTGAAAGGGAACGTTAAAATAGAATTTTTTTTTGGTCTACTAGAATAAATTGTATTTTAATGTAAATGTTGACGTTCAAAAGTGTCTTGTATGTGCCTCTTTGGATCGATCGAACATGTTAAGCTACGCTTGCAATGGTGGGTCCGTGGAAGGGTGACCATTTTTACATACCAGTATGTGCCACGAAAAGCACGTTAAGCCATTGGTCAAGAGTGCCATTTGTGGGTCTATAATAGTCGTTACGGGTAATGAGAAGCCCGATAGTCTGACAACCAGTCTTACCCATGGGCATTGTAACCCAGTAACTGGGTTGTGGAGGACAGAGAGGCAGTTGTTCCATATAAAATACGTGTAATCAGCTACATCCGGGTAGACTGGAAGCCTACCTCAAAATAGTTGTAGAAAGGTTCAACAAATAAAAAATAAGAGATGTTTAGGTGTTGAGACTCTTTAAAATATTGTTAAAGGACGTATTCATGATTATTTAATTGTTTTCTTTAGTTACGCTACTACAATTATACACGAATCGTGACCGTTTTTTGATTAGTATAAAATATATTTTATAGAAGAATTTATAGTCCTGCAGACCGTATTTCGACCACGGCGGCCAATCTCAACGGAAGTCTGCCTTTGTGATATATTATAGTGCACAAGTGTGTGCTCAGACACAGGGGCACTCACTTTTCTCTTACTTTCATAGTCTGATGGGATGGCAATTTGACACGACTGGATAGTGATCAGGCAGAGGAAGATTAAAAATGGCTGAACAATTACCGTAATTGACGTTGGCTGTTGGAAGTTCTCAGGACACATGACATGATGATTATTTATTTTTATTACAAGTAGGTACCCCATTTAAAAAAAATACTCTCAAGGTAATTTAACTAAATCTGAGTTCACTCAAACTAAGTTAACACTCCCTAGCAGTCGGTAGTGCATCGCCAAGGCCGGGACGAATTTCCCACACATAATACAATTTTAGACCCATTATTCAAATGAAAATGAAACAATCAAATAATTCAAATCACCTTCACTTGTGTGCTCGAATAGTTTGTCTTATTTACTGAACAATGTCCTTAAGTTGTGGACTTAGGAGTTATATACACACATGACCGACCCTTATGCCCGTTATAAACATACAAGTACACCTTCCTATGTATGTTATGTTTGGACAGCGAACCTGTTCGCTGCTCCGGTAACTTCCTGTTAGTTTGTTAGATTGTCTTCTTCGTTTGGAAAACTTATTCTTTTGGGACATTACTTTGTATTTCATGTTTGTCTTTAATTTGGCTATATGAGTAAATGGATTAGTCTCTTATTCAGTTGGTTAATATTTTGTTGCTGGGGTGATTTCAAATGACTGGTAAGGTTTTTAGTTATTATTTTTTTATTTTAAACTAGTTTTTGCCCGCGACTTCGTCCGCTTAAATGTCGGTTATCGCAAACACAGACGAATTCGCAGAATAAGAAGTAGCGTATGTCCTTTCTTGGGGTTTAAACTTACTCCGCACCAAATTTCATCAAAATCGATTTAGTGGTTTAGTCGTGAAAGCGTAGCAGACAGACAAAGTTATTTTCGCATTTATAATATTAAGTATAGATTAGTAATTAGGTCTTTCCCAACATGTTTGGCTGAATTGATACTACGATGAAAACAGGAAAATAGTTTTACGTCATCATCAGCTAATAAAGTCCCCAGCTGGGAACAGGCCTAGTCTCTGTGGTATAGAGTGATTGACTGTGACTGTTTGTCCCTTAGTTTGTCCTATCAATATTGCTAAATTGTTAATTTTTTATTGACTTGAATACGGGGCTTTTGGCTACGTTGCATTATATGTTTATTTTTTTTTATTTTATCTTGTAAGTATTTATTCGTATAGATGTGCGTTTTGTTTGTGCAGAATAAACATTTTTTCTTTATTTTTTTTATTTTTATTGATCGGCCCAGTACGGGTTGGCAGATGTCACATATCATAGTATTTCTGGTTGTAGGGCATGCTAGTTTTCTCACAATATGTTCCTGTCAAGCGCTTTAATTTATGTTAATTACTGAATCACTATAACGCTCAAAACGGTGAAGGTAAGATGGATATCTTTCGTGAAAAGCTTTAGCCTCTGCCCCGACAAAGATTTTAATTAAAAAATGCCGATGCAATTTTTTACCGTGCAGCCAATATTTTTTACGCCATAATTAATATTTATATGGTGGTTAATTTTTACTGATATGCAGTTATCGGTTACATAAACGTGTATATAATTCATTGTATCACCTTATTGGGTTGTTAGGACACCACATTTTTAATGAAACACTAGCGATAAATTCAAATATAAAATAACCGGCATGTCGTAGAACCAAAACTTCGTAGACATGTGACTTCCATCAACCAGCATTAGGCGGCCGTGGTAAATTATAGCCCTCTCCCACTTAGAGAGAACAGGCGGTGTCCCAGCAGTGGGAACGCAATAGGCTATTATTATGGTATACATTTATACAGGGTGAGGGGATATTAAAATAGTGGTCATGCTAACAGTAAGACATATTAAAGTTGTAAATAAAGGAAAACAGCTCTTATCAAAACACTCAATTAATTATTAAATGTATTTACATAACCTACAACATGCCACACCAGAGGTGTACCTCGTTCCTACATTCACTTTTCGCCAGATAAGCTAAAGTTCTATGTAATGTCCGGCTTCTAGGCCAGGGTATATACGTGGGAATACTATTTAGTCAAATATGGGAGAAAAAAGACCACGAAGTCGATCCGCTACACATCTGAACATTTTCGGTAGTAACTCTATAGATTGAAACTGTGAGATAGTTCAAGGAATTAAAGACCACTTACTTTTAACGCGTAATTATTTTTATTTAAACTAGTCGCCCTGCAGCGTTCTGACTTCGAAAAGTTTTTTTTAGCTTAATGTACTGATTTCTTCTCCATATAAATTTTAACTGTACCAAGTTTCGTACTTCTCCGTTCGCGTTATTTTCGTACAAAGGGGTACAAAGTTTTTGGTTATCGATTATCTGATAATTTTACATTTTATTATGACATGCTCTGTCAGTTCTTCAGGCTGACCCCCAACTGTTTTCCTGAGCTTCTATACATCTTATCATCATCATCATCAACATCATCAGCTGCCTAGCTTTTTTTCAACTATGTTGGGGTCGGCTTTCAATCTGACTAGATGCAGCGTATCATTATTTTATATGGAACGACTACCTATAGTGAGCGATGACGTCCATAACCCAGGTACTGGGTAATACGATGCACCTTGGTAAGACTGGTCTGCACCCCTAGCCAAGTTGATAATCTGCAATCGTTAACACTAGTCGAAAACTACTCAAATGTATGGGAATGAAATCATCTCAACGTTAAATCACGTGGTTAGAACAAACGAATAGAACATTCGTAGCCAAGTTAACATCGTTAAAAATGATAGAATGAATTGTTATCGTTTCTACAATGTCCAACGCTACATCCTTTGTTATAATGTGTCGTTATTCTAAAGAAATTGTAGAACGAACGGCCGACTCAGGCGCGTCAACATGGCTACCAACTTATCGTTTTATACAATTGCTGACGCCGAAGCGTTACCGATTGGAGAACGGAATTCGACACGAAACGGTTGTAGCTTGGCTAGGGGGGCAGATCTAGAAGATCAGACATATATAAAACATAATCCTTTTCTCATAAACTTATGGTACTCCCATATAATCTCCGCGAGTATTAGTATGGGTATATTAATCTGAAAAAATTCAGACGCATTCTACCAAAATAATATTTTAAAATAAATAAATGAAAAATCCACCGCCATCATTTTACGATGAAAAATTAATTTGTGTATTGTGAAAGGACTATTCAATATGTGAGTTGTACTGAGGATGGATCTGTCATGTCACACGTCATAACAAACGGGAATTTTCGCACGAGTTTGTACGATATTATAGCTACGTAGTCAGTGGGTAGGTTTATTTAATTTGTTATGAAAAACTGTCTGAAATTGTGATACCCAAAATCTGTGCGGTATTTTGGTACCCAAATTTAGATTAACCAATACTAGCAAGTTATTTTTTATAAACAGTATCCGCTTTTATAACAAGTTGCCAAAGTCGGTTAAAGAACTTAGCAATAGAAATTTCAAAACCCACATCTAACGTGTTCTTATCAAAAAGGCATATCATAAGAATAAAGACTACATTGAAGATAAAGAAGTTTTTAAATCCTTCTGTACATTTGTCTTCCCTGGTGAGGTAACGAAGACTGTATAAATGTCTAATAACTGTTCAAAATAGCGATGTTTATTTGATTCATTATTTGGTTTAAATGAATTATTGAGATTAAAGACTTCAGTGTTTATACAGTGAATGAAATTAGTGATCATTATATTATTTAAGATAAATTGTCCGATTCATCGTACCAGTATTTTTCGTGAGTGGTTTAGTCAGCCTTCGGGTATTCTAGTTATTCTATGACCAGCGTGATCCCTTGATCTAAACGTTATACAATATGTATGGGGTTTAATGGTGCAAAGATGTACAGCACGAGACAAAAGGTGTCTTAAACTGTACAGGTTCCTTTGCATGGTGTTGCGGCCCATATATTTGAGTTAATAATAATAATAATAATAACCCGCAGGGCAGCATGTGGCGTGCTGTTGGGCAGTAGCGACCCCACGGACCCTATCTCCCGGGAGAATTCTTGTTCCTCATCTCTGGCTTGCCTTTATTGGCCGGCTGGAGTGAAGAATGAAGAGGTTCAGAGCTCCCACCTCATTCTTGCCTTTATTGGCCGGCTTGAGTGGAGATTCGCAAGAGCAAACGTGCTCGGGGAAAGGAAGTATTCCAGTAAGTGCTCGTAGGGATATTGACCATCTTCCGGGCTCTGGGATTGTTCTGAAAGCCGTGGAATACCTCTCCACTTCTCAAGCACCCCAGGAAGTGTTGCCCCCTTGTCGCTGCGTCACTATGTGCCAGCGACGGTTTCCGGGGGCCCATTATTGAGTGTGCAAGTCACCCCCTGCCATTTAATCCGTGTAAATACAAACATTGATGCGGCAGGGGCCATAGACCTTCCATAGTTCTTGGTAACCAGTCCATTTTAGCCAGTCAAATACATAGTCCAACATCTTGGTTTCCATATCCTGCAATAGTCCAACACCAACCGGAGGTTGTCCTTGGGTGCACTTGCACAGTGCATACGGGGATAACCGTCGGTTAGTGCCTCACTTCATTTAAATTTTCTAAGGAGCCTCTGCGAGTTGGCTTTGGCCCCTCGTACGCCTTCTAAAAGACCGGGATCCTAGGATCCCGAGATATATAAATATATATATGAAAAGAATAATAATAATAAACCATTTATTTTCAGGTAACAAAGACCCATAGATAAATACCTTAACCTAAGTATACATACGTTTAATAACAATTGTGTTAGTCAATATAACTTAAAAAAAACTATGTTAGTAACACTAAAGTTGCACTAAGTCTTTGTGCGTTCTGGCGGCCCTTGTCCACGAAAGCGGCGGAATACCACATCCTGTGGCCAAAAGCTTTCTTCCATCACCTGAGGCAGGTAGCATGTTGGTACGCGCACCACAAACGCTTTAAAATTGACGTTGCGATGCGACTCCAGCAGCTGCACTCTCGGCGAGTATTTCAGCCTTTGGCGCACGTACTTCACGATGTCTTCCGCGTCAGTGGTGTAACCTCCATCCCTACACCTCTTCTTGACTGCAAAACCTAATAATAACGAAGGTCACACTAAATAGTAATAAAAAGTATAAAATTAAATGTTATCTGGGGAATTCAGGAGATACACTGGCTATAGTCATAGTAATAACTTAGTATGACTGCAAGATTGCAGGATTGAGGTTATTTTTCTAATCTCAATTAACTTTAATAACAACAAAAATAACTTATGAAGAAATTAAAACATTTATTTACTCGTACTACGTTTGGTGTATGTTTATGTTTTAAAGATTGATAAGAACATTAATTCATATATCATAATTCCTCATCCATCTCAATCATTAATAATGTCCACGAAAACTTATGATTTTATTTTATTATTATTTGTGTTTTTATTTGTTTTACTAAATCACCTATAACACTTCATTTTTACACTCCGTAAATTAAAGAAATTCAAATATTTGATCTCTGACAAAAACAAAAAGAACGAGTCGAAAAGCTGGCATCGGAATCGAACTTTATCCACTCTTACACACAATTTATCGACCTACTTGGGCGAGCCTTTTTGTTTTTGGGTGGGCAATCATCTAATGACGTCTCCGGAGCACGTGTCAGACTTACTGACTAAAACCCACCCGTGTTCCTTCATTTGCCTATATGCCAGGGCTACGGTAACTCTCTCGAACAAATCTCACGACCCTGGCAGGGCTTGGGCGAGCCTGCCTTTGCTACTTATAAATATCATTATTAATGTTAGCATTGCATTTCAATAGGTGCTGTTTTCGAGAAGATAACAAGTATTAGTAGCTGTATACTTTATCTAGTGTTGGCAACACAGGCATGCATTTGACCAATCAACATCGTCCTTTCTTAGTGATTTTTGTTGGGTGTTACTATCTTCACTAAACTATTAAGCACACAGTGATACACGCAGACCTGCACGTAAATATGAACATACCGGTGGCACTACACGCACCGTCATCAAATGACTTCTCCCGCTCTGGGCGGAGCGGGAGGGCGTGTCTGAATTTTACTGACTAAAACCCACCCGTGTTCCTTCAGTTACCCATATGCCAGGGCCACGGTATCTCGTTTGAACAATTTCGCGACCCTGGCAGGCTCCACTGACCGTTGGCTGTACTTACCTATATCCAATGAAATTGGTCACGATTAATGTCGAAATACAAAAAAAAAAAAAAAAAATACAAAAAAAAAAAAAAAACTCCCATAGCGAATTCTAATTTAATTATAAGTAGCAAGTATAACAAAAATTATTATTAGAATGTCGATTTTCATTCTTCTAAATAAAACTATAAATGTTTTCAGAATTTCATTTTACGCTGAATGGAATTAAATATCGTCCGTACGTAACTTACTTATAAATAATTAATAGCATTAACTTGATTTAATTAAACACTCAAACAAAAGAAGTTTTCAGCGCGTCACTTTGATTCAAGATTATCTAGAATTTTCGTGAGAAAAGAATTTGTAATTAAATTTTGAACAGCCAAAAATCGGTGAAATCTGTACAGGTTTCTTGAAACGAACTAAGAGTAGCAAAGTTTAGATTGAAAAATAAACTACCAAGTCGTTTTCTTTGATAAAGTTATTTATCCATCTATATTTTTGTAAACATTAGTATGCCTACCTAAATGTGAAATCATTTCAAATCGCGAGATTTTTTTTTGCTTTGTAAATTGGCTGTCGGAAAAATTTAAGGCAGGGTAAAACGTGTGACGAATGTAAAATGGGTGCAATAAAACGGTGTCAGTTCAAACACAACTCTATGACGTAGAATTTTATATCGTCAGTGTCACTCAAAACCAGCGTACCTACGCATTTACGATTTAGAAAGGATTTTTACTGTTTCAATATTAAACTCGAAAATTAAATATAAACCGAAAATATGATTTCCTTCCATTTTCAAAGTTCCTTGTGCTATGGGGTGTGAATGTGAACTCTTCAGAAACAATACATGTTACCGCTTATAATTAACTGAGAACATAAACTGTTCACCAGCCTTCCTGTTTTTCGAAAGAAGCCTTACCCCCCGGCCCCCGACCTTAGCCTTGCCTGTCTCGAAACCCTGCTAAAATTATTCCAGTCCATTTTAGTCTCCCATTTTCCTATCTTCAACGTCAAATCCTCTAAGACTCGAATGGCCACAATCGAAACTTTTTAAACTTCTTAACCATAAATCATGGGCCTAACTTCAGAGTCATCAAGAGATGACGTTATGACAAATTGTCAAGATACCGCTAGCATTCATTAGGGACCGGCTTAGCCTATAAAAAATGGAGTTATGTCAGCTATTTAGACTTGGCGCACACTCACAGACTATGCGACATGCGACTACGACAGGTTGCGACGATACGTTGTGGTCGACTATTTTCACATATTTTGTTATACACTCCGCACACTTGAGATCTTTATTTAAAAACAAGGTTTTTCTTTTAGGATGGTTTCAACCACATTGCTAGTTTTTGAATGAAGAATCCAATTTATTAAGAAATGCAGTTCTATTTACGAAACTGACAACTTACTCCGCTGCTAAGTTTTCATTTTGGACCTTCGAAAAAACGGAGGAGGTTCTCAAGTCGAAGCGTATTTTTTTTTAACCCGTCGCGCGTCGCTCGGTTCCGCGCGTTCGATTCAAAGTAAATAAAAAAAAAAAACAAAAAAAAAGTTCATGTCGTGAGGATGTTGCTACATGCGAATAAACATAAAAAAAATACATCCAATGGCAACCGATTCTTTATGATCCAACGGGTGCACACGCGACATTTGGAGCATTTTTCTTATGATCCCCGGTGGCTCATAAGGACGCGCGACGGGTTAAATGTGATCACGCATAGCTTTTCTCAGAATCAGTACTGTACCCAAAACGATATAAAGTTGGAAATGCAAAAACTAGCTCAGAGCTTCAAGCTAAAGTTAGATTACGTTTGTAATAAGACGGTTCGTGTAGAGTTTACAGAGGTGCAACGACGGGCCAGGGGACTAATACGTACGCTCTCACTACTGATCGCAGTGACTAGACACACGCTGCACACGCACTCCTGATGACAGTTGCATGTTACAGGTCAGCGTCAGTCTACTTGTGTGCCTCGAACACAGATGCATTCGAAGTCGATGTTTTTAAATCAGAAGTGGAAACGCGTCGAATATTCAAAATAAAGTGTCACTATCTGCACGTCGTGACGACTACTTGGAGAAGCAAACGTCAGATCTGCATCTAGTGGCAGCTACTAGTCGCAGTGACAAGACGCACAGTTTGTGCTGGCACTTAGTGTATTGTAAATATTTAATATTTGATATACTTTTCGGTTTTTGATGGAGCTAAAATAAAGTGTTTAGGTCGGGCCTTCGTACGTGTCGCAATAAAAAGGGATCGGGTGTTTGCTAGTAGAATAGTTGATTGATATTTCACGTGCCTATTTTAAGCGAAAAAAGTGTACCTATTTTGGTATACTTTCAGTTCCAGTATTATTGATAATGTGTATCCTGCTGTGATACTTGTTCACGATGTTTTCAGCCAAAATGGAATTGATCCTGAATTTCAAGTAGAGTTTATCACAGGACAAAAAAAAAATTAGCTACTTATGTATTTTATTATAAATTCATAAAAAATAAGGATGAAGTTCCATCATGGAACCGTCTTCTAAAGTTCCATCATCATCATTTCAGGTAAAAAGATGTCCACTGCTGGACATAAGCCTCCCCCAAGCACTGCCAATTTGACCGGCAGGTACGGTTTTTGGGCGGGTTTTGCCATAATCGCCACGTTTTGCAGGCGGGCTGCGATTGCAGTATGATGATAAAAATGCATAGAGAACGCTGCTGCCCATTCTCTAGTAAGTCCCTTAGTCACTTTTTACGACACTCACGGCAGGGTATGGGATGATGCTATTCTTTACGTCTGTCACCACGTGGTACCAACGGAAGTTTCATAGTCTATTCCAGTCTTCAGCTAGACAAAGGCCACACAAATTGCAAGTAATTAAGTACGCTTTTCACCTCATCCATCTCCGTCGGGAGTCGATTGCGAACTCCCGGCCACCGTAGGCGCGAGCTTGCGGGCGGTGAGCAATGGGTAGCTCGCCGCCTGGTAAGGACCAGGCTCGGGTCGACGGCGCGTAGTGTTCCACGCGCGCCTCAAAGAGATGTCAGCAATACTGAAGGAGTCTGCTAGGACCAATGCCTGCCAGGGTCGCGAGATTCGTTCGAAAGAACTACATTTTAGAAGGGGCTACTAAAATGAATTCTATTTCGAAAGAGTTACCGTGGCCCTGGCATATGGGCAACTGAAGGAACACGGGTGGGTTTTAGTCAGTAAAAGTCTAACACGCCCTTTCGCTCCACCCGAGAGTAAAAGACGACATTTGATGATTCCCCACCCAAAAAAAAACCTCATCCATATCTTTCGAGCATTTTTACCAATTTCCTTATTAAATACTCATGCTAAATATGAATTTACACATGCATGCCGCTGAGTTGAGAATGCTTAAAGAGACGTGTGCTGCTACGCGAATGGATAGAATAAGAAATTAATATAAATTCAGAGGAAGTCTGAAAGTGGCACCGCTGACTGAAAAGTTGTCTGATAATCTGCTGTCATGGTACAGGCGTGTGAAGTGGAGGAATGAGAGGATTTTGAGTATGAATGTAGATGGCTATATGAGTATAAAGAAAGACCAAAGAAACGTTGGATGCATTTTGTGAAAGATGATATGCCCAGATAGGTGTTACTACTGAGAAAACAGAAGACAATTATTTTGAAGCGATAGCAATTTTCACCGAAATGTTTTCAACCTTATGCTTTCGGTGAAAATTGCCATCGCTTAAAGATGATTTAGTTCAAGTGTGCTCCGACGAACCATGACATCGGCAAATTTTGGTATCGGCCAATCATTTATTCTTTGTAGCGTTATTCGGGGAAACGTGCTGTCGCTAAATAATTGTATCGACTAATCCTTTTTTCCTATTACCGTTCAAGAGTGAACCATGCTTTCGACTGACTATCGAGACTCGACTATCGAGATAACGATTAATATAGAAATAATGAAAAAAAAAAAGAAAAACATGTTGCGCCGATATCTAATAAATTGGGTTAAGGGTAAGAGCATGGTGATTAAATATTAATGACTAAATGTAGATATGTACTACAAATGTAGATATATATAATAGATACATTCGATTACAACGCATGCATCGTTCCAGTTCGTTTCCGGATTTCCTATTAAATGAAACGAATTAAACCGTGTATGTGTTACATGTGTTTCAGATAAATGGAACGTTCTACACCAAATTTAAATTGGAAACACATGTGTTGAGAGAATCCATTACCTTGCTCAGTACATTGGATGGTGAGATATGAGAATATATTAATTTATAAGGTATTTATTTTGTGTTACATTTACGAAGCTCCGTTTCCATTTTGTCTTGTGTAATTTAGGTTTTTCCGTGGAATTTTTGCACATTTTATGTTTTTGATAAAGCTTTCGGCTTCGTTCATGTTTATGTACTGAAACTATCTAAATAAACTTTTAATAAAATACGCAAATTTTTAGGGAACATAGCCTTTTCGTGGCCTTTGATATTCGGCGGGAGAACTCATTAAACAATTTTAATAGTTATGTATATAGATCAAAGTGCTCGTAGTTAAAACATAACAGCCATACGGGGCAATCTTCAAGGTTATGCAACGCTTGGTGAAGTCGGAATATGGATGGATGACCATCCATAACATCCCAAGATCCCTTTCGTCTCCTCTGTGCTTCGTAAAGCACTTTAAGCCGTTGGTCTCAACTGTCAATCGTGCTCATTGACAGTCTTTATAAGAAGCCAGAGTGTTTAAAATATCATACCAGTCATGCAAAAGGGTATCGTTTTACCCAGTAACTGGATTGCAGAGATCAGATATGCAGTCGCTCCAACTAAAATACTGGGGGCGGTGGCGGTCTCCTGGTGGTCATCGGTTTAGACTGGAAGTCGACCCCAAGTCAGCTTCCAGTCTCAGTAAATGATTTATCCAAATTAACTTAAATATGGTCTTGTATTCGGGAGATTTCTATTTGTATAATAATTTATACAGTTTTTAATATATATACAGTAAGTTTTAACAATGACGTCATTCGCCCTGCAAAAAGGTCCATTAAAAAGGCCGCAAGCTAAAAGATTCATAGCGAGACCGGAACGGGATGTCTTGGAATGATATTTACTGGCCAAATTGAGGATGTCCTTCGAAAGGTCATGTCCGTAGCACTCTTAAGTAGCTTGCAGATGTGTAGGATTATATCCACAAATGTTGGTTATAGAAGTATAATGCAGTGTGGGTGTTAATGGAATTGGATTTTTTGAGAGTGACGTAAAGTCTAATTTTGTAGCTCATTATCATTTTAGCCGTAAAACGTCCACTGTTGGACATAGGCCTCCCCCAGTTTGGGAGGTTTGCTATAATCGCTACGCTTGGCAGGCGGGTTGGTGATCGCAGCACGGTGGAAAATGCATAGCGAACGCTGCTCCCCATTCTCCAGTAAGTCCTTTAGTCGCCTCTTACGACACCCAACGGGAAGAAATCAGATGGTGCTATTCTTTACGTCCGGCATCACACAGACGAAAAAATAACCTGACTAAATGAGCTATCGAACATTATAAGAATTTTTCAATTCTAACCAGTAGATCCTCATATTAACGCGTTCAACTAAACTTCTCAGCTGTGTAATCTATACACCTATACAAATTTTTGATGGAACTTTCACTGGTAGATAGCTGATGTAACAAGGAGTAACTAAGGCTACTTTTATTTTAGATAAAATAAATAATAGTTTAAAAAAACTAAAAACACGCTGAATTTTGAGACGTATGTCAGCGTAGTTTTCAAAGACAATTTTTATGAAAAACTTTTTGTTAAATACCACGCGGATGAAGTCGCGGGTAACAGCTATTACCTATAATATAACCTGAATTAACACATCTTACCGCGGTTATACGTCCTCCTGCGTTAATTTCCGACATCCACGCGGGTGAAGACGCGGGCAAAAGCTAGTATTAAATAATATTTATAGTAAATATAGATTTAATTGGCAAATGTTGATAACACCAATTCTATTATGAGAACATTTAATCATGCGCTTTTGCTATTAATTAGCTTCACTTTAATTAAATATCGTTTTAATCATTATAACCTATATTTTAGTACTAGCTTCCTGCCCACGACTTTGTCCGCGTCAAATTTTTGCTACCCTGACCCTTTCCTTCGCATCGAATTGCCTACCAGTTATCGTCTATTTAACGTTGCTGCTCCGCTCCTTTTAATTGTAGCGTAATGTCATATAACCTATAGCCTTTCTCAATAAATAGGCTACCCAACACAAATACAATTTTTCAATTCAGACCAGTAGTTTCTGAGATTACCGCGTTTAACCAAACAACAAACTCTTCAGCTTTATAATATTATATAGTATAGATGAAAGTTGGCACTTGTCAGTGCAGCAATTTCTATGTTGATATAATAATTTTACTACCTTTTACCAGCGACTTCTTCCGCGTAAATGTCGGTTATCGCGGACGTAGACGAAGTCGCGGAATAAAAAATTGCCTGTCCTTCCTTGGAGTGCAAACTGAGCCCGTACCAAATTTCATCAAAATCGGTTCAGTGGTTTAGTCGTGAAGGCGCAACAGACAGACAGAGTTACTTTCGAATTTATAATATTAGTATAATAGATATAGATTGGTTCTTCGCTTCGGATCGATATGAGTACCACCAAATGGTTTTGCTCCTTAGCTCACAAAAATTATGTTCGCAAAAACTATCTTCGAAATTTGCTTGAAATATTACTGAAAAATATGCCATCAAGAAGCACGAATGTCGCAAGATTTTCAATACACCCCGCTACCAAAATGCATTTTAAGGCGCGGTGTTACCTCAATATTCACAAAACACTGGTGTCTTTGACAATCGAGTATGACGTAACGCAATGAAAATATACGACACAAAAAATACAGTGGACAGAGAAGGGTTTAAAGAAAAATTCTAACCGAATAGAATAGTGAAAAATTGTTTGATATTCCCAATAAAAATTGTTTCACAAAAAAAACTTTGACGTCGAACATCTCTGTATTTTCAGCGATAACAACATTTATTTTTTAAAGAGTTCAATAGAATAAACATTACTTTAAAACTTTAACCAGACAATTATTTAATTTAATGTGTGTAGTCCGAATAATCTAAATAAAACCGTAAAATAAATGCCAATTCGCAGCTTAGTCACATCGTCAATCCAAATATTTATTCAATTTTCAACCTTATTTGTTGGAGCTGTAGCATGTAGTTGTAGCATTTAAAATCGTAGTCAGTCCGCGCCTTAAATGCATATAAATAAAATGGAATTGGCTGGTAACGGTGTCGTCTTCGATGTTGTTACTCCTGCAGAGGCGAGGCGTCCTGTCATTTAGTTATAGGGTAAGTGCACAACGGTGTAAGTGAGACAGTTGCTAGACAATGAGGTGGAAATGTCACAATTACGGAGCTGAGGTACGGTAATTTGAACGTATTGGTGTCTTGCTATTTACATTTTAGATGAGTGAAAAGCTCGTACCCGTTCTAGAACATGAGTTTCTATATTATATTTCTCAGTCATGAATTACGTGAATATGTCAGTTTAAAATTTAAATTTTTATTTTTTGGCCATGACTTAATGTCATCTAGAGAGTGCCATATTGACATGTGACGTCACCAGAATAAACCTATAACCAGCGGATGATCAAGGCGCTTCCAAACGATAGCTCATTTGTCGAATTATTGTTAGCAGTTTAGAAGTAACGTGGGGGCAGATGAGCATACATACACATACCCAAATACATAATAGGTTGGGGAAAAAGTTTCTTCGCATTTTTTAAGAAAATTCAAAACATTTTTTAATAAAGTTTATTTACATTTAACTAAAGTATGTAGGTACCATTTTGTTCGATAACTTTTTGCCATCTTGTAGGTAGGGACATGATCCCATTGCTATAGAAATTTTGGGACTTCTGGTCAAAATACCGCGACAAGTGGTTTTGGCAGTCCTCTCGTGATGTTAACCTGACACTGCCTAAAGAATTCTGAAGAGACCGAAACAGGTGGAAATCTGAAGGTGCAAAGTCAGGACTATACGGCGGATGCATTAACACCTCCCAGCCAAACTCTCTTAATTTTTGTTGGGTGGCTAAAGATGTGTGAGGTCTAGCGTTATCATGATGAAAAACCACACCCCTTCTGTTGATTAATTCTGGCCCCTTTCTCTCAACTTCTTGCTTTAATCTCATCAGTTGTTCGCAGTAGAGTTCAGAATCGATGGTCCTGCCTGGTGGTAACAGCTCATAATGAATAATGCCCTTCCAATCTCACCACACACACGGCATCACCTTGTTGCGAGTTAACCCGGGTTTCGCCACAGTCCGTGAAGCCTGACCGGCCTTTGACCACGACCTTTTTCGCACGTTCTTGTCATACGTGATCCACTTTTGATCACCAGTTATCAGCTTCTTCAAAAATGGTTCGGTTTCATTACGTCGTAATAAAGAATCACAAATGAGTACACGGTTCATTAGGTTTCTTTCAGTGAGCTCGTGAGGTACCCAAATGTCGAGCTTTTTTGTGTACCCAGTTTTTTTCAAATGCGCCAAAACTGTTTCGTGGTCAATTTCCAGTTCTTCAGCTACGTCGTAACTACTGGTATGCCGATCTTGCTCCACTTTTTCAAAAATGGCATCCATTTTATCCGTAATAGGGCGACCAGAGCGACGTGCATCTTTGACATCAAAATTTCCGGATTGAAAACGCTTAAACCAAATTTGTGCTACTCTCACAGACACTACACTAGGTCCATAAACATCGCAGATTTTTTTCGCGGCTTGCGTTGCATTTTTACCTTTTTTGTAGTAAAATTTTAAAATGTATCGAATTTCTTCATTAGATTCACTCATCTTGACGGTACGAAAAACAAATGAAAATCACACATTTTCCTAATTTGAATTTGGAATTATGTTCTTTAAAATTTAAACTTTCAATGATACCAAAACCAGCCAGATACAAATAGTATAGCCAAAGACATTTTATTACAAGTTCATACATACTATAATGCGAAAAGACTTTTTCCCCAACCTAATATCATACGAAATCAAAACCCTTCTTATTGCTTCGCCACAGCTGGATAGTAAAATAAGCATCGTTCCCAAAAAATCTATAAATAGAAGGTACGTTCATCATGTTCGAGACATATTCTGAATAAGAAAAATCCCCAGCAAAAATATTCCGTGAAGAAGTCAAAGAAAATAATCTAACCAAACTTTTTGATAAATTAAAAAGACGATACCAATTTTCTAGCGAAATACCTAAGTCATTAAATGACTGGAAGTAACGGTCGCTGGGCTCCGAAACTTTGGTTTCAATCATATTTGCCATTAAAAGTTTATTGAAAACAGGAAGAATACTTTGAGTTCGACCTCCTTGATCGAAACGAGTATTTCTTTATTAACAGCTTGGTATTGCCAGAAGTTTCGCGCGAAACTTCAATATATTTCACTTTGAAAGTTCGCAAGCGGCGACCTGTAATCTTTATTATGATAATGATTTATTTTTATTTCACTAAGGCATTGAGCGTTGTAACTAGTACTTTCTTTTCGTTTAATTTAGCAATCCGATCACGTAAACTTCATCATCATCATCATTTCAGCCGAAAGACGTCCACTGCTGGACATAGGCCTCCCCCAAGCTCCGCCACTTCGACCGGTTCTGTGCCTCTCGCATCCAGCGGATTCCTGCAGCCTTCACAAGGTCATCGGTCCACCTTGTTGGAGGCCTTGATCACGTAAACTTATGTTGATATAATTTTACAAGGTGTATCATCAAGGTGTGGTCTAATTTAAGGGGATATAATACAGACCTTCAAACTAACTAACAACTTTCTTCATGAGACCTATATCATGATCGTTGAATAAATGTAAATTGTCCGATACAAAACTTCAATATTTACTCGGCCCAAATGTATGGGACAACTGATTTTTTGCGATTTCGATTTGGTTTAATAGAGAAAGATATTATTCAGTGTGATGGTGTAAATCTGACCACACCTTTCTGGTTCACCTTGAATGTAAAATTACTTATCTGTCCTGGTTGCGACATAAAAGGCAGGTATTGATTTCATTCATTGTAGACCAGTGATTCCTAAAGTGGTCTAGGTGATCCCCACGATTCATCGGAAAACTCGATGGCGGTCTACATTGGCGTAAAAAAAAAACAATAACCCACTATTAAAAAAAAAAAATGGAGTAAACAAAACTCCAGATATTCTAAAAGGGGTCCACTGAAACCAGTAAAATTTTGAAAGAAGTTTACGAAGACGATAGATGGTGTTACACTGAACAACTTCAGTTTTATCCATTTATCTGTTTATTCAGTCAACGCATCATTTTAGCTATCATATACCTATCATATATTGAAGGTCAACGACCAGACTAAAAAACATCGTGGGTAATCTCCTCAAGTTAATACTTCCATTAAACTCAAACAACCTTTTCGTTCTCATATCCACCACAAGACGGCAGCACCAACACATAAAAGTAACCATAAACGATATTCAATAAGGCGATAACACTGCAATCCTTGTGCACCCAGCTTAAGGTAACAAGGAATCCTTTGTTAGTCGTGAAGGCATTCGTGTTATCCCGTTTACACTTCATTGGTTCAGCTCAATGGGAAATATTCCCATTGTAGACATGATATAGTCGGGAGTGTGGGCTTCATTCCTGTTCGAATTATTCGGCGCATGATGTAAGTGGAATTAGTCAGGTGTTTCTAGCTTGCGTGTATTCTATTTTGAACAATATTTGTGTCTTACTCGACTTCTGAGCTATGTGTGACTGACTTACGATTTATAGGACGTGGGTTCGAATCCAAGCAGGGGCTTTACATTGTGTAAATTATTACAACACCACTGCTCTCATAATGGGGAAGGAAAACATCGTGAGGCAACCGACATGTCTTAGAACCAATAATTCGAAGAAATGTGACATCTACCAACTGGGCCCACGTGATGGGTTATAGCCCACTCCCTCTCACCGAGATGAGGCCTGTCTCCCAGCAGTGGGAACAATATAGGCTGTTTATGATAACGATGACGACGCACCTATTAACCTTGTGACGACAAAGCACACCTTCAAGTGACACGCGTCTTTCGATAGCATTGGCGGAGAAAACAAATGAAAGTAGTTATTTCGGGCATGTACCAAGTAACTGGGACTTGTGGAGTGACAAACGGAAACATAAGGCGTGCGCGTGTCTCTTGGCGCAAGTCGTATTTGAAACACGATTTTGCATCGCCCGAGCCTTACGCTCTTTAAGGATAAGTGCCTAATTTTTTATCACGTACAACTTGACACCTGCCTGCATATGGAAAAAACGAAAGATAGCGCATTTACCTATGAGAACTAAGGAGACTTTACAACATTCGTGTGAGCAGTGATCAAGAACGTAGCAACGACTTTCAGTAAAGGTCAAGCCGATTAGCCGGCTGTCCATTAAGTGAAAATAGTCTCCGTTTTATAAATAATAAAACCTGTTGAAATTGGATTAACTCGAGGTAGGGCATCGAGTAATAAATGTATGTACTATACCTAAAAGAAAATACAATATTCTTATAAGAGATGTAAAGATATTGTTAATACCTACCTTATAAAACGACTGTAAGGTAGGTAGTAGGAATAATAGCTATTCGCTACAACCGAATAAACTCGTATGACTACTCGAGTACGACGAAGTATTATACAACGTGGCAGGGACATTAAAGTGCAACCTTGGATTCAGTGCATGATTTTAATAATAAAAGGAAAAAAGGTTAATAGTAACAGTTTAGGTATAAATTAATAATAGATCCGAAGATAGTTTCAAACGTATAAATCGCGAATGGTGTACTTTTTTATATGAGTCAAAGTTATTAAGTTCTACTTCTTTTTTAATCCTAGAAAACCAGGAAAACGACACCCATAATAGAAAATTCGAAGATTTTCACAGCCGCCACACTGGATTTTCATTTTGACCTCATCATCGGCTTTAGCACCCTCGAAAACTATGAAAACGACAACCATGATGAAGAATTTGAAAATACTATGTTTACACGAGAACATAAATAAAAAAAACCGGCCAAGTGCGAATCGAACTCGCGCACCGAGGGTTCCGTACAAAATTCAGGTATTCACGGTTTATGCATAAGGTTTATGTTTATGAAATTAAATGGTTTTTTTTTTAATTTTTGCTGCTCTTGTGGTTTGCTGAGACCAGAACTACAAACGTAGTATCTATACAGGAAAGTTTAATAATAAAAACCGGCCAAGTGCGAGTTGGACTCGCGCACCGAGGGTTCCATACAAACTTGCAGGTGAATACATAAGGTTAATGTTTATGAAATTAAATGTTTTTTTTTATATTTGAGTTGACTGAATGAAAGGTAAATTGTGGTTTACGATTTATGACGTATTAAAAAAAAAAACTACTAACTAGATCTCGTTCAAACCAATTTTCGGTGGAAGTTTACATGGTAATGTACATCATATAATTTTTTTAGTTTTATCATTCCCTTATTTTAGAAGTTACGGGGGGGACACACATTTTACCACTTTGGAAGTGTCTCCCGCGCAAACTATTCAGTTTAGAAAAAAATGGTATTAGCAACCTCAATATCATTTTTAAATACCAATCCATAGATATCCCACACGTATGGGTTTGATGAATTTTTTTTTTGAGTTTCAGTTCTGTGTATGGGGAACCCCAAAAATTATTGTTTTTTTTTCTATTTTTGTGTAAAAATCTTAATGCTGTTCACAGAATACATCTACTTACCAAGTTTCAATAGCATAGCTCTTATAGTTTCGGAAAAAAGTTGCTGTGACATACTCGGACAGACAGACAGACAGACATGACGAATCTATAAGGGTTCCGTTTTTTGCCATTTGGCAACGGAACCCTAAAAAGATGTTATAACAAAATCACAACGATCGCTACAGACGTCTAATTGAACTATTTACTTCCAGTCTGTCTGTAACTTGAATTTTACTAGCGAATTGTGGGTGTACCTCTGCCAATCCCATTGAAAGAATTCAGCCGTGATGTTACAAAGAAAATAATGAGATGTTAAATGGTACTAAATTGTTTGACGTAGATTTACACATTAGACGTAACTTTGAACAGAAATAAGATGGAAACCTGAAATACATACGACCTACATACGATTAATTAAAACCTGTATGATCACAGTTAGATACGTTAATTAGGTGAATATAATTAATAGACATAATTATGTATTCCGTGTAAATGTGCCTCGGTATATCGTATGAAATATAGGTTAGCGGAGCGCAAATTAGTGGTTGACATGGTTCAACTTTAGAGACATTAATTTAATGTATTTGATACTAGTTTTAAGTTGTTTTGAAGATGAGGAGAAAATGAATAAATACCAATTTGCTCGTTTTGGGAAATGGAAACTAGTTTATCCAAAAGCGCAACTGTCATTTTACTGTTTAAGGGTCACAGCACACATATCAACTCGGAAAGGGATCGTCACCGTATCGCCTTTCGCCTCGCCGCCGAACAGGCGTTAACCTAACGTAAGCACGTAACCAAAGCGGAATAGAAGCTCCGATACGGCGACTCGGCTACAGCTAGGCGACGCCGCGCTTACGGGTCGCCGACCCCTGGTTGACCTGGCTGGCGCCAGATCAGTTTGAATCGACTTTGAAGTTGCCTTGGAAATGAGAGCATGTGTGCGCTGTGACGCGGGTGGGGGCAACGGTGGACGAAGAGACGCAAGCTCAGCGACGGAGAGGCGTAAGCGCGGGCACGACGAGCCGTAAGCGCGGGGACCGCTGGTTGCCACGCGCCACACCGCGGTTCGTGAGCTGGTCCCGAGGCGAATCACTTACGTTACGATTCGATTTGCTTTTCAGTAGGGAGTTGCATACAAAGAATACGAAACAGCTCGAGTTGATACGGTTACGATCCGTTTACGAGTTGATATGTGTGCTGTGACCCTAATAGTTACTTTTTCGTTGTAAACTTTCGAGGATTTTCTTTACATCTGGTATCAGGGTAAGCGTCATTAAACGAAGATATACAATGCGCAAGTACAACATGTTTTTCAAACGCTTAGGAACATGATTATAAAGTACAAACCGTGACTTCGTTCGCGTGAAATTTTGGCCCCTGACCTGCCGCGTCGTATCCTATCGTCCGTCCGCGCTGTTACTTCGTTTAAATTTAGCTTTATTTCCGACTTTCATCTTATCCGCCTCCTGGAGCTGTAACGTGATGATAAATAACCTATAACGTTCCTTAAGAATTAGGCTATGAAATGTAAATATATTTTTTCTAAATCATCTGGTAGTTCCAAAGAATACTTTCTCCAAACAATATCACAAACTTGCAAACTCTTTATAATTAGTGTAGATGCCTCACCGTCCGTCTTCTCTCATAGAGAAAAAAAAAAAAAACAATGAAGTGGGTCTTGTCATAGTTTCTGCGTACCTCTAGCAGGAGTTCATAGAACCCACGTACTTTTACTTACACATGTTTTTCACCTATGTGGTTATGAGTGCGCACTTGGCTCTTTTCTTAGGAATATCCTCAATGCAATCTGTCTGTCTGTCTTTACAACTTCCTCGTGTTAAATCTTCATCTGCTTGGTTCACCCACCCCGCCACATCGCATCGCCTGCCGGCGCTATTATTTTGTTTTTGTTCAGCATATTTACTGCCTTTTTTTTTGCTCGGCACTTGTGGGCCACATGTGATATTATTTAATTCAAGGCATTTCTTAAGAATTAGGTTATGAAATGCAAAAGTCTTTTACAAATCGAACCAGCAGTTCCAGAGATAAAAAATAAACAAAATCTCCAGTGGTATTATTAGTATAGATAATGAAGATCCAAGTCATCCGCGAAACAAAACAGTACAGTCTCACGTGCGTGTAATTTCTCAACCAATAGTAATATTTGCTTGAAATGACATCATGATGAAATATAATATATTAGTTCATGTGTAATTCATTATATTGTTCATTAAAGTTTCGGGTTCAGTATCAGCATTGTGTGAGATAATTGTGGTGACCGTTCAATACGTGGATATTGTGAGTACTCAAACGGTTATTGATAATTTCTGTAGGGTTCCGTTGAGCGGTCGTTACGGGTGGATTCACACTGTGATTGTGATGAGTATCTATTGTTATGAAACGTTTCCCAGAATCCTCTATTATGTTAGTTTCATCATTTTAATAGGCTTTTTGAAAGAGTTCGGGATTCGAAGTTGCTACTACCTACCTAATACGTACCGTGTTTAATCTGTTGCTATGCAGTATTCAAACTCATGAGTCTGAATGAATAATGAATACGAAATAGTGAGAATAAGAAGTAAGAATCCAAAATTGATAACAGTTACTTTAATGTAATAGCTTTGCTCTGCTTTGCCGTCGAAAACAACGACGCAAAACCCAGCCCGGGTTTCAGCCAGTCACTTAAGTTGATCAAGGCACAGTAGATGTTGTTTTTAACGCCCGAAATTCAAAAATGTATTTCAGCCATTATGAAGTTTGCTGTATTGCCGTGAATGGTAAACTCATCTCAGAGCGGAAATGTTCCACCCTATGCCCTTAATTACCAACTGGAACCTTACAAATGGCCGTCTCCGTTTATCAGTCTCTAAAGCAGAAAACCATTCACGCATATAACTTGGTTGATGCTCTTCAAGAAAAGCGCAACTTGACAGAATAAGCAGACGATTCTCAGGTATATCCCCGGAGAATCGTCTGCTTATTTTTCGAGTTTCGTTTGGCGATATGGTGAGGAAAAGTGCAAATAGATTAATTTGATCCAATGGTTTGTAGCTATTTGTTCTAACGATAAATAAAAATCGAGTGAAGAAACAAAAGATCTCGTGCAAAAAATCAGTCGAAACGTTTTAGTGAAAATGAAAATTACTGACCTAAATTATTTTAGACAGTTTTTTCACTGTTACCCTAAATACGGAAACCCTTTCATCAATCTACGCATTATTGGATCAGTTTTTGACTAAATGTCGAATAAAATTAAGGGTAAATTAATGACGTTACTTCCGTCCGGCCTCGAACGCATCGCTTATCCTTTTAGGGAAGATTGATAAAAAAGTTATCTAAACTTGTGTTAATTGAATTTGACAAATCATCATCATCATCACCATTTGAGCCCAAAGACGTTCACTACTGAACATAGGCCTCCCCCAATTTGGGGGCGTTTGCCATAATCGCCACGCTTGGCAGGCGGGTTGGCGATCGCAGTATGGTAGTAAAATGCATAAAGAACGCTGCTGCCCATTATCTAGTTGGCAAGTACCTTAGTCGCCTTTTACGACACCCAAGGGAAGAAATGGGGTGGTGTTATTCTTTACGTCCGGCACCACACGGTATGGCCCTGGCATATAGGTAGCTGAAGGAACAACAAATCCCACCCGTTTTAGTCAGTAAAAGTCTGACACGCCCTTTCGCTCCACCCAGAGCCGAAGACGTCATTTGATGATTACTCACAAAAAAAAAACCAACGAGGCAGTCCAACAAAATCAGTTTCATGGCCACAAAATGTTCCAATTGTACAAGCATATAATAGTGACGTAAAACATAATCCCGCAAATATACGTATTTTCTTTCGTTTTTTTTTTTACGTTACCTACGGTGAAATGGGATGTAAACCATGGATGGGAACCGTCTGGCACCACATCAAACTTGACAAATACACCTATGCAAGTACTGCAACCATTTGACCAGAAGGACCTTAGCCAAGTTACTTTATATTGACTACTTGGATCATTAATATCATCTTCATCACCTGCCTACCCTTTTCCCAACTATATTGGGGTCGGGTTTAAGTTTATCCAGATGCAGCTAAATATCAGTATTTTACATGAAGTGAGTACCTATCAGACCACTACAATCCAGTTACTTACACTAAAACGATAACCTTTGGTAAGACCGTGTACTTCTAGGCACGGAGGGACATCCATACTAATATTATAAATGGAAAAGTGTGTGTGTCTGTTTGTCCGTCTTTCACGGCAAAACGGAGCGACGAATTGACGTGATTTTTTGTGTGAGAGTGACATAGGCTACTTTTTTTTTCTTTTTTAGGTGGCTGGGGTGAACTTAGAAAAGCCATGCTTTTCCCATGGACAATTGTATGTAGCATGTTCGCGTGTGTCCAATGCCAAGAATCTTTACACTCTATCCCCAAATGGAAAGACATATAATATCGTCTACAATAGCGTATTAAAATAACATTCTTTACTGAGTTCTCTTTTGTATTCTAAATCAGGAAAGGGGAACCGTGTTACCCCGAATTTAACGCGAGCGAAGCCGTGGGCAGAAGCTAGTTGATTTATAAAGATGGTTAACCATCCAAGGATCAACCGTGGCAAGCATAACTTAACCTAATCGATCGAACCGTATGGATTTTATTACTTAGTTACAAGCCTTAAGTTCAACAGACTATCAAAAAACTACAAGTCGGTTTAGTTAGCACGATTTCATAGAAAGAAAGATAATAAAAAAAACATTGAAGCAATTCCAAAGCGAAACATTTATTTCTTCCAAATAATTTTCCGGAAGTGACCTACAAAAGGAGTGACTGCGAAATTAAATTGTAATGGCGCTCTCTGGGACCGTCTGCATATACATTCAGTGTTCGACCTTACATTCAAGAATAATATTATAATATTATTTTTATTTGATTTCCATGCTATTTTACGGTTTTATTAGAGCGTAAAAATAAACTGAAGTTTCACTTTCATATCAATCGTCATTGTCTTTAAATGGTTAATTACATACATACATAAACTCACGACCTCCAACTCCCATTTCTTCCCGTGGGTGTTGTAAGAATCCCTTATTCCTTAGTCACTTTAAGGAATAAGGGACTTATTAGAGAATGGGCAGCAGCGCTATGCGTAATGCCACCAAACTGCGATCGCCAATCCACCTGCCAACCGTGGCGATTACAGCAAACCCCACTAAATTGGGTGAGGCCTATGTCCTGCAAAGAACGTCTTTCGGTGGTAATATTGATAAAATAATATTGATAAACTCACGAAAATTATTTGACCACATCCGACTCCGATTACATCCAAATTCGTAATACATACATACAGTTACATACACATGGTACACATACAGCCAAAAAGCTGAAATAAACGAGGTTTTTTTTTATTAATTTTGAGGGTAGATGTTAATTTTCTCATTTTGGGTAATAGAGTACCCCGTGGCGGTTGAGTCGCCTACAGAACGCCAGCGGCTACGATCGTTACGCACTCTTTTTGCTTCGATTAGGTTCATACACATGCACGCTGGTTGCGAGTACTCTATGCAGTTAACTAATTTTTGTTATAAGATCTTGTGACGATTACCTTACATAGTTTAGTGTTATGGTTTAGGAACCATACACGATGTTCTTCGGAATTTGCTGATTTTAAAGACGTGATTTTGCAGTTAAAATACTGTATTTCTATAAGTTTTATGTAGGTACCATTAGAAAGATCATTTCTGTTTTAATCAATTGAATGAGCTTTTTTTTATTGAATCATTTGATTTTGATTAATCGCCCTACCAAAACTGCCAAAGACTAACTAAAGACTGTTTTGTATATTTTGCGGTCAGAAGTTTAGAATAAAACATATTTACGAATTGTTTAACGTCTACACGATATGTAAAAAATACTATGTACTAATTGTTGTGAAAGTTATCAAAGTTATTAAATAATATTTAACTTAGTCAAATTTCAGAGAAATTGGGCAATGAATTGGTTTTGATTTCGGTAACTCAACAACAGAAATAAATTTCAGTTCAAGATCAATCTATTTCCCGAAAAGAAGTAAAAAGTAAAAAAAATAACTAATTGGTAGTAAATAATCTTTCAAAATAATCTAAACCTCGCGTTATAATTTATAAGAAGCTTCCCAAGGTCTCGATTTGTTATAGATGATCATCCATCCCCAAAATAACCGCGGCAAGCGTATCTTAACTTTACATCGACCCGAGCGAATGTTATTAGTTGGCCCCGAGGTTTCCTTAAAAAAAAAAAAACATAAAGGGTTAACACAAGACATTTCCTGCCATATTATTAACTAAACGCCTAACATGACTTTCGCGTGCAACATTTAATTATCGTTACGTTATTTAAGACATTGTAACCGTTATTGTAATAGCAGTTATGATAACGGCTATTACCGTTATAGGATAGTAGTTTTAGCGTGTAAGTGATATTTAGGGTTCGGGTCGTTCGTAATAGTTGATATGGAGTAGTTAAGTGGTTGTTTTAATCCGTTGGTGGCATAATAATGTGTGATTTCATATTGATGGTAGGGATTATGTTTTACGTCACTATTATATGCTTGTACAATTGGAACATTTTGTGGCCATGAAACTGATTTTGTTGGAGTGCCTCGTTGGTTTTTAGGGTTCCGCACCTCAAAAGGAAAAAGCGGAACCCTTATAGGATCACTTTGTTGTCCGTCCGTCCGTCCGTCCGTCCGTCTGTCAAGACCCTTTTTCTCAGGAATGCGTGGAGGTATCAAGCTGAAATTCATATCAAATACTCAAATCTACTGTCTCTTGATGCTGTAAAAAAATCAAACTTCTAAGCTAACGCAATCAAAAGATATAGCCGTTTATGCCGCAAATTTCCGCAATTTTTCGAAACTCGCAAGGGAATCAAAACCTAAAGGGTACTTCCAGTCGATCTAGAATTTTGAAATTTGGTACGAAGCAACGTCTTATAGCACAGATAAAGGAAAAATTGCGAAAACCGTAAATTTTTAGTTACATGATATAATAAAAAATAAAATAAATTTTTAAACTTTATACCTACAGGTTTGTACGGAACCCTCGGTGTGCGAGTCCGACTCGCACTTGGCCGGTTTTTTTTTTTGTGAGTGGGAAATCATCAAATGACGTTTTCGGCTCTCGGTGGAGCGGAAGGGCGTGTCAGACTTTTACTGACTAAAACGGGTGGGTTTTGTTGTTCCTTCAGCTACCTATATGCCAGGGCCGTACCGTGTGGTTGCGGACGTAAAGAATAACACCACCCCATTTCTTCCCTTGGGTGTCGTAAAAGGCGACTAAGGGACTTACTAGAGAATGGGCAGCAGCGTTCTCTATGAATTTTACCACCATACTGCGATCGCCAACCCGCCTGCCAAGCGTGGCGATTATGGCAAAGCCCCCCAAATTGGGGGAGGCCTAAGTCCAGCTGTGGACGTCTTACGGCTGAAATGATGATGATGATGATGATGCCAGGGCCACAGTAACACTTTCGAACAATTCTCGCCTCGTTGGTCTAGTGGTAGCAAGTGCTACTGCTGAGCATGAGGTCCTGGGTTCGATTCCCAGGTCGGGCAAAGTGTTATTGGGTTTTCTGTCTGTATTTTCTCAGTAGCAGCTCAGAGTCTGGACTTGTGCCCGGTTGATGGCAATAGGCTCGCCCGCTATTACATGGGACTTAAACATAATTGTCGAAATATGGGTGTAACTATAAGTACACCTCTGCCCAACTCTTCGGGGAAAGAGGGCATGATGTTACTGTATGTTTTTAGGGTTCCGTTGCCAAATGGCAAAAATGGAACCCTTATAGATTCGTCATGTCTGTCTGTCTGTCTGTCCGTCCGAGTATGTCACAGCCACTTTTTTCCGAAACTATATGAGCTATGCTGTTGAAACTTGGTAAGTAGATGTATTCTGTGAACCGCATTAAGAATTTTAGACAAAAATATAAAAAAAAAACAATAATATTTGGGGTTCCCCATACATAGAACTGAAACTAAAAAAAAAAAAAAACATCAAACCCATACGTGTGGGGTATCTATGGATAGGTCTTCAAAAATGATATTCAGGTTTTTACTAACACTTTTTTTCTAAACCGAATAGTTTGCGCGAGAGACACTTCCAAAGTAGTAAAATTTGTGTCCCCCCCGTAACTTCTAAACTAAGGGAATGATAAAACTAAAAAAAATATATGATGTACATTACCATGTAAACTTCCACCGAAAATTGGTTTGATCGAGATCTAGTAAGTAGTTTTTTTTTAATACGTCATAAATCGTAAACCACAATTTACCTTTATTCAGTCAACTCAAATATAAAATTAAAAACATTTAATTACATAAACATAAACCTTATGCATAAACCGTGAATACCTGCAGGTTTGTACGGAACCCTCGGTGCGCGAGTCCAACTCGCACTTGGCCGGTTTTTTTTATTGCTTAATGGGCTTGCTCTTGACCCCGATAACGCCTGATGGAAACTGATGGATGAGGACTATGGCGGAACCAGCATGCCCAGATTAAGTGAAACTGATTTTTTATTTAGTCATCATAGGTTTTTCAGTTGAGCCTTTTTTGTTAATGCTATGATTCCCTAGAAGAACGTTGGCTGCCACATAACGGCTGCAGTACCGGATTTTAATAAAAAATGGCACCGGTAAATATTTAAATTGTAAGATTCGCCATACCGCGTCAAAAGATAGTCGTTTTTTGTTTTCTTTTGATATCTCTGACACAAAATGACGCAGTGACTAGCCTTTATTGTCATGGAAACGTTATTACTTTGCGGTGTCAAAACCGCTCTAGGAAAAAAAAACCATATATTTCAGTGACGTCATTTGTCGTTAAATTGCAGACACTATGTGGCAGAACTTGGCATAAGAAAAAAAAGTGATTCCTACATCACATGATATACATTCGGTTAGATCTGCAGCCAACTCTTAACGATAACTACAAAAAAAAAAAAAAAACAACTGTTGCGTAAAACAGATTTAATCACAATACGGGAGTTTTGAAGAATATTTCTAATTTATTACTGCATATTATGTTTAATAATATCATCTGTTGAAAAATGTAAATAACGCAATGAACGTGGTAAAATAAAAGAGAATGCAATCAATTGTCATTTTATGTGTGCCCTCAATTAGCACACGGATTAACAAAAAGTTTAAAAACACGTTACTCTACATTGGAAACGCTACCAAAGCACAAACAACTCTATTTACAATTCAAAACAACACGAGCTCTATAATCGCCGACATTTCAGCCCGAAACAATACAGCCTTAATGTGTTGTTAGCGCTAGGCATTCAGGCTCTGCCAACCACTCTACTAGCGGTCTACCGAGCTCTATGTCCACTTTGTCCCAAACTTTACTGGAATTGAAACCTCCCGAAAGCTCTACAACTTAAGCTTCCGAAACTCTACCGTATTTTCCCACCTTTTTACCGAACGTTACGGAATAGTTTTTCAATCTCACGGTAGAGTCGGAATCTCCAATGTTAGCGGTTCGGAAGATTTATTTTAATAGGTTTCTGGGTACTTTCTGTGGGTTAGAGGTAAATTTGTGGTTGAGTGGTATCGTATGTTAAGCTAATCTGCCTTCGGGATATGTAAATTTATGTGAAAGTTGCAGTTTTATTGATTTCAAACGAGAAAATTTGTTTTATATACAACTAGGAACCCGTCCCGGCTTCGTTCTTCTCTTGTCTTGGCTCTTTTCTACTATAATTTGCATGTATTATACTTAAAAGGTACCGTGTGGTACCGGACGTAAAGAATAACACCACCCCATTTCTTCCCGTGGGTGTCGTAAAAAGCGATTAAGGGACTTGCTAGAGAACAGCAGCGTTCTCTATGCAATTTACCACCATACTACGATCGTCAACCCGCCTGCCAAGCGTGGCGATTATGGCAAAGCCCCCCAAATTGGGGGAGGCCTAAGTCCAGCAGTGGACGTCATACGGCTGAAATGATGATGATGATGATACTTAAAAGCAGAGGTGGCCCAATGGTATCGGCTCCGATGTATGAGTTCTAGGTCGTGAGTTCGAACCCAGAGAGGCGCTTTATTTACTGTAAATAATTTTATCATCACTGCTGTCAAAACGATCAGGAAAAACGTCGTGACGAAACCGGCATGTCCTAGAACCAAATATTCGTTTCGTCTACCAACTCACACCCAGTCCGGGTTGTTAGATGACGGCGTGGTAGACTATAGCCGACTTCCACTCGAGAGAGGAGACTTGTGTCCCAGCAGTGGGAACATTATAGACTGATTATGACTGGCCTGTTAGTCTAGTGGTTAGTGACCCTGACTGCTAAGACTGAGGTCGTGGGTTCGATTCCCACCCAGGACAAATCTTTGTGTGATGAGCACAATCATTTGTTCTGTGTCTGGGTATAATTTATCTCTAATATGTATGTATTTAGAAGTATATAAGTATGTTGATCAGTTGTCTGGTTACCATAGTACAGGCTTTGCCTAGTTTGGGATCAGATAATGTTGTGTTGGTTGTCCTAAGATATTATTATTATTATTTAATATACAAAAAACCTTTTGAAAAAAAAATCTCTAAATGATAGAGAAATCCGTATCAAAATCCATTGCGTGGTTTAGAAGAAGTAAGCAGAGAAACAGTCATACGAAATCAGCGACTTACTATTTATACAAAAACAGCTGCTCAATTCACACCTGTAAGTACCGCTTATGGTGTAAAAAGAGGATCTTTTTTTTTGGTAACAGACGAAAAATGTTTACGTTGTTTCTACAATAATGTACTGAATATGGTAACAGTTTTCTCTTTGAAGTCCCTTTTACCTTGTATTCTTCTTAACAAAGCAACGTTTACGCTATGTTACGTTTAGTAAGGAGCATCAGAGGTTGATTGAATATGTAACGTAAAGAGCCCGTCTTCATATTTACAAATAAATAATGTTCCTTAAAAAGGAGTCCTATCCCCGTCGCCAACTGAACGAACGGAAACGCTAAGTGCATTTACCCGGCGACGGAGATCCAATAAAAGTTAGGCCTTGTATAGCTAAAAGAAGATAACATAGCATGTTTCGAAGAAATATAAATATTATAAAGAGAGCAAATTTTGCTAGTTTACGTAAATGAAGAAATAGAGAAGTTACAAATGAAGAAATAGAAATAAGATAACCCTCCAAAGTAAAGTCCCGAACCACAGCTTGTAGTTGAAACATTCTTTCACCATTTGAAAGGTACATTTTACCAAATTGACGTAGGCGTAGATTTATACAACACGAAGAACTTAATTATACTGATGAAATATTATTTTGAATCTATACTCTATACTAATATTATAAAGCTGAAGAGTTTGTTTGTTTGTTTGATTGAACGCGCTAATATCAAGAACTACTGGTCCGAATTGAAAAATTATTTTGTGTTGGGTAGCCTATTTATCGAGGAAGGCTATAGGCTATTTAACATTACGCTACAACCAAGAGGAGCGGAGCAGTAATGAAAATGTTGCAAAAGCGGGGAAAATCGCACGGGTAGGCGATTCGACGCGACGGGAAGGCTCGGGGAACAAGAAATTTAACGCGGACGAAGTCGCGGGCAGAAGCTAGTTCATGATAATAATAATAATTAATCAGCCTGTATTGTCCCACAGCAGGACAAAGGCCTCCCTTTCCTTTTTCCACTCAACTCTATGCAAGCAAGCTTAATTACTTTTTGTTAGATAACTGCTCAGTGTCAGTTGTGAACAACGTGTCGTGAACAGAATACTGAGCTCACATATAAATTGCACCCTTGTGAATCCGAGGCAGGTCACAAAAAAAAAAAACAGAAAATGTTGGAAGTGACACATTATCACCCTTTTGCGCAATTTATTCAGGGTCAGCGCAGCTTTGTATTCTTCTGTTGTAAATCTCTCGCAAGTTCCTCATTCTATCGCATCAAATGCCCTTTTAGAACTTCTAGTATCCACAGATTTATGGAATATGCTGTAATAATGAAACAATAAACGACCGTAATTAATGTAGGTTCACACACTGCGCTCCAAAACACATATTACTAACGTTGCTCAAAAATCGACTAAGCTGAAGTGGGATTGGTCTGGCCACGTTTGTCGTACCCAATGAGGTGTGGGCCAAAATAAAACACTTTGTAGAGCCCGGATACAGCCATAATGCGTCACGATACACCCCCTAGAAGATGGCCGTACGAGTTGGAAAAAACTAACAACCAGGGTCCAAACTAACCCTAGATTAAAAGAGCTGGAAGTCATCGGAAGAGGCCTCGGACCAGCAGTGAGATGACGCAGGCTAACAAAAAAGTAACAAATCTAAGCCCTCCACACTATCAAGGTATTACAATAAAGGTCTTATGTATACATTCTAGTAGACTTCTATGTCCTACCAATGAAATTGGTGTAGAAATATATTAGGTTTATTTTTAGAAATAAGTCTGAATTTATACAATACAAAGTCACGTTTACTATTCGCACCCTTCGTTGTTCCTCAGTATCTTGAAGACTGTCGAGTATAAAAAGGCAACTTATTGTTTTTCTATGACTCAAGCTCGCGTGTAACATAATATTATCTGTTTATTTGTTATCCAATCAGCTCGAGTGGCACAGCGGCGTATTTCTGTTTGCCGTGTTCCTGGTCACGGTTTCGATTCCCAGATTGAACCAACATTGATGTAGCTGGCTACTGTTTGTTTATCATACATATGTACATACATGTATGCTTGTGATTCTGTATAACGCATTAACGACATTGGAAATTCTAGTGTGAGGTAGGTTGTAGTTCGATGTCAATTTTATTCAGTATTTGACATGAAGCTCAAACTCTCACGGAAATTAATTAATTGGCTTATAGTTTACAGTTTCTAGCACCCAGGTAATTAATTAATTGGGAGAATTTTAGGAATCTACTAAATTATGGTACAAAATATTTGGGAAACGATATTTATCAGTAGGTAATAAACGGATTTTTAAATAAATAATATCTTAGGACAATCAACACACTGTTATCTGATCCCAAACTAGGCAGAGCCTGTACTATGGTAACCAGACAACTGATAAATCTATATATATAAAATTCAAAGTCCTGAGTGACTGACTGACTGACTGACTGATATATCAACGCACAGCCTAAACCGCTGGTCCTAGAGGCATGAAATTTGGAGGTTGTATTCTTTGTGAAGAGTAGGTATCCACTAAGAAAGGGTTTTTTGAAATTCCATCCCTAAGAGGGTGAATTGGGGGGTTGAATTTTCACGCGGGCGAAGCCGCTGGCGGAAGCTAGTATACTTATATATCTCTAAATACATACATATTATAGATAAATTACACCCAAACACAGAATAAATGATTGTGCTCATCACACAAAGATTTGTCCTGGGTGAGAATCGAATCCACGACCTCAGTCTTAGCAGTCAGGGTCCCTAACCACTAGACTAGCAGGCCAGTATTTATACAACCTCTAATTTTGTGACCATCTGTCTTGTTAATTCAATCATTAAACTATATTGTGTAACACTTGCATTCTCATGATCATCGTCATCATTTCAGCCGAAAGATCTCCACTGCCGGACATAGGCTTCCCCCAATTTGGGAGAGAGTACCATAATCGCCAAGCTTGACAGGCGATCGCAATATGGTGGTAAAATGTATACAGAACGCTGCTGCCCATTCTCTAGTTAGTCCCTTAGTCGCCTCTTACGACTCCCACGGGAAGAAATGGGAGGTAACATTTGCATTCTCGGTATGAATAAATGTAGAAAGAAAATCGATACGATATTTAATACAAATAGAAGATATGAAGGTTCTTCACATACCCCGATCATCAAAAGTCAACAACGGGCGAAGAGAATCTTTCCTATTCTGCGTACGATGTTTGACATCGTAGGCCCTGCAACAAAAACAGCAAAAGTGCGAATGAATTTCACCGATTTTATAAACCAAGTCCATGCATAATATTCTTACCATAACATGCCCATATTTATAACCAACAGCTCCAATGCCTTCTAAAAAAACAGCCAGCTTACCATCTACCCACGGAGGTTACTGAGCTGACGTCTACATTAATTCTAGATAACACAGAATAAGTTGTGGGTAGTCAGCGATAATTTTCCGCCTTGGCTCGGGTAGAAAAATCTCTAGGGTGTGTCAAGCCAAGTTGGTTTACGCTACGGTAATCAAGTAGCAAGGAGCGAAAGACTTGGTTTGGATAAAGTTTGCCGGTGGTAAAGTAATCTAAGTACTAGAGACCGCTGGGAGCTCAGTGTGGCCATATTTAATGAGTTCTAATTTCATTTGTCTACCCTCTAGTTTGTAATGCGAAAATGGTTGATGTTAATGTGGGTAAATGTTGGCTTTAAATGTGGATTATCGTGATAAATAGTCACCTATTCCTACTGTAGATTCTCTATACAGGGTAGTAGGTACATGAAGGTGCGACCTGTTACCATGAAGTCTTCATTCAGTACATGATTCTGAACCAGTGAGACATTTTTCGAAAGTTATGTAAAAAAAATTGCTTCTCCTACATTTTGTGGCACTTTTCTTTGAAACTGCTGATATTTTATTTTGGTAACCGACCAAAAATTACTACCCGGTTTTTGGAATTATTTGCTAACTTTATGGTTACAGTTTAAGCGTCTCTGCTACCCTGTATGTTCAGTCTTACCGAAATAAGTAAATAATTGGTAAATAATGGTAGGTATTTTCTGTATGTATAAAGTAGGTATTTTTTTTTAGTACCGATAAGTGTTAAGAACGGTTTATAAAATTACGTATTTTGTCATACTCATCGCCGATTGAGCAAAAGAAAATTCTTTACTATTTCAAGGTTATAAGACTGAATTTTAAATGTATAAAGTTAAGGTACGATTTTCGATTAGCTTTAAAAAAATGTTTTGGTCATTGTATTATGCTTTTGACTCAATGCTTTAATCTGTTAAAAACAGGGAAAGAAAATTGTACTGAATTTCATTCATCCTCTAGGGGGAATATACACTTTGACATTGACTATAATATCTTACAATATATACATAATTTAAAATCTAAGTGAAAAATATGTACATGTATATACAATATAAAAATAAATAATCATAAAGCATCAAAATATTCGTCTGCATCGTTGTCAACAGGATTAAGATTGATTAAGATTATGTCTGGACTTTAAAACAGATTTTGACTTGCGTTTGTTTTGCAATTTCTTATCAATGGTAGTCAGACAGGAAATATGGACTCCATCTAGCTACAAAAAATACTTTAAATATGACAGGTATTGCCACTCTCCCAAGGCCCGTTGACTATCGGGCCTCGGCGTACTGGTCCAGGCTGACAACCGTCGCTGGCATTGCCTGCCCAAAAACGAAACGTGCCCAAAAGGCTGGCAGCAGTTCCACGTTGTATGGCAATGCTGATTCTTTGACCAAAAAATAGGCCAGCCCTCTGGTCACATGAAGAGTCGACTTTTTTCTTTCCCTGTTTTTAACAGATTAAAAGTGACTATTGGTATGTTCGCTTTTTGTGGCATAGAATGTCACTTTTTTGAGCAACTGGTACGAAAACACCTTTATTGCCTCGGACTGCATGATATTGCTTATAGTATTAAATGCTTTAATTGGGTCGTATGAAGTCTTGCGTTAATTATGTTACACATACATAACATCACGCCTTGTCTCCCCGAAGGGTTGGGCAGAGGTGTACATATAGTACACGCACATTTCGCCTGTTATGTTTAAGTCCCATGTAATAGCGGACGAGCCTATTGCCATCAAACGGGCAAAAATCCAGACTCCGGGCTGCTACTGAGAAATCCCAGATGGAGAAACCCAATAACACTTTGCCCGACCTGGGAATCGAACGCAGTACCTCAAGCTCAGCAGTAGCGCTTGCTACCATTAGACTAACGAGGCAGGTGACACATTGTATCCTAATAAACATTTCAGCCGAAAGACGTCCACTTTTGTACATATGTCTCCCACAAGCACCACCACTTCGACCGGTTCTGTGCTTCTCGCATCCAACGGAATCCAGCAGCCTTCACCAAGTCATTCAGGTCCACCTTTTAGGAGGCATTCGAACGCTACGTCTTACAGTATGCGGTCGCCATTCCAGACCCTTTTTGTCCCATCGGCCATCTGTTCTGCGAACAATGTGCCTTGCCCACTGCCACTTAAGTTTGGCAATTCTTCGAGCTATATCGGTAACCTTGGTTCTCCTACGGATCTCACTGTGCCAAATTCTTTTTATCGAAATTGTATAATTATATTTTTGGATTTATACTTTAATAAATTACACATTGTGGTCTAATGTGTAGTGAGCTATAATTTTAATCAGGCGGCCGTAACTAACTAATTAAATCATTTACAAAAACCTCACCGCCATGAAAAGCTCAAAACTAATGTTAAAAAAACCGGCCAAATGCGAGTCGGACTCGCGCACCGAGGGTTCCGTACAAACCTGCAGGTATTCACGGTTTATGCATAAGGTTTATGTTTATGAAATGAAATGTTTTTTTTTTTTTAATTTTTATATTTGAGTTGACTGAATGAAAGGTAAATTGTGGTTTACGATTTATGACGTATTAAAAAAAAAACTACTTACTAGATTTCGTTCAAACCAATTATCGGTGGAAGTTTACATGGTAATGTACATCATACATTTTTTTTAGTTTTATCATTCCCTTATTTTAGAAGTTACGGGGGGGGGGGGGACATTTTACCACTTTGGAAGTGTCTCTCGCGCAAACTATTCGGTTCAGAAAAACCGGCCAAGTGCGAGTCGGACTCGCGCACAAACCTGCAGGTATTCACGGTTTATGCATAAGGTTTATGTTTATGAAATTAAATGGCTTTTTTAAAAATTTTGTATTTGAGTTGACTGAATGAAAGTTAAATTGTGGTTTACGATTTATGACGTATTAAAAAAAAACTACTTACTAGATCTCGTTCAAACCAATTATCGGTGGAAGTTTACATGGTAATGTACATCATATATTTTTTTTAGTTTTATCATTCCCTTATTTTAGAAGTTACGGGGGGGGGGGGGGGACATTTTACCACTTTGGAAGTGTCTCTCGCGCAAACTATTCGGTTCAGAAAAACCGGCCAAGTGCGAGTCGGACTCGCGCACAAACCTGCAGGTATTCACGGTTTATGCATAAGGTTTATGTTTATGAAATTAAATGGCTTTTTTTAAATTTTTGTATTTGAGTTGACTGAATGAAAGTTAAATTGTGGTTTACGATTTATGACGTATTAAAAAAAAACTACTTACTAGATCTCGTTCAAACCAATTTTCGGTGGAAGTTTACATGGTAATGCACATCATATATTTTTTTAGTTTTATCATTCCCTTATTTTAGAAGTTACGGGGGGGGGGGGGACACATTTTACCACTTTGGAAGTGTCTCTCGCGCAAACTATTCGGTTTATAAAAAAATGATATTAAAAACCTCAATATCATTTTTGAAGACCTATCCATAGATACCCCACACGTATGGGTTTGATGAAATTTTTTTTTTGAGTTTCAGTTCTATGTATGGGGAACCCCAATTATTATTGTTTTTTTTCTATTTTTGTGTGAAAATCTTAATGCGGTTCACAAAATACATCTACTTACCAAGTTTCAATAGCATAGCTCTTATAGTTTCGGAAAAAAGTGGCTGTGACATACTCGGACAGACAGACAGACATGACGAATCTATAAGGGTTCCGTTTTTTTGCCATTTGGCAACGGAACCCTAAAAACTACTAGATATTTTTGGTTTCATTATTTTATTTTACGTCTGACCTACAAATCAGATTTGGTTTAAGTTAATCCTTTGCTTTGACAAACGGATTGAACACATAAATTCCCAGAAAATCCAGTTCGTTTTATTCAACTTTTAAACAAAAGGTTTGATGGAAATAAATGGGTACAAAAATAAAATAAAATAAAGTTTATCTGATAAGTCTGGATTTACGATGTAATTATAATACCAGACTATAACTATTCCACTGTAGGACAAAGGACTCTTCTTATAATGAGAAGGCATGAAGATCGATCACCACGCTTGCTCAAGAAGGGTTCAGGCCGATTTTAACTATAGGTTCAGCTTTCCTCACGGTGTATCTCCTTCACCGATGTCCAATATAAACTGAAAAAGTATAAATACATTTAAGAAGTAATATTGGTTCTTGGACGGATTTGGTCAACCATCTCGTGCATGACGGGCTATCACGACAACGTACATTTCAAATAGTACCCACATCATAAGTGTCTACGGCCCGATTGCAATTAAATAAAAACCGGCCAAGTGCGAGTCGGACTCGCGCACCGAGGGTTCCGTACAAACCTGTAGGTATATAAGTAAAAGTTCACCCATCACGACAATCGAGTCGTAGTTCTGTTCTATTTCTTGATTTGGTTTTATTTCTGTCTGTGTTTTGTTCTGTTTATTATATGATGTAACTAAAAATTTACGGTTTTCGCAATTTTTCCTTTATCTGTGCTATAAGACGTTGCTTCGTACCAAATTTCAAAATTCTAGATCGACTGGAAGTACCCTTTAGGTTTTGATTCCCTTGCGAGTTTCGAAAATTTGTGGAAATTTGCAGTATAAACGGCTATATCTTTTGATTGCGTCAGCTTAGAAGTTTGATTTTTTTACAGCTCCAAGGGACAGTAGACTTGAGTATTTGATATAAATTTCAGCTTGATACCTCCACGCGTTCCTGAGAAAAAGGGTCTTGACAGACGGACGGACGGACGGACGGACGGACAACAAAGTGATCCTATAAGGGTTCCGCTTTTTCCTTTTGAGGTGTGGAACCCTAAAAATGACTATTAAGGTTGATTAAATAAAAGGATTTCATACATGTAGATCGACGAACTACTCTCTGTTGTTGCTGCGCGTTTCTGAGAACCAGCTTCCAACATTGTCACGGTCATCACCACGATCATTTCTTTTCAGCACAAATGATTCTTCTGACAATACTAAAGGTATTTTGTATTGATTCCATTCAGAATTTTGACAGAAATTTTACTGATTTCGCCTCAAACCCTTTGCAGAGGATTACATCAGAATACGAATTGACATTAGATTTTTATGTTTTGACAACATCTATTCAAAAACTATTCCTGTTCAAATGAAGAAATTTATTCAAAAGTATCCATAGGAGTTACAAAACAAACGATTAAAAACATGATTTTTCACAAAAAATCTGGTTTATGATTATGTTTGTCTAGCAAAAACGTGTTTGATCCCTATTATCCCTGGACACTTGTACGTGTATTTAAAAGCGCGCAATTTTTTTCGATGGTATAAAATTGTTATTATATTTTTACAAACCGCTGTTCAACATTTTTATGAGCTGTCAGTTGAGTTCTTTGTGTGCTATCTTTTTAGAACAAATTGCGGTAAGTTCTCTGGCTGAAAAGATGTCTCCTCGGCTGTTCCCGCGAGACTCCGCTAAGATATTAGGTATATTTATGCGAAATAAATGGAGTCTGTACCAGTACTTAAATACCTGGGCATTTGAGCATTAACATTTGGAAACTGGTGTGCTTATTAACTTGACATCCTATCATAAATATTTTTTTTACCTGGAATTTTATCGTATGTATACCTATTTTTTTTGGATGGGAAATTATCAAATGACTTCTCCCGCTCTGGGCGGAGCGGACGTGTCAGACTTTTACTAACTAAAACCCACCCGTGTTCCTTCAGTTGCCCATGTGCCAGAGTCACGGTGTCTCTTTCGAACAATCCCGACCCGGCATCGGTCCTGGCAGACCCCTTCAGTTCTGCTGACATCTCTTTGAGGCCCGCTTGGAACACTACGCGCCGACGACACGGGCCTGGTCCTTACCGGGCGGCGAGCTATCCATTGCTCGCCGCCCGCAAGCTGGCGCCTACGGTGGCCAGGAGTCCGCTTTTGAATTGTATGATGAACTTGACATCCTATCATTAATAATTTTTTTACCTGGAATTTTATTGTATGTAAACTTTATGTATTTATTTTTGTCGTAGATATGGCCAACTCTCATAAAGAAGAAACTTGACCCCTAGCAGTGGGAACAATAAAGGCTGATAATACTGTTACGAGCCGGGGTTCGGGATAAATTAATTTAAACCAATATTATCGAAACACACAAATAAACACAAATATCGCAATAATTAAAACATCAAACAGAATCACTTGTTTCGCTTGTACTGTATCGCTTGATTCGTATTCGCTCGCTTCCGAAATCGAACTGCCCGTCGGCCCGACAATCCGCTATTTATAGCCCGAGCAGAACATTCGCGAACATCCAACACTTTTCCACAGTTCATAAGTAGCGTAGAAGCTTCCAGTAACTTCCACAGACATCTATTTACTGTTTAATCCCGCTATTCGACAATAGATGGCGGTGGCGTCTACGTACAATTGTTCGTAGTACTTGCTACTTGATAACAGATGGCGTTAGCGTATCGTTTCTAGTAGTTTCGAACAGTGCCCCATCCTTAGATGGAATTAGCGTGACGTTTCTAGACTTTTCGATCTACGAAACGTTGTCCTTTTCTGAGATGGAGTTAGCGTTAGCACTATGTTTCTAGACTTTACGATCTACGTAACAATACTTACATATGGCCGCCTCATTAGCCTAGTGTTCGCAAGCGCTACTGCTGATCATGAGGTCCTGAGTTCGATTCCCAGGTCAGTCAAAGTATTATTGGGTTTTTCCATCTGGAATTTCTCAATAGCAGTCCGGAGTCTGGAACTGTGCCCGGTTGATGGCAATAAGCTCGCCCCTATTACATGGGACTTAAACATAACTGGTGAAATGTAGGTGCACTAAAGGTATATCTCTGCCCAGCCATTCGGAGAAACAAGGCAAGATGTTATGTTATAATATGCTAACGTATTTATTACACCATTTATAAATATAGTAACTATTATGCATAGTAGACGTGCAAGTGCTTACATTTAACAAATGATAAAGAGCTTAACGGCCATCGTTTGCTGACAAAACAATTGATATTTTTTGTGTAACAATCCAAAGGATTTATAAAAACAAACGTGAAACTCACTGAAAGCTTTTACAATTCCAATATTCAGATCTGTGTGTATGTAGTGTGAAGGTATTTCAGAAAAATCAACTAGGTTCGGAACAACTCACTGAGCTTGAAACTGCATGAAGAGGTTACCTACAATATTTGGTAGCTAACGTTTTTTGGCGGCTCCTGGTTTTATGTCACACACCTCGTATTACTTTCGATAACTTTTAATATATTTTTGAGCTCTAAACTACAATCTACTACAATCCTACTAATCGTATCGTAGTAATATTATAACCGTAGGGTTATAATATTACTACGATATTTCGCGTAACGCGCGGAATAACGATATTTCGCGTTATTCCGCGTGGCGCCGGACGTCCCATCACCTGACTGACCTGTTAGTCTAGTGGTTAATGACCCTGACTGCTAAGACTGAGGTCGTGGGTTCGATTCCCACCCAGGACAAATCTTTGTGTGATGAGCACAATCATTTGTTCTGTGTCTGGGTGTAATTTATCTATAATATGTATGTATTTAGAAATATATAAGTATGTTTATCAGTTGTCTGGTTGCCATAGTACAGGCTCTGCCTAGTTTGGGATCAGATAATGGTGTGTTGGTTGGCCTAATATATTTATTTATTTATTTTATTATCCCATCTCTGCCTGAGGGTCTCGTAAAAGGCGACGAAGGGACTTACTACAGAATGGGCAGCAGCGTTCTATATTTTACCACCATACTGCGATCGCCAACTCGCCTACCAAGCGTGGTGATTATGGCTAACAAAAAAAGGGAGGGGCCCTTCAAGGGAGGCCTATATCCAGCAGTGCACGTTTTTTGGCTGATATGGTGATGAAGATGACTATTAGAAATGTGTGTTTGGATGTTGAGATGTTTTTTACTTAATCACGCCAACAGCTGAATGGATTTTGAAGTAATTTGGCACACAGATAGTTTATAACCTGGATTAACTCATAGGATAGGACTTTTTATCCCGGTATTACATTCCGATTGGATAATTTTTGACCTCCAAGCCACTGGCAAAAGGTAGTAACTTCATAAATGATTTTAGATTGGAGCCTTATGTTGACAGATTTTAATAAAATGGTTTGTTTATAAGTTGTGAGCAGTGATCGGATATTCTGATGCATATTTACCTAATGTTACTATTTAGCTGTGAAAGCACGGAAGCGGCTTCGTATCTTTTATTAAAGCCGGGTTTCTTGGATCATAAATACATATGTGTGTAGGGTGGCATGTGTTAGTTAAAACAACACACAAAACACGGTAAAAACGCGCATTCCATATTAGCCAACATTTCAACTTTAGGTGAGTATGCATCTGAATATCCGATCTCTAGTTATAAGACGAAGGCTAAGTACTTAATCAATCTATTCATTGGCAACAACTGTTTGAAATTATGGACTAAAAATAATTGCTACTTTACACATTTTCCCCAATTACGCTTTTGAAATTCCTTAATCGGTAATAACTTAAATACGGTAATAGGTTTTAATATTTTATGAAAGTGAGCCGTAACATTACTCAAATATCTTCCCATTTAATATTTATTTTGTACATGAAAACTGACAAAATAGTAAATTATTAACTTTGTATATTTCTAGAAACTATAATAATAACTTTTATGTAAGCGTTAAAGTTAATTCATTGTTAGTAATTGGAAAAACAGATCAAAGAGTCGATTGCCTTCTTAAACAAGTTAATCTAGAGATAACTTTGACCAAATAACCTTCGGTGTGTATAAAATTCTTAATTTACTGTAAAAAGTTATTCAATAAAGATAAACTAACTGAAAATGACAACAAACAGAAGTGCAAAAATTGCAAAAAAGACAAAACACAAACATAAATGAAATTATTTAAAACAAAACTAATTACAAAAAAGACATTAAAATGTGTGTCGCAAAAAGAAGCAAGTATTTTAATTAGCCTCCTGATTATGATACAACCATAAGGCAAGCTTCCCTTTTGTTCTCCGATATAAAAGAAATAATAAAACAACCAAATATTGTTTTACAAACACAGAGCTCTGAAAAATGTTCAAAATTTTTAAAGACATTTTAGCGTGATTAATTCTTTGATCCCGCGATTAAGCTGGGTTCGGATAAACCCATTTTTTTAAAGGAGTGGTCGGGGTTTTGAGAGTGTCCAAATTGGTGAAAAAGTGTGATAAATAGTAACACGTTCTTGAGAAAATTAAAACAGTTGTTTTTTGGTTTTGGAAAAACAACCACCAATCGAACTTGGTTTGACACACTGCTATATGTCTAGATCGGTTTAGCTGGTAATTGTACTTGATGTTCTTTGTAGGTATTACCAATTTTTTTGTACACTGGTTTTCAGTTTGGCACCTTGTTTAACAATATTAATGACTAGCTTTTGCCAGGGGCTTCACTCGCGTGGAGGTAGGAAATTATCCTGTGGGAACGTATTACCGCGATAAAAAGTAACCTTATGTGTTAATGCGGGTTATAAACTATCTGTATGCTTAATTTCATTAAAATCCGTTCAGTCGTTTTTGCATGAAAGAGTAACAAACATCTATAGGATGTATTGATGTTTGTTACTCTTTCATAGTTAGTTTGTGTACCGTGTGGTGCCGGATGTAAAGAATAACACTATCCCATTTCTTCCTGTGGGTGTCGTAAGAGGCGACTAGGGGACTTACTAGAGAATGGGCAGCAGCTTTCTCTATGCATTTTACCACCATACTGCGATCGCCAACCCGCCTGCCAAGCGTGGCGATTATTGTTATTTATAATTGCCTATGTCCAGCAGTGGACGTTTTTTGGCTGAAGTGAGTGTGAGTGAGTTAGTTTGTTAGTTTACAACCTGCATTAAAAAAAACTTTCGCATTTATAATATGAGTAAGATGGTAGCCTTACCACATTATTTTACAGAATTTATAACATAACATCACACCTTGTTTCCCCGAAGGGTTGGGCAGAGGTGTACCTATAGTACACCCACATTTCGCCTGTTATGTTTAAGTCCCATGTAATAATGTAATAGGGTTCGAGCCTATTGCCATCAACCGGGCACAAATCCGGGCTGCTACTGAGAAATTCTAGATGGAAAAACCCAATAACACTTTGCCTGACCTGGGAATCGAACCCAGGACCTTATGCTCAGCAGTAGCGCTTGCTACCACTAGACCTACGAGGCAGTCTCGTAGTACAGAATTTATAAAAGCGAAATATAACATTACCGTTGTATTTTCGCTAGTTATGTTTAAATCCATGGTGGCTAGTTTATTAATATAATTTACTAGCTGTACCCTGCCACGCTTCGCTGTGGCACATTCAAGTGTTTTCCTCGCTTCCGGCAGATGGTGGCGCGGTCACTGGTACACAGCTGATCGTTAAAAAAACAGTTTTTTCGCGGTCGCGCATATGTGACTGATGCAAAAAATAGATAAAAACAATCCTTGATGCGGATTATATATCATGATTAAATTTCAGCTCGATTGGTGCAGAACTTTTTGAGTTTTTGAAGCGTACACAAACCAACATAACATTTATATATATATAGATATTGGAGTTAAACATTCTGTAATAACAATATAGTTACATACTCATACTCCAATCATATCACCACAGCATACCCCGAAGCTATCAATTAAATGATAAATGTAAATTTTGATCTGTTTGGTTCTTTTAATTGAAATTATTTTAATGGTATATAAAGAAATAAATAAAAGGTACAATACGTTTAATAGACGAAATCTTACATACACATAGGTACATAAATACTCGTGTTATTCTTATGGGTATTCTTAGACAGAATCTACAAAACTACACCTAATGACCTGACAAAAACTGAGAAACTGCACGTCATGTCACGGCGCCGAATAGCGGCCATATTTGGATAAAACAAAATCACCTACACACTGAGTCGAGCAAATAACAGGCGTAAACTGTGAGACTAAATTGTTCTTACTCTGACTTTGCTAGTGTCTATATCTACGAGTATATTATTATTATTTATTATAAGCCTGTGTTATCCTATTACAGGGCAAGAGCCTCCCTTCCCTCTTTTCACTTTTCCTGCTCTACTTCGGCTGTGGGCCAATCCTTTAAGGAGCCCAGTTCAATTTTTGTTTTTTTTTTAATTATTTGCTACAACGGACGTGTGGGTGGCAATAAGTCTGTTGGCGAAAATATAATTTTCCGAATTTTTGCACGTTGCTCTGTTTGTCTAGATCTATGTTTCAGATTGGCGCAAAAACGCCAACGGTTAACACTGGGGCACTTTAAATTTCAGTAGGGCGCTCCCGTGTGGATATTTTCCGATATCAACGCGGGCGAAGCCGCGGCAAACACTAGTCAGTTATAAAACTCACAAAACTCACTATAAAATTAAATCACTTTAATGTCTAAAAAAGAAAGCTCAATTGCATATTAATATAAATTCTCTTAAAGAAAGAAAATTGCCAATCCTATTTATTGCTACCGAGCAAAAAGCCGAACGGACGAAAAAAAACTTTTGTAATGACTTCCAAATGAATATTCATAAATGCCGAGCTCTTACACTACGCTTTTCATAACATTTGCATAATACCAAGGAGCTTATATTTTATTTTTAAGTTTGCTACGCTTTGATTATCCCCTCTTTTTTTAATTTAAGGCCAGTAATTGAATAGGTTAAATCTTTATAACTCGTTTTAAAATTTATTATGTTTTTCGTTTTTTAAAGTTAAATCTTCTTAAATTTTTGGTAGAGGTAGTTAAATCTTATGAGTTCGTGTCACCGACTTGCTGTAATCTGTAGCTGGGTGACGTGAATAATTAAAGTAAACTTGACTTAATGTGAAACCACTATTTTGTTAGTTTTTATCGACGAAAAAAAGGAAGAGGTTCTCAAGTCGACGCATTATGTATTTATCGGAAGACTCATGAGTATCGAATGTCACTTGATAACGAAATGCAAGTGTGAAGTTGGCGCGCTTTGACAGAGCCTAGCCTGACGTTCGTGCGAGTTGACAAGAGCGGCTACAGGTGGCGTGGTTCAGCTCTCTTGACCATCTGACATCGTGTGGGCAAGAAGTGTCTAGAAACTGTCCAACGTTTCGTTTGGGAAGTTCAAATGTAACCTAAAAATCAATAATTATCTTCAGAAATTTTAATGGGTGTAGATGTGTAGTAAAATGTTCAGAGGTGAGGAATCCAGCTCCAATCGGCCCCTTGTTTCGACATATACAGATTTGTTTATGCATGAAAACGCATTTTTTACAGAGTAGCCCGATATTGACTTTCATTGGAAAGGCTAGGCTACTTCGAAATTGGTCCCAATTAAAATATACAAGCAAAATCAAACCTTTAGTGTAGAAAATTAAGGGTTGATTGATTTACGTACTGAATTTTTACTTATGAAGTGATTGGCGCCGCCTCAAAATCAATAATTTAGATTAATTTTGCTTAGTCTAAAAGGTTTATTTTTGGCTTTTCAGTTTCTTTTTTCGTCGATTTAATTTTCGGACAATTTTTTTAAAAGGTTTAATTTCTGTTGGAATCACGAGTGACAATGTTTTTTATTGTTTAATGTAGGTACATAGGTCAGTACTGTCAGCATAGGTCAGTGCAGTTAGCTGCCCCTTTGGTGTCATGGTCACAAGCGCGATTGCTGTGCGTAAGATTCCCAGGTCCGGCGAAGTGTTATTGGGTTTACCATTATTATTATCTTGGTAACACACAGCTCGGAGTTTAAAAGATGGCGGTGAGATACTCTCGTGCCTCGGATATCATGTTAAGTCATTGGTCCTGCGCCTAATATTTCTGTGGTCATGCCGAATTGCAGTCCCATCGGATTATGTGAGTGCCTGAGTGTGACTGCGCACACGCGGAAAATGTATAGTGCACAAGGCGCTATAAATTTTCCGCGCCGAAAGCAAGTCTCTGTTGAGATGGACCGCCATGGCCCAAATACGGTCTAGTGGACTATACAGTCAGAAACAAAATTGAGACTGGATGCGGGAGGCGGAGAACAGGGTGTTGTGGCTCAATATGGGAGAGGCCTAAGTCCAGCAGACGACCGCAATAGGCTGAGCTGATTGAACAAAAGTCAAAAAGTGATTACATCAACGCCGGTTTAGTGCTCCGAGTCTGTATGGAATAAGCAACAAAATATATATGTTAAACTTCGGTGTGGTTGTCTGTTGTCTGATTGTAATTTGCAGAGAATATGAGCAAATAAAGAAAATTTCAGGTATTACGTGGGTTGTAGTACAAGCCGTTAAGATGGTCTGGATTACAATTAATTAACGTTAAATGTCAAAACGAAGGCGCTGCCCCGAGACAAGGTATGTTTACAAGATATTAAGATACAGTAATAACGAAGCACATTACGTCAGGAACCTGGCTCAAATATCTAGATTAATATAAGGTACTTTTCTTAATTAACACTCTTTGTTCAGTTCTATAGGGAAGTATTATTACTAAAAAACGATGTAGGTGCTTTTCAGTAGTCTATTTTTTATAATTAATTTTTCAGAAGAATACATCTGCAATGTTAATTTATCTGCCCTGTTTGGAGATTTTTTATATTTTTCATTAGCCGTTACTATACCGCTGGGCGAAGGCCTCCCTACTCTCTTTCCAAGTCTCTCTGTCCAGTGTTACCAAGGACCAATCTTTATTAAAACAGTTCAGCTCTTCCCGCCATCTGCATCTCGGTCTCTGTCGGAATTCAAATATGTACGTAAATATATGAAGACGGATGGTGCCATCGAAGCGGGCCTAGAAAGAGAGAGACCTGGGCGCGTACCGTAAGGGCTGGTTTGACGAGGCACGGGAAAAGAGTTCCTGGAAGGAATTCGGTGAGGTCTTTGTTAAGCAGTGGGAGAGTATAGGCTACCTCATCATCTGCCTAGCCTTTTTCTCAACTATGTTGGGGTCGGCTTCCAGTCTAAACGGACGCAGCTGAGTACTAGTATTTTACATGGAGCGACTGCCTATCTGACCTCCACAATCCAGTTACTGGGTAATACTTTCGGGTTGTCAGACTTTCGGGCTTCTGACGACCCGTAACGACTGTCTAAGATCTGCGAAAGACAGCCGGGCTTAACGTGCTTTCCGAGGCACGGAAGGGTCTTAGTATGTAAAGATGGTCACCCATCCACGGACCAAGTGCGGCAAGCGTAGCTTAAACTGAACGATCAACCCGTGCGGCACTTTTTACTTAGCCACAAGGCTAAGTAAAAAAACTTTTTAACAAAAAATTAAATTGCCGAAAAAACTGAAAAGCAAAAAATAATAAACCTTAAAAAAGGCGCTGAAAAATCAATGAACAAAGATCACTCAAAGCGCCCACCCATAATTTAAAGGTTTATTATTTTTCAACCGACGAAAAAAAACGGAGGAGGTTATCAATTCGACGCGTATATTTTTTTTTAATGTAATGTTTTTTCGGCGGTTTAATTTTTTGTTAAGAAGTTTTTATTTTATAATTTTTTGTGGCTTTAGTGTACTAATAATACTTGGCAAGGTATATCCTATCCAATAAAAAAAAGAATGATCAAAATCGGACTACTCTGTATAAAGTTATGCGTGGTTATACATTACAATCAGTGAGTGAATAATTAATCATCGCCTGTTTTTCGACCCCTAAGGTTCGATTTTGTTTTCTAAATTTATATGGGACCACTTTCGGAGTATATGTTTTTCAATAAAAAATAATTATCACAATCGGACTATGTAAAAAGTTATGCGTGGTCATACATAAAAAAAACACAAAAAAATATATTTCTCGAATTGAGAACCTTCTCAGTTTTTTTTTCGTCGGTTAAAAATAGTAATATGGGATAAAGTAAATATTTTATCGGTAATCACGACTGATGAAAATGTGGGTGTTTAATAACAGTACAACCACTCTTTGATACTGGCATGATGTTATATTGTTTTAAGATAATTATACTCGTACACCGTGACATTTTAATCTTCTTACAACGGCAGCCCACTTCATGTAACCAATGACTACTACAAATGCATAAGGAAACAAATTAATACTTGAATAACCAAAAAATAAAAATATTATTCGTTAAGATGACGCATGACGTAATTTGAAATTGTTATTTTGTCTCATGGAAAATGGAGATGGAATGATCAAGTCTTCTCGTGGGCTGGGTAGTATGTTCTCTACCATCTGATACATAAATATTATTAACAGGATGTTTCATAATTCTAATGCATTATTTATTTTTCTTAGTACCTATTATCTTAATTAATGGTAACAATTTTTAATCACGCCTAGAGGTATATTATATCGGATACATTGAGTGGACAAACTTTGAAAGACGACTAAAATGTCATGGTGTATTTAAAGATCATCAACATCATCATCATCATCATTTCAGCCGAAATACGTCCACAGTTGGACATAGGTCTCTCCCAAGCACCACCACTTCGTCCAATTCTGTGCCTCCCGCATCCAGCGGATTCCTGCGACCTTCACAAGGTTATTGGTCCATCTTGTGGGAGCACTCGAAAACGTATTTATAGATACTGAGAATAATTTATTCTTTTATAGGTAATCCTTAGCAACCAGTGATTGGAGACTGTTTTTAAGCAAATAAGCCAGTCTGAGGAGACTCAGCTCTTCCATAAATTAAATAAGTATTATTTACTTGTTTCAATCAAAGAACATCGGTCAAATACGACCTGACCAAAATATGAAACGACCACCAATGACTGATACGTCAAAAAATTGTGAATTATGTCGAAATTAAATTACGGGGTTCAGCTTATTTTATTGGAGCCGGTAAAATAATTTAGGTTTATAATAAAAACCTAATTTTCTTACTTCTTTTTATAGATTTTGAACGCGTCCAAATCCGTCCCGTTTTTATCTGTGTTCCCACCCGTCACGTTTTATCATAACACTCAAACAAACATTATTTTTTTTAAATTCTAGATATTATTGCCATTTTTTTATTTATTTTTGTAGTGTATTATGAATACAATTATTTTTAGATGGGTATTGAATTAAGTATTCCGAAATGAGTCGCAAATGATAGGTTAACAGTCAATGTAGAATGCACTAATAGGTAGAACGTAACGTAAATGTATTATATGACATTAGAGCTGTCAAAGCAAGGTGCCTTATTATTATCTTTATCCTTAGATTCCTAAATCCTATTGACCTTTGAGATACGACTGAGACGTTAGGTAAAATAAAGCAAGGAATCATTTTATATATTTTTCATAATAATGTAAAACTGATACTAAGAAGCAGTCTAGCATGGCTGTTGCGACTACCTAGGTACTCTGCCATCTTAGTTTTGTAAAAAGTTAGGTACCTGTATATGTTTTAATAGCTAATCGGATGGGATCAAAAAACACCGATAGGATTGTAAATACATGGTTATCATTTTTGTTACCTGTCATATGTTAGACAATGATACGTAGATACCTACACAATGAGAACTGGTTTCATCATTAAATCATATCGTGATTCATGCACATTGCGCTTGCACCTGTGTTTTAGATACATATCACTGAAAAAAAATAGAAAGGCTATTGATTCATTTTTGTGATTTTAACTGAGGTTGCAAACTTATTACATCATAACCTCAAAAGTTACGAAATACTTATGTGTAAAGTTCTATGATCCTCGGCTTTTAAATAATATATTTTCAATTTAAGGTTGCTCATTGAGCCTAGGGGAACGAATTAATCCATACACTATTCATGTTCGTGGTATTTTATAGTCAGGTCACAGCATGTATGGGCCGTAGCCAATGTTCTTTAGGTACTAAATATAGTATATATTATTGTAACTATAGATAACTGTTTTTTTTTTGTACTAAAATATATCAAAATAAAAATTGCATGGTTATTATAACTCGTTTAAGTTTAATTTGTTAAAATTTGCGCACTGGTTAAAAACTTATCCTGTAGGTATATTACGTGATGTATATACGTGAAACAAAAACTTCGTACCACTTTTACAAAAAGGATTCGGACGAAGGAGTATGAAATTTGGCACAGTTATAAGTATGGAGAAGGTGTGCTGAAGCTTTATATTTTTGATTACTGTTGATTAAAATTAAAATGAATTATTGTAAAATTTCGATTACTGGGAAACCTCTAGTAAATATAAATATACGTCCATATTTACCGTTTGCAAACAATAATGTAATTGCATTCGAGGTAATTACAGAGACAAATTGACCCTTTGACAAACTTAATGACGCAGCAGCTTAACGGCAATATTGATATACCCCATGGTTTATGATTGGACATAATTAAACGGCGACATAACTAAGTTAATAGGTCATAATGTCAAATGTTTGGGGTGTTTCATCAACTGAGTTATTGAATGGTTTGCAATTATAGAACAGTGTACAATCTGAGAATATAATAATAAAAATCGTTTATTATCCAACCATTGTCTATTTGGTGAAGAACGTAAAGAATAGTGACGGACACATGTAAAGGTGCTCGTTTTTTCTCCGCAGCTCTCGTTCGCTCCACGACACGTCTTCTTATGTACTGTGGGTAATAATTCCATTTCGGAAGTTGTGTAATTTGACACTTGGTCCCAATTATTGTAAATGCCGAATAAACGCCATTTATAGAACATAATTTTACTATTTTAACTTGTGGACTCCAAACTATGTCGAGCCCGTCTCGTGGAGTCCTTAAAAGTTTTAAACAATATGAAAATTGCAGCGTCGATACTGTATTATAAATGAGTGTATTATATATTGTTTTGAAAATTTTATGTAAGTAAAAACATTTCGCCGTTGATAATTGTAAACACAATTGTTTGAAATAAGGTGTCGTAAAAGAAAATATTTATTCATTTAATTTTAATAGTAAGGTTTAATGATAACCGTCGTATGGGCAGATTGAAGGTTAAGCTACGCTTACCACGGTCAATTTGTGAATGGGTGGATCCGTAACATTTCGAAATACCTCCGTGCCTCGGAAAGTACTTTAAGCTGTTGGCCCTGCCTGTCCTTCGTAGATCTTTAAAAGTCGTTACGGTTAGTCAGAAAACCAAAAAGTGGTTGTGAAAACTTGTTCTTTACAGAAAAACCAGATGATAACCTAGTTGAAGGAGAAAAAACTAGTTGAAAAACTGTAAAAAGTTAAAAGTTTAAAAATCTAGTTCTTGGTGAAGTAGTTCTAGGTAAACTAGTTGAGAAGCTAGTTCATTGTAGAAAAAGTGGTTAAAGGTGTGAAATTAGTTTATGATGGAAAACTAGTTAAGAACGTTGTTAAAGGTGAAAAAACTAATTCTTGATGAAAATAAACCAGTTGAAAAACTAGTTGTGGAACTGTTCTTAGTGGGAAAACTGACTAAAAAACTCGTTTAGGGTGGAAAGCCAATTTCAGAAACTAGTAAAAGGTGGAAAAACTAGTTCTTGGTGGCAAAAGTAGTTGAAAAACTCGTTAAAGATGGAAAACTACGTGAGAAACTAGTACATGGTAGCAAAACTGGATACGCTAGTTCATGGTGGAAAAACTTCTTTCAAATGAAAAAAGTAGCTGAACTAGTTAAGAAAACCAGTAGGGTATTAATAACAGTAGAGAGTACAGCAAAATAAAAAGATATTAGGTACCTAATAATAGTTCAAATTGAACAAGTAAGCTTCCAAATTTTCTCCGAACACAAGACTAACATGTAGACTGAAACTGAAACTTGTAACTTAAACAAACTCCGACTCAATATTTCCAACAAGTCCCAATACTAACTATTAACTTAATAATACAATGTTATGAAAGTAAATTATTCAAGAAAACTTTACTTTCATACTTCCCTGGCCTACTTGCGCGTTCATGAGTTATCCCAAATAACTTTGAGTTAATATCTTACTCAGGGTTATTGAAATAATTGAGCGCCGCCAAGAGACAAAGGTAAACCTAGGGTTAAACTTTTACATGTTTAACCCACCTATTTGAAAATGTTAGGGCGCTAAAGTCTTACTTATCTTGTATTTTATATTGTACTTCGTATATAGGGGTGAATATTCTGTACTATATCAGCAAGCAATGATGCAATATAATCATGAAAACATGTAAAAAATACAAATTATGAAAAAGCTAAAAACGTATTTATTCATAACTGACGTTTTCGTTAATCAATATATTATATTAATAAATAAATAATAAACGTCCCTAGAAACCACATTCAGTACGATTAAAATGAATTGTCATAATTATTATAAAATTCAAAGATAAGTAGACTAGTATTACGTATCGTTATGTAGTGAAAAAGAGATAGGCATACATTTTTTTTCTTGTTGGGAAATCATCAAATGACGTCTCCCCTTCTGGGTGGAGCGGGAGGGTGTATCAGACTTCCGTGTTCCTTCAGTTGCCCCTTTCGAACAGATCTCGCGACCCTGGCAGGCATCGGTCCTAGCAGACCCCTTCAGTAATGGGCATACAATTACCGTTCATTGTTCTTTCATTCATTTTTGGTCGGGTTACTTATCAGGGCACACACTTTGCAAATTTTTTTATTTTATGTTTGTCCATTGAACTGCAATTTTCCCAACACTGATAGCAGGTTAAATAGCCCGCTATAATTTTTAGTGGCGTAACGCGTAATCAGCGTTAAAATGTCAATAACTCCGATTTTACAAAACTCTACATTTATTCATTTGGCCCGACTTAACAAACGAGACACCTCGATGATTAAATAAATTAAATTTTAATATTTGTTTTCTTTTTAATCAATAATAGTAAAATTAGTATTTATTGTAATTTCTAAACATAAAAATAGCCCACCCCTATTGTTTCCAGCGGTTTTCTGCAGGTACATCAAATATTGAATTATAGTTGAAAAAAAAGAAGAAAAACCATTAAGAAATATAATTACTTGCACAATGTCCTTTAAAGAAATGATAACTATAAATATTATTTTCTCTAAAACTATTGAATTTTAATTCACTATGAAAACCTAATATTAGAACAACAGTGACCTAAATTTCTGTGACTAATACTATTAACAGACTTGGTCGAATATTTCCATACTTGAGTGAAAAATAATTAGTGTTAGTAATAAAATATACTTTGTGTTAGCTAATAAAAGTTACTTACCTAGTTAACATACAGAATGAAAGCTTTTATCATAAATTAACTAGACTTTCCCTCCACGTTAGGAAAAAGGTTACCATGTAGATGTAGGTGTAGTATTTTCAGCTCAAATCTCGACACATATTCTGATTTATTTCGTCATTGCTTGGATTTATTACATCGTATACATAATTAGCTGTGTTACATAACCGCCAGCTGTTTTACAAAATTGCTCCTTTTAAAAAAGAAGCTGAAAACCGTTTTGCGGTTTTCATAATTACTAATAGTATAGTAGTATCTTAGGACAACCAACACACTGTTATCTGATCCCAAACTAGGTAGAGCCTGTACTATGGTGACCAGACAACTGATAAATGTACTTATATATTTCTAAATACATACATATTATAGATAAATTACACCCAGACAGAACAAATGATTGTGCTCATCACACAAAAATTTGTCCTGGGTGGGAATCGAACCCACGACCTCAGTCTTAGCAGTCGGGGTCACTAACCACTAGACTAACAGGCTAATTAGTCAACTTTAACACACGGAATTGCATAAACGGTTTGCGTTTTCAAGTCAACGATTAGTGGTTATGTAAAACAGCTTGAATTGTATTTCCAAATTATAGATTTGAGTTTCAAATTTTGTCAGTCTAGCTCTATGTGTTATAATATAACAACTTTTTTCTGTCTGAAACCACAAGTAATGTAAGTATAAACCACTGCAACTTTTTTAAACGTACCTCATCCGGGCCTTCAAAATAAATATGGTAAACAAAAAATCTAAAAAAGGAAGCAGTAATTAATGCCCATGTATTTTGATGCATGCTTGCGGATATAAACATTTTCTGACAAAAATACAAAGGATTAAGAAAGGGGGAACGAGGTAAAAATTGCCTTCGGCTGTTTATAATTCGAATTAAAATGAAATGGTTACGGGGGTCTGTTTAACATTTTTTAAGAAATAATTATTATTAAGAAACGAATGATGAAAAATGCTTCTCAAATAAGCAATCTTCTGTGTGATGATTAACCCGTTCGTATTTGGTAAATAATGAATTATTTATTAGTTTATTACGAAAAAAAAACAACAACTTGCGCCCAAAAAAACAGAACAAATTGGAAAATTACTTTAATTTCGGAATTCGGTGGGAATAAAGAAAATACAAAACCAAAGACACTGTTAATTTTTTTGTTATTTACTTTGATTTTTGGTCCTGGTCTTGCGCCATGCGCCTGATCTCTCTACAGTCATGTCTAGAGAGAGTGTACCTTGTCTGCGCACACTCTTGTGTACTATAATATTTCCCGCACTGAAGGCTATTTCTTTCAAAACGTAACATGGGCCATTCTGAATGATAAATGATTTTATTTCTGTAAATAGGTTTGTACAAACACGTATACACGTCAATGGTATTTTTTTTAAACTAGATTTGTTCAGCGTTTCTTAACTGTCTACTCTGAGAATAAAGGCCGAGAAAACTCAGAGATCACAGTCTCTTTTAAAGTTCAGACTTAATCATCTATGATGACTACGAGCATTTCAAGTGGTTTATAGCTAATAACGCTAGGAATGTGAAATTCCTGAAGCGTGGCCGTTTGATCCATGTAGACTTCGGACTTTACATAACCCCCAAGAAATAAGTCTAGACACGTGACATCACACGATCTATGCGGCCAATTCACCAGACCGAAACGAAAAAATACATGTGCACGTAATTGTTCTCGCATTACGGCCATGATTTTACCGACTTGCATAACACGTAGTGGCTTCTTGTTAGTACCAAATGTCCTGAAGATAACGAGCTTAAATTTCATGCAGCAAACAGTCCGTTATAATAGCGGGACAATGGATTGGAACTTCAGAATGGGCCATGTTAGTTGCAGTTATGGTCAACATTTGAAAGAAATAATCTATAAAAAATAAAGGTAAACATTGGTTCATTTTTACGAAATGATAACCCTGTAAATTAAAAAAATATATTTTAACTTTTGAAAAAAGTGAGGTACTTTTGAAAATGAATCACCCATGAGTAACTGAAGTACTTGTGACCTGAAGACTCAAAAGTTAAAGCGTTCGGAGAAAAGACTTCATTATTGGTGTATAGAGCGAAACCTCAGGCATGATTCTAGATTATAATATCCGTTTTTCAATTTATTGTGACCTTTTAACAAAAGGGTGACGTATTTCAGAAATGAATCTTTTTACACAAATAAAAGCGATTTCTTCAGGCTTCTTGAATCTTATGACTAGTTGACAATTGTATAGAATATCTCAAAATATTAAATTTCACATAAATCAACATGGACACTAAAAAACGTCAGTGTGCAATGCAAAAAAGATTATTTCTGTCTCGTTTACTCTAGTTACTAGATTTAATTATTTTCCTTGTCTTATTATCTTTATAATAAAAGTTAAAGCAAAATCTTTGTACCCCTCTTTACAAAAATTACGCAGACTGAGGAGAATGAAATTTGGCACAGAGTTCATTATGGAGCAAGAAGAGCAGAAAAGTAATATTTTTTATACTTAAAAACTACTACACTATATATTACTTTATGTATTTCTAATGTGGGATGGAGAGGGATATGCTTGGAGTTTCCCTACGCGATCGAATCAGAAATGAGGAGAACCAAGGTAATCTATAGAGCCCGAAGAATTGCTAAACAGAAGTGGCAGTGGGCAGGACACATTGCTCGCAGAACAGATGGCCGATGGGGCCGAAAGGTTCTGGAGTGGCGACCGCGTACCAGAAGACGTAGAGTTGGAAGGCCTCCAACAAGGTAGACCGATGACCTTGTGAAGGCCGCAGGAATCCGCTGGATGCGGGAAGCACAAAACCGGTCGAAGTGGCGGAGCTTGGGGGAGGCCTATGTCCAGCAGTGGACGTCTTTCGGCTGAAATGATGATGATGATGATGATTTCTAATTTATTATGCATTAGAAATTCGTAAACTTTAAAATGAATTATTATTATTGATAATTATTTATTGATTCAGTCCATTATCCCATTTCTTTCTGTGGCTGTCGTAAAAGGCGAATAAGGGACTTACTAAAGATTGGGCAGCAGCGTCCTCTAAGCCGTTTACCACCATACTGCGATCGCCAAACCGCCTGCCAGCGTGGCGATTATGGCAAATTACTCCAAATTTTGGGAGGCCTATGTCCAGCAGTGGATGGAATCTGGCGGAAATGATGATGATGGAAATGAATTATGGCCGAATTTCAACAACTAGGCGACCATTATTCATTATTTAATGACTTGTCTATTGCTATACTCCGTCTACGTACGTATTTTTTCAAGTCTGTCTAAATTTCATCTGATACCGAAAGTTAATAAAGACTAAAGAGCTCCATTGAGAATGGGCAGCCGTTCTAATAATTTGCGATGTTATGAAATGGTCTGCAATAATAAGTTTAATTAAACTTGTTTTATTGGTCTGAACTTCATTTTCGAAGTTTTTGCTTAATTCTAGTTGTTATTTACGTGCAGATGAGTAAAGTTCTTAATAGAAAATATAATACTACATTAAAAGTTTAGTGAGAGTTATTTATGCTTATTCTTGTTTAATGTTTATGGTTTAATTATCGTGTTTTAATAATTGTTTCGAATTTTTAGTTCTAAGACATGCCGGTTTCCTCACGATGTTTTCCTTCACCGTTATGAGAGCAGTGGTGATGAAATAATTTACACAAAGTATAGCGCTTACTTGGGTTCGAACTTACGACCTACTACTCGTAAGTCGCGACCGTTACCACTGGGCCACCACTGCTCTCGAAGACATGTGACATCTACCAACCCGCACTGGGCCCGCGTGGTGGATTATGGCCCACCCCCTCTCACCGAGAGAAGGCCTGTGTCCCAGCAGTGGGAACATTTATAGGCTGCTGATGAATAATTGTTTATTAGTTTGTACGTGTTGGTTCAAGGTTAAGCCGTTGGTGCCGGCTGTCATTCGTACATCTTAGACAGTCGTTACGGGTCTTCAGAAGTCCGAAACTCTGACAAATATTCTTACCAAGGGGTAACGCATTACCCAGTAACTGGGCTGTAGAAGTCAGATAGGCAGTCGCTCCATGTAAAGAAAATTTGTTTATTCTGTATTAAAAAAAATGCACATTATCCACACTAATATTATGAATGCAAAAGTAACTCTGTCTATCTGTCTGTCTGTCTCGCTTTCCTGCTAAAACTACTGAACCGATTTAAAATGAAATTTGGTACACAGATAGTTTAGAGCCTAAGAAAGGACATAGGCTACTTTTTATCCCGGTAGTACGTTCCCACGGGATATTTTCCGACCTCCACGCGGGCGAAGCCGCTGGCAAAAGCTAGTGAAAAATAAAATAAAATAGATATACAAAATGCACACGTACAAAGTGGCCTAAAACCCCGTATGCAGGTAAAGAAAAGTAACTAAGTAGGTAAAATGTGGTATTCAACTACAACCGGTTAGACTCGAAGCCGACTCCAAAATAGTTGGGAAAAGGTTTAGCAGATGCTATTGATGTGTTTGTTGAAGGTTAACACTCCCAAATTTGTTGTATGATGAGACGTACCTCAGGAATTATGGCACTGTTTGAGACCGTTACCAGACAGGCCATTCCTTTAGACACACCTTCGTGAATATAACATTTTTATGTTAGATCCCACTGCGGGGAAAAGTCTTTTCATACAGAAGAACGAACATTGATCGCGACGCTTGGTCAAGACAGGTTGGCGATTTCAGATTGATCTATACATCATCTATACAAATAAATAGAAAAGGAGTGTCTGTTCGTAACAGCTTTTCACTGAAATGAATATGCGAGTGTATAGTCCTCCAGACCGTATTACGGCCACGGAGGCCAATAAGATATAAGATATATTTCAAGGGAGACTAGGATTCGGCGTGGGATATTGTAGTGAACAACTGTGGGCGCTGACAAAGGAGCACTCACTCTTCCTTCACTCTCATAGTCCGACGGGACAGAAATCCAACACGATCAGAGAGAGAGATCCGGTTCAGGACCAACTGGACTAGACTGTATGTAAATGTATACGGTACTTATAACAAAATAACTTTTTTTAAATGTATGTCTGTCTGTGTGTCTGTTTGTTCCGGCAAATATCCTAAACGGCTAGATGGATTTGACGAGACTCTCACTGGCTCACAGGTGATGTTATTTATAGGGAGTTTCTAAACGAAAAAGGATAAAGATTCCGCAAAAAAAAAACCAACACGCACACGAACGAAGACACGGGCACAGCTATTTTCCTTACATAGTATCAAAGCCTTTTCCTGCGTCTGTAAGCTTAGATCTTTTAAACTACGCAACTTATTTTAATGCGGCATTCATACACAGATTCAAGAGGAAGGTTTAAGTCTAGGTTTCCTCACGATAGTTTTGTTTCATTGATGACAGTAATATCCAAAACAACTGAGAAAGTACATAAGAATTGCAATATTCACAGTGTAATTAGCCTGGATTTAAATCCAACCTCCTGCATCGCACCCATAAATATAATTGTAACAATACATATTCTCTAAGCTCGCTCTTCACACTCACAAGAACACTGAAATGCTTACAATGTAGACTAACAAACCCAGCACATGTTAAGCTCAGCCAAAATAAGCTGCGAGCTACATCAAATTTAAACAAGCCACAACTTTCCCTTTGATCCTCGTTTAAAATAAACAAAGATGAGTATTTTGCAAACCACTATAGAGCTAAAGTATGCTCTACTTTGGGTTCGAAGTAACATCACTGGCCGATCGCTATCGGAGCCTTAATTAAAAAGAGCACTTGCCTAGCTTTGAGAGAACCTTAGTCTTTATAAAGGAGTTCAATTAACGATGGTAAACAGATTCGGTTTGAACTGTCAATATCAGCTGATGCTTGGTAGACAAGGGAATATACAAGTGGTTTTAAAGAGTTTAAAAAAAAAAAATCTTATGTGGAGAGGTTGATTAAAAAATCTGTGCCTGATGGCAAGTCAATTAGAAAATAAGGACAGAGGTCAATGCCTAGAAGACCATACGAGTAATCGGTGTTTCCAGTACAAGTTAAGTATTAAATCGTCATCTACTTAGCTTTGTCCCATCGATGTTTGGGTCGGCTTCCAGTCTAACCGCTCCAGTTGAATACCAAAAATTTACATAGAACGCTCAACCCAGTTACTGGGTGATAAAAAATTTAATTTCTGAATTGTTGTTACTTTGGCTTTAATTACGGACGCTTTTAATTTGTACGATTTTTTACATGGATCTCACATTGATAAATTCAACATAAATGATGTAACCAACTTTTTTGTGGCAACATTTTGATTGAATAAAAGTGTCCATGGAGATTTCTGCACGTTCTTCTCCATAGGTCCCTACCACGCTGTGAAATGACATCATCATCATTATCATTTCAGCCGTAATACGTCCACTGCTGGACATAGGCCTCTCCCAATTTGGGGGGCTTTGCCATAATCGCCACCCTTGGCAGGCGGATTGGCGATCGCAGTATGGTGGTAAAATGCATAGAGAACGCTGCTGCCCATTCTCTAGTAAGTCCCGTAGTCGCCTCTTACGACACCCACGCCACGGGAAGAAATGGGGATCTGTGGAATTGTGAAATGTACAACTAGCTTTATCTTGATAGTAATTGGTTTATTTGAAATATTATAAGTGATTTGAGTTTGACGATACTCTTTGGTAAGACTGGTTGTCAGACTTTCGGGTCTCTGAGGAACCGTCTCAAAGATCTTCGAGTGACACCCGGGAGCAATGCCTTTACGAAGCGAGGAGGTCTTGGTATGTACAGATGGTCCATTCCAATCTACGGACCAAGCGCCGCAAGCTTAACTTAAACTGACCGATCGAACCGTCCAGTTGTTGTGTTAGTGTAGTGTTTTTTTAGGAAGATGCTTGTTTTTTTTTTTTTGTTTAGCCTATACTGTCCCACTGCTGGACAAAGGCCTCCCCCAATTTCTTCCAGGAACTCTTGTCTCGCGTCACCTCAAACCAGTCGTCGCGGTACGCATCTAGGTCGTCTCGCCACCACTTTCTGGGCCGACCGCGGTGGCGTCGTCCATCTTCAGGCACCCATTCGCAGACCTTTGCCCAGCGGTCATCTTGCATACGGCTAATATGACCCGCCTACTCCTATTTGAGCCTGGCAGCCTTTTTGCCTACGTCGGTTATACCCGTTTCGAAACGCAGCGTGGTGTGCTTTTTTTTTACTTTTATTTTTAGCTGCGATACTTACCCTGCTCAAATACGTATACTTTCACATGCTGTGTAAATAAAAGTGACAGGAAATAATTATAACATCATCAACATACACGTAGTTGACGAAATACGTATAATTGAAACTAACTTAAAAATCAAGTATTATAGGACCACTCTGTGAGTATACCCATTCAAACAAAGAAGATTTTTTAAATCGGTTTATAAATGACGAAGTTCCGAACTTAAAAATCGCCTCCTTTTTTGGATTATAATAATAATAATATCTTTGGACAACCAACACAACTTTATCTGATCCCAAACTAGGCAGAGCCTGTACTATGGTAACCAGACAACTGATGAACATACTTATATATTTCTAAATACATACATATTATAGATAAATTACACCCAGACATAGAACAAATGATTGTGCTCATCACACAAAGATTTATCCTGGGTGGGAATCGAACCCACGACCTCAGTCTTAGCAGTCAGGGTCACTAACCACTAGACTAACAGGCCAGTCAAAATATATGATATTATATGATTCGGTAAATAATGCAGTACAAATAGGTCCTTACACACTTATCACTATTTACATATAAGCGTGAATTCACACAACAATCTCAATATTATTCCCGAAAAATAAATATTCGTTGAAGCTATACAAATTATAATATGTATGGGCAAGATGCGACGGAGACACGAATTGAAAGGAGTAGGAGATTGGGAAGCCAAACACCGGACAAAAGGTTGGGAGCCCTATCAGATAATTGGATGCTCCTATTGTGTTTTGACGTATTTGGGAATCAATCTGAGATATTGTGAGAGAGTATGTTTATGGTATGGAAATAACAAGATTTTTTCATACATAAAGTTCTTTTAAGCCTAGGTCGTTGGCGGTGGATACCCAAGATGTTTTGGCGTACGGAGCGATTTTTTGGGGCATTGGGCGGGTCATGTGGTATCTTTCACCCATAGACCTCATGTCCTAAGTGTTACTGTTATCGAAATTCGATTATTTTTGTTTGTTTTTGAAAATGACCTGGACCATAGTATTTAAAACGACATATTTTTTTAGTTTGTTGTTGTATATGCACCAAATACTTTTTAAGGCATTCTATAATGTATGATTATTCTAAACAAAACATAAATTTTTAGTATAGATGACAAAAAAAACTTAAATAGCTTTCAAACTTTTAAAAATGAATATAATCTACGAGAAACAGTGACACTTAGGGGTCTAATCGATGAGTGACACTTCAGACATGGGGTCTATGGGAGAAAAATAGAATATGACCCACCCAATTCCCCTAAAAATTTGTCGCTCCATGCGCCAAACAACCAGAACATTTTATGTTCATTGCCAGCATTTCTCCGTATAATCATGCTGAACTAATTACATTTGGTGGAACTTAAATATTAAGCCAACAAAATTGCCAAAAGCATTACCTTTTAAACCCGTTCAAAACTGAATATTCCTTGGCATAAGTGCTTACATAAACGATAATCGCTTCATCTGTAAAAGCGATTTAAAGGACATTCCTGACAAACAAAAAGTCGAATAAAAATTCGCTTTCACACATGGCTGGCGGGAACATAGACATTTATTAAACTAATAAAAGGCCACATTAAACCGTGCTAATGGCCTGAACCGAGGCACGGAGAGGCACCGAGCTACCTACGTACAAAGGTACTGGAGAGGTGGGGTTGAATTGCAGCAAATGACACTGTCCTGAGACCACTACGAAGGTAACTCGAACGGTTTTTGCTTAAATGTAGGTTTTCTTATGTTTTTATAGTTGATCGTATTGTGAACTAGACACCTAGGTAATGTGTTCCGATAGCATGTAGGCACACTAAACTTAAGGTGATATGATTTCAAAAAAGGAGGTTTAATTTGAGCCTGTATGCATTCTTTTTTTTGAATATACCTGTGCGTATCGATATTTTCATCAATCGTAACCCGATTTTGCAAATTCTTAATTCATTAGGAGGAAGTTTGCGCAGTGGTCACATTTATATTGTATTAAGGAGCTTATGCAATTTTTGGGTAAGCTTCAATCGCATACGCAATACGCATTTAATCCACTTGGTGTACCTTAAAACTTCCTGTTACACGCATTAAGTGGTATACAAATTAGTGCGGTGTATCACAAAAAAAAAAGAAAAAAAAAAAAACAATACTGCAGAAATTTTCACATGGGTTAATATTTATTGCGGACGTCTCGTTTGCTATATTAACAGCCGTTTACTGTTACTAAATCAATACGATTACCTACATTCGTTTTGCATTTAACCAGCATAGTGCGCCATCTTGGAATCACTATCTTCCATTTGATAAAGAATAGTTTAAACAACTTGAAAGATTTCTACACGATCAACAATCTCAAGAAAACCCACTCGTATTTCAGACATAATACCGCGAACCGATAGGTTCTCCATAACCTATCGTACAATAAGTACTCCATTAGCCTTTCTACTTATTTTTCTGCTCAAAATATTGAGTATAAAAATACAACCTTTACCTAAGCACGCTTTATAATCTCTGGCAAACTCACGAAGTAAAAACATCGACCACCTGTGCAAACAACGGGCGATTTAATACCTCAGCTCAGCTTACGATGTTAGAGCATTATGTTATGCTTAAAATTCTTATGATTAATGAGCCCGAGGCCTAACTGAGGCATACGATTACGGTTAAGGCCGACTTGTTGGTATTCTAAGAGCATCAGCCGGGCGGCCCTCACTCTAATTGAATACTAAAATTAGACTTCAAAGAAAGTTTTAGTTTATAATCTCGTTAGGTCTTAAAAACTTATGTACCCCTAAAAATGGGTTATTTTGCCTTTTTGATTATGTTTTGTTTTTATGAGCAGTGGTGACTTACGAATTGTTAGGTCGTAGTTTCGAACCCAGACATCTGCTTTACTTAGCGTTAATTATTTCATCACCAGGAAACTCAAAATGGCGAAGGGAAACATTGTGAGGAAACCGGAATGTTCTAGAATAAAAAAATTCAAAGACATGTGACGGCGACCAACCCACACTGGTCACGCGTGGTAGATTACCGCTCCCACTCACAGAGAGCGGAAAACATTATGAGGAAACCGGAATGTCCTAGAAACAAAAATTTTAAGACATAATATGACGTCGACCAACCCTTACTCCCGCGTGGTGGAAAATAACTTCCTCTCACAGAGATACCTGTGTCCCAGCTGTGGGAACATTACAGGTTGATCATGATGTTTTTGTAATTAATTAATAAATTAGTGCTGATAATGTCTTTATCTTATCTTGCATTTACTTGATTTGACAGATCAGTTTTGAGAGCAGTAGTGATGAAATAGTGTATATACAAAGTGAAGCGCGTGTCTGGGCACTACAGCCCTACCTCAGCTTTCTTACTTAAGCCATAAGAGTCAAATGTGATCAACCACCAACTTTGCCAAGCGTACCTATGGCACAATTAAACTACCTGATATAACAAAGACATGACGCTGCGGCTCGGGACCCTTTTGTGTCCGAGAAAGCCTCCAAATCGTCATTATTAATGGTTTTATGAACATTATAGTACTTTCAATAATGTAAAGGGAAAGTATTCAAAATTATTCATGGAATGAACAGTCGTTATGTGCCAAATACCAAGTAATAACAAGTATATGTACATATTTACTAGATGTAAGAATGTAAACGAGGCAAAAAGAGAAGGTGTGTAAAGATTGGTTTGTCTATTGGTACGTCATGGTATGTCTCCCATCCAAAAACAAACCGTAGCAAGCGTAGCATTACCTGATGGATCGATCGTGTGCCTATTATTAATTAGTTACAAGCATCTTCGGCTGCCATTGACAACAAAAGAAATGAGAGGAAATAGGAATAAAGCTTGCCTTTAATTTTAAAACAACAAAATACAAAGATTTATCTTGACAATTTTTCAGCCAAACAGCCAGAAATGTTCATAATAACTAGCCTCATAATACGCGCTCGGTATTAGCCGCTGTGTGACACAAATCTGACGGTCGCGGTTGTGCGAAGCGACCGCGCGGAATGGCGGAATCCGTTCACAAATGGTTCCGACACACGACAAATATTAGGAGATACAATCTGCTGGTATTTCTAATTAGACTTGCGCCTTTTTCTTTTTGAAGCTTTATTTTGTTGGCAAAAGCTACACATAGACGTGACGCCTACATGAATTGAAGGCTTATTAGATAATTAGCATGAATTTATTTGCCCGAATCAGGTGAATCGACGTTTTTGAAGAATACACTATATTCTTACATCCTTACGTTAGTAAGGACGCTTTTTGCTTCTTGTATGTAGAGACCGTAACAGCGGGGGAGTTACCTTACAGAATGCCACTTATTACGTCATCTCATACTTTAGCTGCCAAATCTCACGGTCAATTTAGTTCAACTCGCTGACACGCTGGTAAAGGTGGCGCTAGTGTACATTCGAATCATCAACCGATTTCTTAGAATGCCAATTATGAAACTCACAGCGGATTCAGATGCGAAGTTTAGAATGAGGTCTTACAGAATCACACTGCAGTTAGCGTTATGTAGTTTCTGCGAGCCTATTATGGGAAAAGGCGTCAGCTTGTGAATGTATTTATGTAAGTATTAATGCCGTAAACACATTTTTCTTTCTTTCTTTATGTATACTTTTTAGGGTACCGTTGCCAAATGGTAAAAAATGGAACCCTTATGGATTCGTCTTGTCTGTCTGTCTGTCTATCTGTTCGTCCGTATGTCACAGCCATTTTTTCCGAAACTATAAGAGCTATGCTGTTGAATATTGGTAAGTAGATGTATTCTGTGAACCGCATTTAGAATTTTACGCAAAAATAGAAAAACAATAATTTTTGGGGTTCCCCATACTTAGAATTGAAACTCAACATTTTTTTTTCATTAAACCCATACGTGTGGGATATTTATAGATAGGTCGTCAAAAATGATATTGAGGTTTCTAATATCATTTTTTTCTAAACTGAATGGTTTGCGCGAGAGACACTTCCAAAGTGGTAAAATGTCCCCCCCCCCCCCTGTAACTTCTAAAATAAGAGAATGATAAAACTAAAAAAATATATGATGTACATTACCATGTAAACTTCCACCGAAAATTGGTTTGAACGAGATCTACAAAGTAGTTTTTTTTCATACGTCATAAATCGTAAACTGCAATTTACTTTTCATTTAATCAAATCAAATAATAAAAAATAAAAAAAATTACATAAACATAAACCTTATGTATAAACCGTGAATACCTACAGGTTTGTACGGTATCCTCGGTGCGCGAGTCTGAATCGCACTTGGCCGGTTTTTCTATTGGCGTCATGCACGAATTTAATTTATTTGTGGGGAATTGGTAAAAATGTAATGAGAAAGGGTCGCTCCGAGAACATACGGTTTATATATAATTAAAAACGTATCAATTTTGTAACAAGTATTTCTGGAATTCTTCGTGCGACTCACCTATATAAAATAATATATTTATTAATAAATTTTGATTCACCCGATTGAGGCGAGTTGATTCGTGTAAAACGAAGACGAATTGGATAAGGTTGTACCAGTACCACAGTGGGCGTTTGTTTGTGCGTAGGTAGATTTTCATTTGCAAAGATGGATACTACTAAGTAAATGAAATTGTTGTATTAAATTATTTCTCCTATATACAAAGTTTAAGTCATAACACAATATACAAACTAACAGTAAAATAAAAATATTATGTACAATTTATTAAATAAAGGTAAAAAAAGGGAAGACCTCACTGGGCTTCAAAGAATTCGTCCGCATCGCTGTCGATGGGAAATGTGCCCAGAAGGCTGGCAGCGTTGCCACGTCGGATGGCAATGCTGATTCTTTGACCTTTAAATAGGCCAGCCCTCTGGTCACGTGAAGAGATGACTAACCGGTTGACGATGTCCCGGTATAAATTGTTGAATTCTCCGTGAATCAACGTATTAATATATTGTTGCTAAAATTAATCACTATTATCATCTCCCTTAAATAATATAATTTCACTTCTACAAGTTATGTTAACCAGACCCCGCTATGGATACTTATGATCCCGCGAGTAATAGGTAAGGCTTGATTTACAACCCTCTGATAAGGTTCTGATAGTTTTCCCGGGCCTCAGACGAAGGGTACCTCGCAGGTATAAACTCATATCTCAATCTAGGACTATTAAAGTAACAATTTAATATCTGATGAAAGAGATTACATATTGATTTATTCGACATTATTTGCCACATTTTCATTTGGGATACAGTTTATATTTGGTATATTTTATACTGTACTAGCAACCCCTGATTTGTGCTGTTTTAAGTACTTGACCAAACATCGCGATTTCTGTATTACCTACATATTAGATTAATATCGTGTTGTAGTTCCGTGTGGTATCGGGCGTAATGAATAACACCACCCCATTTCTTCCCGTGGGTGTCATAAGAGGCGACTAAGGTACTTACTAGAGTAGTATATTATTGGGCATTCTAGACCACTTTCGGCAAATCGCTCGGCGAGTGTACGCCTCGCTGCCGAAAGTGGTCTAGAACGCCCAATAATCGGTAATCGACTCGTTCATTTGTTCATTCGTTCGAATATTTAAAGCATTCTAAATCCACCTATCGTTCGGCGAAGTAAACAGTGGTATAGAACGCTCAATAATCGACCGATGAGCGTTCGAGGTTTTCTCATTTCGGATTAAAAAACGCGAAATCTGTGACTGTTTCAGTTTATAAATAATGTCGTAATAAACACATGCACTCATTGTTAATCAGTTTGTTGACAACAGTAATCATGAAATTTGTAAAACAACCACAATCGCTGCATGTAAGCACTATTTGCGATGATTTTTGTAAAACTAGATCTCGCCATGGAGAATTGTTACCTAATTCAGTACGATGCATCATTTGCGGACCATCGAACTGTGGAAAAACAAATTTACTTATTGGACTTCTTATACATGAAAATGGTTTACGGTTTCAAAATGTTTATATCTATTCAAAAACCCTACACCAACCAAAGTACATTTTTTTAGAAAGAGTTTTACAACGGGTACCAATTATCTCATTCCAGAAATATCAAGGGAATGAGGAAGTTATAAGCGTTCAGGACGCTAAACCCAACTCTGTGATTATATTTGATGACGTTGCTTGCGAGAATCAAACTAACATGCGTGATTATTTTGCAATGGGAAGGCACAAACACATCGACTGTTTTTATCTCAATCAAACATATAGCAAAATCCCTAAACAGTTAGTAAGAGATAATGCTAACTTAATTATATTATTCAAACAAGATGACATTAACTTGAGGCATGTTTATGAAGAACATGTTAACACTGATATGACATGGCTTGAATTTCGTGAAATGTGTTCTAAAATATGGAGTGAGCCCTTTAATTATGTTGTAATTAATAAAGATTGCAACAAAAATAACGGATGCTATAGAAATAAATTTGACACTTTCGTAGTCTTTGATTAGAAATGTAATATTTAAGATATGGTACTTACATGATATCATTATTCCTTGGTCAACTCTTCATCGTTAACTATTATAGTCCGCAAAATCGTAATAATGGAAAAATCACTGAAAAGGCAAATTGTTGATGCTGCAGAAGCTGTAAAGAAAAAAGTCAGAAAGATGCGAGATTTGGAAACTGAAAATAAGCAAGCATTGGAATCAGTTTTTAGACCTGTAACAGAGTCTCTTAATTTTTTAGCTGACACCAATAAGCAAACTGACCTCTTGCGATCTAAAGAAGTTGAAGAAACAGAAGTTCCGTTTAAAAACAATACTTTACAGAAAGACAGTTCTAATAACGAAGAAGATAGTAATGTAGAAGAAAGTGAATGTGATACCGACAGTGATGAGTCGTATCAATCATTAGGAGACAATAATCAAGAGCGTAATACATCATCCTGGTCAGTATCTACAGAAGCACTAACAGATATTCCATTTGGTGTTCGAGCGGAGCGAGGACAATTGATGTTAGGTTCTGCTGTCATAACGATCAGCGATGATTACATCACCGTTAGTGGACGGAAATATCGAAGTACTCCAGGACTGAAACAATTATTATTGAAAAAGGACGTAGATTTAAGCACAGTTACAGAGTCTGATATGCAGAATTATAAAATGATGTTGATTGCCACAAACGCACATCGTCGAGACTTTGATTCAAACAAACCAATAAAAAGTAATAAGGGACAAAAATATTTGCAAGTTATAAAACCTCTTTTCAAACTGCCGAATCCTATTCAAAACAGTCAAGCAAAGGGAAAAGGGCTACCCTTGACAAAAATGTGGAAAAAAAATAAAGATTTTGTATATTGGGATGATCCTAATGAACTTGTGGATAGGTTAAAATTATTAATTGCATCTCGAGACGCTGGTAACACTGGATTAGACAACGAAATTATATCTATTATTGAAGAACTGAGTGAAAGTAAAATTATTAAGTAATAAATAATTGGTATAAATTTTTCACCGTTCATTTTATTATCAACCTTTAAATATAATACACCTTAAAATATGAATGTAGATAAATTTGGACACCATATTCATAAGAGAATGCGTTTCTCTGAATTATTAGAATTCAATGAAAATGCATTGCTAAAATCTGAAAGGGGTGATTTTGATTTGAAAAAATCTAGATTAAGAGGAATTAAATCTCCTTTAGACATAGATGATGCTGTAAACAAGGATTACGTCGATCGATTGCACGATCAGATAATAAAGGAACAGAATAGAATGATTGGATTGTTGCGTGCTCAAATCATAAAAGATGTACAAATAACAGTCCAAACCACTTTAAAAACGAAGATACCTGAAGTTTTAGTTCAGTTGGAAGATAAGTTTTATAACAAAGCAGAAGTCCAAAAATTACTTGAAAATACTCCGTGATGGCGAAGCAACAAATTGTTAATGAACTTCACAAAGCAGCACGAAGAAACTTTGTTAGACGTTCAGTTATTTTAAAAGGCATTGATGACTTATGGCAAGCTGATCTGATAGATATGCAAAATCTCAAAAAGTTTAATAAAGGATATAATTATATTTTAGTGGTAATTGATTGTTTCTCAAAGTATACCTGGACAGAACCACTAAAATCCAAATGTAAACTTGATGTTACTCGTGCATTTGAGCGAATACTAACTACGAGTAATCGAAAACCTGTTCATTTACAAACAGATTCTGGAACAGAATTCTATAACGTAACATTCCAAAAGCTTATGAAGAGCTACAATATTAATCACTACTCTTCCTATTCTACCAAGAAAGCTTCGATTGTAGAACGGGTTATTAAAACGATTAAAACTAAATTGTATAAGTACTTTAGTCTCATTGGGAATTACAAATGGTTAGGTTTACCATTAGAAGTTATTCTAAAAACCTATAATAATACAAAACATCGTACAATCAAATTTAAACCATTCGAGGTAAATAAGTTAAACGAGTCAAAGATAAGAGAAAATATTCAAAAAATTCAGAAACTTACATCACGCCGATGTCAACCTAAGTTCAAAGTAGGTGAAAATGTTCGGATCAGTAAATACAAACATATTTTTGATAAAGGTTACACGCCTAATTGGTCAACTGAAATATTTACTGTAAAAAAGATTAATAAAACCATACCAGTAACATATCATTTAGAAGATCATCGAAAGCAAACCATTAGAGGATGTTTCTACGAACAAGAACTTCAAAAAACTAGCTATCCAGGTGTCTATTTGATAGAAAAGGTTATTAGAAGGAAAGGAAATAAAGTTTACGTGAAATGGCTTGGCTTAAGCAACGAAGAAAACAGTTGGATTGATAAAGATGCAATTATGGATTAGGATTATGAATATATAACCGTGTTTGTAAGAATTTTTTCATTCATTACACTTTTCACTATGCAAGGCGGTGGACTAGTTAATAGTGTGATTAATAATCTGCCATTCGAACTTCATTTGCCTGGTTATAACTATTGCGGACCGGGAACAAAACTTGAGAAGCGATTGTTGCGAGGCGATCGAGGTGTGAATAAACTAGACGAAGCTTGTATGCATCACGACATTGCTTATGCAAATCACACAGATTTATCTAATCGTCACAAAGCGGATTTACAACTTTTAAACATGGCTAAACAAAGACTAAAATCAAGAGATGCAGGGAAAGGTGAAAAACTTAGCTCATGGATAGTGAGTAAAGTAATGAAAGCCAAACTAAAGTCGGGTGCCGGCATTAAAACATTTAATGCTTTTGTGTCAAAAATTAAGTCAAAAATGAAGAAATTAAAACCTAAAAATAGTAAAACATTAATCAACATTGCTTATTCAGCTGCGAAAAAGATATTTCCAGACATTCAGAAGATTCGCATACCACGAGTTATACCCATACCAAAGACAGGAGGAGTCTTACCTTTAATTCCAATTTTCGCAGGATTATCGGCTTTAGGAAGTTTAGCAGGCGGTGCAGCTGGTATTGCAAAAACCGTAAACGAATACAATGCAGCTCAAAAAAGCTTGCGAGAATCAGAACGACACAATAAGACCATGGAAGCTTTAGCGTTGGGCAAAGGGTTGTATATCAAGGCTCATAAAAACGGTAAAGGGCTGTTTATAAAATGTTCAAAAAACTAAATAAAAAGCTGCCTAATCGTCCTTTAACTAATATCGATATCAGTGAGCATGCACGTGACATTCCATACTTTCGAGGAGTCTATATGAAGGATCGATTACCAAGAACACCAAAACGCATTGAATGTGCTATCGTCAACTTAGACGATTCACGAAATGAAGGAACGCATTGGGTAGCTTACGCTAAAATAAACAATTATTGTGAATACTTTGATAGCTTTGGGGATTTGAAACCTCCGATGGAATTAATGCAGTATTTTAAAAATTGTAATGTTTTTTATAACTATACTAGATTTCAACAATTTAATACAGTAAACTGTGGACACTTATGTTTAGAATATCTACGGAAATTTTGGAATAAATACGTATAAATAATATGTATTTCTTTTATTTCAATCATTTTCATCATGTCACTCACCTTGTCGATAACTGCAAACTCGTCCGATTTATGTACATATTATCCTAATACATTACAACTTTATGGATCTTATGAGTGTGCCTTATTGCATTTCTCAACATTTAATTCAATTCCAAACATTGACGAAACGAATAATAAGTTATATTACGGCTCTAACGAAGTTCTTGAAATACCTGAAGGCACTTATGAATTACAAGATATCAACGATTATTTAAAATCGGAAATAAAAGATTGTTCAATAAAAGTACAGTGTAATAACAATACTCTAAAAACTTTGATATACTGTACCAAAGATATCAATTTTACTAAAGAAGGAACTTTTAGGAGATTATTAGGGTTTAATAAACAGATTTTAAAAGCCAATAAATGGCATGTATCTGAGTTACCAGTCAACATTTTGCCTACGACTGTGATCAGGATAGAATGTGACATTGTAAGTGGTTCGTACATAAACGGAAAACCCAGTCACATTGTACACGAATTCGCACTCAATGTGCCACCTGGATATAGAATTATAGAAATTCCGAAAAACGCCATATACTTTCCAATCAACCAAAACAACATAAGCTGTATACATATCAGGCTATTAGATATAAACAATCGATTAATAAACTTACGTGGTGAAGAAGTGCAGCTATATTTACACCTAAGAAGAAAAAATGATTGACTACAATAAATATGTGCATCATCAAATTGAGAACGTCAGTTCAACTAAAGTGATCAAGCAAATAAGACCTCGGTCTAAGAAAAAAATAAAATTAACAAGAGACAATAAGGAATTTCTTAAAGCAATTGGTTTGCTAAAATGAATATCTTAGATGTTTTATCTGCTCCAACTTACGACAACACTGTTGAGGGCATTGAATTTCATTCTTACAAACCCTACGTAACAAGCTTCAACAGGAACGATGAAATCCGTATACCTATTAATCAACAGGATCTGTATATACTACCGTCAGCAAGCACTTTGTATTTGGAAGGAACTATAATCGTTAGCAAAAAAGATTCAAAAGATAAAGCGAGTAGTGTTTCTTTAACAAATAATTTTCTACTTTACTTGTTTCAAGATATAAGATACGAATTAAATGGAGTGGAAATTGATAAAATAAAAAACGCTGGTGTGACGACTACGATAAAATCATTAGTGTCTATGAATGAGAGTGAATCGAAGATATCTTATGCCTGGGGTTGGAATATCGATGGCATAAAAAATATTAATGGAGGTAGTTTTTCTGCTTCCATACCACTTTGTAACATTCTCGGATTTGCAGAAGATTTTAAGAAAGTAGTGATAAATAGTAGACACGAATTGATATTGTTACGAAGCAATACTAACCTCAACGCTGTAAAACTGAATACCGGTGAAGTCGTAGATGATGTTCAGATAAATAAAATTGTTTGGCGTGTACCGCATGTTAAAGTGTCAGATAAAGAGAAAATAAGTTTGTTAAAACTGCTAGAGAAAGACCGACCGCTCCAGATTATTTTTAGAAATTGGGATCTGTACGAATATCCCACTTTACCTAAAACAACGAAACATACTTGGTCGATTAAAACTTCATCGCAAATAGAGAAACCGAGATATGTCATTATCGGTTTACAGACAAACAGAAAAAACAATGCAAACTCTGATATGTCTCTGTTCGATCACTGTCATATTCGTGATGTTAAAGTATACCTCAATTCAAACTACTTCCCATATGAAAATCTTAATGTGAATTTTGCTGATAACAGAATTGCTTTATTATACGAGCAATACACTAGATTTCAGCAGTCATATTACGGACGCCGCGCGGAGCCTTTGTTAAGCGAAAAACAATTTAAGGACTTGGCTCCGCTCTTCGTTATTGACTGCTCCAGGCAAGCAGATAACTTGAAAGCAGGCCCTGTTGTGGATGTAAGAGTGGAAATCGAAACTGATTCGGTTATACCTGATCAAACTTCGGCATACTGCCTTATATTAAACGACTGCATAATTGAGTATAAACCGTTAAGCAATACCGTGAGGAAAATATCATGAATCCTGAAACTATAATAGTAGACGTTCAAGGCTTTAAGGTCTTCTTCAACACTTTTATAGTAAAAGAATTAGCTTTGGCTACTCGTGATTACACCCAAACCTTCTTAGTTAAGCCTCCATACTTGTTCAGATACTTAACAAGCAATGAACAGAAACAAGTCAAATGGTTAGAAAGAAACAGAGGCATTTATTGGAATGAAGGAAATATCGACTATAGGGAATTCCATCGCATAATCGTTCCATACTTACAAAATAAAGAAATTATTGTCAAAGGCTTGGAGAAGGTGCAGTGGATAAAGGAGCTATGTGAAAATTGTAAAGTAACAGAACTTGATGAGAGTCTATGTCCTAATTTATCTATTTTGCATAAAAAATACTGTAATATAGATTCGAATTTAAATTGTAATAATCATTTAAAGCAATGTGCACTTAAAAATGTATTATGTTTAAAAAAATATTTAGAGTGGTAATGGTAATTAATATGTAACAAACGTAAATAAAGGTTATTGATGGTTATAAATAAAAAATGATTCTCTGTGTTTTATAACAAGTTCTGTGAAGGAAACTGTGGGAGAAAAATGGATTTGTAATGAAAATGTATTTTAAGTTTATTAAATAAAACAATAATTTAATCTTAAATGATAAATGTGTTTTATTTCATTAGTTAACCTGTCTAATTACATTTTTCCACAATACAAATATTTAAATTAAAAGAGTTTATCAAAAATAACTGGAATTACATTAACCATAAAGATTCAGCATAAATTTAATTTAAAAAATACTTATAACAATTAGTAAAACCAAAAAATATAAAATTAAAAATCACTGTCTATCAAAGTTTTTGAAATTTTTTTAACTAACGATTCCGTATCGTCCATAACACTATCCATAGCATCTTTAACAATGTATTGTGCATTTATTATCACGTTCTCACTCTCACTATCACTGTCACTTGTGTTGTTATTGCAAAGATCAACCACTGATATTTTTATCAGTTTTATCCCGCGTCGATGCAGTTTACTCATCACGAAAGATTTTGTTGGTTGTTTCTTATGGGAAGGCTTTTCCCGACGTTTTCGCCGGGACTTCTTTTCTTTTGTTATTTGACTGCAGTGAGGGGGTTCGTTGCAAATCATCTCAGAAAGTCCTTCGTAAGGATCCTGAGCGTACTGGCTGAACTGAACTTCTGAGTCGCAAATCTGAAACAAAATGATTAACGTCTTAATCAGTGAAACAATATGCGAGAGATTTTAAATTAGCTTTAATATTTAAATATATACATATTTTACTTACCAATGACATGTTTATGACGTACACTGATAGACCAAAAAACTATAATATTGTATACAAGTATTCGGTGTGAGTAAAATTTTCTAAATAAGTAACCTAAATATGTACTCCGATGGTTTTGATTATATTGTAAACGTAGCATTATGATCATAACATATATTGTTGAAAGTAAATCTTATCCACATACCAATAAAGGTGAAGCTTTGTGGAAGCATGTATAGACTTGAACCTCAACAAAATAACACGCTTGCATTTATAATTATTATTGAAAGTAAATCTTATCTATATACCCATAAGGTATAGCTTTGTTGCAGCATGTATAAACTCGAACCTCCACAAATAGCAAACTTGCAATTATAGTGTAAAGGTTATTAACATACAATATATCACATTTCACTATTTTAAACTAGCATCGCCCTGCGATGTTACCTACGAATTATTGATATGAGCCTAATTCGCTCATAATAATATGATTAGCAATAATTAATTAAATATTATGATCTATATATATAAAATTCAAAGTCCTGAGTGAGTGACTGACTGACTGACTGACTGATATATCAACGCACAGCCTAAGCCGCTGGTCATAGACACGTGAAATTTGGAGGGTGTGTTCTTTGTGAAGAGTAGGTATCCACTAAGAAAGGGCTTTTTGGTTTTTGTTGGTGGTTAAGAGGGTTAAATGGGGGTTGGAATTTCTGTGAAACTTTTTATTCTCTGGGTTGATTAACACGCGGACGAAGTCGCGGGCAGAAGCTAGTTAGAAATAAAACGACAATACATAAATAAACTGCTTCGAGTTTGTTTTAATTAATAATATAATGACGAACGTCGAAACGGATGTTGTGATCATATTACATTCTGGATGAAGAAACTTCAACGAGTCGAGGTTTCATTATCTATTTAACCAACTTTAAAAAGGAGGATGATGTTTTTGAACAAGTTTCTGATAAATAAAACAAGTACATGGTCACACATTTTATTTATTTTTCTGCAATCAATAACTTATTAAAAATATACTAAGTATATACACTTAAATTTATATTTATTTATAAACTAGCAGACACACGTGAAGAAATTCAATTTTTCACATTTGTTTTCACATTTTTAAAATGATCAAAGGTTTTTTATCTGTTAAACAAATAAACAAGTAAATTGATATTAAAGACACATTTAGTACAATAATAAGAATCTTTATGAATTTCCGAAAACTAAAGCTAAATAATATAATGCTAATTAACACTAGTACATTTATTTACTTAACTAAGAATGTTTTTGACTGACCTGTTAGTCTAGTGGTTAGTGACCCTGACTGCAAAGACTGAGGTTGTGGGTTCGATTCCCACCCAGGACAAATCTTTGTGTGATCAGCACAATCATTTGTTCTGTGTCTGGGTGTAAAATTATCTATAATATGTATGTATTTAGAAATATATAAGTATGTTTATCAGTTGTCTAGTTGCCATAGTACAGGCTCTGCCTAGTTTGGGATCAGATAACGTTGTGTTGGTTGTCCTAAGATATTTATTATTATTATTATAATGTTATAATACAGGACAACTCTTTTATTTTATCAATACTTATACTTAGTAATAATTCCAAGATAAATGACGTGTTTCATTATTGGTTACCTAATATACATGAATGACCCCATGCTTTCGTTGCTATTTTGTCTTTCAAAATAATTCGTTTGTCATCGTTATTAGATAAGGTAATTTTATTAACATTTTGTGTAAAAATTTCGTGTTTCAATGATTTAAACATTATATTTTTTCTTCTAATAACTCCACCATTCAATAAAATGCTTTCGTAGTCTGTGATATCTAAATCTCGGAGCACATATGATTTAATTCTCTTAGCTTTTTTGATAACTGTATTTGAAGTTTTTAAAGAATAGAGCTTTGACCTCAACCCAACAAAATCAGAGATATATTTACCACCCATTTCATCTTTAAAAAGGCCTGGAATTTTTTTATTGATTAGAGGTATTGCATATTCGTTTTCATTTTCATAGTTACTGCTATCGAAGTATTGCAAGAAATGGTACTTCAGATCATTATAAAAATCGTTAGTATATATTTCATACACAAAAGAATCGGTATCTGTATAACATAAGCGTACTCGATCATGATAAAAAGGTTTAATAACATTATAATGAAAATTATACATATGGGACTTAGAAAGATCTAAAACTGTGAATCCTATGTAAATAGGTTTATCTAAGATGATTTTATCTGGTTTCATTTGTATAGCAACTAAATTTTCAGTCAATATTGTTGCACTATGAAAATAGGGATTAGCTATAAGCCTCTCAGCGGATATTGATTTGTTGGTTTTATTTGTTTTATCACACCATTGATTAACTAAATGTACGGTGACTCTCTTTTCAGTATTTTCCAACGTTTTACCAAAAACACTGTTGTTTAATAATTTAAAAAAGTCTTGCTCGAATGTACTTTTTGCTTTCTGACGTAATCGAGTGTTTAATTCTATGTATTCTTTTAAATAGGGTCTTTGTTTGAAAGTAATAACTCTGTGAATCTTTCGTAATATTAAACCATGCTCCAGACACTTTTTTAAATGAACATAGTGTATGACATAATTGTACTTATTATATAAATTTGCGATAAGTTTTTTTGTTTTACCACCTGGAGGAATGCATTTTTCAGGACAAAAAGGCAAGTCATTATGGTAATTGTGTAAGTGATCAGGATATAAAAGATCAACTTCTAATATATATCCCCAGTCAGCATTATCCTCATTATTTTGAACGCGTAAATTAATTAATTCGTTTTCATTAAGAAACCGAAAACTAGAATATGGCAAATACTGACACATACTATAACCATATAAATTATTACAGTCTAGATAGGCTATGAAACAATCCGGCTTTACAGCATTATATTCTATCATATATTTATGATTGGCTTTTGCGTACCGGTGCGAGCACATACACAAACCTCCTCTAATACCACCCTGAATCATTTTAATTATCGCTAAATCTGTCAACAGTTCTAATTGAACGCCTGTTTTAAGTAGCGTTGCATCGAAAGATAGACTAGGAGTTGTTATATAAAATGCAGGGTCAAGTTTATAATATTGTTTACAAGTTTTTCTAAAATTTTGAAATATATCTGTTAGTAAGAGTACATCTGTTTTTAAGTACAGATCAGTGTATTCTCCTAAATTATTGATATTAAAACAATTCCAGACAGTGTTAGCATGATTATAATCGTCATTGCTGACGTCTTCGTTTGTCAAGGAATTGTGAAAGTAACACTTTAGCGGTAGCGCCTGTTGCTCGTAACATTTCCAATTTGTCATATAATCGTACGGATAAACACCTTTTCGTGTCAGCAAACTAAAATGTTTATTATCAGAAAAATGAGATCGAAGACTAACAAAATCTTCTATCTGCATTGTTTTAGCTAGTTTGTCTAAACTGGTGCCTAAAAAATTATAAGAATCTAAAAATCTTAATTGTACATATTCATTATCTGCAACGGGTATAAACTTTGAAAATGATATATATTTTTCTTTGGTCTTAGGTATAATTTTTATTTGACCAGGTATTTCACCTAATTTTTTCACAAATAAATGACAATCATACCCTGACAAGTTATGAAAAAATATTGGTATGAATTTTGGTACTTTATGTTGGAGGTTACAATGTCGATGAGCTGCGCCGCGGTACTTACCTGTGATGTGACAGTGATCTCTAACTCTGTCAGACCACAGCATGTTTTCACATATATGACACTTAATTGTTTTTCTAAAATCCTCATCATCTTTATCAGTAAATATCATAGGGTTGTTTTTAGTTAGTATTTTATATATTTCAATTGCATCCTGAGTAAGAAACTCTATAAACTTGGTAACACAATCCTCACCGCGATAACTTCTATACCTTTTATTATCATTATCATTGAAAGAAGATACTATGTTATAAGCAAAAGCGGCTGGCACGTGTCGCTGGGTGTATGTTGTATTAGCAGTATCAAATTCATCGCTGGAAATTGGCATTAACAGTGTTTCAAAATCGGCATAAATTACGAATGGAATGTCTTGTTTTCTTTGAAAGTTCTTAAACTCTAGCACAGATCCCCTATCAGGCAAAATTGTGACAACCCCTCCACACAGGTGTGTTTCAAGTTGACTAAGAGTAGAAAAAAACAATAAACAAGATTCGCAATAATATAATTTACCATGATGTTTAGAAATTTGAGTTCGAACTAAACGGGGCAAATTCTTTATAAGACAGTAATGGGAATTTGTATCATTTTCTAAATACAATAAGTGAATGCTCCTAGATTTTTTATTAATTGTTTTATATAATGGTCCTATAATGGTTTTATTATTTTTCAATCCATATACATAAATATTTATATTGGGATTATTTTTTTCAAAATTGGCTATGTCCGTGAATGTGATGGGAAATGACAGATCAATAATATTTAAAACATCCTGAAAACGAGGATATGATGTAACTCTGTCGGTATGTTGGGTTGCAGGATACAAGGCTGCCACAACACACCATAGAAAGCAGTACTTGTCGTTGTTCTTAATATTCAAGCAAGCTTTTTTATTTTTTATAAAATTTGGTAAAGGAATATATTTGGATCCACTGAGCGGCTGATATTTATTAATATTTATTTCAAAATAGGAGTTATTCAAAAATGTCCAACCGCTATCTCTTTCCTGAAACTCTTCTATTTTTTTGAGAAGTAGTAAAATTGTTGATTTAAAAATTGTGTCGAAATCGTAATTTAAATGAATAATAAAGTTTTTTGTAGCAAATGATTTCATTTCTTGATGATCGTTTTTAAACAAAAGAAATACCAAAAATAGTTCAAAGTTAACTTTAACAGATGTGTGCATTTTTAGTGAGTGGTCTATCAAATCCTTGACTTGTTCTCGAATTTTTATTAGAAAACTCTCTGGAAATGTATGGACTAACTCCTCAGTTGCAATAATCCTATAACTTACAATACGTCCTTTGAACGAGGAATTGATTATTTTTATATTACTACTAAAGTGAGCTACGCTATTGTTTTTATGTGTATTACTACGTAAATGACCAGACCACTTACGATTATCTACAGATACATGACATACTGAGCAGTAAGTCATTGTGATTGAATACACGAATTAGTATTGATATACAAGGATTAAGTAATAGTTATTTCAGCGTTTAGACCCAAGTATCAAATTAATATTAAATCGTGTATAACAATATGTTGTCCTTAAATATATATATATATATATAAATATATATGTATATATAATTATATACCTTTCATGCAGATTTACAGCTTCGAAAATGCGTTAGAACCACTATAATAAAATCTCGATCAGTTGTAGCTCCCGTTCCTCATTTGTTGTTTTGATCATATTGCATACATCCTTATTCTGGAAATAAGATGCAAAGATTTATTAGATAGGTACTTAGATTAATAATTCAGCAAAAACTTAGTTAACTTACAATACTTAATATATTTACCTGTTAGTTATTTGATCTTACGCACTTGTAGAAATTACCAGATAAAAATTATGTGCTACTAAATATTTTCCTTAAGAATAAATCTTCAATCTCATCGTCTTGGTACAATTTTGTAAATTGTAATGCATGTGTAGCTGAAAAAGAATAAAAATATTGTTATTTAAATTATAAATAAAATAACTATAAAGTATCAAAATAGATTATTATAAATGATTTATTAAAATAATAATTACCTGTTTAATATTCACAATTTCAATATTACACTTGTAATATTACGTATTTAGTAGTGACATTTATTTACCGAAATACGTAAAACGTCTTTACAATTTCAGAAAATTCCACAACGTCAAGCGTTCGTAATAAGACTATTGCTATCATATATCAACTTTCAGCGTTTCCGATGTATTGCCTAATTTATAGTCAGTTATTTTACACAGGGCTGTCATTATACTGCTTATATAACTACCGTTGTATGAAAATTGTAACGAAATGGTGTGTAAACCCTAAGTGTTTTCGATGCATCAGGAATTGGTTGTACTTTAGTTTACCTTAGTATTAACTTTTTCAAGGTTTAAAATACGACCAAATAAAAAAGTTCCATCACACGCTAGAACCCAAAGATTTTAAGTATCTTTTCATGTTAGACATTTCCAGCCTTATAAGTCACTACGTTTTTCATTATGATCATTGCAATTGTTCCAAGTGAACTAAGTAATAGTAACTTGCGACTCCGGACTTCAGTCGTGCACTCGTGATCCGCAATCGGTAAATTGTTGTACTCAGTCAGTAAAGTCAGTGTCGACAACCGCTATCACCAACACCAGTTGAAGATCATCGTGTCTGCTGGCGCTGCTATCGTCTTGAAGTTGAGTAAGTCCTCTACAAGTCCAGGAAAAAATGTAAGTATAAAATATTCGAAACTCTTCTGACTCTAAACTTCAGAACCACCGCTTACTTTTTAATTTATTTTATTTAAACGTATGTATCACTTTTTTGTTTCAGGTCCGATTCTGAGGGTTCATTCTATCAAACACCGTCAACCAATGAACGAAAAACGAAAACTGGTCGTAAACCTACAGAAAATGGAAAACGCAAATCAAAATCGAACCGTCCCAGGTAAATTACATATTGTTTTCCTACATGTTTCATCAAGTAAATTACAATATTGTTTTACATGTTTCACTATGTTTGTCTCATCAAGTCTCATGAGTGTAGTGATTGTGGTCATTACTGTTAGTACATACAAGAATAGAGCATCAAAAAGTATTTCTCAACGAATAATAATTCTTTAATTTTTATACTCATCGAGTCTATTGAAAAGCCTTATTAAATATCAATTCTTGATCACCCAGTTCAGTATCAAATATAATTAGGCTTGTAATTAGTAAATTAACCAGGTTACATATTAAGTAGCTATGTTGTTTAAAAATTAAATAGTGTAATTGGTTTCTGTCGTAATATTTAAATAATTAAATTTAACTCAAGTTGTTTTCTTTTTACAGTAAAAAGGCTACGAGTATCAGCGATATATTCGGTATCAACCCGGCCCGCGAGACCAGCGCGGAAGTCGGAGAGGGATCATCGAGTCAAGCCAGCCTGTTGTCGTTGTTTGTGAACCGAGTGGCTAACGGGTGCGAGCGACGCACAGCTCGCACCGAGGGCGAATATTACATAGATTGCAAGGTGTACCGAGCTGACGACGCGCGCAACACCGACTCGATGGAGCTTTGGAAAAGAGCACTGGTACGAATCAAGCTCCAGGCGGACATTGACTCTCCTCAGTGGAAAAAACTGCAGGACTTTGTACGTTCTGCAGATGTTTTGTTCCCCGACAAACCGGTTTTTTATGATAAGTAAATAAATATGGTTTTATTTCAATGATTGTTTTTTATTATTTTTTAATTCCCTTGTATGCATACCCACACTTCATTTCACACACATCTCATACAGACATAATTAAATACGATATTATTATATGTGTGTATACACAGTCATATACATTCGTACCACTGTTTAGCTAGAAAAACACTAAACACATATCAATAGAATAACACGTGACATCTTTATAAACCGTACCACTACCACTATTTTGCATTACTAACTACTTATCGAGTCGGCCGTTCACGATTGGGCATTCTGGACCACCGAGCGATGGCGAAGCCGAGCGAAAAGTGGTCCAGAATGCCCAATTATATACTACTTACTAGAGAATGGGCAGCAGCGTTCTCTATACATTTTACCACCATACTGCGATCGCCAATCCGACTGCCATGCGTGGCGACTATAGCAAACCCCCTAAATTGAGGGAGGCCTATGTCCAGCAGTGGACGTATTCAGCTGGAATGATGATGATGATGATGAAGTTTAATATTAATGTCCTACTGGAATAAATTCTCTAAATGATGGTGAAACTGGTTTTGAATCCATTGTGTAATTTAGAAGAACAACGCAGACTCTAAAAAAGATTTGAATAAATTCTTCTTCTTAGGTGGCCATTAAGTATTTTTGTGAAAATACAAATATTATGTTAAGCCACGCGATCTCCGTTCACTGACGCAGTTGACGGCCTAAGATCCTTAGGTACACAGGTGATAGGGTATCGGGCGCACGATGCAAGGTGAGCCATTGTCTGCGGACGCCTCATTTACACTTGAAGTTCGCGTTAATCATTTATCCACTTTAAGCGTAAGTAATATGTATAGATTGACAAAACCTAGTATGGCGAAGTTTAAAAGACGGGGAGGAAAAAAGGATTTATTCGGGATGATTTGCAAGTACTATAAATTTTTATTTTATTTTATCTATACTTTTAAGCTTATTACTTATTTTACTTATATATTTATTTTATTTATCTATACTAATATTATAAAGCTGAAGAGTTTGTTTGTTTGTTTAGTTGATCGTACTAATCTCAGGAACTACTGGTCCGAATTGAAAAATTATTTTTGTGTTAGATAGCCTATTTATTGAGAAAAGCTATAACATTATGCTACGATCAAAAGGAGCGGAGCAGCAACGAAATGTGTTCGAAAACTGGCAAGCAATTCGATACGACGGGAGGGGTCAGGGGAGTAAAAATATGACACTGACGAAGTCACGGGCAGAAGCTAGTTTCGGAATAAAAAAAAGAGTACCTACAGTTAAATGTTATATATAATATCTTACTAACTAAACAAAATACTACTAGCAATATTACCCACTTCTTACAATTTTTTTTATTGTTAATGCTACAATTAAAGCTGAGTCCCTACATCTTAAAATTAAACAAGAAAATATGGATATTCATATTAAGCAGCAACTCTATGACCTCGTGGAACCCTCTGGAGATGTCGATATCGGAAAACATGCCCCATAAACTTACAACTTTAACTACCAACTGAAATGTTGAATTAATAATAAATATGGAGACGTATTTAAATGTTGATGACACAACTTTTATACTTGTGTTTTTATTCCTTGATAAGAATTTAAGTAGGTACGAGTACCTAGAGACCCTACACAAGATTTTTTAGCTTTTGCTTTCGCATAAAGATGATCAGTCAGCGACTTAAAGGAGATGTTTCATTTTCGGCCATCAGATGTACATTTATCAAAAAAGAGGAAAAAATACCACAAATTAGGGAAAAATATTCCCTGGTTAATTCGCGCCTGATTTGTTGTGTTCAAAAAATAATAGTTTTTCAATTATTACCATGTTTTATTCAACATGGCGTCTCGTTTGCTTGCAGACTTCATTCGTTCTGAAATCATGTCTCATCAAATCAATGTCAAGTAGAAAATAATTAAAAAATGTGTGTATTCTTGTAGTGTTAAAAATAAATTACTATTATTCTCTTGTAAATATTTTTGAGTAAACATAATTAAGTGTGACCATTTCATCTTTACAAAAATCTTTAGTCTCCATTCTTGAAGTGTGTTTCTAAACGAATTCAAAATAACCACTTGCTAACTCTTAGGACAAACGTCAAACCTTTTTAATTTTTATTTTGTACATAAAAACCATTTGATATTATGAAAAAAATGTTACTTTATTCCATTCATGAGTAATTTACCCAGCTTCGCTAAACGGTACACGTTATGGCCGGAGCCCCATATAAAAATGAAACATCTCCTTTCGTCGATGAACTGACGAGAATGGTTTCGAATTTATTTTTTAAATTGCTGGAATGGCAACAACATTCATCAAAATATAGAAATACCTTCTAAGTAAACCACGGAGTCTACGGCATTACCTTCTAACTTTCATTGGAAACTTGCTAACATCAACCGTTCGAATTTTTTGGCTCCTTCCCGTTAATTTATGAAAAACAGAACCTTATTTTCAAGTACCTAAGTCAGTTTATATCTACTTCTCTTGGCAAACAGATTGTTTATCAATTGCTAATGAATACCAATATTGCCGAACGTTTCATGATTAGTCGGTTAACGATGATCACAATGCAATAATACAAAGCAATTGCTATCCAATTATAACATTTAATTAGTGTGGTATCGTCATTAATTTATAGGACGATATTGTTAATAGATTTCAGAAACTACAGAACGCCATCTACTGATCCTTACATACGTTTGGCTTTAACTCGTTGGAGGTGAGAAGAGGCCTTGATCAGTTCTCGATAGCTTGTAAGACCTTACGGGGACGTATCGACTACCCAGAGCTCCATGGCCTCTTCTGTCGGTTATTTGTGCCCGATAAATACATTGGATACCGTCAGAGCCGCCGGCACAACCTTTTCGCGCAACTGCCATCTAAGACTGTAGCCAGAGCCGAATCCCCAGTCTGTCGCACCTTAAAAATGCTAAATGCCCTCCTGATTACCAACCCTGAATGTGATGTGTTTGTTGATGAATGGAATAAAATGATGCGTATTTGTCTGGTGTTCTATGAGAGAAAGTATGCAAGGGAGTTCACTGTTCCAGATTAGTTGTTAATATAGGTAATTGTTTAACTTTTCGTAGTTATTGTCAACCTTTTATGTGTTTCTATGTTAATTAATTTAATTGGTGTTGTACCGTTTTAATTAACTATAAATAAAATACTCTTTTCGCTTCGTTTATGTTCATACACCTGGTCATACACGCACGCTGGTTACCAGTACTACGCACCTGACCTTTCTGAAGAACATCACCAATAAGGTCGCTATATGTTCTCCGAGGGCGTCCGTTTCTGGCATGTCCAGTCATATCGGCAGTCCGATAAGCATAGCACAATCCACCGATAATGTGCCCACTACTGGGAAAATGGCCTCCTTTCTGTGAGAGGGAGTGGGCTGCAGTCCAGTGCGGGTTGGTATATGTCACATGTCTTGGAATTTATGGTTCTAGATCAAACCGGATTCAGAAATTAAATGATGTTTTTTTTTTTTAAATTATTGATAAATAACTTTAGTCCCCCCAAATGTCATAGATAAGGTTGCAGTTGCATTTGTTTTTAGGACCCCAAAATATGGATAATTTCTCACAAAAATACCTGCTGCTATCATTTTGTTACAGTGTTCAATTATAGAGAGCAGTGGTGGCCCAGTGGTAACGGCCGCGGCTTACGAGCAGTCGGTCGTGAGTTCAAACCCAAGCAGGCGCTTTACTCTGTGTAAATTATTTCATCGCCACTGCTCTTAAAAACGGTGAAGGGAAACATCGAGGAAACCGACATGTCTTAGAACCAAAAAATTCGAAGACATGTGACATCTACCAACCCACACTGGGCCCACGTGGTGGATTATGGCCCACTTCCTCTCACCGAGAGGAGACCTGTGTCCCAGCAGTGGGAAAATTATAGGCTGATGATGTTCAATTATATTATCTTGAGCGCAAAATGAAAACTATTACAGATTTGATTGAATGCATGCTATGCAAAATTAATTAATTATGTTTCAATAATTAAGGGTTCGGAATCCGCTGGATGCGAGAACCACAGAACCGGTCGAAATGGCGGTGCTTGGGGGAGGCCTATGTCCAGCAGTGGACGTCTTTCGGCTGAAATGATAACTGAAGGGTTGTTTTTTTTTTTACTTAATTATCGCAAAACAGACTGAAGATGGAGACATTTGCCTATTTAGCAATGAAATCGTGGATGTGTTAAAATTTCATTCCAGAAACAAAAAATTAATACAGCCTTGAAATTGAGATATATTGATTCAATTATAACGTTCCAGAATAATACAGAAAATTAACTTAGCAACACGATTTTAAGAAATGGAAAAATGATAATGGATGACTTACTAAATTCTCTCCTACTCAAGAGGCTTTATAACAAGTAGCAGAGTTCCAAGAAAACCATCAATAAGCTATCATTTTGCTTTGAATGTATTATATTATTAATGTATTTCCAGCGACATTTTTAGTAGCCTTAGTAACATACTTATTATTACAATATCATGGAAATTACTCTCACAAAAGAACCTTTCATCTATGTATTTGATGTTAAAAACCGATAAATGAGATTACTTAACATATAACTTATATCACGCCTGCACGCGTAGCATGACCACCATAGAAAGAACTTTGTCTATTCTTGGTAGAATAGAGATAGAATGATCATGCTACGCCAGCATAAAACGGTACAAATCTTTCTACAATCTTTAATCTGTCTTTAATCTTTCTACAGTCTGTAATTTTGTCTATTCTTCCGTCGACAAAACCCATTTCTACGGTGGTCATGCTACGCATGCTGGAATTCCGAAAGACTAGGCAAACGTGTAGGTACTAAATGAGGTAAGTTGTGTACGGTATCTACAATACATCGCAACTTGAATGAACTACGTATTATTAACGTATATAACTCAAAAATCAAAAATCAAAAGTCATTTATTCAAACTAGGCTGAGAGTCAGCACTTTTTGAACGTCAAAGTTACATGAGACAGTCCCCCAAAAACGCCCACCCTTCGACACTTCCTAGTGCTTTAGCTGGGAAGAAGAAGTGGCGGAACAAACTCCCCAACAGCACAGCTGTCTGTTAAGTTAGAAGAACTTGATTCTATACAGTATTATGTAAGTAATTAATAGTATAAAACAAAACAAAACATACATCAAATTATGCGTCATATGTCAGCTAGCACACGCCAATATACGAACAAAACATTAAAAAACTAAACTCAAGCTGAAATAATAAAATCGTAAATAGAACTTAAAACCTAAATAAGAGCCTCCGGGTATAAAGGGCGTGCCCGCTACTTTGACTGGCCTGTTAGTCTAGTGGTTAGTGAACCTGACTGCCAAAACTGAGGTCGTGGATTCGATCCCCACCCAGGACAAATCATTGGCCCCACCGAATAAATGTGCAAGAGTTCTTACATTTTTTTTTTCATTTTTCGTTTCTTTTACTTATCCTGCACCTACTTAATTTTTTTAATGAATTTTGGACTCAAGCACTCCTATTATAATAGTGAATTTCTTTATTCTGGGGAAATAATTTATTTTAAAATTATAGGAATAATAGTTTATGCTATTATTACATGCTTTTTGAGTCGCCAAGTATACAATAATAAACATGTTAAAACCTATTACATAAATTAAAACTGATCTTATTAACCCTAATATAAATGTATACGATATTTCCAATCATATAATAGCAGAACAATGTTCTGTAAACAAGCGTGTAAATAGTTATAGCTGGGTTCAAAAATAAACTTGATTTATGGAGAATAATAGTGTAATATTACAGTACGTTTTATTCGTTGTGTATTATTACACGAATAAACGTGTAATGATATATTAATGTGACCTAGTCAAGCAAATTTCACAAGAGCAAAAATATTAAATAGCTTTTCATGAATTTCCTGAAACTTGATGATGTTTAAAAAAAAGTAAATATACAAGTCTATAGTTTATTTTTTTACATATAATTCGATTACACATTGTTTATACCTATTTACAATGAAATGAGCGTTATTGAAGTTTGAACGTTTTTATTTTTTGCTGAAAAGTTGTTAATTTTCTCTTACATGATTATTCGGTGGGGCCATCGAAATGTTTATGTGATGAGCTCAATCATTTGTCCTGTGTCTGGGTGTAATTTATCTATAATATGTATGTATTTAGAAATATATAAGATGTTTATCAGATGTCTGGTTGCCATAGTACAGGCTCTGCCTAGTTTAGGATCAGATAACGGTGTGATAGTTGTCCTAAGATATTATTATATTATTGAACGAACTACGCATCACACTGACGTCGCGCATAATCCTACATCGCGCAAGCAGAGTTTACCGCGCAACTACCGATATATACAACGCCTGACATGAATCGTCGGGCAGTTGCCCACTAGTGTCAATATCCCCTGCGTAAAGAATACAAATATTTCTTAAAACAAAAACTATAACCAAATGGACAATAAATTTATTTTATGCTATGGCCACAACTCTAAAATTAGCACAAAGCATGATTGTGCCACATCAAATGAACCAAGAAAGGCTTTTAATACACTATTATTTCGTAAAAACACCCTATTTGTTGTCACAACTCCTTAAATAAGTTCCGGCAAATAGCAACCCAATTACTGGGGGGAGTATGATTGATGTACACTGCTAAGAAATGATTGATTACTTTTCCTAATTTCCTCCTTACATAATCTTTACAACAAATAAAATAATAATCCCGTCTGATGCTAGCAGTAAAGTATCTTCAATAACTACTAAATTGCTGTTTAATAATAATACTCTATGGAGACGTTCATTCGAGGCCAAATTCATAAACCAGTTGTCCTGCAAAAATTAATTAGCAAGGGATGTTAACCCATCCAAGCTATGGCCGCGTTAAGAACACACACATAACAAAGTGTGGCGATTTTAACGTACGGCTTATGCCACTGTCCCTCGGCCTCTTAACTGACAGGCCACGCCGGGCGTAAATAGGCCTGTTGCAGCCCGTGGCGAGCATTTTCATGGCGTATATCGGCCTATTCACCGCTATTCCGACATATCAAGTGATACGCAACGCATGGTTGTGTGTTCAGCCACTCTGGTTTCATTTTCAGTGGTCAATATTTGATTAACAAAACAAAAAGTAACGTACCCGTATATGCCGTACATGCTGCGACAGACGCTCCCACTCCACGTCTTTGATCATACCGATTCCCGGCGTATCCGACGGGCGACGACTGGCCATCGCATGCCTCAGCGTATGCGATGGTTTCCACGGCCTGTAGGCCACGTGTGATCAGGCCAATGAGAAAGCCGTGTGACTGCAGCATTATGTTGACCACCGGTATAAACTAGGCCATTGGCGGTCATCATAAGCCAGTATACGTTCAACGAAATCCTACGCTAAACCATCGCTAGATGAAAATGCACCCAAACAAAGAAAAGCCACGAATGATGTTTTCTTTATCCTCGTACCGCCCATAACAACCAAACAAGCTATAATCACCACGCATTGCAGAGCAATTACTGATCACAAGGTAGTTATTAGTTCCCATAGGATGGCGCTGTCTAATCCCTTTACGACACCAAAGGGGCGGAGAGTACTTAGTCCCGGACCAAGCGGTGTTACTGAACACTTCGCATTAATTACTGTACTTCAAACTTCGACTTACATGCCTGACGTGAAGATGGAGAATTGACAGAGCTAGATAGGGGAAATAGAAAGATTATTAGAACTAAAATCGTTCTTAATTTCACCAAAACCTGAATTTCTATAATATCTTATATAAATATAATTCATACAATTTTGGCTCTTAAGCTAGGTGAACGTTCCTGTGACTTAGGAGTCAGTGATCCTCCACAGTGAGCTATTTAGAATTTTTGCAGTAGTTCGGTACGATTGAACAATACATGGTGGAACAAAAAAATATTACTGTGTTCAGCAATGGTGATTGTTCAAATAATGTAAGAAAGAAAAATAAATGACCCAGCTGGCAAAAGAATAAAGCATTTTGTGATAAAATACATCACTCGCACATTATTGAACTACATGGCTTCACTCACAAGTTTACTACCAGATTTCCGGAAACCTTACTAGTTCTGAACTCGTGAAAGACATTCCTTCTCTTTTCGTACTGTATATCTCGGTATTGATTTCGACAACGAAAACCCTTGGGTGGCTCTCTAGACTGAAGCCTTCCTACACGCAGGTCAACTTTAATGTTCTTTTTGTGACCGGGTGTTCAAAACCAAATTCGGTTCTCATTAGTATGAAACACTCACTCACTAGTCCAAGCATGAAAACGGAATGCTTGTTACTAATTAACTAGCTGAAGTCCTCGGCATGTACGAGTAACTGACTGGGACCTTCATAATAGACACAGAACACAATTTTCGAACATGGACTATTCCAAGTACAAAGAGCGTAAGGTTCTTTATAACATTACATACCAGACCACATAGTCAATCTCAGTAAACGAAAACTTCTGAGGGCAAATTTTGCCATTGAAACTAAACGCAGTCAAGAACTGTCAGAGTCAAAATTGGTATGGGAAATTGAAACTGACAGCTCGCGAACGCGGTTTAGAACTGTTTATCGCGTTCAGTTCCATTCGTGAATACCGCGCTAAGTTTGAAATCATGTAACTGTCACATAGTATTGTTATGCAGTTACGATGTCGCCTATATCTTGACAGCTACGTTTGTGACCTCTCACAACACGTGAGTAACATTCGGAATAAAATAATCCGTTGGAAAAAAATGAAGATGGAGATGTAAAATAAAACTCTGTATTTTACTGTGTGTACATAAATAATAAAATAAAATAAATAATAAATAAAAAGAAACTCTTAGACCACGTTCACGCGGACTTACTTTACCGTGGGTCATGTTAGAGGTGGAGTTTACATTATGTCATGGTTTTCGACTAGAGCAACAATTTTTTTCCAAAATAGAATTTCATCCAAGCTACCATTTTGGAAATATAGAGCGTTTTGGATGTTAAAAAAAAAAAAATAGAAAGCTTCTAACTCGGAAACAGTGCGTCATATGGCCATACTTCTCAGAACCTAAATAGCTTCTTTGGTCAAGGTCAACCCGATACTGAAATGAAATTGGGAAATATCTGAAAAAAAAAAAATACTCTAGGTGTTAAGCCGAGCATTGAGAATCCAACAGCGTGCATCCCCAGCGCTTCGAAAAAAACACAAAATTCGATTTTCAACTCTCGGCGGGTTTTTCAAATAACGCGACGAGAACGTGAACGAAAGGTGGCCCACCGAACAATTTTTAACAGAACATGTTTTAAAAGAAAAACACGGTTCTTATGTCGGGACTACCCTCTAATTTTTAAATCTTTATTTTTTTTTGTTATGTAGAGGCTCATGCAGGCTAGCGCGACGCGACGGTAGCCCGCGATTCGGCGATTTATATCCGTAGAACAATTTCTAAGATCGTGTCGCGGCGCGACAGGTCGTCCCTGTGTGAAGTGTCGCGCACGTTTCCATAGAAATTGCAATAATAGATAAAAGCCTACCTGTCTACCTGTTATGGTTCATGAAATACAGCCCGCTGACAAACATACGTCGGACAGACAGCAGGGGCTTAATAATAAGGTTCCATCTGTGTGGACCTCTAAAACCCACCAAAATAACCACATTATTCCTGAACCTTTGACCATACAAATACACTTATTATAAGAAAGTAGAAAACAGGCTTAATAGTCTGACAAATTGATTTAATAGAGGGTAAAACGTTATTGCTACTTAGGAACACCTGCTTGAAGGCAAAACGGCATTCGTAAAGACCTCGTAAGACTGTTTTCCAAGCTTAATAGAATATTTCTTTTATAATGTTATCTTAGGTTTTCGAAGTAAGTAGGTAATGCGAATTTGAAAGGCTCATTCAAGTGAAATGCTTTTGTGGAATGGAAATATATTCGGATGTGTGATATAAAAATAGAACATCTATTGCTTTCACTGGAGTTTTATATGGAAACTACTATATTCAAATAAATACAGGGTGTCTGAAACGTAGTGGTTCAAAGGCAAATTGGGTATGGTGGAGGTGCACACTTAGCATTTAAAAATTCAAAAACTGGGATTTTCTCAACAGTTTAGAACAGCTATGTGCACATACTCTACCGAGTACATTTTTTTGTGATTCAGGGTTTGTACAGTTCTGCTGAAGTTTATAAAAAGTTCTAATAGACAAATAACAATTTGAAGCCGATCTGAAAAATCTGAGGTCGATCTTAAAAATCTGAAGCCGATTACCGAGCTACACTGGTCGTTTATGAGTACATAATACCTACATTTTTAAGGCATCTTCCATCCGAATTTGAACTTGGCACGTCAATCACTTTTTCACATGGTTGATAAATCCAAGTGACAGTGTAAAATTTATTTAAAATGATTATTAGTGAAATTTTCTGAATTTGACTAAATCCCAAATATTTAATTTTTAAATGATAGGTAGCTCCTTTTAACTCCATTTTCCTTTGGACCACTACATTTCAGACACCATGTATGTGTAACAAACAAAAACATGACAAAAATACGCGTGAAATCTAATACAACGAAGACATAAATAAAGTTCGTAGGCAGTTAATTATGAGATGGCTACGAAGTACGTGACGTCACTTCGGTAGCTACGCGGTCGTAGGCGATGACCCGCTTGCTACGCACGGATAAAACCATACGCTGCTTGCATAAAGATACAGGGCCAGCGCCCAGCGCCTGCGCTGGGTCTCAGTCTCGCATAGGGTCGCAGCATTATGCTCAGCATAATGCTGCGACCCTATGCGTGACAGATGGCCGTTTTGCGTGGATGTGACGCATATTTTCCCCAATTTTTTTAAATATTTTTGTTGTGTTCAGTCTTTCTTTGCGTCATATTTACCGCAAATAAACGTATTTTTTTTCTTTCTTCTTTCAGGAGGTCTACACCTTAACCGTGACATCCTTAGTTTCAAACGCAGTTTAAACTATGGATAGCAAAATCTACGATAAAATATAATAGATGGTTCAATCTGCATTCATTACAATCTACTTCTACACATGGACACCATTCTCTAGTTTTTCAAAGTTCGTTTATTCTTCAGTAAAATAATGCCAACAAAAGATCCATTTGTCGTCTAGTAGTCTGTGACGTTTTATTATTATTATTCACGAGGTAGTATATTTTCGCTAGAAAAAGTTCTTACTGAAGAATTGAAGACACGGAAGATTCCAATGAAAATATCTTTATGAAACGAGTTACGGTCTACTATACGACCATTTATATCGTTCAATTCGTGTATTATTTCGATATCTGAATTGCATATAACTGATTTAATTTTGAATTTTAATAACCATAAACAACAAAGCTTCATCGTTAAAGAAATAATTGAAGCAGGCATTTTTATACCTATTTTAAATTGTTGTTACGTCAAATTATGCCATCTACCGATTCTCGTAATTAAAAACGTTCAAAATCTAGTCGTAGTCTTACCTCGGTGACAATCAAGTGTCAAAAACTTGTCAAAAATGTATGGAAACTCGAGGTATTTTTGACAGATTGAGACTGAGATCAGACTGTGAACGTTTTTAAAATTACAAGAATTGTCCCTCTGTTCAGTTTACGGTCAGTTTAATCCATACAAAGCAGTTTAACCACCCCCTTTTTTTGTGGGTGGGAAATGATCAAATGACGTCTCCCACTCTAGGGTGGAGCAGAAGGGCGTGTCAGATTTTTACTGACTAAAACCCACCCGTATTCCTTAGTTGCTCATGTGCCAGGGTCACGGTATCTCTTCGAACAAATCTCGTGACCCTGGCAGGCAGCGGTCCAAGCAGACCCCTTCAGTTTTGCTGACATCTCTTTGAGGTGCGTGTGGAACACCACACGCCGTCGATACGAGCCCGCTGAGCCCGTTTTAGCCGCCCCTTTGGGCAATTTTAAACAAATTGATGGTCGAAACTGCCAATAATCGATCAAGCCATTGATGTTATGAAATAATCGATGCTCAGAGAAACTCTTTTCCGTTGTATAAACTACGATTGATTTTACAGCTGTTATGGACATAAGATTAGTTTTGGGTGCTTATGACAGAATGACAACATGTCTTTCTTCAAAAGACTATTTCAGGTATCAATCTACATAGTCGTCACATGATCTGACGAAAATTATGTCTGAATTTTTTATAGTTACTATGACCTCTGAGTTTGTTTTGGGTCTTTCTTCTCAGAGTAATCAGATAGAAAACGCCGAATTCATATGGTTTTTAAAATACTAGTTTCTGCCCGCGACTTCGTCCGCGTGAAATTTTTGCCCCCAACCCGACGCGTTTTACTTCCTTTCCACATAGCGTTATTTCCGATTTTTTTTCATATTTCTCGGTTCTGAATGAATCGCAGCGTGATGTTAGATAACCTATAGTCTTTCTCCTCTCCTCCTCAAGAATAGGGCTAAAAGATTTTATCAAATCAGACTGATAGTTCCAGAGATTACTTCTTACAAACAAACTTACAAACTTTAACTCTTTACTATTAGTGTAGATATACGTATTGCAGCGTAAATCCGCTGCGGACGAAACTTTTTGGTTTCTAAATCAACCTTTTTTTGAAACACTGGCCTTTATATTTTTTGTTCTACCTCAAATTTCGAACCTGTAAAAATTGAAGGCGAAAATTTTCTTTTGTCAACGGAGAGACTGCAGATTGAATCCGAACGAATCAGATGAATTTTTATTTTCGGAACCTCCACGCCAAAATTTCTATTATTGAGCCCTAAAATTTTAAATAAACCTACGTGTATTAAGTGCTATCTGAAAGCTATCGCTCAAAGTGAAAGTTCTGTGTGCAACTCTCCCGTTTAGCTGGTACGTATCACTTCAGTTCTTCTCCCTTTATTATTCTAATCTGTCCTACCGGCGATTCTCGCTAGCTATATCGAAAATTCTGCTTGTAACCTTGGTCTGATCGTTCTGTTTATTTGTCTTTAGACGACGACCATACAAGCCGAATTTTGGCTTTTCCCCGACGGGCTTCTGGGAACCGGCTCATTGTGAGGTCTACGACGTGTCTAGTCGACGTCGTCGTAACATAGTTGCGGACATTCGACGCCCGTCGCAGAGTTTTGGTGACCTCGCTGACACCGATCCATTGGCGTCGCTAGACATCGGCACCAACGGCATCCTTCCAGAGCGTCACATCCGGCTAGTTTTAAGGGACCTCTTTACATTACCTATTTTCTCATTTTACTGTAGTAGATTATCTAATAATTATTTTCTACTCTGTTATCTAACTTCGCATACTAATAATTATTACGTGTATTTTACGGTTTAACTTAGTGTACGTTACGAAAAGGATCATATTAATCGACGTGCATAGGCCTATATTTTTGAATCGATTGCAATCGTTTTAGGAATAAGTCTTGTTCTAAGATAATTTTGCTTATACCCGTTTAACCACTAAGTTATACTCACCTTTAAAAAAAAAAAAGTTTTTTTTTAACCTGCAGTCTAACATATACCTTTTATATACTATTGTTTTTCTTATTTTTCAAAATTATACAGTAATTTTTAAAAGTGGTGAATTGGTGTTTTTTTCTCAACCGTCTCGCTACAAAATGGCGCCCGAACTAAAGGTAAGTTCATTACTAATAATTTAATTTTTTTTGTTACCTTGTGTGTGGTTGCTCCATATGAGCAAATTTTAATTTTATTGTGAGTTTCAGATTTTACAATCCACAGAAACCGGTGTGGAACTAGAAAGGATTGTCTCAGATGCTTCGTTGAATATACCTCATACGCATGTGGACTACGGAACTGCTTACTGAAGTTTATTTTCCTTGTTTTAATGTGATGTTTGTGCATTATTATTTCAAAGAATAATTTTGTAACCATACCCAATATCTATCTCTTTTATTTCTCCCCCAAAGAAATACATATTTAACCCGTGTTTTATTCCATTCCTATAGGTAGCTGTAGTTAGTTTCCCGTAGTGTGTGGTTGATGTGTGGATGTTTAGGCGTCGCGATAATTAGGTAAGTTTTTTGAATGTTGGTTTGCTAGTGTCTATTTTCTTTTTTTAGATTCTGAGCCCAGCTGTTACTTTTGTCGTTTATTTGTCGTCCTATTTCCCTATTGATCTTACTACTTGGTATCTAACGCGTTCCAGCTAGTTTCAGCAGACTTGACATTTATTCCTGATTTTTCCTTTGCGTTATAAACATGGCAGAAGAAGCTTCTATTAGTGAGACACCCCTTCGCGAAAGCCCGATTATTTCTAGACCACCACCGCTCCCACCTAGGGCAACTCCATGTTCTAGTCTTCCATCTCCTATGAAATCTGAAGATTGTCCGCCTTACCCCCAAAAAAGATTCTCACTTATGAAATGGCACGTTAGTTTCTCTGGCGATAGGTCTGTATGGATTCATTTTGCGCTAGTAGCCAGACTCTAAGCACTAATTTAGCTGAAAGTCGGGAACAACACGCGAAGAATCTGACTTCTCTGGCTGAGATTTATGCGAAAGTGGCAGACAATCTCACTTCTGCTTTCCTACGAAATTCTCGAACTTATAATACAAACCGGACAGCAATTACACTTAACACTGGTGACATTGTATGGAGGCGTAATTTTTCAAAGTCTTCAGCTAGTGAATATTTTTCTGGAAAGCTTGCTCCTCGTTTTATTAAATGCCGAGTGATCAGGGTCGTCTCTAGGACTTACATATGTCCTACAAGACTGTAATTCCTCTCATACCGGCAAATATAAAAGATATTCTTAAATGATTAATTACATTTATTTAACCTTTCTTCTTAGTATCCATTTTTTGTCTGACTGAAGCCTTTTTTTTTCTGACTGACGTCGTTTTTTGTCTGACTGCATGTCGTTTTGTCTGACTGCATGTCGTTTTGTCTGACTGCATGTCGTTTTGTTTGACTGCATGTCGTTTTGTCTGACTGCATGTCGTTTTGTCTGACTGCATGTCGTTTTGTCTGACTGCATGTCGTTTTGTCTGACTGCATGTCGTTTTGTCTGACTGCATGTCGTTTTGTCTGACTGCATGTCGTTTTGTCTGACTGGATGTCGTTTTGTCTGACTGCATGTCGTTTTGTCTGACTGTATGTCGTTTTGTCTGACTGCATGTCGTTTTGTCTTACTGCAAGTCGTTATGTCTTGACTGCAAGTCGTTTATTTTTCTTTGTTCTTTTATATATTTAGGGAATTCCCAGGATTTAATTAGGTCGTTTATTTTCATTAATTAATTCCTAGATTTTATGTCTTTTGTTATTGTTAGGTTTAGTGGACACATCTGGAGCTCGCACTGATAACGTTTAAGTGAAGGTCGACTTTCAATTTTATTCTGTATCAGCTACACTGCGATGTTGTTAGTTCTTAATTCTTTTACTGAGTCATATTATTTATAGGTTTATTAAGTTAGGTTATTTAAGTTACTTTATTTAATTCTAGTCCTCCCCTGTAGGGTTGTCTCTACTGTACTGTTGTTATTATACATTTGACAGTCTTATAGGTTTGGCACTCTGATATATGGTGGTCACTCACTTAGGGTTGTCACTTTCTTTAAGGGTTGCCACACACCTTTTTTTTGCTGGAAAAGGGGTACTGCAGCGTAAATCCGCTGCGGACGAAACTTTTTGGTTTCTAAATCAACCTTTTTTTGAAACACTGGCCTTTATATTTTTTTGTTCTACCTCAAATTTCGAACCTGTAAAAATTGAAGGCGAAAATTTTCTTTTGTCAACGGAGAGACTGCAGATTGAATCCGAACGAATCAGATGAATTTTTATTTTCGGAACCTCCACGCCAAAATTTCTATTATTGAGCCCTAAAATTTTAAATAAACCTACGTGTATTAAGTGCTATCTGAAAGCTATCGCTCAAAGTGAAAGTTCTGTGTGCAACTCTCCCGTTTAGCTGGTACGTATCACTTCAGTTCTTCTCCCTTTATTATTCTAATCTGTCCTACCGGCGATTCTCGCTAGCTATATCGAAAATTCTGCTTGTAACCTTGGTCTGATCGTTCTGTTTATTTGTCTTTAGACGACGACCATACAAGCCGAATTTTGGCTTTTCCCCGACGGGCTTCTGGGAACCGGCTCATTGTGAGGTCTACGACGTGTCTAGTCGACGTCGTCGTAACATAGTTGCGGACATTCGACGCCCGTCGCAGAGTTTTGGTGACCTCGCTGACACCGATCCATTGGCGTCGCTAGACATCGGCACCAACGGCATCCTTCCAGAGCGTCACATCCGGCTAGTTTTAAGGGACCTCTTTACATTACCTATTTTCTCATTTTACTGTAGTAGATTATCTAATAATTATTTTCTACTCTGTTATCTAACTTCGCATACTAATAATTATTACGTGTATTTTACGGTTTAACTTAGTGTACGTTACGAAAAGGATCATATTAATCGACGTGCATAGGCCTATATTTTTGAATCGATTGCAATCGTTTTAGGAATAGGTCTTGTTCTAAGATAATTTTGCTTATACCCGTTTAACCACTAAGTTATACTCACCTTTAAAAAAAAAAAAGTTTTTTTTTAACCTGCAGTCTAACATATACCTTTTATATACTATTGTTTTTCTTATTTTTCAAAATTATACAGTAATTTTTAAAAGTGGTGAATTGGTGTTTTTTTCTCAACCGTCTCGCTACAGTATGTAGATGTAGCAGAAGACGTGTAAAAGTGTGTGTACCTACTTACAGAACTTAAATCATTTGTGGCGTTCCGCGCATAAAGGTACCAGTAGGGAGGTATTGAGTTAAGGCCGGATGTAGGATCTAGAGTCCCTTTATTATGCTAGTTACAAAAAAAAAACAAATAGTTTTTTTTTGTAACAGACATCCAAGGTTGAAATTCTGAAAAAACTAGTTTCGAAAAAATTGAGTTTGAAAGTTAAGTTACAAAAAAACAATGTTCTACTCGTTTGTTACATAGATTTTTACACATAGATCCCAACATATTATATGCATCAATGTATCACTAACATAACCGATACTGTACTGCCAATGTATAAATAGTATTTAAATTCAAAAACTCAACATAATAATTATGAAAATATCGACATTTTATAAGACCTATCGACATCTGGTACCTTTTTATTACTAAACATTTCCTTTAAAAGTGCTTAGATATGCTGTAGATGTTAATTGTATCAAATTGTAGCAAATTTGTTGTAGAACTCATAAGAATCAGTAATAAAAACTTTTTTACAAAAAAAAAAAACAACCGACTTCCTTAAAAACACTCCAAAGTGAAAAATAACTTTAATTTCGGAAGTCGGTGTCTTAGGATCTGTATTTATGGTTTTTTTGCCACCGACTTCCGAAATTAAAGTTATTTTTCACTTTGGAGTGTTTTTAAGGAAGTCGGTTGTTTTTTTTTGTAAAAAAGTTTTTATTTTTAAATTTTTAGTTGTGGTATTCATCCTGCACTAATTCCAAATAAACAATGCATATTTATGCGATAGCAGAAATCGCGGTTGATTTGCTGTCATTTTATAAAGAGTTCCGGTGTCTGTCTCCCGAGCTCATCATCAGATCAATATGAAAATTATATGGGACCATTTCGGAATAAACCCCTTTCGAACAAAAAAAGAATTTTGGAAATCCGTCTATATATGACGGAGTTATGGCCGAACATACATAAAAAAAAAAAAACATATAAACATCCGAATTGAGAACCTCCTCCTTTTTGAAGTCGGTTAAAAATCACAAAATGCCATATTTCCACCCGATTTTACAAAAACGCAAATAACTCGGAAACTAAATGCCGACATCTGGTACCTATAAGTGCGGAACGCCACATTTATTATTTTTCATCACGGTTCATTTCGAAATATCCCAGACACCTTCCGTCTTTGAAAGCTTTATAAGGGAGTAGGCTCAGCGGGAGGAAACGCCCGGGTGTTTCCATTGTGAGGATCGTCTAGAGGACACGGTGGAGCATACGGTGGAAGTGTGCCCTGCCTGGGCGGAGCACCGCCGTGTCCTCGTGGAGGCGATCGGCGGCGGCGACCTCTCGCGTCCGGCCCTGGTGCGAGCTATGGTACGGAGCGAGAGGGCATGGGAAGCCGTCACCTCCTTCTGCGAAGCAGTAATGCTCGCGAAGGAGGAGGCGGGGCGCGTGAGGGAATGGCAGTCTCTGCGCCCTCACGTCCCTAGCCGCCGCAGGAGGAGACGCCCCGGGCGCCGGGAGTCGATTGCGGACTCCCGGCCACCGTAGGCGCGAGCTTGCGGGTGGCGATCAATGGGTAGCTCGCCGCCCGGTAAGGACCAGGCTCGGGTCGACGGCGCGTAGTGTTCCACGCGCGCCTCAAAGAGATGTCAGCAACACTGAAGGGGTCTGGTAGGACCGATGCCTGCCAGGGTCGCGTGATTGTTCGAAAGAGATATCGTGACCCTGGCACATGGGCAACTGAAGGAACACGGGTGGGTTTTAGTCAGTAAAAGTCTGACATGCCCTCCCGCTCCGCCCAGAGCGGGAGAAGTCATTTGATGATTTCCCATCCAAAAAAAAAAAAAAAAAAGGGAGTAGGCTCCAAATACCAACAAATCGGAACCGGAATACCTCTATCTTTATACATATGAGCACCCTTAGGCGGTACTCTCATAATGGGATTTAGAACGTGTTTAAATGCTTATTATATTAATTCCTTCATTATAATTATGAGAATTATTTATTACAAAGTGTTAAGTGTATTACACGTGTATAAAAACAAAAGCTTATACTTGTCTTATATTTCCCAGGAAATATAATAATGTAACATAATACTGGTTGCTTTGTACCAAAACGGATTTTACCCTTCGTTACGTTTAATTAGTATTGAGTAGTACCTAACTAATTAATGTGTTTACTCGAGCGTTAACTAAATCTCAGTAAAAGTTAGTCCCTTATTCCGGATTAGAAGTTCTTTGGTAATGAATACGATGTACTTTCGTTTAGAAAAATGGTAGAATACAAATATATACCAAAATTTTTTTTTGTGTATAATCAAGTCTGTTGAAAAATCTTGGTGAAGTAAATTAAAACAAATTATTAATGCTTGTAATACACTCATTTAAATTGTATGACAATGCTGAGCTTCTAGCCAAGGTAAAAACCAGCCCTTAGGTCACGGGAAGACCTGCCAGGGTTGCGGGTTGTTCGATAGAGTTACCATGGCCCTTGTACAGGCAGCTGGAACAATGGTGGGTTTCAGTCAGTAAAAGCCTGATATCCCGCTCCGCTCAGAGCGGGAGTCATCATTTGATGAATTCCCATCCAAACAAAAAAGGTCTTGGAAAGAGTCAACCAGCCGTTTCGAGATATGCTTAAATAGACCAAAAGCACTCGGATACCACGACACGAGGGTGAATATCGGGAAAATGCCTTATTGGTGACGTTCTTCAGAAACATCAGGTGCGTAGTACTCGCAACCGACGTACGTGTATGGCTAGTAGGTACCCTAATTGCGTAACTCGTTACCAAGCAGAATTATATTTAAGAATATTGCTTATCCACTACTTTATATGTTCGAAAAATTTGTTTCCTCAACAACGTAAATAATGCAATGAATGTTGTTGAACCTGTTATGTCATACTCGCGGAACCCTAAAATCTTAAGGGCCTTGGTCCGGTTTAGTGCCGTAAAACGGTCACTTTACGAACCTATCTTCTCATTAACGTCTTGGTTTGAAGATTTGAAAAAAAAAAATTTTTGCTATAGATTCATGTACACAATTTTTACAAGAGCACTTTTTTCGTAGGGTTAAAACCTTTGCTGTAAAAAAATATTTACGACAACCCAATTTTTTGGCTTATATTTCATACTCCTACTAAACAGCTTTGTTATTTGGAAATATTTTTACACATAAAAATAAACGGTTATAGGCACTACGATTTTACAATAAAATATTGTAAATTAATCAAAATTTTGCAAAGAAATACCCCCATTTTAAGCCGTCAAGGGTAGAGGGGCTCTGCGTAGGCGCGGGCTGCAGTCGTGCATTAGCATTCAGACGGGAGGGCTGTGTCGCTCGCTGCTCCGCTCCAGCTATCGACCGACTACGCGCGACGTGTGTGTTAGTGTAAATACTTACGAACGTATTGTAACAGTGTGTGTTTATAGACTAGCTCCTTGCAGAGGAGTCGATTTGTTTGTGCGCGTGGACGCTTTATTACTGGTGGCATTTCTAAATACTTATTTGTGTATATATTTTATTGTGTGAACTGTAACATAGTTTGTATTTAAATAAAAATGCCCAGGCAAAGAAAGTGTTTAATTTATTAGCGATTATCCTACAGTTATTGACTATTTCTGTTTTGTTGTAATTTTTAATTTTTAGTGTCTCCTTACCAAAACTGTGCGTTACAAAAACAATCTTTTTTTTAAAATTATGTTAATATTTCTCATGTAAGTGAAATTTGTTTTTTATGGGAAATAAAGATATCTCTAACCCGAAAAGTTGTCATTCTTTAATCAATCACATACCTGCATGTTTAAAGAAATATGTCCAGTATAAAAATCAAATAGTTGCGTCTTTCTAAAGTATCAGCCATTGATCCACCATTCGGTACCTTTTACAGTCGTAGGCAAAAATACCGACTTTCGTCCGTCTCTGCATAATCTTTGGTCGTTGTTTTAGTTTAGCGCGCCGCCGCCACTCGTTACGTGTGTGCGGGAGTATGGAGCTTTGCTCCGCCCATATGCTCAAGGTTAACGAGGATACTATACACCTTAAGACAGTAAATAATACCTACCGCATTGAATGAACCACCGCGTTGCGCTTACCGTGTCGGTACCGTGCAATTCGCCTCCTCAGCATTTCGTTGATTTCGAAGATTATGCAGTGATCGATATTGACTTAGTGTATTAAAAAACCACTCTTGTTTCTCACATCGAGTAATTGCCACGCATCTTAGTTTTACCGATTCACTTGTAATAATTTTTATAAATTAAATTATTTTTTAAGCAAATTGTATCGGTTTCTTTTGTATCCTCCTGCAGCCGAACGTAATTAACTGACAACTTGAAAGCCATTCTTACTGTACTAGCTGTGTGTTACAATTGCAATTACTTCGCTGATATATGAAACGAGACAAAAGAAGTATCTAAGGATCGTGACAAGATGGTTTTTTGTTGTTTCTGCCTATCCCCATAGGAAGAAGGCGTGAGTGTATGCATGTATTATAGCATGAAATATTTATCGTCGACTCTCGCACAAGACCCCATTAATCTTAATTTTTTTCGAACAACTCTCTGCGATGATTGAGAGTACCAAATGAACTCGAAAAGTTCAACAAATCGATATCTGAATAAGTAATTGATCACCCCGAAACAATGCAATTAAAGATTAATTGAATTATTGATGGGTTCTTACTACATCAATTATTTAAGATTTCTTTTACTACGGTAAAACTTTGTCTGAAAACAGAATAGTATCTTGACTGGGGTTGCGGGTTTGTTCCAAAGAGTTACCGTGGCTCTGGCAATGGGCCCGCGCATTGGATTACGGCCTATAGGCCATAATACAACGCGCAGGCCCATTGCGGGTTGGTAGATGTCACATGTCTTGGTTGGTGCTAGGACATTCACTTGTTGATAAGATATATAAAGTATGTCTGTGTATCTACGATATTCTGCCTTCTCCAAAGACTAGTTTATAACAAGTTTCCGAAAATAAATCCCAATAAAACATAAATAGAATCTTAGTGGTTCTATTGAGGTAGTTTTTCACGTGGTCTGGCAAATAAGTAGGAAGTTTCTCCCATGTATTGGTTCTTGTTTGAAACTCCCGTTTTCCACAAAACGTTTCTTTTCTGCCGCAGTCTCTGTGCGGAGTTTCCAATTGAAAAATGTCACCGCCAGTGAAATCCAACTAGGAAGTCTTATAGATATATTCTCACCTATTGTTACTTCGTCTGATTTATTGAAGTAAATAACTTTATTGGGTTTCCGAAGTATTGACTTTGGTTGGTGGACCAGTGGTAAAATATCTTTATCCTGTGGGACTTTGACCAAAGAAATTAAATGACATGATCAAACGTAGGCTAAATACTTTCTAATTATAATAATTTAAAAGAAAATAATTAAGTAATAAATTAACAAAAACTATTTACAAATTAAAAAATAGCGTCGAAAAATCATCCGCATCGCTGTCGACTGGTAGTGTACCCAAGAGACTGGCGGCATTACTACGTTGTATGGCAATGCTTAGCCTCTGGCCAAGGTAAAGACCAGCCCTTGGGTCACGGGAAGGTTAGGTTATAATTTTGATTTTAAAGTAATTTAAATCTGTAATCCATGTAATATACTTAATAGAAGGCTGTACATGAAAAACGAATAAACCCTTAAAAATATTAAAAAAAATTAAGTAATTTTTAATTTAGTATGATGAGGACAGGTAAGGATAATTTCAATGCTTGTCAAAGGCTGCTAAATCATCAACATTGTACACTTTATCATCATCATCATTTCAACCGTAAGACGTCCACAGCTGGCCTAAGCCTCCCCCAATTTTGGGGTGTGTTATAATCGCCACGCTTGGCGAACTGCGATCACGAACCCCAGGCGGGTTAGCGATCGCAGTTTGGTGGTAAAATACATAGAGAACGATGCTGCCCATTCTCTAGTAAGTCCCTTAGTCGCCTCTTACGGCAGCCACGCCACGGGAAGAAATGAGATGTTGCTATTCTTTACGTCTGTCACCACATGGAGCATTGTTGTATATTTAGTACGCAATAAACGTTTTGACTTTCATTTATGAAAAAGAAATGATTAAATGAAAGATATCAATTAGAAAAATGTATTTGTCGAGTGTCTTACCACCCATTTTTTTTTTGATGGGAAATCATTCGAGACTTCTCCCGTTCTTGGGCGGAGCGGGAGGGCGTGTCAGACTTTTACTAACTAAAACCCACCCGTGTTCCTTCAGTTGCCCATGTGCCAGGGTCACGGTATCGCTTTCGAGCAATCTCGCGACCCTGGCAGACATCGGTCCTAACAGACCCCTTCAGTTCTGCTGACATCTCTTTGAGGCGCGCGTGGAACAATACGCGCCGTCGACCCGAGCCTGGTCCTTACCGCACGGCGAGCTATCCATTGCTCGCCGCCCGCAAGCTCGCGCCAACGGTGACCGGGAGTCTAAATAGTGATTAAAATCAGCCATAGTTTTCCTTTCAAATAGACAACTTTTGTTATGACCTCAAACTTGATCTTTCAAAGAACAATAAAGTCGCATTATGAAAATCGTTTAACAGTTTTATTAGCAAAGATAATATCAGAAGGATTTAAATATTTACATAACAAACTAAAACAATATGTTTGAAATTTTGGCAATCCGTAACAAAAGTTGGAAATATTTCTTTGAAAATCAATTCGGATTTCACCTTTCATTGTCTTTATTCCACAAATAGAGAAAAAAGGATATTTAAAGGGAGCTCGATAACAGCTATGAATGGTAAGTGAATAAGCCGAAAAAAACACGACGTCTAAAGAAAAAATGGAAAATCTAGATATAAGTTTCCGAGATAAGTGAATACTTAAGTTTCCCAGTCGCAAAAATTTTATTCCCACTAAGTTTCAACAAAAGCGATTCGTGACACCAGATATTCTCGAACGTTCCACTGCTTTTCCATTTCCATTCAGTTTTTGAGTGAAGTGGACGTCATAAGAATCCCGTGTCCCGCAGAAATGGTTCTCCGATAGTATTCCTTACTATATTTCTCGTGAGATATACTCGTACCCGGCAACAGTATGGTCACGTAGAATCTTGGCAGGCGTATCTTATTCTTTGTGTCACGGAGTAGGTAGTAATCAGAGTGATAATATAAATAAATATCTTAGGAGAACCAACACACCGTTATCTAATTCCAAACCAAGCAGAGCCTGTACTATGGCAACTAGACAACTGATAAACATACTTATATAATTCTAAATACATACATATTATAGATAAATTACACCCAGACACAGAACAAATGATTGTGTTCATCACACAAAGATTTGTCCTGGGTGGGAATCGAACCCACGACCTCAGTCTTAGCAGTCAGGGTCACTAACCACTCGACTAACAGGTCAGTCAAATATGATTACCTATTATTTTCGCTTATGTAATTATCCCCACAACCGGCTAAAGCCTTCTCAACATAATTCGGCCATTATCCAAATTAATTTGTGGTTGGTGCAACATATCTTTCTTTTCTTTACTTTTCTCTTCCGTGTGGTGCCAGACGTAAAAAATTGTACCATCTTATTTCTTCCCATGGGTATCATAAAGGCGACTAAGGGTCTTATGATTTTACCAGCATACTGCAATCGCCAATCCGCCTGACAAGCGTGGCGATTACGACAAACCCCCTCCAAAATCCTTGGGGTGACTGATTTCCAGTAGTGGATGTTTTCAGCTGAAATGATGGTGAGTGAGTATCTCGGTAGTTATTCCCTATCTGGCCATATCATCTTTCATACAAGCGATTCATCGTTCATTTGATCTTCCCTACTCGAATACTCATCCAACCCAATTTCATACTCAGAACTTTTCCTAACGAAATTTTCCGAGCTAATAACTACTCTTAGAAAACCCTCTTAGATTTAAAAAAAAATTAAAGTCCACGCTTGCTCAGTGCGATGTGTATAAAATTCAAGTTTTCTCCATGTTTTCTTTAAAAAGGAGAGTCGAGGAAAAAAGAGGGGAAGAGTTTATGTAATTTGTATAGCTAAATGTGACTAATAGAACATGAACTCCGGTACTAAGCTTGCTGACTAGCTAATCTTTTCGCCATGATATCAGCTATTCTTGTGTAACTTGTGCTGACACGCGAGCGACGATGTGATTAATAGACTTACTTGTCAGACAACATACTGCGTTAGTAATCATTTTGTTAAGTTCATTGTTACCATATTAGTATACCTACCCTTTATTGTAGCTGTTTACAGAATGTTTTTTTTTTGTAAAATAAATTTACAACCGAAAATGAGGTTTGTTTAAATTGAATATAATTTAACAAGCGAAATGTCTAAATTTTTGTAAGCCCAAAGACTTAAGTTAATTCCCGTTACAGTTGGCTACTAACATAAAACGAAGTTCAAAGCAAAGTGAATTGTAAACGAGATGCTACATGATTCCATTTGCTACCTATTCTATGTTCAAACGCACGTTACACAAGGTACAAAACTTAGTCGCGTTCTGTTATGACATTTATCCGATTTCCCTTTGTGACCGCGTACGAGTCTATTAGGGTTGGTGCACAATTATTGTATCAAAGCGTTTCGTATACAGACCACCGTTAGTTTTCACGCTTTTCGGTTCGCCGGGAATAATGCGATCACGATACGGCGTTGTGCCCCAGCCGTATTGGTTTTGCAAATTATTGATTGTTCCAATCGTATAGATGATATCTACGTTCAACATTTCAGTTTAGTTTAATTTGTTAGCTACGAACATTTTGCGCTGTAATTATATCATCATTATTATTCATAATAATTGTTAGCGAATTTGAGTTTATAATAATTCTCCGTTATTAGTGTGTTATTCGATATTCATTTATTCGTGACGTGTTTGTTGTAGTTGAAGCGAATCAGTGGCCGAGGCTGAAATAACAGAATATATGTGTTTTTAATGAGATTATATTAGCAACTGGATTACTGAATAATTATTAGAAATTAAGCGGATTTGTAAGCAGTAATATTCATATAAATTCTCAGTGTTTTCCATAGACAAAAACAATTATCATTATTCCAGCCGAAACATGTCCACTGCTGGACATAGGCCTCCCCCAGTTTGAGTAGACATAATCGCCACGCTTGGCAGGCGATTTGGCGATCGCAGTATGGTGGTAAAATACATAGAGAACAATGTTCTCCATTCTCTAGTACGTCTCTTAGTCGTCTCAAACCACACAAACAGGACGATAACTATACGTTCATATATCTGTTCGAAGGACATCAGCAATACTATCGGTTTGTCTAAGTATTCCTATCTTCTTGATTTCTTTTCGTCAGTGGTCTGTCCACTGGGCTGTTTCAGAAACAAACTAAATTTCAGATATTTATTTACAGTTTAATGAACATTCATTGAGAGACATAAATCGTTACTCTAATCTAAATAATGTCACTCCTGACATGGGAATTTGAAGCGCGTTCTAATAGCGCCTCGTCGCTCTCGGATTGTTTGCATTCATTAACTTCAAATAGTTTTCTAATTCACGACTATTTACTTTGGTAAGTTATTTAGAGTATCGCTTTATTAACATTCTTAATATTTGGATGAGACTTTTGTAACATAAATTGTTAATAATTATAGATTAAAATAGGCTTCGCAGAGGTCATCTCCTTTATCTTTAAATAGTATAAAATAAAGTCGCTTCCCGCGTCTGTACGCTTGGATCTTTTAAACTATAGAACGGATTTCAATGTGGTTTTCATCAATAGACACAGTGATTCAAGAGGAAGGTTGATTTATGTAATTCCATTAATAAAACACTGCGATGATGATGATCTACTTGCATGACGTACCACAAATATATTGGAAACAAATGCATTTGTTTATTTATTTTTTTACGAGAATAATCATGTTTTGTGTGACTGAGTAAAAACAGTCGATGACATTAATCGATTCGGCTACGCTTGCCGTGGCATGGACCGTGGTCTATGGTGGCCAATGTCAACGGAGAGATCTTCGGCGTCGTAGATATTATAGTGCACAACTGTGTGCGCTGACACACTTGCACTCTTTTCTCTTACTCTCATAATCCGACAGGATGGTACGTAATCCGACGTGACCTGAGAGAGATCAGGTGCTGGACCAACATTTTAACGTGCTCGAATCACGGGGGTATCATACTGCCAATTTGCAACTTATGCATTATTGTCGTAGGTTCAAAGCCAGACAGACGTTTTACTTTTTGTAATTTATTTCATCACCACTGCTTTCAAAACGGTGAAGGAAAACATTGTGAGAAAACCGAATTATCGTAGTATCAAAAACTATTAGACATGTGGCATCTACCCACCCACACCGTGTGTCCCAGCGGTGGGAACATTATAGGCTGATAATAATTACCTACCAAGCAGACACCAGCCGGTCTAGGTAAAATCGTGCAAACAAAGGTGAACTTTGTTTGAAGTTAGCTCTAGCATCAGAGGGAATGATTTTGACAGACCGTCAGAATATGTTTAAACTGAAAAAACTAATGCAAACTAATCATTCAGCAACAGTTTCTACAAACAAAAATCAAGCAAAAAATATGTGAGCAACAAATTGAACAAACTTGTGGTTCCAGCGAGTCTGTTTTTTTGCTCGTGTGGTTTAATTCTCCTCGGCTCGTACGTCAAATCGTTGCAAAACGAGAGTTTTGGTACGACGCCAGTTTCCGAAACGCAGTTTTATATTTCACTTGTTCAACATACAAACCGCTTCTTTTTCTTTTTTCGTGGCTTTTGCTTGAATGTTTATGGGGAATTAAGTTTTTAAAAATTGGAATTTAATTTTTCATACCAACTTTGTGCGATGCGGCGATGTAATTTTAAGCTTGTATAATTTGTGCACAGATGGTTATATGGTAGCCTGAGAACTTGATGCTAAAAAACAATATTAACAATAACATACACACCGAGAGGGGACGTTCTAGGACTGTATACCTTGCTCTCGCTCAATAAATCCTTGGGTATTGCGTGACCACGTGGGGCGGTGCTCATAAAACAACCATGCTGCGACTAGAAAGGGCGCAGAGGGCCGTGCTGAAGGTCCTTTCTAAGAAACCAATCCGCTATCCGACACTCGATCTTTACTCTCTATGCAAAGTTCTCACGGTGAGGCAGCTCTTCGTACTACAGACTGTACTTACAGAACACAAGCTCGTGCCCTTCGACCCAACCTATAATACAGCGAAACGCCTCACTGATAGGGTCTGCAAAATAATTCCTTGTAGAGCAGCAGTGGCGAGAAGACACTTTAGGTTCATTAACCCAAAGATCTATAATAAAGTAAACAAAAGCATCGAAAACCGGTTATCTCGTAAGAGTTAAATTGACCAAATGGTTGAAATCTCTATCATATGATAAAACTGAAGAAATTGTGAAAACTTGAAACTTACCTAGACCATGCACCCTTACACATAGTCTCACTCACACCCACTTACTCACACACCTACACTCACACATACCCTCATTGACTCTTCCACTCCACATTACACCACTACTCAAAATAGACACATTAATTTTTCTTTTGTATATTTTTTAATTTTTCTTTTTCTTTTTATACTTAAATTTAAATTCTGAGCCAAACTGTAGCACATGTCATGTGTCTGGAAAAATGTGTTTCATATGTTTAGACGGGCGTTGATAGCTCACACACAGTTTATAACTTTTGTAGCTATCATCGTTTCTATTGTTATTTATGTCAATTTGTTTTTGTTCATAGATAAACTTATTATTATTAATTAGGAGGAAATATAGTGACCTTATTGGTGATGATCTTCACAAAGGTCAGGTGCGTAGTACTCGCAACCGGCGTGTGTTTATGACCAATTGTATGAACCTAAACGAGGCAAAAGGAGTGTGTAGAGATCGTAGCAGGTGGTGTTCCGTGGTTTCTGCCTACCCCCATGGGAAAAAGGCGTGATTGTATGTAAGTATACATATTTAACAATAACATAACATCGCGCCTGTTTTCCCTTAACGGTTAGGCAGAAGACCAAGTGTACTACATTTCGCTTCTATCAAAACACGCCGGAAAGAATTAGTCGGAGTGGAGTGGCGGAAAGCATTAGCGTTAGGACCAATAACTGTAATGACTCTTTCTTCAGAAAGCCTTTTCAGACATGGTCATCCATTGTTAGACTCACATACAATCCTAATAATGTTATTTTTGGACTTTAAAAGAGACTGAGTTTGTTCACCTGATTTTAAAATATTGACCAACTAAATATTGTTATTGCTGGATCGGTTGCTGCAGGTGCGGAAAACCTCTAACGGCGCAAATCCTCTAATTTAAATGGAACGTACATGTTCAAGCCGTTGGGGGTTGAAACTCGTGGGCCATGGGGTCCGAGTGCTCACGTAGTTTTCCAAGACATTACCAAGCGATTGGTGACTCTTCACATAACCAGAGGGCTGACCTATTTTTTGTCCGAAGAATCATCATTGTCATACAACGTGGCAATGCTGCAAGTCTTTTGGGCACTTTTCCCGTTGACAACAATCATCATCATCATCATTTCAGCCGTAAGACGTCCACTGCTGGACTCAGGCCTCCCCCAATTTGGGGGGCTTTGCCATAATCGCCACGCTTGGCAGGCGGGTTGACGATCGCAGTATGGTGGTACAATGCATAGAGAACGCTGCTGCCCATTCTCTAGTAAGTCCCTTAGTCGCCTTTTACGACACCCACGGGAAGAAATGTGGTGGTGTTATTCTTTACGTCCAGCACCACACGGTAACAATGCCGACAGTTTTTTGATGCCCTATGATTATTTACTTTTTGATATACTTGTACATGTTGCTGTATATTTTAAGACCGATAGTTTTTAAAATATATACATACATGTAACTTATACTCAATGGTTGAATAAATAAAAATGTTAACGTGTAAAAGTCTCTTATAAGAATTTTTTACTTCAATAAACATTTCATTTCACTGAAGATAGTTAAAAATGGTTTCAAATCTATTTGGAATTTCATTTCTTTGACAATCGTTGTAGATTGCGAACATTCTTAAAAATACGGGACCTGCCCTTCAGAATTATATAGATGGCTTACAACGGTCCACGGACACTTTCGGGGGCCGTCATGAAAACCTGAACATTTCCTTGATCATGTTTTTTTCATATTACCAGTACCGTAAATATGTATTTTCACCGCACATATTTTGTTATTTTTCCACTTATACTTACCTAGAATGACAAATGGTACTTACTTTGCATCCTCTACGGGCATTTTATGTAACAAGTGTTTGAGTAATGTCATGCAATTCTTCAGAATTTTAAATTAAACGTTGCAAAAAGGTGGGGATAAAATAAGTAAAGAAGGTTTACGTATTTTTTACTTGAATTTAAGTACAGTCACTGGCATAAATAAATACTTACAGTTACCCAAACTAGCAAGTTTTCCTTCTGAAAAAAAAAATGTGGAAGAACCTAATTCATAATAGTATGGTTATGGTTAACATTATGTTCGTAATACGATTACATACTTATTTATCAGATTTTAAGCAGAAAATGAATAAAGTGTAAAGCACTGAAGGTGGTAAAATTTATGTAACGTAAAACTATTTTCCAAAGCCAAAGATATAAACAACATCGAAATTAAGAATATAAAACGGTGTTCCTATAATATGTTCATGACGCTGATTACGAGTTAACTTCTGCTCAGCACAGTAGTGGAAAGTTCCAGAAAGTTGAGCGCTAAATGGAATTTGTACTTCAATAAATATTTCAGTAGTATACTTGGGAATCCGCTAACATCTTATCTACAAAGTTTGTGGAATATTCCGAAAGTTTTACGCGTAAAGTATAAAATGATTAAGATATATTTTTTCATCGCGTTTCTTCAGATTTTCCTATTATAAAGTATGAAATATTACATGGTTTGCGCTACTTTCATTTTGCACATACTATATTTATGTACATGTAGGTAGACAAAAGCTATAGAATGCGACCTGTTACGATCCTTACATACACTCTTTTGAGTCTTTTACATTCATGAATGCGAACAATGGTGGCTTAGTGATAACGGCCGTGACTGAGGAGTTAGTAGGTCATGAGTTCGAACTCAAACATGCACTTTACTTTGTGTAAATTATTTCATCAATATTGCTCTCAAAACGTTGAAGAAAAACATCGTGAGGTAACCGGCATGTCCTAGAACTAAGAATTCGAAGAGATGTAAGATCTACCAACCCGCACTGGCCCCGCGTAGTGGATAACGGCCCTTTCCCTCTCACCAAGAGGATCCTGGAAGCCTGTGTCCCATCAGTGGGAACATTATAAGTTGCTGATGATGATGATGAAGACGAGACCTGTGTCCCAGCAGTGGGAACATTAAGGGCCGGTTATGATCTGCCAGGGTTCGAGATTGTTCGAAAGAGACACCGTGACCCTGGCACATGGGCAACTGAAGGAACACGGGTGGGTTTTAGTCAGTAAAAGTCTGACATGCCCTCCCGCTCCGCCCAAGAGCGGGAGACGTTATTTGATGATTTCCCATCCAAAAAAAAGGACCGGTTATGATAACGTTCATACATCTGGTCGATATACACGCACGTCACGCACCTAACCTTTGAAGAACATGACCATCAAGGTCATTATGTCCTTCGTTTCGTGTTAAGGCGAATTTGTGTTCCTAAAGGCTTTCCAATATTTTCCTAATTTTTGTTTCCAAGTGGCACGAGGTTCCCCTATGTGGTGTTGAGCAGTGACATCGCTTTTGTGTGTTCTACACAGTATCTGTTTGAGAATGGAAATAGTACCCATAGCTCTATCATAGTATTAGTACAAAGGACTGCAAACCTTCGTGAATTGTTACTTTAATTAGGTACTTCAGTATGTTTCTTTATGAATAAACATGTTATGATCGTACCAACATTATGTTATTTTTAATGATATGTTACAGTCCTTGTCTTTATATTTTGCCCGTGTACCGTATTAAGGTTTGTACAATGGACGCATGAATTTGTATATTATGTGCTCAGAGATTCGACACAAAATTATACATTTGACTACTAGACTGCTTCCATATAATTATGTAGATAATGTACTTGGTTCAAGTAACGAAACAGTAAAGTAACTTGGGCTAATGTTGGCTCATAACCAGGTTATGATGTTCCTACTGCTGGGACGCGGGCCTCTTCTTTGTGATATGGGGCATAATCCATCACGTGGGCACAGTACAATTTGGTAGATGTCACGTTTGCCAATTTTTTGGTTCTAGAACATTTCATCATCATTTTGAGAGCAGTGGTGATGAAATTAAATACAAAAATCAAAGTACCTGACTGAGTTCAATCTCACGTACAACAGCTGTTAAGTTGGTGTCGATACCACAGCTCAATGCGTATGATAAAGGCTATAAAAGATTAAGAAGAAAATATAATTTTGCCAGAAACATGATTCAAGTTTGAACCGTCTTTTGCCCAGTCAATGAGGTGAAAACTGGAAGCAAATGTTTAACAAACAATATTAATAACGATACAAAGCCCAAGTAAATTCAGTAAATTCTCAGAACCATGTTTCATGATTATAAACATTAAGTTAGCTTCAATAAACCCGGGCTATATTTAAAATATAGCGCCGAATAAAGACGATTACAATAAATAAGTCAACGTTTGTATAACTAGCCAAGTCACAGGATTTATAGGCGGTGTTGCGTTTCACCGCAAAAATGTCGGAATTTATTGCATTTTGTACTTACGGAGCTTTTTGTCGGCTTGCACACGACCGACTGTTGGACCGACACAAAATCGGGAAGAAAATTATAATCGCACCGAAATTATACGCAAGAAGAAGCTCTAAGAATTGGGTAAACCATACGCGGGATATACTTGACTGGAACACAGTGATATTGAATCAAGTATCGTGATAATATGGGCTATAGTCTTCCTCCAATCGGCAGCCGATACTGAGTCGAGGGTATCCGATTAAGTTTCGAAACTAAACTTACTTAATTCCACTCGCATATGAAACTTCTGCGGGATTTTCACACTTAGACTCACGCTGTTTTCTCAGGGAGGTAGGAAGAAACTATAGAATGCCACCTGCTGCGATCCTGCGACACAGGGCTTCCTAGTGTTCGATCCAGTGTCACACCTGAATATTGTAAACTTTTATGAACCAATAAACTAAACAAAACTTACAAACTCCTTTTGTTTCGTTTGCAGGTCTGTATGTTGGATATCGGTGGCCGATTAAAGTCGGTCGTGTGCAAACCCTCAAGGTTCATATTAGCTGCGTGAACTCATTTCGCATTAATATAAATGATTTATATCTTGTATTCTGACTTCATTTACATGTTGTTATGTTAATAAACCTTTTTCTGTTCCCTTTATTTGTTGTATTTTCTTGGGGTTTTCCTGCGCCAAATATACGAGAACTGAAAATTATGTTAACAAGGTTATTCGCCTTCTTTATGTTCCATGTTTGAAAATTGTTTTGTGATATGTTTTTGTTTTAAGTAAGACACGTTATTTTTAATGAATAGTACATTCTGAGGGTGAGGGGATTGTGGCAAAATAATAACAGCCGCACGGATCGATCAACCAGCACCCTAATTGCGAATCGCACAATTTATCAGAATCTGAATAGGATTGAAGATTATTTCTAAACCATTGCGTCATTTGTTCGAATAAATTTTCGGCTCAGCAACGTAAATAACGCAATGAATGTTGTTTAACTATGAATATTAAACCAATTCCTACCGATAAAAAGTTCCGCAATTACCCGTCAGGTTAAGCTACGCTTGCCGCGGTTGGATCGTTTATGGGTGACCATATGTACATATCTAGTCCCTTTCTTACGTCGGAAATCATGTTAAACCATTTGATCTTTGACAGTTATTACAGGTCCTCAGAAGCCCGGAAAACTCACACAACTATCTTTTTGTATGACTAAACCAACTACAAAGATTGAAAGAGATTTGCAAAAACTGACAACTGACTTTCTCAACAAAAATCGAAAGCGCCATCCGCGACAAAGATTAGACTCTGGGGATATAGACGCGAGGTTCAACGGTCAAAGTATATCGACCATATGACAGTCAAGCGTATTTTCAGCATAGTATAGTAGTAGCAGAGTGCACAGTGCTCGCGTAAATGGAACGCCAACTTTATTGTTTGGCTTGGTTTGTGCGGTAACTGGCTTTAATCACAAAATATATACAGCGAAACGGCTTTTATTTGTGTTATATTTTTTGAGGAAAATGTCGCTACTGCGGCATGTGGACATGTTTTTGTTAACGTGATTTATCCATGGTAAATATTAGGCTTTGATGACTTAAGGTGAATGCTTCAACCAGCCCGCGAAATTCAAATTTTCTTACGTTTTTTGCAATTTGCAGGCCAGTGCTAGGTTGTATGTTGATTAAAATATTATTCGCGCCTGTAAGATATATGTAGTTACAGAATTATAATCATCAAAATCATCAATTCAACGCTCTAAGTTCATAAAGCTGTAGGAATGACTTTTTCTCTTTTATTTGTTTTTAGGCCTTTATGAACTTGGAGGGTTATATTGGTGATTTTGATGATTATAATAAATTCTGTAACTACATACGTCTTACAGTCGCGAATAATATTTTAATCAACATCCAACCTAGCACTGGCCTGCAAATTGCAAAAAAACGTAACAAATTTTGAATTTTGCGGGCTGGTTTGGAGCATTCACCTTAACGAAAACAATAATCTAACCCTTTAAATGCAGTCTTTCTTGCATAATAATTAGCATAATTACTAACTGTTTAAGAGCAGTGGTGTTGAATGGTAACCACCATTCCAATAATCATGTATCCCGAGTTACCACTGATTGTAATTCCAGACATGTGTGGGTTAATAAAATTTTCACTCATATTACTTTCAATTAGTCATATAAATTTCATTGAAAATCGAATTTACGATTGCCAATATTGCTTTCGCTCCGCTATTAACTAAATTTTTTATTCAGGTAGCGACTGAATGTGTCTATCGTCTTGCTGAAAATCAGACTCTGGTAACCATCAAAGTCACCCACTCACCAAAGTTTGCATTGTACCGTATTCTCTTGGAGCGTTTGTAGGGTACCGTTGTCAACAAGGAACCCTTTAAGTTTCGCCGTATCCGTCCGTCTGTCTGTCTGTTTGTTAACGAGTTAGCTCGGAGACTAATCGTACTAGAAAGCTGTAGTGTATTTAGCATGTGAGCGCATATTAATTACGACGACAAAGAGGTAAAACAACATTCTGAAAAAAAAAATGTTATATAAGGGTATATCTCTTGCCAAAAAATATTTACTTTTAAATCACGGTGTGGAATGTTCATTATTGGATAGGTCTTTCAAAATATTGTGAGTGCGTAAAACCACCATTCGTTTTTGGGATTCATTTGCGAAATACTAAGGTTTGGAATGCTACATTTTGTTAGAGTCAATTGCCCCTTCCCCTTTGCCAGCCAAATAGTATTTTTGAAATATGTGAGTTTAATCACAGCAGTAGTGTTTTTAACGAAGTTGAAAGAAAAATTATCTTATGTTTAAAAGTTAAGGATTAAAAGGAGACGAACTTAAATTTACGGATTAAAAGTCGAACAACTTTTCTTTGCAGTGCCAACTGCAAATATAAGTTGTTCGACTCATGTATCATGCAGAACATGTTTTCCGATTACAATGTAAGGTTTGTATTTGGGTTAAATTCATCCCAAGTACGGAACACTTCATGGTGCGTCGACCGACACACACTTGGCCAGTTTTGTCAACCTAATAGCTTTTTTTTGTGGATGGAAAATCATCAAATGACGTCTCCCGCTCTCAGCGGTGCGGGAGGGCGTGTCAGACTTTTACTGACTAAAACCCACCCGTGTTCCTTCAGTTACCTATACCAAGGCCATGGTAACGCTTTTGAACAAATGTCGCGACCCTCGCAGGAACTCAACCTAATAGCTGCTATGTATATCATTTCAACATTAACATTTTTTCTTTTGTTAACAAAATTATGTTATTTTTAGCGTTTTAATGTAAGTGCCAATTAGACTGAATAAAAAATATATCTGTTGTGACCTTGTCAAACTAACACGGTCTCTACCGAGCCGTTCCACGCGAGTAGGCCTGTGGCTACTCGGACGTTACGAATTTACTTTTAAATGATTAATGAGAAAAGTTTTTGTGGAGCTTGGAATATATTTGAAAAAAATAAAATACAAATTAAATTACCGACGCCAGCGCATAAAGCTACTACAATCTGTCAAATTTCTTTAATAGGTTTTCAACTTTATCGTTTAAGTATTAAATTCAAATTGGATTGGGAAAATTTGACAGTTACGGGTACCTTGATGTGCTGGCGTCTGTACCTCAACTAAAAACCATGATTAACACTTATTTTGTAAAAACTAAACATATTGTGTACTATAGCAGTAGAGGTACCATTCAAGTTTCTTCATTTCCCTGAAAACCCCATACTTTTGACGGTCGTCACCATAGTGACGTTTGTTCAATAACTCCTAGTAAATGGGATTCATCTCAAGTCTCTGTTAACTTTATTTTTGTCTCTGTTAATTTTAAGTTGATAGCTGAACTGTGCTATTAAAAATGTAGAAGTTTTAACGGTCACATTTGAGCGTGATTCATCGACATATTTCGTACTCAAAAGTAGCCCTTAGTCATGTGCAGGAGCTTATATAGGTGCTTATATCCATTCAGCAGTTTTAACGCCAATCCGGAGCATATACCGGATGACATTTTTTACCGTCTCGGTGAAAAATATGGTGTGTTGTGTAACAAGAATAGAAGGCAGGAAGACCTTCAGATTCATCGTAGGTGACTAAAGGAGCGCGGGACGCGGACGGACGGGGATGCGTGTGCGGCTCGTGCACCTGCGAAAGATCAATGAGGCAGCCTATCGGCCGGCTTCAAAGGGTAGGACCGCGCTACGAAATCATTGATACATGCCGCGCATTAAGTAGGGTGCGTGTAATTTGAGTTTCGATAGGTTATTAATGGTTTTTTTGTGTTTTTTTTTTTCAAATTTTTCTTTTTGTTGTTCTAGGATGAAAATGTTACTTTAAATGTGTAGTATTTATTGCTAGATCAATTTCATTACATGTTATTCAAAAATAAAAATACCAAAAATTTCTATGCCAAAGGCTTCTACTCCGTTCACCTATTACCCCCCTTTTTTTTCAAGACGCTAAAAAATGTCACCCGGTATATAGAGAAACAGAAAACCGGACAAAAATTCTAAAATCTCTATTTTCGGCATTTTTTTGGATGGGAAATCATCAAATGACTTCTCCCGCTCTGGGCGGAGCAAGAGGGCATGTCAGACTATTACTGACTAAAACCCACCCGTGTTCCTTCAGTTGCCCATGTGCCAGGGTCACGGTATCTCTTTCGAACAATCTCGCAACTCTGGCAGGCATCGGTCCTAGAGTCCTAGCAGAACCCTTTTTTTTTTTTTTTTTTTTTGGTTGGGAAATCATTAAATGACTTCTCCCGCTCTGGGCGGAGTGGGAGGGCGTGTCAGACTTTTACTGACTAAAACCCACCCGTGTTCCTTCAGTTGCCCATGTGCCAGAGTCACGGTATCTCTTTCGAACAATCTCGTGACCCTGGCAGGCATCGGTCCTAGCAGACCCCTACATTGCTGCTGACATCTCTTTGAGGCGCGCGTGGAACACTACGCGCCGTCGACCCGAGCCTGATCCTTACCGGGCGCCGAGCTACCCATTGCTCGCCACCCGCAAGCTCGCGCCTACGGTGGCCGGGAGTCCGCTATCGACTCCCGACGTAGCAGACCCCTTCAGTGCCCATTTCTATGCCTATTTTCGGCATCAGACTCGTTCTCACATCTAGTAGCAATTACTTTTTTTAATATTCAAAGTTCGGTGTTGACTTTGTTACTATTGTATAGTTTTATATTACCGATTAGTTATAGAAAACGAAAAAATGAAAATATATTAAAAAAAATATATATATATATAAATACGTGATTTCGTATTAGGGTACGTAATTCGATAGGAAATGTGGTTGGTGTGCTAAAATTCAATATATTAATTAACCCACATGTTAACTCAATCAGAAATACATCGAGGTAAATAATGATCATTTCATGAGGTTAATTTACTAATATCTGTCTACCTAATTTTGAGATTTATGATTAGCTGTTAAGTAATAAAGTTAGACATAAGTATTTATCATCATCATCATTTTATCCGAACGACATCCACTGTTGGAAATAAGCATCCGTCAATTTGGGGGGGTTTGCCAAAATCGCCACGCTTGACAGCCTTGGCGATCGCAGTATGCTGGTAAAAGTCATAGAGAACGCTGCTGCTCACACTTTAGTAAGTCCCTTGGTCGCCTCTTATGACACCCGGGGGAAGAAATGGGGTGGTCCAATTTTTTACGTCTGACACCACACGGATACCTACTTAAGGTATAGGCCACTATTATTTAATTTCTCAAATTCTTGTCACTGTTACCACAGCTGCAATATTCTGGTTATATGATACTAGCTTCTGCCCGCGACTTCGTCCGCGTTAAATTTCTTGGTCCCCCGACCCTTCCCGTCGCGTCGAATCGCCTACCCGTGTGATTTTCCCCGTTTTTGCAACATTTTTTATTACTGCCCCGCTCCTCTTGGTTTTAGTGAGTTGTGCCTTTCTCAATAAATAGGCTGCCCAACACAAAAATAAGTTTTCAATTTGGACCAGTTGTTCTTGAGATTAGCGCGTTCAGTCAAACAAACAAACAAACTCTTCAGCTTTATAATATTAAGTATAGATTTAATTATTGACATAATTTACGTATTTCTATAACGGGCTATGTAGGTTTGATAGGCAACAAGTAAAATAATTATATTCAGCTGTACCCGGTTATACTGAAAGCTGACGTCAATAGTTGGAAAAAGGTTAGACGGATTATTATTCGTGTTAGCGAGGGAGAAAATAAAAGAGTGGACTGTATTGTGCTTATTACAAGTTATGAAAACTGTCCGGACAAATAATTAGTAATTTAGGTGAGAGAGGAAAATCGTCCGTGAAAGCGAGTGCTCGTTAGGCCGAGCCATGTCGCTGCCGCGCCGCGCCTGGGCGTGTCGATAATAATGCGTTCGTCATGACGCTTGCGGGTGCATATCGCGCTCGAGGTGGAGTGTAAGGTTCGGTCCCCAAAAATCCGTCTTATTTGAGTATTCCTGCTCTGAAAAAGATTTCTATGGACGTAGATTATCTGCGTTCCTATTTCCCATGTGACGAACACGTGTGAAAAACTACTCTCAACATTCTGATTCTGAATTCTCAACAAGAAAATGATACTCCAAGAAATAGATATTAAATTCAGTGAAGCAAAATTTTTATATTAAAATGTAGGAGGGTCATTTTTCTTTTTTACTGATAGTGAAACGAAGATTTCCTGTTTTTTTGGTTTTTGAACTATCCATAATTGTGGTTTCGGTGTGGGATTAAAAAAATTGCATCTGTGTTTTCATTAAGACTAATGAAAATTTTCTTTCTAGCTAGTATATTTTTAAATGTTTGCTTTAGAAAAAAATAATGTGACTGAGTGGCCTTTTTCTGTGGAGACCACATTTCGGCTTACCACTCTGTCACGTCATTCTACGGGAAAAAGACGTATTAAATATGCTAGTTAGAGAAAATAAAAATGACATAATATTAATAGATAAGAAAAATACGGACGTTTATTTGAACCGAATTAAAAAACCGTAAATATCAATACTCCAACGAGATGCCATAACAAGACGAAGGACAGACCATTGTCGGTAAAAAGTACGTAGGTATTAGGTACGCTAGGTATTAAAATCAAAACGCGCTTTGTAAAATGTAGAATAGACTTGGACGTATTTCCACCACAATATATTGTTCCTTAACTGACTCCGACTCTGACCGTGTGGTGCCGGACGTAAAGAATAACACCACCCCATTTCTTCCCGTGGGTGTCGTAAAAGGCGACTAAGGGACTTACTAGAGAATGGGCAGCAGCGTTTTCTATGCATTTTACCAACATACTGCGATCGCCAACCCGCCTGCCAAGCGTGGCGATTATGGCAAAACCCCCCAAATTGGGGGAGGCCTAAGTCCAGCAGTGGACGTCTTACGGCTGAAATGATGATGATGATGACTCCGAAATATTATTTATTTGGTCAATGTTTATGTAATTTATATTTAATACTAAAGTGGATTGTAAAGTTGAGTAAAATGTAAGATTTTTTTGGAAGCAAAATATTAAAAGTGAAAACGTTTTAGAGATTTTCTGACATTTACATACACATATCTACATAAGTCATTGCCATAAGAACGTGATATGTATATTCCTAATACATATAACAGAAAAAGTTTCGTCCTGAAATATTGCCTGAAATTTATACGCCATATTAAAAAAAATGGCTAGATGGAGTCGACATTTCTTATCTGACTACCCCTGAGATGAAATGGCTAAACAAACTCCTAACATTGTTATTTAGTTTTTCATCCGATTTAGCCTGTCCATTGTTACCCTTCTCAATGCAGCCCACATCCGAGGTACCCTACAGGGGACACACCCTGTTACGTATAGTCGCTTAGTTTATAAATTTTATGCTCTAGCCCCTATTTTATTAAGGCATCCATCGAATAGTAGGCTATATTACCAATACGGTTGTCTCCCATTTAACTAGACATAAGCAGCCTACAATCGCTTTGGTCGGATGACCTGCGAGATGCCATAGAAAAAGGATACTTACATTCATAAATCAAGACAAATGATTAAATACAATTTATGTAATCAGGAAACTATCTTCATGAGTGGAGAAATAAAATAATTAACTGAACCAACTGTAATGAATGTGTTTAGATTCAAGCACGATGTTCTATAAAACAAAATCTTTAATACATGGTAATACAAAGGGCTCTTAAAAGATCAATTCAGACTTTGTCAAAGCGAGTCCAGATTAATAAGAGATAAAAGCATCTGCAACTACAGGACTACAGTAAGTACGAGCGATGATGACTTCTTCGAAAGTTTCTACCTCCTGCACGAGGAGGAGCAAGTAACACAAATTACTGGAGAAAATGAGTTCATTGGCGAGGGCGAGGGCGACACGTTTAACCAAGACTGCTTATCAGCGAGTCATTCTGCTTACCTAGCTATGTAGGTGTTGAAGATCAGAACAAAGATGACAACGGTAGCTACGTAGGAAGCGTTACCAGCGTAGTGGAGAATTTAAAACCAGCTAATGACGAGTTTTTACTACCACCTAATGACGAGTTTTTACCACCATACAACGACGAATTTTTACCACCACCTAATGGCGAATTTATGCAAAATTCTACAGACGAAGATTTAAAAAACTTTGTTGCCGAAGATGTAAGAAGCTCTATAGGCGAAGATTTAAAAAGCTCTGTAGCCGAAGATATAAAAAGCTCTATAGCCGAAGATATCAAAAACTCTATAGCAGATGATTTGAACATGCAATTCGACTCTGTCAAAAAGGATATATTGTGTATAGAAAAGATAGCAAATCTTGAAGACGTCGATAAAATCTCTGAGGAAGATAGGTTCAATAAAGTACCCGAACGAGCTCGCATCATTTCAGTCGATTGACATCCACTGCTGGATATAGGCTCCCCCGACTAGGACTAAAATATGTATTAGTTTATTATTGTTTTATATTTATATGTGTATTGTGTTTTATGGGCCTTTAGTTGCCTGAAATAAAGGATAAAATAAATAAATAAATAAATAATCGCCACGCTTGGCAGGTGGGTTGGCGTTGGCCATCGCAGTATAGTGGTAAAATGCATAGAGAACACTGCTGCTCATTCTCCAGTAAGTCCCTTAGTCTCCTCTTACGACACCTACGGAAAGAAATGGGATGCTACTATTCTTCACGTTCGGCATCACACAAGTGCAAACAGTATCCGTGTGTTTCAACACTCCGCACAAGAGAAAATTGAAAATAAAGTGTATTTAATTAATTCCTTTGTCGTACGGCTTTCGAACTTTTGTAGTGTTGCACATCCATGACGTTATCATGGTAACTTTATTGGATATGAAACAAATAGTACAATTGGTCTTAGTGAATATTTTTTGACTGGCCTGTTAGTCTAGTGGTTAGTGACCCTGACTGCTAAGACTGAGGTCGTGGGTTCCATTCCCACCCAGGACTAATCTTTGTGTGATGAGCATGATCATTTGTTCTGTCAATTATATGATATTTATTTACCGTGACACAATAGGTTTTTTTAAAGTACGTAATTATTTTATAAAACCTTACTGTACCTATTAGCCAAAATCAGAGTAGAAAATGATTTGACTTTGTTTTGGGTGTGTGAGAAAACATTATTAGTCACGTCTAAACACATAAATATAATTATACATGTTAGTTGAAATTCATGCCTGCCACCAAGCAAAGTAACTCGATAAAGGTCCCTCACCCTCAGTCGTAGTAAGATTCTGAGAAGATTGTTGCAAACACTTAGGTAATTAATTAAACATACTTGTTTACAATTAGATACATTTAGTTTGTTGGAATGTAAAGCGATCTCACACACTAAACAAACTATTTGTAACAATAGTTTTCAGAGGAGATCCGAGAAAGTATACATTATTAGGTTAAACCAACTAGCTAATCTCTGCTGATTTGATGTGTATCTATCTATACAAGGTGCAGTTTTGGATCTGCAAATCATTTCAGGAGGTAATTATGTTAGTGATTCTCGACCCAAATCAACAATAAAATGAGCAGGTTTTTTTTTCATTTTATTGTTATTTACGGAAATCGGTAAGTGTGAACTCCCTTTTTTAAAACGCGGCCAGTCTGTACGTGTCCTTAAACTGCGCTTGCACACACACAAACAAACGCAACCGACATTTCTTTCATAGATCCAAAGCCGCGCTCCCCATCCTGAGTTATTCTGAAAAACAATAAAATTGAAAAATCTAAAATATTCTTTTTGATTCTTTTATCTTATTGATTATTGACTTGGTATCGTATTGTTATATGATTATTTACGAGTCTCATGACAACCTCCTGAAATGTTTTGCAGGTTCAAAACTGCATCTTGTATATGGGTCCATTTAAAAATGTTGTTGATTTGGGCCTTTTTGGCGCAGAAGTGGGGCACACTTTTCTATAATTTCTCATATCACACTTTACCCTGTTTGGTCGATTTTGGAATTATTTTTTTATCTTTTGTTATTATGTGCCATTGTAGTCTGTGCTAAATAAATTTATTTTCCTTTTTCGTACTTAAAACGAACTCCAAAAAAATTACAGTTTTTTTTTAGTTTAGTCATGATTAATTTATTTTGAACCAGTATTTGTTTCTATCGACAAGCAACAATACTGGTGTCGTAAAAACTAGGTACTATTATTAGTAGTAAAGGTATTAAAGTAATAAAGGTTTAACCAAGCCCTTTAACATAGTCTCAGAATGCCAGTTAGCGAGCGCTTGGTCCCAGTAAATGTATTGGTAATCCGGGTGAAATCTGCCGGGACTTACGTGCTAAAGCTTTCATGCTTATCCATACACTACTAGGCCCCAGCCCAGCACCGTCTACGCACAGCCTAAGCTTGTCAAAGAGAACGTAGGGTGACGAACGCAAATCAAAGCATAGCCTGTGACCATTACCCCTTATATGTGGACTCATAAAGGGTAACGGACCATAAAAGGCACATCTTATGTTGACGTTATAAGAAACATATAGTCACTCCATCAATCACTCCAAATATAAAGGTACGAGGTACTTACCTAAGTATAATATGTATGACTCCTGATTATCCGTATATAGTCCTTTTTGTCGATTTCGATAACGGCGACGCTTTGAAACTACTTCCTTGGGCAAGCACTTAAATAAAATACATATACAAGGGTGGCATCAGCCCCGACTTACGAGTTGTAGGTTCGAATCCAGGTGGGCACTTTACTGTTTGTAAATAATTTCATCACAACTGCTCTCAAAACAGTGAAGGGAAACATCGTGAGGAAACCGGCATGTCCTACAAGCAAAAACTCGAAGTAATGTGATATCAACCAACCCGCACTGGGCTGCGTGGTAGATTACAGCCCGCTCCCTCTCACCAAGAGGAGGCCTGTGTCCCAGCAGTGGGAACATTATAGGCTTATTATGATAGAGAGATCTCCCACATATTAATAACTAGCTTTTGCCAGCGGCTTCGCCCACGTAGAGGTCGGAAAATATCCCGCGGGAACGTACTACCGGGATAAAAAGTAGCCTATGTCCTTTATCAGGCTCTAAACTATCTGTGTACCAAATTTCATTTAAATCGGTTCAGTAGTTTTAGCAGGAGAGCGAGACAGACAGACAGATAGACAGAGTTACTTTTGCATTTATAATATTAAGTTTGGATGTGTAACTGAATTAATGCACATGATGAAATTACTTTGTTCAAAATCGTTTACTGATTTTTTAAGTCAAAAATAAATAATATTACGTAAATTCCGCTGTGTAGTAAAAACATACCAAAATGAAAGAGGTACCAACTAAGCCACCCATAATCGTGAGTGACTGTGTGCGTGTTTAATGTTCAAATGTTACCATAATTTTTCCCACAATCAGTTCAACTAATTTAATAAATAAACCCTGTTTTATAAAACAGTGTGTTGTATACAACATTGTAAAAAACAGTGTGTATTTTGAGTATTACATACATTTCTAATGAGAATGTTTGGTGGTGTGTGTTGATTCCGGGACATGTTATTAACATTCAACAAAAACTAAATTTGGTTTCCGACGGAACAGATCTGTTCCTTTATTCAATGAGTTCTCAAGGATAACGTTACACGTGTTATGTTTGTAATTTGTAAATCGTATGTGGCATAGATATTTTTTTTTTTGTTGGTGGAAAATCATTAAATGATGTCTCCCGCGTGTCAAACTTTCACTGAGTAAAATGCACCCGTGTTCCTTCAGTTGCCCATGCCAGGGTAACTCGTTCGAACAAATCTCGCGACTTTGGCAGGTGGCATAAATACTTGTGTTGTAAATTATTGCATGAATGGTTCATTATCTACACTACCTAATTGGGACACTAGGGGTAATGTTAGCGTATAGCTTAATCACCCTATGACGATACCACTGCTGGGACATAGGCCACTTCTCTTGGAGAAGGTGTGGGCTGTAATCCACCACGTGGGCCCACTGTGGATTGGTAGATGTCACATGTCTTTGAACTCTTGGTTCTAATGTTGGTTTCCTCACTATGTTTTCCATCACCGTTTTAGAGACTAGTGGTGTTAAAATAATTTATACAAATTAAAGCGCCTGATTGGGTTCAAACCGTTCGATAAGTGGCGGCCATTACCACTGGGCCTGCACCGTACCCAATAAATATAATATAATATCTTAGGACAACCAACACAAAGTCATCTGATCCCAAACTAGGCAGAGCCTGTACTATGGTAACCAGACAACTGATAAAGTTACTTATATATTTCTAAATACATACATATTATAGATAAATTACACCCAGACACAGAACAAATGATTGTGCTCATCACACAATATTTGTCCTGGGTGGGAATCGAACCCACGACCTCAGTCTTAGCAGTTAGGGTCACTAACCACTAGACTAACAGGCCAGTCAAATGGTCAATGGTAGCATATGTACGTAAATAAATAAATACACCGTGAAATTTTAGTCGCCTTACAACGGCAACCCTCTTCATGTATCCAATGACTAATACACATCCATAAGAAAAAAAAAAAAATTACATTTGAAAAACTAAAAAATAAAAATATTATTTATTATGATGACGCATGACGTAGCTTGTTTGATACTTTGTCTCATGGAAAATGGAGATGGAATGATCTAGTCGACTCGTGCGCTGGGTAGGTATGTATGTTCTCTACCATATGATACGTAAACATTATTAACAGGATGTTTCATAATTCTAGTGCATTATTTATTTTTGTTAGTACGTATTTTCTTAATTGGTAATAATTTTTTAATCACGCCTAGAGGTATATTATGTCGGATACATTGAGTGGACAACCTTTGTAAGACGGTAATGTCACGGTGTATAAAATAAACAGTACAGGTAGGTGTATACTACGTAATCAATCAACAAAATTTTCTTCCCTCGTAATAAACGCATTACCCACAGTATTATACGACTTCCGAAGACCTAACTTTCTTATCCTATCCAACATTTACGACGGCAAATGAATACAGCACAGTGTCGAGGCAAAAACGTCTCTTTGCACGAAATCGTAATAACCCACCGTCACGTATCCATATATTAGCCTCCAGCGAAACATGTTTAGAGCTGATTTTTCTTCGGATATTGAAGATCTCCGGTTTATGACGGAGAATTCGAGGTATTGCTGAATTTCCTTTGCTCCTGATTTTTTCGTAAAATGTCTTTGAGAATAGTGTAGTGTTGAGTATGGTAAATTGTGATTGGGAGATAAAAGAGCGGCTGGAGCGTCGAATCGGAACTACCGAAAAAAGATAGTTCGAAGTTTCGCGTGATTTGATTACGATTCGCGTTTTATCCTGGTTTATTTGCGCTAGTTCAGCTTTAAAGGATTTAGGGGGAGTTTGTTAATGAGTTTTATTCGATTCTTCTTTTATATGATTTGTACGTACTGATAAGTATTGGTTAGGCTATAAAAAAGTATTCACTTATAATCATAGCATAACCATTATTATCCTATAATGTAACCCGCAGCAGCAGCAGCGTTCTCTATGCATTTTACCACCATACTGCGATCGCCAACCCGCCTGCTAAGCGTGGCGATTATGGCAAAGCCCCCCAAATTGGGGGAGGCCTAAGTCCAGCAGTGGACGTCTTACGGCTGAAATGATGATGATGATGAATGTAACCCGTGGTAAGACTGGTTTTCAGACTTTCGGGCTTCTGACAACCCGTAACGATTATCTAAGATCTACGAAAGACAGCCGGGACCGACAGCTCAACGTATTTTCCGAGGCACTGAGGGGTCTTGGCATATAAAGATGATCACCAATCCACGGACCAACCGCAGCAAGCTTAGCTTAACCTGAACGATCAGTCCGTGCGGCTGTTATTACTTAGCCACGAGCCCTTCATTCGAATCTATCTAAGCAATACATAAGAAATGTATGTAAGCAATTCTTTTCAGTTGAAACCATAAAATCAACCCAAAAGATCTTTTGAATAATTAAAGCTTATTAATTTCTCTCACACACGGTCACAGAAAATGCAACGCCATCCGTTTTACCGTAGAAAATGTAATTAAAAGACTGCTCGGTCTGCTATTCAGGCCAAAGTTACGCTACACTAACGAGGGGTGGGGTTAAAAAGGGTTCCTCAGCTGAAAATGATCCGTCTACCTTTTGTGGCACAAAGGGTTGCAATCGGAAAGTCCCCCGTCAATAATAAACACTATTCGTAAAGGAAAAGATTTCGATTCGGAACGCGAGTAAAGTTGGGTAGCGTCATAGAATAAGATTTTTCAGAATCCAAGCCGAGAGTATTCTATATACCTATTGTGTAGAGGTTTAAATAAACGTCAAATTCATAGTCAAATCATTTATTTAAAAAAAGACACTTATAAAAATATTTTTGAATATCAAAATTGATTCTTCCCACAAGTTAGATTTGTATTGAAAATAATGGGCAGAAAATGTTGTAAGGTTAAATGTCTTTCAACAGGTCTCAGGCTATCTATCATGTAAAATTTTATACCGATCGGTTCAGCAATTTAAGCATGAAAAAAGGCAAACAAACAGATTCCGCGAGTTTCGCTTATGTACACATAACATACACCTTATTACCTCGAAAGGTTGACAAGAGGTGTATCGATAGTACATCCACATTTTGGCAGTTATATTTAAGTCCCAAGTAATTGCTATTTGTAATCCAAGCCATTTGCTATATGTAATCTTTACATAAAAGAAAATAAAGTTGATTCCCGCGTACGCTTAGACATTTTAAACTACGCAACAGATTTTAATGCACTTTTCATCATTACACAGACCGAGTCAAGAGAATGATTTATACGGAATAATATGTGGGCGAAGCCGCTGGTAAAAGCTAGTATTAGTATAATTAATTTCCTTGGCTTTGCCTACAGAATTCATATCTGATTTAGCACAGAATAATGTAAGGTATCCAATTAGCCATTCTCAGTAATCGATCACTACAAAACAGTGTAAGGGGCGACGACAGAAATGAAATATGCTAATAAATATTACAAAGAGGAGTACTCTACTTTCCGGCACGGCAAACAGCGTCCGACCGTTCCCGATCACAGCCGAAGTCTCCCGAATGCTCCCAAAGATAGATTCGCGTGTCATTTGCCGAGCCTCTCTTCCGCCACTCATCTCCATACATTTGCATGTTGTTTGTCGTGTGTCGGTTGTTGAGCCCATCGCTTTTGCCTATTTTAATCCCTTATGTATAGGCACGGGTCTGAGTTTGTTCGAGAGAAAAATCGATAAAGATGTGTGCGTAGAAGCGCAAAGATTGCGCTTTTCAGTTTTTTTGATGGAGGTTTGACAAGACAAACTTTTAGAGTTATAAACTTATAAGAAAAACAATTTTTGTTCACAGTGCTACCAACGGACATCATCTCCCTAACTTTTTCCCAACTATATTGGGGTCAGCTTCCAGTCTAACCGGATGCAGCTGAACATCAGTATTTTACACTAGCTTCTGCCCGCGACTACGTCCGCGTCAAGATTTTGCTCCCCTGACCCTTCCCGTCGCATCGAATTGCCTGTCAGTTTTCGTTACTTTTACGTTGCTGCTCCGTTCCTTTTGATCGTTGCGTGATGTTATATAGCCTTTAGCCTTTCTCAATAAATAGGCTATTAAACACAAAAATATTTTTTTAATTGGATCAGAAGTTCCTGAGATTACCGCGTTCAACCAGACAAACAAACTCTTCAGCTTTATAATATTATACTAGCTTCTGCCCGCGACTTCGTCCGCGTCAAATTATTGCTCCCCTGACCCTTCCCGTCGCATCGAATTGCCTGTCAGTTTTCGTTACTTTTACGTTGCTGCTCCGCTCTTTTTGATGTTATATAGATTCAAGAAATAGGCTACCAAACACAAAAATACTTTTTATTTCCGCCCCAGAAGTTCCTGAGATTACCGCGGTCAACCAACCAAACAAACAAACTCTTCAGCTTTATAATATTATTATTATTAATAATATTAGTATAGATGGAGTGACTGCCTATTTGACCTCCAGAACTCAGTTACTGGGTTATATGATACCCCTGGATAATACTGGTTGTCAGACTTACGGGCTCCTAGCGACCCGTAACGATTGTCAAAGATTCACAAAGGACAGCCGGGACGAACGACTTAACGTGCGTTCCGAGGCACGGAGGGGTCTTGGTAGGTTAATATAACCTAACTAAAAAGGCATGTAAGAGTACTATAGTTAAATGGCTCCAAAATCTAGATTATAAAGCAACTGAGGAATTACTAACTCATCCTAAATAGTGTATCCCGCTAGTTTTACCACTTACTTTTTTATCTTTGATTTATTGTTTTTAATTTGTTCATCACTGATATTTATATCCCTTCACATTTTAGCATATAACTGAAAATGTTAATATACCGTTGTGGTGGGACCCTGGAGATCTGCTTTACAGGTTTTCCTAGTGCAGACACCAGTCTCTCACAAACTAGTGTCATATAGTTTTAAGCTTCTATGTCATTGTTTGTGAAGAGAAAATAAAATTATTTTAATTTGAATTTGAATATGGTCACCCATCCCCGAACAAACTGCGGCAAGCGTAGCTTAACCTGATCGATTGATCCGTGCGGCTTTTGTTACTTAGCCACAAGCTTCTCTAGCCCCAGTGCTATCAACTGTCGTTATTTTATTTAAACACACGTTCTTGCTTCGAAATTGAGTAAAATTACTACAAACCAGTTTTCCGTCTTACATTTTCTTTTAAAACAGCCTTTTTTTATTAAAACTCCAAACATTTTTAATAAACACTCACAGAAATAAAATACAGTGGCCTGAGAAGTTAAGCTGAGCACGTTTAGCTACGTTCCGGTTGGCAACCAAGGTAAGAGAGATTGTAGAGTTTTGTTAGAGACATTCCACACTAGATTATAAGCGGCGACTTTTATGTGATGTAACAGTATAGAATCTACTATGAATGTTAGCAAAATCAATGGTGTATTATGTTATATATAAGTTTCAATATTATGTCATGTTAAAGAACAATTAGGCTAATTGTTCATTAAAGTGGATCATACGTGACAAACTGTGGCCGAGTTTCACAAAGTTCAATCTGCTTGTCTCAGCGATGAGGTACTTATTTAATTAGCCTACACTCTAAAATTCTTTAATTAATAGACAGCGAAAACTTGGGCTAAATAACATAGCTGATTCATGTCTACAGAATCACTTTTGCCCCCAAAGTGGCAACGCTGCCAGCCTTCTTGGCACTTATACCAATGACAGCGAGGCAGACAAATTTTTTGATGCACAAAGAGATTGCCCTTTTTATGCTTGTTCGTTATATATTTTTAACCGACGAAAAAAACGGAGGAGGTTATCAATTCGACGCGTATATATTTTTTTAATGTTTGTTAGCTCATAACTTTTGACTGGATGAACCGATTTAGATGATTCTTTTTTATTTGAAAGCCGAAACCCTGAGCCCGAATGGTTCCATTTTAATTTGGTTCCATTTGGACAATGGGGTCCATGTGAAAACCACATAAGTCTTAAATTTGCATTAAGTATTTGCGCGACAAATGAACGAATAACGCGATTAGATTAGTGCGGGGTATCTACTATAACTAAAAAGTTAAAAATAAAAACTTTATACAAAAAAAAAAAATAACAATCGACTTCCTAAAAAAACAATATAAAGTGAAAAATAACTTTAATTTCGGAAGTCGGTGGCAAAAAACCCTTAAATACAGATCTTAAGACACCGACTTTCGAAATTAAAGTTATTTTTCACTTTATAGTGTTTTTTTTAAGAAAGTCGGTTGTTAATTTTTTTTGTAAAAAGTTTTATCATATTAGAAAAAAAAAACCGAATCTCTGATATAAATATTTGTTTAAATCGCAACACCTTAATCAACCCGTCTGAAACACCCTTACCACCACTGGCCTTGTTCATTTCACAGCTCTGGCTGCGCCTTACATTTAGAAAGATATAGCGGGCTCCGTGCAAGGGTAATAGTGTATGAACGTCTCAGCTCGCTGCAATTAGCGGCTTTACCTCCACGTCCTCATAATTTCCTGGTACTCCTATCATTGCACGTGAATCATGAACGCCGTAAATTAAGGAGAAATTTCGCACGCTCGCAAGTTAATTTTGTTACTTGGTTTTTGTTGGTCTATTTACGAAAGTATTGGAACTTTGTTTTCATTTAACTAGGCATTTTTTTTAAACAATGTTGCTACCTTTTTTCTGCGTGTTCCTTGTGATGCCGGATGTAAAGAATAATAGTGCTACTATCCCATTTCTTCCCTTAGGTGTCGTAAGCGGCGACTAAGGGACTTATTAGAGGATGGGCAGCAGCGTTCTCTATTCATTTTACCACCATACTGCGATCGCCAATCCGCCTGTCAAGCGTGGCGATTATGGCAAAGCTCCTCAAACTGGGGGAGGCCTATTTCCAGCAGTGGACGTCTTTTAGCTAAAGTTTTGTTGATGAAGATGATGATTTTTTTGCGCGTTTGTCGATACAAATGTCATACGTTAAAAAAATCAGACTTAAAAATCTGCAGACCAAACCTATTTTGCTTTGTGCGAGAACCAAGCACTGTATCGTCCATTTAGTGTTTATGAATGTATGTACACAACTTTATCGCTTTTTATATATATTTTTTCACATATCTTGTTTAATTCAGTTTTCTTTACTAAAACTTTTACCCTTCATCACCAATAAATCTACACATCCCCACACATATACGTTGGCGTGATTGTAACATAATAAAAACGCGACATTATACCTCCGAGTCTTTTTAGCTCTGTCCTCAATAAACTCTTATCTCGGAGGGACTGTGTTTTAGTGCGAAATAAAATGCTAGTATGCACTTTACGATGCGAATTTAGAGATACGCGGGGACCGAGACGTCGAGTGTATGCTAAACTTTAGAGCAACGTGGAAGATTTATGCTCGGGACTTCGAGTAATGAGGTGCGAACTATGGTAGGACTTACATTTATTTTATGTTCTGATTTATTCTTTACTTATATTAGGTTGGGGAAAAAGTCTTTTCGCATTATAGTATGTATGAACTTGTAATAAAATCTCTTTGGCTATACTATTTGTATCTGGCTGGTTTTGGTATCATTGAAAGTTTAAATTTTAAAGAACATAATTCCAAATTCAAATTAGGAAAATGTGTGATTTTCATTTGTTTTTCGTACCGTCAAGATGAGTGAATCTAATGAAGAAATTCGATACATTTTAAAATTTTACTACAAAAAAGGTAAAAATGCAACGCAAGCCGCGAAAAAAATTTGCGATGTTTATGGACCTAGTGTAGTGTCTGTGAGAGTAGCACAAATTTAGTTTAAGCGTTTTCAATCCGGAAATTTTGATGTCAAAGATGCACGTCGCTCTGGTCGCCCTATTACGGATAAAATAGATGCCATTTTTGAAAAAGTGGAGCAAGATTGGCATGCCAGTAGTTACGACGTAGCTGAAGAACTGGTAATTGACCACAAAACAGTTTTGGCGCATTTGAAAAAAACTGGGTACACAAAAAAGCTCGACATTTGGGTACCTCACGAGCTCACTGATAGAAACCTAATGAACCGTGTACTCATTTGTGATTCTTTATTACGACGTAATGAAACCGAACCATTTTTGAAGAAGCTGATAACTGGTGATGAAAAGTGGATCTCGTTTGACAAGAACGTGCGAAAAAGGTCGTGGTCAAAGGCCGGTCAGGCTTCACAGACTGTGGCGAAACCCGGGTTAACTCGCAACAAGGTGATGCTGTGTGTGTGGTGGGATTGGAAGGGCATTATTCATTATGAGCTGTTACCACCAGGCAGGACCATCGATTCTGAACTCTACTGCGAACAACTGATGAGATTAAAGCAAGAAGTTGAGAGAAAGCGGCCGGAATTAATCAATAGAAGGGGTGTGGTTTTTCATCATGATAACGCTAGACCTCACACATCTTTAGCCACCCAACAAAAATTAAGAGAGTTTGGCTGGGAGGTGTTAATGCATCCGCCGTATAGTCCTGACCTTGCACCTTCAGATTTCCACCTGTTTCGGTCTCTTCAGAATTCTTTAGGCAGTGTCAGGTTAACATCACGAGAGGACTGCCAAAACCACTTGTCGCGGTATTTTGACCAGAAGTCCCAAAATTTCTATAGCAATGGGATCATGTCCCTACCTACAAGATGGCAAAAAGTTATCGAACAAAATGGTACCTACATACTTTAGTTAAATGTAAATAAACTTTATTAAAAAATGTTTTGAATTTTCTTAAAAAATGCGAAGTAACTTTTTCCCCAACCTATTATGAGCAATATAATGGAGCAGACTTTTAGGTACATCAATAGCAAAATGATTCAAAAAATTGAACGGACGAAAAACAACACAACATACAATCAATCTATCTAGACTTTTTTCCAACTATGTAGGGTCGGTTCATTCTTACCAAATGAGCTCAATACCAGTATTTAATGTGAACCGACTGCTCATTTTGACGTCCACATCCCAGTTACTAGGTTATACGATAACAATACTAATAACCTTTGGTAAGGCTGGCTGTCAGACTTTCAGGCTTCTGACGACGCTTAACTACTGTCAAAGATCCACAGATGAGAGCCAGGACAAACGACATGACGTGCTTCTCGATGCACGGAGGTGTTTATCGTCACCCATCCTTAGACTAACTGCGGCAAGCGTAGCTTAACCTGATCGAACGACTCTTGCGACTCTTATTACTAAAGCATAAACCCTTGGGGTCAAAACATGCATTTTTTGGGATGGGAAATCATCAAATGACTTCTGCCGCTCTGGGCGGAGTGGAAGGGCGTGACAGACTTTTACTGACTAAAACGCACCCGTGTTCCTTCAGTTGCCCATATGCCAGCGCCACGGCCACTCTTTCGAACGAATCTCGCGACTCTGGCAGGTATCGGTCCTAGCAGACCCCTTCAGTATTGCTGACAGCTCTTTGAGGCGCGCGTGCAACACTACGCGCAGTCGACCCGAGCCTGGTCCTTACCGGGCGGCGAGCTACCCATTGCTCGCCTCATACCTATACATTAATCAAAAAATGTGTGTATGCCTAGCCAACCCAAACTCAACAATGGTTTATATGACATTTTTACTGGTTGCTCCTTACGATTTGGTTCAAACTGTTACATATGATTTAATTTTATTCGCTCACATAAATCTTACTGAACTGGTTTCAAACATTAGTCATAGCAGCGACTTTATACCCCTTATAATATGACTTTAACTTTTATAACAATTTTAGACGCATTTCGTTACTTTTTACGTAAAAATATGGAAAATAGTCAGTATCAGTTACTTCTATACCGTCAATATTGGATTATTATGTCCATAATACGTGCGCTCTTCCAGAAAACTCGATATATTTGGCAGAAAAAGGAAACTAACTGTATCAGCTCCCTTACTTCCCACGCATTATAAGAGTCAACTAGGAAAAATTGGTCACTATCGCAGCCTCCCCTTTTCCTCAATTAACGCGTGCCAATCTCGTATGTGATAATACCTAAGCTTTGGGTTTAATCTTTGTTTTTCTTACATTCCTAAATCAACATGTCTTCCGTTTTCGAAGACAGATACGTCACTTAAAGATTCGAAGTAATGACGTATTCTTTGCCATTTTCTTTTATTCGTTTTCTTTTTGAAACGTGACTTTTCGTGTAAGGCGTTAAGTAAATGAAATCGGCGTATGTGTTGCGCCGCAAAAAGGAAAACAGCGTTCATTGAACCGTTTGTCAACGTCACGTACTGTAGACGATTGTGAAGTATATATTTGTTACAGCCCAAACCCGATTTTAGGATGAACTAGTTTCGCCTGTGCCAAACTAGTTTTCCCTTCTCATCAAAATAATGACTCTACATGTTTACGTTTAAAAGTGTACAACGGTTAAAGTTTCACATCGGAATGATACCATGACACTACATCGCTACTTTTTTTACTGTAGTAGGCCGTACATGCTGCTTTTTTTGTCTTTTCTGCATCAAATGAAATGAAATGAAATCATTTATTTGCATAATACATGTAGGTATAAATAGATGTTACAAAGAAATATTAGGTATGTACTCTGTATCATTACCTAGTAAGGTGTGCAAATATTTATATAATTATAGTTATTCAATTAAAAGTACAGTAATTAAAATAAAATAAAAAATAATAAAACGATAATAAAGTTAAATAAATTCAGGATATTACAAATGTTGGTTCAAAGATAAAAAATGTTAGATGAATTATACACATATACATGTCATGTCATAGACTTACAATCAAATAAATTAAATTAAAATATTAGTCCAAATTAAAATAAAATTATACAGATGTCAAATTAAGTAAATAAAGCATGTCACAATATTAATTGTATTGTCATCTTATTCCGTCAATAAGTTACTCTCTCTATATGTAGCTATCTATATTTTTATCCTGTAAGTACTCCTTGACATTATAATAACATTTATCTACCAGGAATTTGTGTAGCTTCGACTTGAATGGCTGAATAGGTAATTTTGTGACATCATCAGGCAACTTATTGTAAATCAATGATGCCTTACAAAGAATGCTTTTATTTACTAGTGCTGTTTTTCCATATGGTATCTCAATTTCTAATCTTTTTTTGTCACGTAATTGTCTATAGTGGCTTTTAAAGGCAGTTTTATGGTAATTAGGATTCGATTTCACAAAAACATTTATTTCATATAGGTATAATGAAGGTAGTGTCAGAATTTTTAAGCTCTTAAAATATGGTTGACAGCTGGTAGTATTGTCTATATTACACATTGCTCTAATGCATTTTTTTTTGGGCTTTAAATACAGATTCCTTATCGACTGCATTTCCCCAGGATATAATACCATATCTTAGGACAGGTGCAACTAGTCCGTGATAAGCAGCGAATACGGCTTCTTTATTAACAATTTTTGAGAGCTTGTACAGAGCAAATGAGGATTTATTAATTCTTTTGCAGACATATTCTAAATGTGTTTTCCATGTCAGTTTGTTGTCAATATTAATTCCTAGAAACATTGTATCTGTCACAGAATGTACTACTTCGCCGTGGTAACTAACGTTTATATTTTTTAGTTGACTTCTCTGATGAAAGTGTATGATTTTCGTTTTGTCCATATTTATTTTAAGATTATTTTCGTTTAACCATTGTATTATGGTATTTAATGTGTGGTTGACCACATGTTCGTAATCATTTTCTTTGTCGCTTTTTATAATAACGGTGCTATCATCTGCAAATAGTACCATTTGTTGGTTGATATCAGAGGCGTAGCGTGCCCTGGCGGGGCCCCGTATAAAAATTTGTTTGGGGGCCCTTATGAAGGGTAACGATTTCTCACAATAGGAAAAAAAAATGTTTGTATAAAATTAAAAGAAATATTTATTCATCATAATTGTCTATCTGTCACTTTTTCCAAAACTTTTATAAACAATTCAAATTAAATAACTCTTCTTGCCTTTTTTCGGCAAACTGGAGATAATACATAATTCTACTGTTATCCAATTTTAATAAGTTATTTTACCAAGTGTGTATATTTTTAAAACCGAGAAAACAAAAAATAACTTAAGCGTTTGATGCGTGAAATGAGCCGCCCAGTAATAGAGATTGACGCACCATAATCGATAAAAAAAGATCGGCTATTTTACGAGTGCGTCTGCTTCGAATGCTTTCCGTGTGTTTCTTATTGTGCAAGTTGTTTAAATTGAATGCTGTTAAATTGTCAAGTTTTTTTATCTGTGCAGCTGGACGACTTTACTAGAGCGGAGATGAGTTTATTATTGTCTTAGGTGATTCGGATGACTGTTCGTCTTTGCCAATGCAATCTGACAACGAATTAGACTAAAATGATTTTTATGAATTGTTGTGTTTTTCTTTTTACATCCATAATCTTTATTAGAAATTATTTATAATTAACCATGATCTATTTAAAAAAAACGATTAATGTTCAATTGCAAAACTTCTCGATTTTTGCTAATAGTCGCAAGGAGACCTCACTATTTAAGTCATTTGACCAAATGTCACTGTACCCATCCTATGTGAAAAAGACCATAAACGGGGAAATCCCGCAGCCCGCGATAACCAATGTAGGGTGTTGCCAACTTTGGAACGCACGCTTTACGCGGGAAAAAGAAATTGATTTTGTGACTTTTGTCATTTCTGAAATAAAAAAAAGGGAAATTTTTATGAATTTTTGCTTACGCACGTTGGGGGCCCCCGTAGCCCAGGGGCCCCGTATAATTGATACGGCAGATACGGCGGTAGCTACGCCCCTGGTTGATATGTTTCGGAAAATCATTGATATATGTCAAGAACAGTAAAGGGCCTAGGACACTACCTTGTGGAACTCCGAATTTTATAGTTTTATAGTTTGACTTGTGTTTAATCTCATTTCGTGTTTTCTGACATATTTGTGTTATTTCTACTATTTGTTTTCTATTATGCAGGTATGAAAATATGAGATCTAGCGCTTTACCCCTTATGCCATACATGTTCAATTTTTGCATTAGTATCGTGTGGTCAACTCGGTCAAAGGCTTTACTCATATCCATAAAGATAGCACATGTTGGTATTTTTTTGTCCAAGGCAACTAAAATAGGTTTCAGTAGGTCATAATTATATGGCCATATTTATTGATTTCCCTTTGCGAAAGCCTTTCTGTTCATCTACTAAAATCTTATATTTTTCTAAAAACCTGTATGGCTGGCTATAAATAATTTTTTCAAATACTTTTGAAAAAATGGGAATCAGAGCTATGGGCCTATAGTTTCCCATTTTTCATTTGTCTTCCTTTTTGTGTAGTGGAATGACAATGGATGATTAAAGTTGCATATGTCTATACTGGTTTGTTCTATGGCGTGTAGAGAGAACTGGTATGGTCTAGGCGAAAATAGTTCATCTTAAAATCGGGTTTAGCCGGTAACATATTCATGAAATGATTGATTGTCTAATAGATAGATATAGCTCTTCTTTCTGTGGGAAAGAATGGACCTTAATTCACTTCGCGGACCCAGTGTGGGTTGGCAGATGTAATTTGTCTTTGAATTTTTGGTTCTAGGACAGACCGGTTTCCTAACTATATTTCCCAGTTCCGTTTTGAGTGGTGATAGAATTAATAACACAAAGTAACGTGCCTGCCTGGGTTCAAACTCATGACCTTCAACTCGTAAGTTGGGACCCATACCACTGGGGCTATTAGGTACGCTTTTAAATAAAAGATGTCGTCTCCGAGTATGTAGATACAATACTTAGATACTATCCTATAAAATGTTAGTAGGTTCCCAGGACAATAAAAGCTTTAGAATTCGAAAGATTTTTTTATTATTTTGGATGGGAATTCATCAAATGACTTCTCCCGCTCTGGGCGTAGCGGAAGGGCATGTCAGACTTTTACTGACTAAAACCCACCCGTGTTCCTTCAGTTGCCCATGTACCAGGGTCACACCTTACTATCTTTATTTTTTTGGATAGGACATCATCAAATGACTTCTCCCGCTCTGGGCGGAGCGGAAGGGCGTGTCAGACTTTTACTGACTAAAACCCACCCGTGTTCCTTCAGTTGCCCATGTGCCAGGGCCACGGTAACTCTTTCGAACGAATCTCACGACTCTGGCAGGCATCGGTCCTAACAGACCCTTTCAGTGCTGCTGACATCTCTTTGAGGCGCGCGTGAAACACTACGCGCCGTCCGAGTCGACCCGAGCCTGGTTCTTAACCCCGCAAGCTCGCGCCTACGGTGGCCGGGAGTCCGCTATCGACTCCCGACGCCCGAGGCGTCTCCTCCTGCGGTGGCTAGGGACGTGAGGGCGCAGAGACTGCCACTCTCTCACGCGCCCCGTCTCCTCCTTCGCGAGCATTACTGCTTCGCAAAAGGAGGTGACGGCATCCCATGCCCTCTCGCTCCGTACCATGGATCGCACCAGGGCCGGACGCGAGAGGTCGCCGCTGCCGATCGCCTCAACGAGGACACGACGGTGCTCTGCCCAGGCAGGGCACACCTCCACCGTATGCTCCACCGTGTCTTCCAGACGATCCTCGCAATGGAAATACCCGGGCGTTTCCTCCCGCTTTATCCTGAACAGGAACCCACCAAAGCGCCCATGCCCGGTGAGAACCTGCGTCAGGCGGAAGGTGACGACGCCGTGGCGCCTTTCTATCCAGTCCTCAAAGAGGGGACGTACCGCCACAATTGTGGTTTTGCCCACACCTTACTACCTTCAAAAATAAATCATAGGTTGAAACATTTGCAGAGGCTCTCGTAATAAAACTGGATTAAATTATTGATAACTAAATTAATTACTCCTAGACCGGTACTATAATTGCGTATTATTATTATTCAGGTTGAATCATTTTATAACTTATTTATGGCTAATCCATTCTTACGTTTGTTCGAAAAAATTGTCTGCTTAGCAACGTAAACAACGCCTTGAAGTTTGTAGAACTGTCAATATGAAAGCAATTTTTACTGATAGTGTATTACACAATATCGCTCTGCTTTGGATAGGATGTTTTCTTTTCAGAATCCTATTAGTTTTGATTCTTTTCATCACTAAAAACGTGAATTATGATTAGAGTAGGTAAACACTGAAACAATTCAAAACGTTCTTCAATTGTTTTTCAAGTTTGTAAATATTCGACCGTTATTGTCTAAATGAAATTTATTTTCTCTGAAATGTTTTACTCAACCGTGTTGCAAATAATTAAAATGATTGCTATTGACCAAGTTTGGCAAACTTCCTCAGCAAAATAATGCCAACTTTATGTTTAAATGCTTTGTTCTGTTTATAATAAATTGAGTGATTTCTATCATAACGATTCGTTTGTGAACTTTAAGGTTTTGTGATTAGAAGATTCTTTTCTCTATTGTTTCGTATGTTGCCGAACGTAAAGAATAGCAACATCTCATTTCTTCCCATGTCATAGAAGGCGACTAAGAGACTTACTAGAGAATGGGCAGCAGCGTTCTCTATGCATTTTACCACCATACTGCGAACGACAAGCCGCCTGCTAAGCGTGGCGATTATGGCTAACAAAAAAAAAGACCTATACGCAGCAGTGGACGTTCTATGGCTGAGATGCTTCTCTCATGAATACTGATAATTCTGCTTACCTTATCAGAAAATGCATTGAGTTAATGTCGGTATGTAAAATCTCAGTTATTTTATTTGTTTACAAGGAAAAATATCAAACAAAGCCTTAATGTGTTTTGTACTTTTTATTTTGAATAGCTTCTCATACTGGTATTTTTTGCAGCCCGTTTTTTACAGTTAAAACAGTGTCGCTACACTACAAATATAATTATAATCATACTATAATGTTCTCACTGCTGGCACACAGGCCTCCTCTTAGTAAAAAGGGTGTAATCCACCACGTGGTCCCAATGTTTGATTGTAAAACACTGCACTGCATACTACATTGTCAATTCCTGTCCAGCAAACTTTGTATAGCAAACGAAAGTTGCTGGTAAGAAATTGGGATTACGAAACAAAAAGACGCTACAAACAGTGGTTCCTAGTTTCATCACTCGAAAACTTGTGAAAATCTTTGAAGATCTTAAATATCCACAAAAGGAAATGAATGTACAACTTGTAAATTCCCAAATTGAAATGAGATTTTCTGTTGTTTCCTTTACCTGAGATTTCACTGGTCGAGTTATAAAACAAGACAAAAACTTCGGAGATTCCATTAGTATTCATTAATTTCATTATGCTATCTGTTTCCAATTCTTTAACTTCTGCTGGCAATTATAACTTTGAGTTAGATTAAAAATAATATTTGTTTACCATGGAATAAAAGGATAGAACTGTGAAGGAATTCCACAATTTACGCTTTTTCTTTAGTCTGTCAGTTTTTCCTAAAATATACAACCCTCTATAGTGCTTCCTTAGTGTTAACCTTCTCTATTTAAGGAACTCTAATGCATACTTTCACGCTTCTAGTTGCAGTGGTTAAGACTAAACGTTGTCCGTCAGTGAGTGCATAAAATCAAAATCAAAAGTAATATATTCAAACTACGCCTTTATCACTTGTCGAATGTCAAAATTACATAAAACAGTCCCAGCCCCACAAACCCCCACTCTTCAATGAATGAATGAACGAATTTAAGGATTTTGTTATAAAGCAGATAGATTTATCAGGCGACGGTAACGTAAAACACTGTCCAGTGTCACTACGCTACGCAACCAGCTACGACGTAGCTGTTTGCGTAGCGTATTGGGTACTGGTGTAGCAGGTGCTATACTGTGTTTTTTTTTTGCATGGGAAATCATCAAATGACTTCTCTCGCTCTGGGCGGAGCGGGAGGGCGTGTCAGACTTTTACTGTCTAAAACCCACCCGTGTTCCTTCAGTTGCCATGTGGCAGGGTCACGGTATCTCTTTCGAACAATCTCGCGACCCCGGCAGGCATCGGACCTAGCAGACCCCTTCAGTGCTGCTGACATCTCTTTGAGGCGCGCGTGAAACCCTACGCGCCGTCGACCCGAGCCTGGTCCTTACCGGGCGGCGAGCTACCCACTGCTCGCCACCCGCAAGCTCGCGCCTACGGTGGCCGGGAGTCCGCTATCGACTCCCGACGCCCGGGGCGTCCCCTCCTGCGAAGGCTAGGGACGTGAGGGTGCAGAGACTGTCACACCCTCACGCGCCCCACCTCTTCCTTCGCGAGCATTACTGCTTCCCATGCCCTCTCGCTCCGTACCATGGCTTGCACCAGGGCCGGACGCGAGAGGTCGCCGCCACCGATCGCCTCCACGAGGACACGGCGGTGCTCTGCCCAGGCAGGGCACGCCTCCACCGTATGCTCCACCGTGTCCTCCAGACGATCCTCGCAATGGAAACACCCGGGCGTTTCCTCCCGCTTTATCCTGAACAGGAACCCACCGAAGCACCCATGCCCGGTGAGAACCTGCGTCAGGCGAAAGGTGAGGACACCGTGGCGCCTCTCTATCCACTCCTCAAATACTGTGTTCATTTCTAGGTTTTGTGTTATGTGGCGTATTTAAAACCAAAGTTCATAATAAGTACTTTTTAAATAAGTACCTATATTTATATAGTTTCCCTATTAAAAAAAAAAAAACTTAAGTATCGTTTTATCTTTAACCTGGCTTTCAGCAGTACAAACACATCTGTAATATACGGTAAATGTTTCTCATTGATTACACTTTTTAATTGCTTTACGCCCAGCATTTAATATGTTTTAACTCACAACGTTGATAGGTAAATACTCGCGGTGCACGGCTCGGTTTAAAATATTCCAAAAATTAAAATTTCATCGTTTTAACCTCAGTGTGTTGCCGGTACCTTTACATAACTATTCGGTTTAATATTACACCATGTTTTGCATTTTTAACGGTGCTTGAATCACCCTTCTCTGAATATAAAAAACGTCGCACATTGACGCATACGTTACTTTAAACCAAACTCTAGCTGCAGATATTTCTACTATGTATATAATACCCAAGAATATCTCAAACAAGTAAGATTTATTTAAAATGAATACAGTACTAAAAATGTATTCAAATTTTTTCACTAACAGCCGTCTGTTAGTAAAATTCAGCAATATTTTTAATTAACTTAGGACCTAGCAGATTCGACGCCATTAGTGATTCAAATTTTAAGTACTTAAGAAAACAACTCTAGAGCAAAATATATTAAGTAAAAGATACTTTTGTATACTTTTGTAAAACATTTTCAGTCGTTTCTTTCGATCAAGTGCGTAACAACAATATTTTTTGCTGTACAATTAATTTAACGACTCAGTAAGTATTTTCAACTGGAACTTTAACATAATTTTTCCACAAAAAAATCCCAGTCTATCGTAAAATGTTATTTTTCTCAAACTTCCCTAATTGCGATCACAAAGAGATGAGGAATTATTTTCAAATCAAATTCCTAATTTTGTTACGACTTTCACGAATAGTGGAAGGTATTTTTGACCTTCATGGGACTGGCGTTAATGGTGTAAATGGGTTTTACTGATTTTCTGTGTTTGAACATGTTTTTTCGTGTTCATAATTTGGGTTTATCGTTAAATTAATTTCGGACTGTAAACGTATAAAAGAGACCCTAATAAATAACAAAGTATAGGATACTATAAAATTATAAAAAAATCGCACTCCTTAGAAACCTATTTCATCTATAAATTTCTGTAAAGCAAGAATGGCACTCATCCGAGCAATCAGTCGAACGCAATACTTTACGACACTTAAAGATGCAGTATTTGGTACACAGTCTAAACAATCAATCTATCGCAGTCTACTGCTGGATATATGCTGCGCCACAACATCCTGTCTTCCACCTTCCACATCCAATCTGCCCCAGCCACATATTCTAAGAACTGACTTTAACACTAATATTAACATACTTAGGAAAAACGAAAATTTTATCAGCCTAGGGTAATTTAGGAACAGTCACAATCACTTAAATTGATCACTCTCTGTGTTATGAGATACAGATGAGAATGTTGTTAGCGATTCGTTTGCCCTCTTTTACGTAATCGGTGCTTCAGTCACTTTTATACAGCCCCCACCGAGTTGGAAATGACTTTCAGCTTTCTGAGAAATCATATCAAAGGAGGACCGGACAAAATGGTCCCCCCGATCAATAACAGCCACATATTATGTCATTAGATGGGCATTTTAATAGAACAATAACTACTATGGTCATTTGTTTCAAATCTCTTAGTGAAAAAGTTATGGAGATGTTTAGTAGGACGTACTGGGCGCTAGATAAAGGGACACTCGAATTAAATGAATATACTCCTAATGATTGAATATACTCCAAAATATAAGTATTCCGATGATAATAAAATAATTTGATACCCTCGAGCTGGTCTGATGATGAAAGGATAACGAAATTCTTATATTTCACCCGAACTCAATTTTCGTCCGTCATCGTCATTGGGCAAAATGAGCAGGACTCGTTAAGACACATTTAATAAGCCCACATTCGATGGGTTTACTAAAAGCTTTTTACGGGTTCCGTTATCCTGCGTCCAGGTAAGTCACCAGGCTATCGTCATTAGGTAAAATAAACAGGACTCGCAGAGATACATCTGATGAGCCCACACTCGCTGTGTTTCAGCATAAACACATAGAAAAAAGCCCAAAAATATAAATCATAAATTAACACCAAAAGTCTTCAAAATTGAACTACACGAATCGAATAAAATAGATACCCATGTATGCGCAACATACATCGTCAATTTTTGCACCTTTTTTGTCATCTTCAATCTATTTCAAAATATTGCTGGCGATAAATAAGCTGTTCGGTCCTACATCGCATTCAAAGATCGAAATAGTTCGAATCTATTAATTTTCGTCAGGACTGTAAACTTTGATTGATCGACTTTGTAATCAATGGATAATCAGGAGTATTAAAGCCTGTTATAGGGTTCATGAAAGTGACCTAATTATAATATTTGCTTGGAGACCTTGATACAAGTGACGGAATAAAAATGCAGCAAGAAAAATATTTTTTCACAGGTTAATCTGCCTAAAAAAAGTCATTCTATGGCAATCGTGATAATTTAAAACAATTTTGATACGCACGCTATTGCCTATCTTCTAAACATAATATTTAACTTTCTACACCTGTGCAGGGAGGCATAGATCTATAAGGGAATGTGATTTAAAAAAACAACTGTACATTTTGAACGTACTCTTTTACAGTTGCACGTTTCTGTTAAATGTCTACGATGAATCATGTGCTGAATTCAGGTTACAGTTTACGTGACAATATCCTTGCCCACCTGTACATACTTTTATATCTAGTCGTAATAATTTTCATACTGTAAAGAGCGACATGTGTTAGATTTTCTCACGACAGCTTATAAAGTTAGGAAGTACTTATCTCTTCGGTCGAGGCTTAGGGCTTGTGTGGAGTTCAGAGTGCATACCATTAGTTTTTAGAGTCAGCCTGAGCTGTTGTCGAGAAATTCTAATTGTGTTTTTGATTTGGATAATAACATGAGTAAGATTTAGAGACTATTAATATCGGATAAAGATCATTCTTGACTGGCCTGTTAGTCTAGTTGTTAGTGACCCTGACTGCTAAGACTGAGGTTGTGGGTTCGATTCCCACTCAGGACAAATCTTTGTGTGATGAGCACAATCATTTGTTGTGTTTTTGGGGGTAATTTATTTATTATATGTATGTATTTAGAAATATATTAGTATGTTTATAAGTTGTCTGGTTACCATAGTACAGGCTCTGCCTAGTTTGGGATCAGATAACGTTGTATTGGTTATCCTAAGATATTATTATTATTATTCAGTTCATTGCTTCACTTTCGGGTACTTCACATTGCGTCTTTAAAATTCAATTCAATTCAATTTCTAGTTTAATTAAATCTTCAAATACCACAAACATATTTAGCCGGTGCTATTCGGGTGATGTGCGATGAAATAATATTGAATGAACCAATTCACCACCTTCCGGTTAAGTTACGTAATAAACCAGATCCAGGCACTGTATAATACAATAAATCAAATTGCAATGTTATTAAGGTAGCTAACGCCTCAGAAGCTCTTCTTTATGTTGCAACGCGCAAAAACAGGTCAGAAACCTCTCTTCCCACGGGGTGTCTGTTTGGCAACATATAATACAACATATAAAAATCTTACGTGAAACGGTACTTAAGCATGAAACCGACACTTAAGATAATAATATCATCATCATTAGGCCTCGTTTACGATGTGAGATGATTTCGACAGTATCTATGTGTGTCAGGAAGAGTCATTTGGGATAATATGCTTGGTCTAGTAAACAGTACACATGCATTGTAATAAAATTTGCTTTTGTATGACGATTTACAACATTCCATGGATTGTGTGGGGTTCGATTGATTTACATACAATTTGTCTTGTCGTCTAGATAAAAGGTAGGTAAACAAAAACAACTAAACGACAAACATATTTGTCATATACGGTTTTCAAACATGATCATATAGTTTCATCATTATATCAGCCGAAAGACGTCCATTGTTGGACATAGGCGTCCCCTAATTTGGGGCAGTTTACCATAATCGCCACGCTTGGCTGGTGGTTTGGCGATCGCAATATGGTGTTAAAATGCATAGAGATTGCTGCTGCTCATCCTCTAGTAAGTCCCTTAGTCGCTATTTACGACACCCACGGGAAGAAATGGAATGGTGCTATACTTTTCGTCCGGCCCCAGACGAAATATTTAGTTTGAAGAGACGTTTAAAAAGGATACGTAAACGAAAAACGAATATTAACAACTGTTTTGATTCTAACACCTTAAAAACACTGAGTTATACCTAATCACCCTCTTCATTTTTTCGCTATTCTTTAGAATCGAAGAAACGACTATAATTTTTTTTAATGAACGGTAATTTCGTCGGAAACGTGAAGGAATTCCTGTTAATAACTGCAATTTCCTTTAGCAATCGCGACCTAGCACGATGTTGGTGCTTATTTGAGGGCACCCCGTCAATGTTTGATTGCTTTTTTCATACTGAACTATTACTGTCTGATAGTGAACACAATTCAGTGCTGTAGTCAGTTAAATCAGAAATTAGACTTGGGCTAGTACTTCAATTGATTCAGGATGAACCTCGTTTTAACCGTTACTAAGATCTAAGCACTAAAAATTCAACTTTCTTGTATACTGTTACTTTTCGTTCTGAGAGAAGAATATTGAGGATACCTCAAAACCTGTTGATAAATTAAAAACATCTAGATTCCGTAAGATCAATACAGGGTGTGGGTGTAAGCGTAGGGTGCATAGGGTGTAATCGTTAAGTCTACCTATAAAAATCGGCAAACGGTGTCGACGGCCGTCGGCGTCGTCGCTCTCACATATAGGAGACCTGACTTGATTTTTGTACTTCGTGTTCGGGTGACTACTGAAAATCAGTCCTGTGTTTATTTTCATAATGCTGAGTGGAAGCCTTTTTGTCATAGTCATGACGTGAAGCTGCCGACTATTTATGTTCTGTGTTCGTGAGTATAATTATGTCTACTTTGTTTTTATTATTTTTAAGTTATCTTATCTTTTTTTATACACGTGTTCTGTGACAAATAAATATATTTTTCTTTTTTTCGCGTTGTGTCACAGCAGTGGCAATGTAATAGGCTAATTATGTAAGCGGTGCCGTCAAATGACACAACAGAGTCGTAACACACAAGTGATAAAGGTACATAATTTAACAAGTTACAAGTATACAGGGTGGCAGAGACATCGTCGGACAAACTGTTACCATGGATTCAGTATATGATTCTGTACCCCGAGATCTAGTGCGCGAGTTGTTTAAAAAAATTGCTGTTTCATATATTTTGACCACGTAGGTATTGCATTTTTGTAGGAAACTACCGTTCTTTTTTGAATAACGAAAAATTTCAATGGTTTAAAAAAAAATTTTTTTCAATCACCGCCAAAAAAAGAATTGATTCATCGGTACACCGGTTTCAGAATCATGCACTTACTCTCTGGTTGGTAGGTTGTCTGTTGATGACCTGCAATCTTAAGCTGTTTAAGTGAAGAACGTTTCCTTAAGGTACTTGCCCAAGTATACAGTCGTGGCTATCTAACTCCAGGGAGTATTCTCTAATATAATAACAGTTCGGCAGTCAGTCTTGTGATCTCAAAACGTTATTGTACACGGATGGATGATCGCCTTTCACAATACCGACGGATGCAGTCAAGTTAAATGGACAATAAAAACAAAGGAAGTAGGTATTTGTTTTCTCTGTTATTTTTTTTTGTATATATTGAGTGGAGTGACCGTTATTTAGTGCCAGCTTCTGAATTGAGCATGTGAAGTTGATGTTTTGGTCAAATTGTACTTTAGTATTATTTAGTGAAAGCTTGCAAAATTCTTTATCATAATGTTTTTGCGGAAGGTGGCATGAAGGAAGCCTATGTCCAGTAGTGGGCTACGATAGGCTGAGTTGATTGATCATCATCATTTTGGTCCATTCAGTGATGAGTATAGACGAAACGTCCTTCGCTTTCGTGCCACGCTGCTCTGCACCCTAATTGCGAAACGCACTATTTATCAGAATCTGAATGGGATTGAAGATTATTTCTAAACCATTGCGTCATTTGTTCGAATAAATTGTAAGCTCTGCAACTTAAATAACGCAATGAATGTTGTTTAACAATCAATATGAAACCAATTTCTACTGATAGCAAGTTATACAACTACCCCTCTGGTATGCAATGCAAAAAATATTTGCAAAACAGTAAGATATCTATTTTGAATTTCCAAGGCTACTTTGAAGGTCGCTCTTAAAGTGGACTTTGACAAGTTCTAAGCTTCAAGCTCTTAAATCAGAAACCGATTTTAACCACGACGGTTAAGTTACTGTTTTAATTTATTTATTTAAGTTACCATGTACACTTATCAATCAACATTCTCCTGCCCTTATCTCAATTTATTTGGGGTCAACGCAACATGTCTTTTTCTCCCACACTTCTCTATTAGACGTCATCTCAGTAGTCACCCCCTTTCTATCCATATCATAATTCATACAGTCCATCCATCGTTTTTTTGGTCTTCCTCTACTCTTATAGCCATCCATAATTATCAATATTAACATAAAATCGTAAACATACTCGACACACGTTTGTCTATCTCCCGAAAAAAAAAACGTCACAATGCTATGTTCATGTCAAAAGAGCATTGAGCGTACTAACGGGTTGCATCGTCATTTCAGCAGAAAGACGTCCACTGCTGGACATAGGCCTCCCCCAAGCACAGCCACTTCGACCTGTTCTGTGCTTCTCACATCCAACGTATCCCTGCGGCATTCACCAGGTCATCGGTCCATCTTGTGGGAGGCCCTCCAACGCTCCGTCTTCCAGAACGCGGTCGCCACTCCAGAACCTTCCGGCTCCATCGGCCAACTGTTCTGCGAGCAATGTGCCCTGCCCACTGCCACTTAAGTTTGGCGATTCTTGGGGCTATGTCGGTAACCTTGGTTTTCCTACGGATCTCTTTATTTTTGATTCGATCGCGTAGGGAAACTCCAATCCAAGCATAGCCCTCTCCGATACACTTTGGGTGACTTTGAGCTTTCTTATGAGGCTTATTGTGAGCGACCTTGCTATATTGTTGAAACTGTGAGATTACGCTTACCATGGTCAGTCTGCAGATGATCAACCCAATTACGAGTCTCAAAGATCTTGTCGCTTCGATAATGTTGATTCCTATAAAATATAATCCTCCAGACCGTATTTCGGCCACAGCGGCCAATCTCAACGGAGACTAGCCATCGGCGCAGGAGATATTATAGAGCTCAAGTGTGTGCGCAGACACAAGAGCACTCACTCTTCCTTCACTCTCATAGTCCGATGGGACGGCAATCCGGCACAACCGGAGAGAGATCAGGCGTAGGACCAATGGCTTAACGTGCTTTCCAAGGCACGGAGGTATCACAATGCCACGTTCCAAACTCCGGGCTGTTACTAAGAAATTCTTAATGCAAAAACCCAATAACATTTTGCCCGACCTGGGAATCGAACCCAGGACCCCACGCTTAGCAGTCGCGCTTGCGACCACGAGACCAACGGGGCAGTCCTATAAAATATATGAATATCTAATACACTGAGATATATAGTTCGAAATCAAAAAAGTCGAACTGGTCTAACCTTTCATCTGACCTTGAACTTAACCTCAGTATCCAATAGTAAATTGGGTTATGGAGGTCAGAGTGCAGTGTCTTTATGTTAAATATTGACAAACAGAATATATTTTTTCCCACATAATCTCTTTACCTACTCGTATCCAAGTTTATTTTAGAACATCAAGTTTATTTGCTTCTGTAAACTTGTATGATCCCTTTAAATCAAACTGTTTATTAGATTTAGATATATATAAGAGTTGTTTATATTTGTAATAGATTTGAAAACGTAATTGGGATGCTAGAAAAAACATGTCTACATTTTTGAGTAAAAATAACAAAATATGAATTTATTCGCAAGCTAGAAAGTAATCATAATATTCTTCAAACGTGTCGTAGCAAATGCTACGGCGTAGCTTATTACGTAGCAGAGAGCTACGTAGCTCATCGCGTAGCGAGGCGAAAGCGCTGCCGCGCAGATATCTTCAAGAAAAGCATCTTCAGTATAAGTGTATATTTGTTCGGAAGTCACAGGCGTACATGTTAGCAGCTTCAATACACGAACAAGATGCTAAGAACCATTCAATATTAGTTAGAACATAATAGAAGATAACGCGTTCTCATGTGGTACTTACACATAGAATGCAACAGTTTAAACCACTTCTGTATAACGGTAAGTGTTCACGATTATCGAGAAGAACCATATTATGCGGACACTTCGTTTTTACTTTACTGCAAATTGGATGCATTTGCACGTTGGACATATAAAAGTGACGTAAAGAGGTTTATGTGATGTCCTGATGCTACATTATTGTTGCAATCGAGCCTTTTCATGACCAACTCTACCGTAAAGTCATGGATAGAAAATACATATAAATGGAAATGTTCTGGTTTATCGATACAAAATTTTATATTGCTGTGCAGTTCGTTGACCGTTAACGATGTAGTACTGAATATATTGGGTACTCCTGTCAGGGTCACGAGATTAGTTGGAAAGAGGAACCGTGGCCCTGGCATATGGGCAACTAAAATAAATATGTTAGGACAACTAACACACCGTTATCTGATCCCAAACTAGGCAAAGCCTGTACTATGGTAAACAGACAACTGATAAATATACTTATATATTTCTAAATACATGCATATTATAGATACATGACACCCAGACACAGAACAAATAATTGTACTCATCACATAATATTTGTCCTGGGTGGGAATCGAACCCACGACCTCAGTCTTAGCAGTCAGGGTCACTAACCACTAGACTAACAGGTCAGTCAACTGAAGGAAGACGGGTGGGTTTTAGTCAGTAAAAGTCTGACACGCCCTTCCACTCCACCCAGAGCGGGAGACGTCATTTGAAGATTTCTCAACAACAAAAAAAAAAAAAAAACCGGCCAAGTGCGAGTCGGCCTCGCGCACAGAGGGTTCCGTACAAACCTTCAGGTATTCACAGTTTATGCATACGGTTAATGTTTATGAAATTAAATGTTTTTTTTTTAATTTTTATATTTGAGTTGACTGAATGAAAGGTAAATTGTGGTTTACGATTTATGACGCATTAAAAAAAAAAACTACTTACTAGATCTCGTTCAAACCAATTTTCAGTGGAAGTTTACATCCCTTATTTTAGAAGTTACGGGGGGGGGGAATTGTCTCTCGCGCAAACTATTCAGTTTAGAAAAAAATGATATTGGAAACATCAATATCATTTTTGAAGACCTATCCATAAATAAATAAAAATATATGGGTTTGATGAAAAAAAATTTTTTGAGTTTCAGTTCTATGTATGGGGAACCCCAATTATTATTTTTACCCTATTGTTATTTTTATTTTTTTGTGTGAAAATCTTAATGCGGTTCACAGAATACATCTACTTACCAAGTTTCAATAGCATAGCTCTTATGGTTTCGGAAAAAAGTGGCTGTGACATACTCGGACAGACAGACAGACAGACAGACATGACGAATCTATAAGGGTTCCGTTTTTTGCCATTTGGCAACGGAACCCTAAAAATGAATACTAATTGTATATTGTCTCTTTTTAACCGACTTCAAAAACAGGGGAAGGTTCTCTGTTCTCAGTAGGTTGTGTATTTTTTAATGGTTGTTACCTCAGAACTCCAGATTTGTTTTTTTTTTTTTGTGAAAGTGCGTATAAAGCATGATCACATATCTTGTATTGGGTTATCGGTTACATAAAAACGAATACACCAAACGAAAGACATCGACTTCCGAAATTAAAGTTATTGCTCAGTTTGTAGTAAGTATTCTTGAGCAACGATAGCCCTACTATATATTCTACTATTCGTTCCTGACAGTAGCCGTGACTGCCCTAAATCTGGTGATGTCTTGTTATAAGCGAGAGACTATACTAGCTACGTATAATTTCGTCTCGTATTACCAAGTACGTACTGCAGTGTTTCTCCAAACTGCAAGGCACTACTAACAAATGCAATACCGTTGTAATTTGTCCCAGGAATGTCTCATTTCATTTGCAACATGCAGAAACACAAAACGAAAACAGATGAAAACTTTTTTGCAAAAAAAAAACAACCGACTTCCTTAAAAACACTACAAAGTGAAAAATAACTTTAATTTCGGTAGTCGGTGTCTTAGGATCTGTATTTATGGTTTTTTTGCCACTGACTTCCGAAATTAAAGTTATTTTTCACTTTGTAGTGTTTTTAAGGAAGTCGGTTGCTTTTTTTTCCAAAAAAGTTTTTATTTTTAAATTTTTAGTTGTGGTATTCACCCTGCACTAATTCCAAACAAACAATGCATATTTATGCGATAGCAGAAACCGCGATTGATTTCCTGTCATTTTTTAAAGAGTTCCGGTGTCTGTCTCCCGAACTCATCATCAGATCTATATGAAAATTATATTATATAATGAAAATTATATTATATTTTATTCCGAAATGGTCCCACATTTCGGAATAAACCCCTTTCGAACAAAAAAAGAATTTTGCAAATCCGTCTATATATGACGGAGTTATGGCCGAACAGACATAAAAAAAAAAAAAAAACATAAACATCCGAATTGATAACCTCCTCCTTTTTGAAGTCGGTTAAAAACGAAGTAAATTATTGTTGGAAAATGTAAATCATTACCTATTTCAGAGTTTTCAATGTTATACATTTGTAATGCACGCATAATGTACGTGAAAAATGTTGGGTTCGCGTGCGGCATACCAAGTCTTTTGTATCCGATCAGATTAGTTGCGACTAATCGCAGACGGCGGCGACGCGACGAAACTTACGTTTATTTCTCTAATTTATCGTTCAGTCGGTCAAAGTAATTAACATAATTGAAGTTATTTAAGCAATTTTTCGGCTTCAAATCCTGATTAAAAATAATTTGATGTTAGAATTCGGTTTGCTGGGGAATTAATTTTTGTCACGACTCATGGGTTCTAACTAGGGCGCGGGCATATTTATTTGTTTACATCTTGTATTCGTTGTTTCAACAAAGTAGGTGAGCTTATTATTTCCTCTGGCGCAAATCCTGACATATTAAATGAACATAGTTTTTGAATGGGAACCCAAAGAGTTCAGAAAATATTTTTCTGATTGAACCAAGAACGAAGTTTAAAGCTACTAGGAGTGAAACAATTTGCGGTAGAATCTGAGCTCAATCCTACTAAACGACCCACCATACCTCCATTTCGCAACTTTGCCTAGCAACTGAAAATGTGGGCTCCAAACTAGCGATTGAATCCTCGCGATCATGCGCCCAGTTACATAGATGATTGTTTGGGTTTTTTTATGTTCCAGCTGGACATTTGAGAAGTGAATTTGCCAATGGGCAAATTCACTTAACAATGAGATAATTTTCAATTGTTTGTTATTTTTGTTTCTTTTTTCAATGACGTAAGTTTTTGACTCTTTGAATCTCAAATGTGGACAGAAATCAAGACCCAACAAGCATCGCTTTCCATCAGGTGTGATCGAGGCAAGAGCAGGCCCATACAGAATATTTAAAAAAGAATCACTCTGTTTTTCTTCCTGTGGGTGGTCCAACCAGCTGACTAATATCTACCTCGTATTATATTTACAAATGAAAAACGATGGTCGCACTTATTTTATCGAAGACCTAGAAACCCAGACAGAAACCAAAAGACACAAACAAACATACGCGTCGGATCTGGAATCTCCGTCAGTTTTAAAGTCGGTTAACAAAACAATAAATCCTTTCTTCCCAAGACATACTTGCTTATCTCTTCCGCTGAATTCAGCGCCCCATTCCTCAAGCGGAACTGTGAAATGCTATTTACTAACGAATCGCAGCAAAGCGGACGTTCTGAACTTTTGACACCTCCTCCATCCTTACTTATTGTCCAAATATTTCATTCAGCAGAGTGTATGGATGTGCGACGCTGATACATTTCTCCGCTGAAAGTTGGCACGCTGACTTAAAATAAACTTTGAGCTATTGTCTGTTTGTTCCCATCGTCCAAAGTTTCATACAATGTGCCGTTAATTTCGGCAAGTGTTATGAGAAATATGTTTGTGGGTTATTATAGTTGTGTGGTTGTTTTTGGTTGTAGGTTGTTCTAATAAAGATTTGAGAATATCTTGTGATACTATGTGTTTAGAAGTAGTAGTATAAAGCTACCAGAGAAACTTGTATTCGAGACCAAAAAATCCTCATGGACATAACTATTTAGTTATCCATTGAAATGAATAACAAAAGTAATTTATTTTATTTTTAAATGTCAAGATTGACATTACTGTCATTCCTTTATGGCTCCTGTAATACAGGTGTTTTAACTTGCCACAAGAACCATGGCTTTAAAATTTTTAGAAGCCAATAAAATATTTATTACGGTCGTAATATTTAAAGTAATGAAAACTAACGTACGTGCTAAAATGCAGATAAGGTAATACTAATATATTACTCTTCCTAACTTTTCTTTAGAAAACATTAAAAATGTCTGTTTTCCTGTGGCTGCAAATTGAATTACTGGCCGACGAATGGCCGAGTGAATTGGCTATGCTCATCAACCATAAAAAGCCAACTCGTTTTACAAAAATATCAGAAAAAGAATGTGCGGAAATAAAACTAAATATTCTGCCGCATGAAGTTTAATAGACTTAGTTTGGAAGCCATGAAAGGCTACCCCATATTCTCTCTACCGTCGGATTGTTACGTGTGATGGGAGAAGGCCGCAAATTGAATTGTCGGCCGCGAGCCGGTCATGTGTCAGCCGCGTAGTTCCGACACTCACCAAAGAATTGTATTCCTAAACTATACATATGATTTTCTGGTTGATAGTGAGACTAATTGGGCTAGACCTGAAGATTTGTCGCCATGGTTATTTGTAGATATGTTTTTATTATAGATAATTTCATAAGTGATGGTTTTTAAAGTAAGAAATAGGACGGCTAAATAAAATGCTGACTTAACCTGTGACTATTTTTTCTTTCATGTTGTGACATAGTGTGAAGCCCGACTGGTACCACACCAGCCCGCACTGTCTTACACAGCAGTGGCATGTCAGCAGTGTCCAGTGGGAACATTATAAACTGTAATATGTATGTGTATCATGTACCTCGCATTATGATACTACACCACACAGGGTCGCTGATGCCTTACCAGCCTTTACTCGTAAAGTTTGCCACCCTTTGAGACATCGACGCGAAAACTTTCAACGTCAAAATTTGTCGTCAGTAATCTATACTATCTATACTAATGTTATAAAGCTGAAGAGTTTGCTTGTTTGGTTGAACGCACTAATCTCAAGAATTACTAGTCCGAATCGAAAAAATATTTTTATGTTGAGTAGCCTATTTACTGAGGAAGGCTATAGGCTATATAACATCACGCTACAGTCAAAAGCAGCGGAGCAGCAACGAAAAATGTTAAAAAACTGGTAGGCAATTCGATGCGACGGGAAGGGTCAGGGGAGCAAAAATTTGACGCGGACGAAGTCGCGGGCAGAAGCTAGTAGAAAAATGTGCTGATTTCAAATTAATTGTCAAAATAATAGGAACAGCGAATTTTTGTACATTACTTTGACGAAAAATTTCCTTCACAATTCATGGTTTCAGTTAGCGTGTCAATGCGCCACCCTATAGATGTAGTTTTTGAGGAATAGAGATGCATTCTTGGACTTCATGACGGGTTAAAATATAAAACAATTGAACATAAAAAAAACATTACAAATAATTACACATTCTAAATGTTTTATTGAACTAATTGAGACTGACCACTGTGGGTTATGTAACAAATAGTTTCATATCACAGCTTCATTGAGTTGGAAAACGCTGATTGTTTAATTTTGAACGAGTTATTTGATCGCTATAGATTTTTTCATGATCTCTGTAAAACATGTTTGTTTTAGGTTCTATTTCGGAATATTCGAATATAGTTTCGAATAAAATGTGAATTTATGAAGTACTGTTTGCCTTTTTATGTGAGTTGATTCAGTTCATATTATTTTAAGCAGTTTAATTTTTATAGAAAGTTTGAAATCATTTTTTTGGGGCAAAACTTACATACAAATATTGTCACTGAAAATCCATTGTATGTTTTGTTATGAAAACTCAGCCGTCAGTTGCGATTAAACAGTAGTATACCATAAGCCATGTACATACATACATAGAATCACGCCTTTTTCCCATGGGGGTAGGCAGAAACCACGGAACGCCACCTGCTACGATCTCTACACACTTCTTTTAAGCCATGTATTATATAATTAATTCAACTATTATTGCTTTTTTTTTAAAATTTGCTAATTATGGTATAATAATTTTGTTCTAGGTACATCGTGTTCATTTATAATGATATAATGTTTGTAAACTAAATATCGTTAACCATTTTCAAAGACTTACGGTAGAATTTCTTTCCCATTCTTCTCGTTTTGGACTGGGTAACTAGAATCAAGTTTTTTACGTTCAGAAGTGCCTTTTATGTGACTACTGATAATAAAATTATTTGACTTTGTCTCCTACAAAAAATACTGGTTCTAAACCTACAATACAAAATTAGATCGGACAAAAAGTATCAACTAAACCTTTATCATCATCATCATCATTTCAGCCGAAAGACGTCCACTGCTGGACATAGGCCTCCCCTAAACCTTTATAGCTGACACTAATTACTATATCACAATCCGCATAACAAGCGCTTCTATTGTTTGATCTACGATAACCATTGTTGCGGCACTGCAACATATGTATCTAAGTAGCATCCTATATGTGTTGATTAATTGCGTACGTCGGCCGCTGTGCGTCTGATTGCAGTAAACATTTGTCACTAATGGATGGATCGCTTATTCCCCATGATTCGACAGGAGCGGTTATTACGAATACTGGTTATCTGTTAACTCATTTGATGTTAGACTGGTGGGATTGCTAGACTTATGAGCGACATTTTGCTACGTATTTGCACGTGCCATACACATACCTTTACGGGAACGACGTAACGTGTTTGTTGAATTACTTTGTAGGAATCGGGCGTTCGTTTTTGTATAAAGAAAAATTAAATTAAAAAAAAATTACATTGATTATTAAAAATAATTTTAAAAATGCAAAAATGGAACAGCAAATATTTTTTTTAATCACCGCCAAATAAATTCGATTCACTGGTGCACCGGTTCCAGAATCATGCAATTACTTCCTGGTTGTTTGTCGATGTCCTAAATTCCTAGGCTGTATAAGTGAAGAACGTTTCCTTAAATTGACTACCCAAGTACATAGGCATGGCTATCGAAATCCAGGGAATATTCTCTAATATAATAACAGTTCGGCAGTCAGTCTTGTGATCCCAAAACGTTACTGTACACCGATGGATGATCGCCTTTCACAATATCGACGGGTGCAGTCAAGTTAAATGGTAACAAACGAAGTAGGTATTTGTTTTCTCTGTTATATATTTTTATAAGTTTTGAGAGCAGTGACCGTTATTTAATGTCAGCTTCTGATTGAACATGTGGTTGATGTTTTGGTCAAATTGTACTTTAGTACTATTTAGTGACAGCTCGCAAAATTCTTAATCGTAATCTGTATGCGGAAGGTGGCATGAAGGAAGCCTATGTCAAGTAGTGGCCTGCGATAGGCTGAGTTGATTGATCATCATCATTTTGGTCCATTCAATGATGAGTATAGACGAAACGTTCTTCGCTTTCGTGCCACGCTGCTCTGCACCCTAATTGCGAAACGCACTATTTATCAGAATCTGAATGGGATTGAAGATTATTTCTAAATCATTGCGTCATTTGTTCGAATAAATTGTAAGATCCCCAACTTAAATAACGCAATGAATGTTGTTTAACTATCAATATGAAACCAATTTCTACTGATAGCAAGTTATACAATTACCCCCTCTGGTATGCAATGCAAAAAATATTTGCAAAACAGTAAGATATCTATTTTGAATTTCCAAGGCTACTTTGAAGGTCGCTCTTAAAGCGTAGTTTGATAAGTTCTAAGCTTCAAGCTCTTAAATCAGAAACCGATTTTAACCACGACGGTTAAGTTACTGTTTTTATTTATTTATCTAAGTTACCATGTACACTTATCAATCAACATTCGCCTGCTCTTATCTCAATTTATTTGGGGTCAACGCAACATGTCTTTTTCTCCCACACTTCTCTATTAGACGTCATCTCAGTAGTCACTCCTTTCTATCCATATCATAATTCACACAGTCCATCCATCGTTTCTTTGGTCTCCCTCTACTCTTATAGCCATCTATAATTACCAATATTAACACAAAATCGTAAACGTACTCGACACACGTCTTTCTATCTTCTGAAAAAAAAAGTCACAATGCTGTGTTCATGGCAAAAGAGCATTGAGCGTACTAACGTGTTGCATCATCATTTCAGCAGAAAGACGTCCACTGCTGGACATAGGCCTCCCCCAAGCTCCGCCACTTCGACCTGTTCTGTGCTTCTCGCATCCAACGTATCCCTGCTGCCTTCACCAGGTCATCGGTCCATCTTGTGGGAGGCCCTCCAACGCTCCATCTTCCAGAACGCGGTCGCCACTCCAGAACCTTCCGGCCCCATCGGCCAACTGTTCTGCGAGCAATGTGCCCTGCCCACTGCCACTTGAGTTTGGCGATTCTTGGGGCTATGTCGGTAACCTTGGTTTTCCTACGGATCTCTTTATTTTTGATTCGATCGCGTAGGGAAACTCCAATCCAAGCATAGCCCTCTCCGATACACTTTGGGTGACTTTGAGCTTTCTTATGAGGCTTATTGTGAGCGACCTTGCATATATTGTTGAAACTGTGAGATTACGCTTACCATGGTCAGTCTGCAGATGGATGACGCATTCAACCCAATTACGAGTCTCAAAGATTTTGTCGCTTCGGTAATGTCGATTCCTATAAAATATAATCCTCCAGACCGTATTTCGGTCACGGCGGCCAATCTCACCGGAGACTAGCCATCGGCGCAGGAGATATTATAGAGCTCAAGTGTGTGCACAGACACAAGAGCACTCACTCTTCCTTCACTCTCATAGTCCGATGGGACGGCAATCCGACACAACCGGAGAGAGATCAGGCGTAGGACCAATGGCTTAACGTGCTTTCCAAGGCACGGAGGTATCACACCGCCAACTTCCAAACTCCGGGCTGTTACTAAGAAACTCTTTATGGTAAAACCCAATAACACTTTGCCCGACCTGGGAATCGAACCCAGGACCCCACGCTTAGCAGTCGCGCTTGCGACCACGAGACCAACGGGACAGTCCTATAAAATATATGAATATCTAATACACTGAGGTATATAGTTCGAAACCAAAAAAATCTAACTGGTTTAACCTTTCATCTGACCTTGAACTTAAGCTCAGTATCCAATAGTAAATTGGGTTATGGAGGTCAGAGTGCAGTTTCTTTATGTTAAATATTAACAAACAGAATATATTTTTCCCACATAATCTATTTACCTACTCGTATCCAAGTTTATTTTAGAACATCAAGTTTATTTGCTTCGGTAAACTTGTATGATCCCTTTAAATCGAACTGTTTATTAGATTTAGATATATATAAGAGTTGTTTATATTTGTAATAGATTTGAAAACGTAATTGGGATGCTAGAAAAAACATGTCTACATTTTTGAGTAAAAATAACAAAATAAGAATTTTACTCGCAAGCAAAGTAATCATAAAATTCTTCAAACGTGTCGTAGCAAAATGCTACGGCGTAGCTTATAACGTAGCACAGAGCTACAAAGCTCATCGCTGCCGCGCGGATATCTTCAAGAAAAGCATCTTCAGTATAAGTGTATATTTGTTCGGAAGTCACAGGCGTTCATGTTAGCAGCTTGAATACACGAACAAGATGCTAAGAACCATTCAATGTTAGTTGGAACATAATCGAAGATAACGCGTTCTCATGTGGTACTTACACATAGAGTGCAACAGTTTAAACCACTTCTGTATAACGGTAAGTGATCACGATTATCGAGAAGAACCATATTATGCGGACACTTCGTTTTTACTTTACTGCAAATTGGATGCATTTGCACGTTGGACATATAAAAGTGACGTAAAGAAGTTTATGTGATGTCCTGATGCTACATTATTGTCGCAATCGAGCCTTTTCGTGACCAACTCTACCGTAAAGTCATGGATAGAAAATATAAATGGAAATGTTCTGGTTTATTGATACAAAATTTTATATTGGTGTGCAGTTCGTTGACCGTTAACGATGTAGTACTGAATATATTGGGTACTCCTGTCAGGGTCGCGAGATTAGTTGGAAAGAGGTACCGTGGCCCTGGCATATGGGCAACTAAAATAAATATGTTAGGACAACTAACACATCGTTATCTGATCCCAAACTAGGCAAAGCCTGTACTATGGTAAACAGACAACTGATAAATATACTTATATATTTCTAAATACATGCATATTATAGATACATTACACCCAGACACAGAACAAATAATTGTACTCATCACACAACATTTGTCCTGGGTGGGAATCGAACAACCTCAGCAGCAGTCAGGGTCACTAACCACTAGACTAACAGGTCAGTCAACTGAAGGAAGACGGGTGGGTTTTAGTCAGTAAAAGTCTGACACGCCCTTTCACTCCACCCAGAGCGGGAGATGTCATTTGATGATTTCTCACCAACAAAAAAAAAAATGGATACTAAGTGTATATTGTCTCTTTTTAACCGACTTCAAAAACAGGGGAAGGTTCTCTGTTCTCAGTAGGTTGTGTATTTTTTAATGGTTGTTACGTCAGAACTCCAGATTTGTTTTTTATATTCTACTATTCGTTCCTGACAGTAGCCGTGACTACCCTTATCTGGTGCTAGCTTTTCAACAATCAGTTCTTATAAGCTAATGTAGAGATTGCTACCCATCATTCTCGTCACGGTATTTGATGTCTTTGTCTTGTTATAAGCGAGAGACTATACTAGCTACGTATAATTTCGTCTAGCATTACCACGTACGTACTGCGGAGTTTCTCCAAACTGCAAGGCACTACTAACAAATGCAATACCGTTGTAATTTGTCCCAGGAATGTCTCATTTCATTTACAACATGCAGAAACAAAACGAAAACAGAAAACGAAGTAAATTATTGTTGGAAAATGTAAATCATTACCTCTTTCTGAGTTTTCAATGTTATACATTCGTAATGCACGCATAATGTACCTACGTGAAAAATGTTGGGTTCGCGTGCGGCATACCAAGTCTCTTGTATCCGATCAGATTAGTTGCGACTAATCGCAGACGGCGGCGACGCGACGAAACTTACGTTTATTGCTCTAATTTATCGTTCAGCCGGTCAAAGTAATTAACATAATTGAAGTTATTTAAGCAATTTTTCGACTTCAAATCTTGATTAAAAATAATTTGATGTTAGAATTCGGTTTGCTGGGGAATTAATTTTTGTCACGACTCATGGGTTCTAACTAGGGCGCGGGCATATTTATTTGTTTACATCTTGTATTCGTTGTTATCACGTTTATATTCCTTAAAGGGATACACAAATTTTAATCTGAAAGTAGGTGAGCTTATTATTACATCTGGCGCAAATCCTGACATGTTAAATCAACATAGTTTTGGAATGGGAACCCAAAGAGTTCAGAAAAATATTTTTCTTATTGAACCAAGAACGTTTTTCACGAAGTTTAAAGCTACTAGGAGCGAATCAATTCGCGGGAGAATCTAAGGTCAATCCTACTAAACGACCCACCGTACCTCCATTTCGCAACTTTGCCTAGCAACTGAAAATGTGGGCTCTAAACTAGTGATTGAATCCTCGCGATCATGCCCCGAGTTCCCTGGTTGTTTGAGTATATTGTGTCCCAGCTGGACATTTGTGAAGTGAATTTATTTGTCAATGGGCAGAATAGTTTGCAATATTGTTCATTTTTTCAATGACGTAAGTTTCAGAATTGTACCTTTGAAGCGCAAGTCTGGACAAGTCTTGGCCCTCTACGGCGACCTCTTGATGCGCTTTTATAAAGGCAAGTACAGTTTGTTCTCATTACATTGCTATCCTGTCGGTCTTCTACATACTACAGACTTTTGTTCTTCTATAGGCTTTACTTCAGGATGTTCCGTTGTGGTACCGGACTTAAAGAATAGCCCCATTTCGTTTCTTTTCGGGGGTGTCATAAAGGCGACTAAAGGACTCACTAGAGAATAGGCAGCAGAGTTCCCTATGCATTTTACCACCATACTGCGATGGCCAATCCACCTGCCAAGCGTGGTGGTTATGGCTAACCGCCTTACGTTTCGAGGAGGCCTATGTCTAACGGAGGACGTCTTTTGGTTGAAATGATGATGATGATTTCAGTAAGTGCGTGCAGGTGCTCCACAACCTGATCCCTTAACGCCTCTCTACTTCGCGTCTACCAGAGTTACGGCGTGGTGCAATCTAAACTTGGTTGATATACCGACCAGTCGTACTCTGCGCTTCTCCTCCGTATTTATTATTCGCACAGCCAAAGTGTGGAACTCTCTGTCAACATCTGTGTTCCCTTCCACATTTAACTCGTCTAGTTCCAAATCAAGAGCGAACAAGCATCTGTCGGGCACGCTCGTTCCATAATAGACCTCATCCATTGCTTTCCATTAGGTGTGATCATGGGCAATAGCAAGTCCATACAGAAAATTAAAAAAACATTATTAAAAGCATCACTCCGTTTTTCATTCATGTGGTTGGTTAAGGTAAAAAATATCTGTCTCGTATACAAATGAAGAACAAATGTCCTGTCTTTTTTATCGAAGACCTAGAAACCCAGACAGAAACCAAAAGACACAAACAAACATACGCGTCGGATCTGGAATCTCCGTCAGTTTTAAAGTCGGTTAACAAAACAATAAATCCTTTCTTCCCAAGACATACTTGCTTATCTCTTCCGCTGAATTCAGCACCCCATTCCTCAAGCGGAACTGTGAAATGCTATTTACTAACAAATCGCAGCAAAGCGGACGTTCTGAACTTTTGACACCTCCTCCATCCTTACTTATTGTCCAAATATTTCATTCAGCAGAGTGTATGGATGTGCGACGCTGATACATTTCTCCGCTGAAAGTTGGCACGCTGACTTAAAATAAACTTTGAGCTATTGTCTGTTTGTTCCCATCGTCCAAAGTTTCATACAATGTGCCGTTAATTTTGGCAAGTGTTATGAGAAATATGTTTGTGGGTTATTATAGTTCTGTGGTTGTTTTTGGTTGTAGGTTGTTCTAATAAAGATTTGAGAATATCTTGTGATACTATATGTTTAGAAGTAGTAGTATAAAGCTACCAGAGAAACTTGTATTCGAGACCAAAAAATCCTCATGGACATAACTATTTAGTTATCCATTGAAATGAATAACAAAAGTAATTTATTTTATTTTTAAATGTCAAGATTGACATTACTGTCATTCCTTTATGGCTCCTGTAATACAGGTGTTTTAACTTGCCACAAGAACCATGGCTTTAAAATTTTTAAATGCCAATAAAATATTTATTACGGTCGTAATATTTAAAGTAATGAAAACTAACGTACGTGCTAAAATGCAGATAAGGTAATACTAATATAACCAAACCTAACTTTTCTTTAGAAAACATTAAAAATGTCTGTTTTCCTGTGGCTGCAAATTGAATTACTGGCCGACGAATGGCCGAGTGAATTGGCTATGCTCACCAACCATAAAAAGCCAACTCGTTTTACAAAAATATTAGAAAAAGAATGTGCGGAAATAAAACTAAATATTCTGCCGCATGAAGTTTAAACGACTTAGTTTGGAAGCCATGAAAGGCTACCCCATATTCTCTCTACCGTCGGATTGTTACGTGTGATGGGAGAAGGCCGCAAATTGAATTGTCGGCCGCGAGCCGGTCATGTGTCAGCCGCGTAGTTCCGACACTCACCAAAGAATTGTATTCCTAAACTATACATATGATTTTCTGGTTGATAGTGAGACTAATTGGGCTAGACCTGAAGATTTGTCGCCATGGTTATTTGTAGATATGTTTTTATTATAGATAATTTCATAAGTGATGGTTTTTAAAGTAAGAAATAGGACGGCTAAATAAAATGCTGACTTAACCTGTGACTATTTTTTCTTTCATGTTGTGACATAGTGTGAAGCCCGACTGGTACCACACCAGCCCGCACTATCTTACACAGCAGTGGCATGTCAGCAGTGTCCAGTGGGAACATTATAAACTGAATATGTATGTTTATCATGTATAGTAACCTCGCATTATGATACTACACCACACAGGGTCGCTGATGCCTTACCAGTCTTTACTCGTAAAGTGTGCCACCCTTTGAGACATCGACGCGAAAACTTTCAACGTCAAAATTTGTCGTCAGTAATCTATACTATCTATACTAATGTTATAAAGCTGAAGAGTTTGCTTGTTTGGTTGAACGCACTAATCTCAAGAATTACTAGTCCGAATCGAAAAAATATTTTTATGTTGAGTAGCCTATTTACTGAGAAAGGCTATATAACATCACGCTACAATCAAAAGCAGCGGAGCAGCAACGAAAAATGTTAAAATACTGGTAGGCAATTCGATGCGACGGGAAGGGTCAGGGGAGCAAAAATTTGACGCGGAGGAAGTCGCGGGCAGAAGCTAGGAGAAAAATGTGCTGATTTCAAATTAATTGTCAAAATAATAGGAACAGCGAATTTTTGTACATTACTTTGACGAAAAATTTCGTTCACAATTCATGGTTTCAGTTAGCGTATCAATGCGCCACCCTTTAGATGTAGTTTTTGAGGAATAGAGATGCATTCTAGGACTTCATGCCGGGTTAAAATATAAAACAATTGAACATAAAAAAAAACACTACAAATAAGTACACATTCTAAATGTTTTATTGAACTAATTGAGACTGACCACTGTGGGTTATGTAACAAATAGTTTCATATCACAGCTTCATTGAGTTGGAAAACGCTGATTGTTTAATTTTGAACGAGTTATTTGATCGCTATAGATTTTTTCATGATCTCTGTAAAACATGTTTGTTGTAGGTTCTATTTCGGAATATTCGAATATAGTTTCGAATAAAATGTGAATTTATGAAGTACTGTTTGCCTTTTTATGTGAGTTGATTCAGTTCGTATTATTTTAAGCAGTTTAATTTTTATAGAAAGTTTGAAATCATTTTTTTTTTGGTGCAAAACTTACATACAAATATTGTCACTGAAAATCCATTGTATGTTTTGTTATGAAAACTCAGCCGTCAGTTGCGATTAAGCAGTAGTAAACCATAAGCCATGTATTATATAATTAATTCAACTATTATTCCTTTTTAAAAAAAAATGCCAATTATGGTATAATAATTTTGTTCTAGGTACATCGTGTTCATTTATAATGATACTAGCTTTTGCCCGCGGCTTCGCCCGCGTGGATGTCGGAAATTAACGCAAGAGGACGTACTACCGCGGTAAGAATGTGTTAATCCAGGTTATATAGGTAATATAATATACTCTGTGTGCTATTTTCGATCCAGATCCATTCAGCCATTTTTGCGTGATTGAGAAACAAACACCCACTCATACATATTTTCACATTTATAATATTAGTAGTAAGTAGGATTATAATTCATATTACTTCGGATTCATAGTTTATGAGGACATCATGTGTGTTGGTGTTCTTAAAATAAAACTAATAGTATTCAGAGTAAGAAGACTGCGACATAGGGCTTGGTTTAGTTGAATATAAGTCTTCCTGGTTTTCCTTAACGCTCCTATTTTACCTATACAGACACTCAATCATTTACCAGACACCGACGAAGTTTTAGGAATAGTACTTTTGCCAGTGGCTTGGCCCGTATAGCTGTCAGAAAATATTACCCGGGAACCTACTACCGGGATAAAGTAGGTATCCTATCTGTTACGTATCCATGATATAATATATCTTTGTGCCAAATTCGATCGAAATCCGTTTAGCCGTCTTTGCATCATTGAGAAAGAAACATCCTAAAATCTAAACATCTAAGCCATTTCGCGGTCTCTTACTTGGAATAATACTATTAGGTTTATTTTGAGTATAACGAACACACATGATATTCGCAATTACTATGAAGCCAAAGTAATATGAATTACAATCCTACTTATCTTGTACTACCCGGCCGCTGCTAACGGATGGACGGGACGGACGTACGACCCACCAGCTGCTCTGCCTCCGCTTTTTAAATCTCTGATATCTTCTAAGATATTCATTTAAATTACATGCTGTAAAAGGCCATATTGATTTATATTAAATGCACAATGTATTTAAGGTACTTAATTGGATAAGGATTAATTAATGCTGTATTGCTTAAAATCGCTTCGTAAATAAGCCCTTATTTCTCGTAAAAAGTAAAGGAAAAAAAATGGTTATTGTGGGTTATCCCTAAGAGATGGATATATACCATCGCAGACTTTTTTGTAGATCTTTTTAAGGTGTACAATACTGTAGTACATTATTTTGATCTATTTCGTAGGGTCCAGTCAGCGTTCGCAATGTAAGCGCAAAAAAAATGAGTTTATTTATGACATCACATTAGACACCCCTAAAATTATCAGCGTTTCTTTACTATATTATGCATGTTATATACATATAAACCATCCTCTTGAATCACTCTATCTATTAAAAAAACCTGCATCAAAATCCGTTGTGTAGTTTTAAAGAAAAAAAAAAAAGCATACATAGGAACAGACAGACCGGGAAGTGACTTTATTTTAACAAACTTTCGTACAAACTTTCATCCCCTATTCCCTATTGTTATTTTACCTCCTTAAGGGTAAAAATTTAACAAACTTTAGATATAATTCATAAATATATATTATTATGTAATAAAAGCCAAATAAAAAAGTTTTATAATTCTAGCTTTAAAAATGACAATACTTCCCTACAACCTTTCATCCTCCCTTTCAACCCCTTAAAACACCTTTTCCGCAATAAAAAAGTAGCCTATGTCCTTTCTCAGGCTCTAAACTATCTGTGTACCAAATTTCATTTAAATCAGTTCAGTAGTTTTAGCAGGAAAGCGAGACAGACCGACAGACAGACAGACAGAGTTACTTTTGCATTTATAATATTAGTGTGGAAGTGTGGATTAGTGTGGATGATTTTCAACTCCTTCGAACGATCTCAAAATAATTTAATTGATGATTGTGACCTAGTCGTTTTATGGTGTTATGATGGCACGCTCCCACGACCAGATCTGCAGGTTTATCTATACGAATATTATAAAGCTGAAGACTTTGTTTGGTTGAACGCGCTAATATCTAAAACTACTTGAATTGAAAACTTCTTTAAGTGTTTGGTAGCCTATTCATCGAGGAAGGCTATAAGCTATATAACATCATGCTACGACTAATAGGAGCGGAGCATCAATGAAAATGTTGGAAAACGGGGAATACTTATCCTTTTGAAAGCTACAGTTGCATGCGCTGCGTAAACGGTGAAAGTAACACAATAATCATATATGACAAAATTGTTTCTCTTAAAAGTTCTAAAAAAATCCGTGATAGTATATGTCTATCTTTTAAGGTTGGCTCACTATATACCGTTTTTAATTGTAATCAAATCTAAATATTATAACGCTGAAGAGTTTGTTTGGTTGAATGTTCTAATCTCAGAAACTACGTTTAGTGTTGAATAGCCTATTTATCGAGGAAGGCTATATACTATATAACATCACCACAGGACCCTACGGAGCCGAGCAAAAAGAAAAAAGTCACGAATACGAAGACCTCGCCAAGGCAGGCGATTCAATGCGACCGACGGGGAGGGTCGGGGAGCGAGAAATTGTATGCGGACAAAGTCGCGGGCAGAAGCTAGTCGTGAATATTACTAATATCTGGGTAGATTTTAACTATTAGCTGTAGGGAGAATTAGTTTATTATCCACATCTTCGGAGCCCTATTTGACTCTGTAAGGGGTGATTTTGGAAAAACTGTGATACACGTATCTCATAACTATAATTGAAGAGTATGTGTACCAATTTTTGTGTCAATCGACCCACAGAATAAAAAGTTTCACAGTAAATTCAACCCCCCATTTCACCCTCTTAGGGGTGGAATTTCAAAAAACCCTTTCTTAGTGGATACCTACTCTTCACAAGGAATACACCCTCCAATTTTCACGTCTCTAGGACCAGCGGTTTAGGCTGTGCGTTGATATATCAGTCAGTCAGTCAGTCAGTCAGTCAGTCAGTCAGTCAGTCACTCAGGACTTTGAATTTTATATATTTAGATATTCCCTGGAGTTAGATAGCCACGCCTGTATACTTGGGCAAGTACCTTAAGGAAACGTTCTTCACTTATACAGCTTAGGAATTCAGGACATCGACAAACAACCAGGGAGTAAGTGCATGATTATGGAACCGGTGCACCAGTGAATCGAATTTATTTGGCGGTGATTAAAAAAAATATTTGCTGTTCCATTTTTGCATTTTTAAAATTATTTTTAATAATCAATGTAATTTTTTTTTAATTTAATTTTTCTTTATACAAAAACGAACGCCCGATTCCTACAAAGTAATTCGACAAACACGTTACGTCGTTCCCGTAAAGGTATGTGTATGGCACGTGCAAATACGTAGCAAAATGTCGCTCATAACTCCAGCAATCCGACCAGTCTAATCAAATGAGTTCACAGATAACCAGTATTCGTAATAGCCGCTCCTGTCGAATCATGGGGAATAAGCGATCCATCCATTAGTGACAAATGTTTACTGCAATCTAAGGCACAGCGGTGGACGTACGCAATTAATCAACACATATAGGATGCTACTTAGATGCATACGTTGCAGTGCCGCAACAATGATTATCGTAGATCAAACAATAGAAGCGCTTGTTATGCGGATTGTGATATAGTAAGTAGTGTCAGCTATAAAGGTTTAGTTGATACTTTTTGTCCGATTTAATTTTGTGTTGTAGGTTTTGAACCAGTATTTTTTGTAGGAGTCAAAGTCAAATAATTTTATTTTCAGTAGTCACAAAAAAGGCACTTCTTAACGTAAAAAACTTGATTCTAGTTACCCAGTCCAAAACGAGAAGAATGGGAAAGAAATTCTACCGTAAGTCTTTGAAAATGGTTACCGATATTTAGTTTACAAACATTATCTAAATATATAAAATTCAAAGTCCTGAGTGACTGACTGACTGACTGACTGACTGACTGACTGACTGACTGACTGATATATCAACGCACAGCCTAAACCGCTGGTCCTAGAGACGTGAAAATTGGAGGGTGTATTCCTTGTGAAGAGTAGGTATCCACTAAGAAAGGGTTTTTTGAAATTCCACCCCTAAGAGGGTGAAATGGGGGGTTGAATTTACTGTGAAACTTTTTATTCTGTGGGTCGATTGACACAAAAATTGGTACACATACTCTTCAATTATAGTTATGAGATACGTGTATCACAGTTTTTCCAAAATCACCCCTTACAGAGTCAAATAGGGCTCCGAAGATGTGGATAATAAACTAATTCTCCCTACAGCTAATAGTTAAAATCTACCCAGATATTAGTAATATTCACGACTAGCTTCTGCCCGCGACTTTGTCCGCATACAATTTCTCGCTCCCCGACCCTCCCCGTCGGTCGCATTGAATCGCCTGCCTTGGCGAGGTCTTCGTATTCGTGACTTTTTTCTTTTTGCTCGGCTCCGTAGGGTCCTGTGGTGATGTTATATAGTATATAGCCTTCCTCGATAAATAGGCTATTCAACACTAAACGTAGTTTCTGAGATTAGAACATTCAACCAAACAAACTCTTCAGCGTTATAATATTTAGATTTGATTACAATTAAAAACGGTATATAGTGAGCCAACCTTAAAAGATAGACATATACTATCACGGATTTTTTTAGAACTTTTAAGAGAAACAATTTTGTCATACATGATTATTGTGTTACTTTCACCGTTTACGCAGCGCATGCAACTGTAGCTTTCAAAAGGATAAGTATTCCCCGTTTTCCAACATTTTCATTGATGCTCCGCTCCTATTAGTCGTAGCATGATGTTATATAGCTTATAGCCTTCCTCGATGAATAGGCTACCAAACACTTAAAGAAGTTTTCAATTCAAGTAGTTTTAGATATTAGCGCGTTCAACCAAACAAAGTCATCAGCTTTATAATATTCGTATAGATAAACCTGCAGATCTGGTCGTGGGAGCGTGCCATCATAACACCATAAAACGACTAGGTCACAATCATCAATTAAATTATTTTGAGATCGTTCGAAGGAGTTGAAAATCATCCACACTAATCCACACTTCCACACTAATATTATAAATGCAAAAGTAACTCTGTCTGTCTGTCTGTCGGTCTGTCTCGCTTTCCTGCTAAAACTACTGAACTGATTTAAATGAAATTTGGTACACAGATAGTTTAGAGCCTGAGAAAGGACATAGGCTACTTTTTTATTGCGGAAAAGGTGTTTTAAGGGGTTGAAAGGGAGGATGAAAGGTTGTAGGGAAGTATTGTCATTTTTAAAGCTAGAATTATAAAACTTTTTTATTTGGCTTTTATTACATAATAATATATATTTATGAATTATATCTAAAGTTTGTTAAATTTTTACCCTTAAGGAGGTAAAATAACAATAGGGAATAGGGGATGAAAGTTTGTACGAAAGTTTGTTAAAATAAAGTCACTTCCCGGTCTGTCTGTTCCTATGTATGCTTTTTTTTTTTTCTTTAAAACTACACAACGGATTTTGATGCAGGTTTTTTTAATAGATAGAGTGATTCAAGAGGATGGTTTATATGTATATAACATGCATAATATAGTAAAGAAACGCTGATAATTTTAGGGGTGTCTAATGTGATGTCATAAATAAACTCATTTTTTTTGCGCTTACATTGCGAACGCTGACTGGACCCTACGAAATAGATCAAAATAATGTACTACAGTATTGTACACCTTAAAAAGATCTACAAAAAAGTCTGCGATGGTATATATCCATCTCTTAGGGATAACCCACAATAACCATTTTTTTTCCTTTACTTTTTACGAGAAATAAGGGCTTATTTACGAAGCGATTTTAAGCAATACAGCATTAATTAATCCTTATCCAATTAAGTACCTTAAATACATTGTGCATTTAATATAAATCAATATGGCCTTTTACAGCATGTAATTTAAATGAATATCTTAGAAGATATCAGAGATTTAAAAAGCGGAGGCAGAGCAGCTGGTGGGTCGTACGTCCGTCCCGTCCATCCGTTAGCAGCGGCCGGGTAGTACAAGATAAGTAGGATTGTAATTCATATTACTTTGGCTTCATAGTAATTGCGAATATCATGTGTGTTCGTTATACTCAAAATAAACCTAATAGTATTATTCCAAGTAAGAGACCGCGAAATGGCTTAGATGTTTAGATTTTAGGATGTTTCTTTCTCAATGATGCAAAGACGGCTAAACGGATTTCGATCGAATTTGGCACAAAGATATATTATATCATGGATACGTAACAGATAGGATACCTACTTTATCCCGGTAGTAGGTTCCCGGGTAATATTTTCTGACAGCTATACGGGCCAAGCCACTGGCAAAAGTACTATTCCTAAAACTTCGTCGGTGTCTGGTAAATGATTGAGTGTCTGTATAGGTAAAATAGGAGCGTTAAGGAAAACCAGGAAGACTTATATTCAACTAAACCAAGCCCTATGTCGCAGTCTTCTTACTCTGAATACTATTAGTTTTATTTTAAGAACACCAACACACATGATGTCCTCATAAACTATGAATCCGAAGTAATATGAATTATAATCCTACTTACTACTAATATTATAAATGTGAAAATATGTATGAGTGGGTGTTTGTTTCTCAATCACGCAAAAATGGCTGAATGGATCTGGATCGAAAATAGCACACAGAGTATATTATATTACCTATATAACCTGGATTAACACATTCTTACCGCGGTAGTACGTCCTCTTGCGTTAATTTCCGACATCCACGCGGGCGAAGCCGCGGGCAAAAGCTAGTTCTTTAATATAATAACAGTTCGGCAGTCAGTCTTGTGATCTCAAAACGTTATTGTACACGGATGGATGATCGCCTTTCATAATACCGACGGATGCAGTCAAGTTAAATGGACAATAAAAACAAAGGAAGTAGGTATTTGTTTTCTCAGTTATTTTTTTTTTTCATATATATTGAGTGGAGTGACCGTTATTTAGTGCCAGCTTCTGAATTGAGCATGTGAAGTTGATGTTTTGGTCTAATTGTACTTTAGTATTATTTAGTGAAAGCTTGCAAAATTCTTTATCATAATCTGTATGCGGAAGGTGGCATGAAGGAAGCATATGTCCAGTGGTGGGCTACGATAGGCTGAGTTGATTGATCATCATCATTTTGGTCCATTCAGTGATGAGTATAGACGAAACGTCCTTCGCTTTCATGCCACGCTGCTCTGCACCCTAATTGCGAAACGCACTATTTATCAGAATCAGAATGGGATAGAAGATTATTTCTAAACCATTGCGTCATTTGTTCGAATAAATTGTAAGCTCTGTAACTTAAATAACGCAATGAATGTTGTTTAACTATCAATATGAAACCAATTTCTAGTGATAGCAAGTTATACAATTACCCCCTCTGGTATGCAATGCAAAAAATATTTGCAAAACAGTAAGATATCTATTTTGAATTTCCAAGGCTACTTTGAAGGTCGCTCTTAAAGCGTAGTTTGATAAGTTCTAAGCTTCAAGCTCTTAAATCAGAAACCGATTTTAACCACGACGGTTAAGTTACTGTTTTTATTTATTTATCTAAGTTACCATGTACACTTATCAATCAACATTCGCCTGCTCTTATCTCAATTTATTTGGGGTCAACGCAACATGTCTTTTTCTCCCACACTTCTCTATTAGACGTCATCTCAGTAGTCACTCCTTTCTATCCATATCATAATTCACACAGTCCATCCATCGTTTCTTTGGTCTCCCTCTACTCTTATAGCCATCCATAATTATCAATATTAAATCGTAAACATACTCGACACACATCTTTCTATATCTTGAAAAAAAAAGTCACAATGCGGTGTTCATGTCAAAAGAGCATTGAGCGTACTAAAGGGTTGCATCATCATTTCAGCAGAAAGACGTCCACTGCTGGACATAGGCCTCCCCCAATCACCGCCACTTCGACCTGTTCTGTGCTTCTCGCATCCAACGTATCCCTGCGGCCTTCACCAGGTCATCGGTCCATCTTGTGGGAGGCCCTCCAACGCTCCGTCTTCCAGAACGCGGTCGCCACTCCAGAACCTTCCGACCCCATAGGCCAACTGTTCTGCGAGCAATGTGCCCTGCCCACTGCCACTTAAGTTTGGCGATTCTTGGGGCTATGTCGGTAACCTTGGTTTTCCTACGGATCACTTTATTTTTGATTCGATCGCGTAGGGAAACTCCAATCCAAGCATAGCCCTCTCCATTACACTTTGGGTGACTTTGAGCTTTCTTATGAGGCCCATTGTGAGCGACCTTGCATATATTGTTGAAACTGTGAGATGACGCTTACCATGGTCAGTCTGCAGATGGATGACGCATTCAACCCAATTACGAGTCTCAAAGATTTTGTCGCTTCGGTAATGTCGATTCCTATAAAATATAATCCTCCAGACCGTATTTCGGCCACGGCGGCCAATCTCAACGGAGACTAGCCATCGGCGCGGGAGATATTATAGTGCTCAAGTGTGTGCGCAGACACAAGAGCACTCACTCTTCCCTCACTCTCATAAACCGATGGGACGGCAATCCGACACGACCGGAGAGAGATCAGGCGTAGGACCAACGGCTTAACGTGCTTTTCAATGCACGGAGGTATCACACCGCCAACTTCCAAACTCCGGACTGTTACTAAGAAACTCTTAATGGTAAAACCCAGTAACACTTTGCCCGACCTGGGAATCAAACCCAGGACCCCACGCTTAGCAGTCGCGCTTGCGACCACGAGACCAACGGGGCAGTCCTATAAAATATATGAATATCTAATACACTGAGATAGATAGTTCGAAACCAAAAAAGTCTAACTGGTCTAACCTTTCATCTGACCTTGAACGTAAGCTTAGTATTCAATAGTAAATTGGGTTATGGAGGTCAGAGTGCAGTTTCTTTATGTTAAATATTGACAAACAGAATATATTTTTCCCCCATAATCTATTTACCTACTCGTATCCAAGTTTATTTTAGAACATCAAGTTTATTTGCTTCGGTAAACTTGTATGATCCCTTTAAATCGAACTGTTTATTAGATTTAGATATATATAAGAGTTGTTTATATTTGTAATAGATTTGAAAACGTAATTGGGATGCTAGAAAAAACATGTCTACATTTTTGAGTAAAAATAACAAAATAAGAATTTTACTCGCAAGCAAAGTAATCATAAAATTCTTCAAACGTGTCGTAGCAAAATGCTACGGCGTAGCTTATAACGTAGCACAGAGCTACAAAGCTCATCGCTGCCGCGCGGATATCTTCAAGAAAAGCATCTTCAGTATAAGTGTATATTTGTTCGGAAGTCACAGGCGTTCATGTTAGCAGCTTGAATACACGAACAAGATGCTAAGAACCATTCAATGTTAGTTGGAACATAATCGAAGATAACGCGTTCTCATGTGGTACTTACACATAGAGTGCAACAGTTTAAACCACTTCTGTATAACGGTAAGTGATCACGATTATCGAGAAGAACCATATTATGCGGACACTTCGTTTTTACTTTACTGCAAATTGGATGCATTTGCACGTTGGACATATAAAAGTGACGTAAAGAAGTTTATGTGATGTCCTGATGCTACATTATTGTCGCAATCGAGCCTTTTCGTGACCAACTCTACCGTAAAGTCATGGATAGAAAATATAAATGGAAATGTTCTGGTTTATTGATACAAAATTTTATATTGGTGTGCAGTTCGTTGACCGTTAACGATGTAGTACTGAATATATTGGGTACTCCTGTCAGGGTCGCGAGATTAGTTGGAAAGAGGTACCGTGGCCCTGGCATATGGGCAACTAAAATAAATATGTTAGGACAACTAACACATCGTTATCTGATCCCAAACTAGGCAAAGCCTGTACTATGGTAAACAGACAACTGATAAATATACTTATATATTTCTAAATACATGCATATTATAGATACATTACACCCAGACACAGAACAAATAATTGTACTCATCACACAACATTTGTCCTGGGTGGGAATCGAACAACCTCAGCAGCAGTCAGGGTCACTAACCACTAGACTAACAGGTCAGTCAACTGAAGGAAGACGGGTGGGTTTTAGTCAGTAAAAGTCTGACACGCCCTTTCACTCCACCCAGAGCGGGAGATGTCATTTGATGATTTCTCACCAACAAAAAAAAAAATGGATACTAAGTGTATATTGTCTCTTTTTAACCGACTTCAAAAACAGGGGAAGGTTCTCTGTTCTCAGTAGGTTGTGTATTTTTTAATGGTTGTTACGTCAGAACTCCAGATTTGTTTTTTATATTCTACTATTCGTTCCTGACAGTAGCCGTGACTACCCTTATCTGGTGCTAGCTTTTCAACAATCAGTTCTTATAAGCTAATGTAGAGATTGCTACCCATCATTCTCGTCACGGTATTTGATGTCTTTGTCTTGTTATAAGCGAGAGACTATACTAGCTACGTATAATTTCGTCTAGCATTACCACGTACGTACTGCGGAGTTTCTCCAAACTGCAAGGCACTACTAACAAATGCAATACCGTTGTAATTTGTCCCAGGAATGTCTCATTTCATTTACAACATGCAGAAACAAAACGAAAACAGAAAACGAAGTAAATTATTGTTGGAAAATGTAAATCATTACCTCTTTCTGAGTTTTCAATGTTATACATTCGTAATGCACGCATAATGTACCTACGTGAAAAATGTTGGGTTCGCGTGCGGCATACCAAGTCTCTTGTATCCGATCAGATTAGTTGCGACTAATCGCAGACGGCGGCGACGCGACGAAACTTACGTTTATTGCTCTAATTTATCGTTCAGCCGGTCAAAGTAATTAACATAATTGAAGTTATTTAAGCAATTTTTCGACTTCAAATCTTGATTAAAAATAATTTGATGTTAGAATTCGGTTTGCTGGGGAATTAATTTTTGTCACGACTCATGGGTTCTAACTAGGGCGCGGGCATATTTATTTGTTTACATCTTGTATTCGTTGTTATCACGTTTATATTCCTTAAAGGGATACACAAATTTTAATCTGAAAGTAGGTGAGCTTATTATTACATCTGGCGCAAATCCTGACATGTTAAATCAACATAGTTTTGGAATGGGAACCCAAAGAGTTCAGAAAAATATTTTTCTTATTGAACCAAGAACGTTTTTCACGAAGTTTAAAGCTACTAGGAGCGAATCAATTCGCGGGAGAATCTAAGGTCAATCCTACTAAACGACCCACCGTACCTCCATTTCGCAACTTTGCCTAGCAACTGAAAATGTGGGCTCTAAACTAGTGATTGAATCCTCGCGATCATGCCCCGAGTTCCCTGGTTGTTTGAGTATATTGTGTCCCAGCTGGACATTTGTGAAGTGAATTTATTTGTCAATGGGCAGAATAGTTTGCAATATTGTTCATTTTTTCAATGACGTAAGTTTCAGAATTGTACCTTTGAAGCGCAAGTCTGGACAAGTCTTGGCCCTCTACGGCGACCTCTTGATGCGCTTTTATAAAGGCAAGTACAGTTTGTTCTCATTACATTGCTATCCTGTCGGTCTTCTACATACTACAGACTTTTGTTCTTCTATAGGCTTTACTTCAGGATGTTCCGTTGTGGTACCGGACTTAAAGAATAGCCCCATTTCGTTTCTTTTCGGGGGTGTCATAAAGGCGACTAAAGGACTCACTAGAGAATAGGCAGCAGAGTTCCCTATGCATTTTACAACCATACTGCGATGGCCAATCCACCTGCCAAGCGTGGTGGTTATGGCTAACCGCCTTACGTTTCGAGGAGGCCTATGTCTAACGGAGGACGTCTTTTGGTTGAAATGATGATGATGATTTCAGTAAGTGCGTGCAGGTGCTCCACAACCTGATCCCTTAACGCCTCTCTACTTCGCGTCTACCAGAGTTACGGCGTGGTGCAATCTAAACTTGGTTGATATACCGACCAGTCGTACTCTGCGCTTCTCCTCCGTATTTATTATTCGCACAGCCAAAGTGTGGAACTCTCTGTCAACATCTGTGTTCCCTTCCACATTTAACTCGTCTAGTTCCAAATCAAGAGCGAACAAGCATCTGTCGGGCACGCTCGTTCCATAATAGACCTCATCCATTGCTTTCCATTAGGTGTGATCATGGGCAATAGCAAGTCCATACAGAAAATTAAAAAAACATTATTAAAAGCATCACTCCGTTTTTCATTCATGTGGTTGGTTAAGGTAAAAAATATCTGTCTCGTATACAAATGAAGAACAAATGTCCTGTCTTTTTTATCGAAGACCTAGAAACCCAGACAGAAACCAAAAGACACAAACAAACATACGCGTCGGATCTGGAATCTCCGTCAGTTTTAAAGTCGGTTAACAAAACAATAAATCCTTTCTTCCCAAGACATACTTGCTTATCTCTTCCGCTGAATTCAGCACCCCATTCCTCAAGCGGAACTGTGAAATGCTATTTACTAACAAATCGCAGCAAAGCGGACGTTCTGAACTTTTGACACCTCCTCCATCCTTACTTATTGTCCAAATATTTCATTCAGCAGAGTGTATGGATGTGCGACGCTGATACATTTCTCCGCTGAAAGTTGGCACGCTGACTTAAAATAAACTTTGAGCTATTGTCTGTTTGTTCCCATCGTCCAAAGTTTCATACAATGTGCCGTTAATTTTGGCAAGTGTTATGAGAAATATGTTTGTGGGTTATTATAGTTCTGTGGTTGTTTTTGGTTGTAGGTTGTTCTAATAAAGATTTGAGAATATCTTGTGATACTATATGTTTAGAAGTAGTAGTATAAAGCTACCAGAGAAACTTGTATTCGAGACCAAAAAATCCTCATGGACATAACTATTTAGTTATCCATTGAAATGAATAACAAAAGTAATTTATTTTATTTTTAAATGTCAAGATTGACATTACTGTCATTCCTTTATGGCTCCTGTAATACAGGTGTTTTAACTTGCCACAAGAACCATGGCTTTAAAATTTTTAAATGCCAATAAAATATTTATTACGGTCGTAATATTTAAAGTAATGAAAACTAACGTACGTGCTAAAATGCAGATAAGGTAATACTAATATAACCAAACCTAACTTTTCTTTAGAAAACATTAAAAATGTCTGTTTTCCTGTGGCTGCAAATTGAATTACTGGCCGACGAATGGCCGAGTGAATTGGCTATGCTCACCAACCATAAAAAGCCAACTCGTTTTACAAAAATATTAGAAAAAGAATGTGCGGAAATAAAACTAAATATTCTGCCGCATGAAGTTTAAACGACTTAGTTTGGAAGCCATGAAAGGCTACCCCATATTCTCTCTACCGTCGGATTGTTACGTGTGATGGGAGAAGGCCGCAAATTGAATTGTCGGCCGCGAGCCGGTCATGTGTCAGCCGCGTAGTTCCGACACTCACCAAAGAATTGTATTCCTAAACTATACATATGATTTTCTGGTTGATAGTGAGACTAATTGGGCTAGACCTGAAGATTTGTCGCCATGGTTATTTGTAGATATGTTTTTATTATAGATAATTTCATAAGTGATGGTTTTTAAAGTAAGAAATAGGACGGCTAAATAAAATGCTGACTTAACCTGTGACTATTTTTTCTTTCATGTTGTGACATAGTGTGAAGCCCGACTGGTACCACACCAGCCCGCACTATCTTACACAGCAGTGGCATGTCAGCAGTGTCCAGTGGGAACATTATAAACTGAATATGTATGTTTATCATGTATAGTAACCTCGCATTATGATACTACACCACACAGGGTCGCTGATGCCTTACCAGTCTTTACTCGTAAAGTGTGCCACCCTTTGAGACATCGACGCGAAAACTTTCAACGTCAAAATTTGTCGTCAGTAATCTATACTATCTATACTAATGTTATAAAGCTGAAGAGTTTGCTTGTTTGGTTGAACGCACTAATCTCAAGAATTACTAGTCCGAATCGAAAAAATATTTTTATGTTGAGTAGCCTATTTACTGAGAAAGGCTATATAACATCACGCTACAATCAAAAGCAGCGGAGCAGCAACGAAAAATGTTAAAATACTGGTAGGCAATTCGATGCGACGGGAAGGGTCAGGGGAGCAAAAATTTGACGCGGAGGAAGTCGCGGGCAGAAGCTAGGAGAAAAATGTGCTGATTTCAAATTAATTGTCAAAATAATAGGAACAGCGAATTTTTGTACATTACTTTGACGAAAAATTTCGTTCACAATTCATGGTTTCAGTTAGCGTATCAATGCGCCACCCTTTAGATGTAGTTTTTGAGGAATAGAGATGCATTCTAGGACTTCATGCCGGGTTAAAATATAAAACAATTGAACATAAAAAAAAACACTACAAATAAGTACACATTCTAAATGTTTTATTGAACTAATTGAGACTGACCACTGTGGGTTATGTAACAAATAGTTTCATATCACAGCTTCATTGAGTTGGAAAACGCTGATTGTTTAATTTTGAACGAGTTATTTGATCGCTATAGATTTTTTCATGATCTCTGTAAAACATGTTTGTTGTAGGTTCTATTTCGGAATATTCGAATATAGTTTCGAATAAAATGTGAATTTATGAAGTACTGTTTGCCTTTTTATGTGAGTTGATTCAGTTCGTATTATTTTAAGCAGTTTAATTTTTATAGAAAGTTTGAAATCATTTTTTTTTTGGTGCAAAACTTACATACAAATATTGTCACTGAAAATCCATTGTATGTTTTGTTATGAAAACTCAGCCGTCAGTTGCGATTAAGCAGTAGTAAACCATAAGCCATGTATTATATAATTAATTCAACTATTATTCCTTTTTAAAAAAAAATGCCAATTATGGTATAATAATTTTGTTCTAGGTACATCGTGTTCATTTATAATGATACTAGCTTTTGCCCGCGGCTTCGCCCGCGTGGATGTCGGAAATTAACGCAAGAGGACGTACTACCGCGGTAAGAATGTGTTAATCCAGGTTATATAGGTAATATAATATACTCTGTGTGCTATTTTCGATCCAGATCCATTCAGCCATTTTTGCGTGATTGAGAAACAAACACCCACTCATACATATTTTCACATTTATAATATTAGTAGTAAGTAGGATTATAATTCATATTACTTCGGATTCATAGTTTATGAGGACATCATGTGTGTTGGTGTTCTTAAAATAAAACTAATAGTATTCAGAGTAAGAAGACTGCGACATAGGGCTTGGTTTAGTTGAATATAAGTCTTCCTGGTTTTCCTTAACGCTCCTATTTTACCTATACAGACACTCAATCATTTACCAGACACCGACGAAGTTTTAGGAATAGTACTTTTGCCAGTGGCTTGGCCCGTATAGCTGTCAGAAAATATTACCCGGGAACCTACTACCGGGATAAAGTAGGTATCCTATCTGTTACGTATCCATGATATAATATATCTTTGTGCCAAATTCGATCGAAATCCGTTTAGCCGTCTTTGCATCATTGAGAAAGAAACATCCTAAAATCTAAACATCTAAGCCATTTCGCGGTCTCTTACTTGGAATAATACTATTAGGTTTATTTTGAGTATAACGAACACACATGATATTCGCAATTACTATGAAGCCAAAGTAATATGAATTACAATCCTACTTATCTTGTACTACCCGGCCGCTGCTAACGGATGGACGGGACGGACGTACGACCCACCAGCTGCTCTGCCTCCGCTTTTTAAATCTCTGATATCTTCTAAGATATTCATTTAAATTACATGCTGTAAAAGGCCATATTGATTTATATTAAATGCACAATGTATTTAAGGTACTTAATTGGATAAGGATTAATTAATGCTGTATTGCTTAAAATCGCTTCGTAAATAAGCCCTTATTTCTCGTAAAAAGTAAAGGAAAAAAAATGGTTATTGTGGGTTATCCCTAAGAGATGGATATATACCATCGCAGACTTTTTTGTAGATCTTTTTAAGGTGTACAATACTGTAGTACATTATTTTGATCTATTTCGTAGGGTCCAGTCAGCGTTCGCAATGTAAGCGCAAAAAAAATGAGTTTATTTATGACATCACATTAGACACCCCTAAAATTATCAGCGTTTCTTTACTATATTATGCATGTTATATACATATAAACCATCCTCTTGAATCACTCTATCTATTAAAAAAACCTGCATCAAAATCCGTTGTGTAGTTTTAAAGAAAAAAAAAAAAGCATACATAGGAACAGACAGACCGGGAAGTGACTTTATTTTAACAAACTTTCGTACAAACTTTCATCCCCTATTCCCTATTGTTATTTTACCTCCTTAAGGGTAAAAATTTAACAAACTTTAGATATAATTCATAAATATATATTATTATGTAATAAAAGCCAAATAAAAAAGTTTTATAATTCTAGCTTTAAAAATGACAATACTTCCCTACAACCTTTCATCCTCCCTTTCAACCCCTTAAAACACCTTTTCCGCAATAAAAAAGTAGCCTATGTCCTTTCTCAGGCTCTAAACTATCTGTGTACCAAATTTCATTTAAATCAGTTCAGTAGTTTTAGCAGGAAAGCGAGACAGACCGACAGACAGACAGACAGAGTTACTTTTGCATTTATAATATTAGTGTGGAAGTGTGGATTAGTGTGGATGATTTTCAACTCCTTCGAACGATCTCAAAATAATTTAATTGATGATTGTGACCTAGTCGTTTTATGGTGTTATGATGGCACGCTCCCACGACCAGATCTGCAGGTTTATCTATACGAATATTATAAAGCTGAAGACTTTGTTTGGTTGAACGCGCTAATATCTAAAACTACTTGAATTGAAAACTTCTTTAAGTGTTTGGTAGCCTATTCATCGAGGAAGGCTATAAGCTATATAACATCATGCTACGACTAATAGGAGCGGAGCATCAATGAAAATGTTGGAAAACGGGGAATACTTATCCTTTTGAAAGCTACAGTTGCATGCGCTGCGTAAACGGTGAAAGTAACACAATAATCATATATGACAAAATTGTTTCTCTTAAAAGTTCTAAAAAAATCCGTGATAGTATATGTCTATCTTTTAAGGTTGGCTCACTATATACCGTTTTTAATTGTAATCAAATCTAAATATTATAACGCTGAAGAGTTTGTTTGGTTGAATGTTCTAATCTCAGAAACTACGTTTAGTGTTGAATAGCCTATTTATCGAGGAAGGCTATATACTATATAACATCACCACAGGACCCTACGGAGCCGAGCAAAAAGAAAAAAGTCACGAATACGAAGACCTCGCCAAGGCAGGCGATTCAATGCGACCGACGGGGAGGGTCGGGGAGCGAGAAATTGTATGCGGACAAAGTCGCGGGCAGAAGCTAGTCGTGAATATTACTAATATCTGGGTAGATTTTAACTATTAGCTGTAGGGAGAATTAGTTTATTATCCACATCTTCGGAGCCCTATTTGACTCTGTAAGGGGTGATTTTGGAAAAACTGTGATACACGTATCTCATAACTATAATTGAAGAGTATGTGTACCAATTTTTGTGTCAATCGACCCACAGAATAAAAAGTTTCACAGTAAATTCAACCCCCCATTTCACCCTCTTAGGGGTGGAATTTCAAAAAACCCTTTCTTAGTGGATACCTACTCTTCACAAGGAATACACCCTCCAATTTTCACGTCTCTAGGACCAGCGGTTTAGGCTGTGCGTTGATATATCAGTCAGTCAGTCAGTCAGTCAGTCAGTCAGTCAGTCAGTCACTCAGGACTTTGAATTTTATATATTTAGATATTCCCTGGAGTTAGATAGCCACGCCTGTATACTTGGGCAAGTACCTTAAGGAAACGTTCTTCACTTATACAGCTTAGGAATTCAGGACATCGACAAACAACCAGGGAGTAAGTGCATGATTATGGAACCGGTGCACCAGTGAATCGAATTTATTTGGCGGTGATTAAAAAAAATATTTGCTGTTCCATTTTTGCATTTTTAAAATTATTTTTAATAATCAATGTAATTTTTTTTTAATTTAATTTTTCTTTATACAAAAACGAACGCCCGATTCCTACAAAGTAATTCGACAAACACGTTACGTCGTTCCCGTAAAGGTATGTGTATGGCACGTGCAAATACGTAGCAAAATGTCGCTCATAACTCCAGCAATCCGACCAGTCTAATCAAATGAGTTCACAGATAACCAGTATTCGTAATAGCCGCTCCTGTCGAATCATGGGGAATAAGCGATCCATCCATTAGTGACAAATGTTTACTGCAATCTAAGGCACAGCGGTGGACGTACGCAATTAATCAACACATATAGGATGCTACTTAGATGCATACGTTGCAGTGCCGCAACAATGATTATCGTAGATCAAACAATAGAAGCGCTTGTTATGCGGATTGTGATATAGTAAGTAGTGTCAGCTATAAAGGTTTAGTTGATACTTTTTGTCCGATTTAATTTTGTGTTGTAGGTTTTGAACCAGTATTTTTTGTAGGAGTCAAAGTCAAATAATTTTATTTTCAGTAGTCACAAAAAAGGCACTTCTTAACGTAAAAAACTTGATTCTAGTTACCCAGTCCAAAACGAGAAGAATGGGAAAGAAATTCTACCGTAAGTCTTTGAAAATGGTTACCGATATTTAGTTTACAAACATTATCTAAATATATAAAATTCAAAGTCCTGAGTGACTGACTGACTGACTGACTGACTGACTGACTGACTGACTGACTGATATATCAACGCACAGCCTAAACCGCTGGTCCTAGAGACGTGAAAATTGGAGGGTGTATTCCTTGTGAAGAGTAGGTATCCACTAAGAAAGGGTTTTTTGAAATTCCACCCCTAAGAGGGTGAAATGGGGGGTTGAATTTACTGTGAAACTTTTTATTCTGTGGGTCGATTGACACAAAAATTGGTACACATACTCTTCAATTATAGTTATGAGATACGTGTATCACAGTTTTTCCAAAATCACCCCTTACAGAGTCAAATAGGGCTCCGAAGATGTGGATAATAAACTAATTCTCCCTACAGCTAATAGTTAAAATCTACCCAGATATTAGTAATATTCACGACTAGCTTCTGCCCGCGACTTTGTCCGCATACAATTTCTCGCTCCCCGACCCTCCCCGTCGGTCGCATTGAATCGCCTGCCTTGGCGAGGTCTTCGTATTCGTGACTTTTTTCTTTTTGCTCGGCTCCGTAGGGTCCTGTGGTGATGTTATATAGTATATAGCCTTCCTCGATAAATAGGCTATTCAACACTAAACGTAGTTTCTGAGATTAGAACATTCAACCAAACAAACTCTTCAGCGTTATAATATTTAGATTTGATTACAATTAAAAACGGTATATAGTGAGCCAACCTTAAAAGATAGACATATACTATCACGGATTTTTTTAGAACTTTTAAGAGAAACAATTTTGTCATACATGATTATTGTGTTACTTTCACCGTTTACGCAGCGCATGCAACTGTAGCTTTCAAAAGGATAAGTATTCCCCGTTTTCCAACATTTTCATTGATGCTCCGCTCCTATTAGTCGTAGCATGATGTTATATAGCTTATAGCCTTCCTCGATGAATAGGCTACCAAACACTTAAAGAAGTTTTCAATTCAAGTAGTTTTAGATATTAGCGCGTTCAACCAAACAAAGTCATCAGCTTTATAATATTCGTATAGATAAACCTGCAGATCTGGTCGTGGGAGCGTGCCATCATAACACCATAAAACGACTAGGTCACAATCATCAATTAAATTATTTTGAGATCGTTCGAAGGAGTTGAAAATCATCCACACTAATCCACACTTCCACACTAATATTATAAATGCAAAAGTAACTCTGTCTGTCTGTCTGTCGGTCTGTCTCGCTTTCCTGCTAAAACTACTGAACTGATTTAAATGAAATTTGGTACACAGATAGTTTAGAGCCTGAGAAAGGACATAGGCTACTTTTTTATTGCGGAAAAGGTGTTTTAAGGGGTTGAAAGGGAGGATGAAAGGTTGTAGGGAAGTATTGTCATTTTTAAAGCTAGAATTATAAAACTTTTTTATTTGGCTTTTATTACATAATAATATATATTTATGAATTATATCTAAAGTTTGTTAAATTTTTACCCTTAAGGAGGTAAAATAACAATAGGGAATAGGGGATGAAAGTTTGTACGAAAGTTTGTTAAAATAAAGTCACTTCCCGGTCTGTCTGTTCCTATGTATGCTTTTTTTTTTTTCTTTAAAACTACACAACGGATTTTGATGCAGGTTTTTTTAATAGATAGAGTGATTCAAGAGGATGGTTTATATGTATATAACATGCATAATATAGTAAAGAAACGCTGATAATTTTAGGGGTGTCTAATGTGATGTCATAAATAAACTCATTTTTTTTGCGCTTACATTGCGAACGCTGACTGGACCCTACGAAATAGATCAAAATAATGTACTACAGTATTGTACACCTTAAAAAGATCTACAAAAAAGTCTGCGATGGTATATATCCATCTCTTAGGGATAACCCACAATAACCATTTTTTTTCCTTTACTTTTTACGAGAAATAAGGGCTTATTTACGAAGCGATTTTAAGCAATACAGCATTAATTAATCCTTATCCAATTAAGTACCTTAAATACATTGTGCATTTAATATAAATCAATATGGCCTTTTACAGCATGTAATTTAAATGAATATCTTAGAAGATATCAGAGATTTAAAAAGCGGAGGCAGAGCAGCTGGTGGGTCGTACGTCCGTCCCGTCCATCCGTTAGCAGCGGCCGGGTAGTACAAGATAAGTAGGATTGTAATTCATATTACTTTGGCTTCATAGTAATTGCGAATATCATGTGTGTTCGTTATACTCAAAATAAACCTAATAGTATTATTCCAAGTAAGAGACCGCGAAATGGCTTAGATGTTTAGATTTTAGGATGTTTCTTTCTCAATGATGCAAAGACGGCTAAACGGATTTCGATCGAATTTGGCACAAAGATATATTATATCATGGATACGTAACAGATAGGATACCTACTTTATCCCGGTAGTAGGTTCCCGGGTAATATTTTCTGACAGCTATACGGGCCAAGCCACTGGCAAAAGTACTATTCCTAAAACTTCGTCGGTGTCTGGTAAATGATTGAGTGTCTGTATAGGTAAAATAGGAGCGTTAAGGAAAACCAGGAAGACTTATATTCAACTAAACCAAGCCCTATGTCGCAGTCTTCTTACTCTGAATACTATTAGTTTTATTTTAAGAACACCAACACACATGATGTCCTCATAAACTATGAATCCGAAGTAATATGAATTATAATCCTACTTACTACTAATATTATAAATGTGAAAATATGTATGAGTGGGTGTTTGTTTCTCAATCACGCAAAAATGGCTGAATGGATCTGGATCGAAAATAGCACACAGAGTATATTATATTACCTATATAACCTGGATTAACACATTCTTACCGCGGTAGTACGTCCTCTTGCGTTAATTTCCGACATCCACGCGGGCGAAGCCGCGGGCAAAAGCTAGTTCTTTAATATAATAACAGTTCGGCAGTCAGTCTTGTGATCTCAAAACGTTATTGTACACGGATGGATGATCGCCTTTCATAATACCGACGGATGCAGTCAAGTTAAATGGACAATAAAAACAAAGGAAGTAGGTATTTGTTTTCTCAGTTATTTTTTTTTTTCATATATATTGAGTGGAGTGACCGTTATTTAGTGCCAGCTTCTGAATTGAGCATGTGAAGTTGATGTTTTGGTCTAATTGTACTTTAGTATTATTTAGTGAAAGCTTGCAAAATTCTTTATCATAATCTGTATGCGGAAGGTGGCATGAAGGAAGCATATGTCCAGTGGTGGGCTACGATAGGCTGAGTTGATTGATCATCATCATTTTGGTCCATTCAGTGATGAGTATAGACGAAACGTCCTTCGCTTTCATGCCACGCTGCTCTGCACCCTAATTGCGAAACGCACTATTTATCAGAATCAGAATGGGATAGAAGATTATTTCTAAACCATTGCGTCATTTGTTCGAATAAATTGTAAGCTCTGTAACTTAAATAACGCAATGAATGTTGTTTAACTATCAATATGAAACCAATTTCTAGTGATAGCAAGTTATACAATTACCCCCTCTGGTATGCAATGCAAAAAATATTTGCAAAACAGTAAGATATCTATTTTGAATTTCCAAGGCTACTTTGAAGGTCGCTCTTAAAGCGTAGTTTGATAAGTTCTAAGCTTCAAGCTCTTAAATCAGAAACCGATTTTAACCACGACGGTTAAGTTACTGTTTTTATTTATTTATCTAAGTTACCATGTACACTTATCAATCAACATTCGCCTGCTCTTATCTCAATTTATTTGGGGTCAACGCAACATGTCTTTTTCTCCCACACTTCTCTATTAGACGTCATCTCAGTAGTCACTCCTTTCTATCCATATCATAATTCACACAGTCCATCCATCGTTTCTTTGGTCTCCCTCTACTCTTATAGCCATCCATAATTATCAATATTAAATCGTAAACATACTCGACACACATCTTTCTATATCTTGAAAAAAAAAGTCACAATGCGGTGTTCATGTCAAAAGAGCATTGAGCGTACTAAAGGGTTGCATCATCATTTCAGCAGAAAGACGTCCACTGCTGGACATAGGCCTCCCCCAATCACCGCCACTTCGACCTGTTCTGTGCTTCTCGCATCCAACGTATCCCTGCGGCCTTCACCAGGTCATCGGTCCATCTTGTGGGAGGCCCTCCAACGCTCCGTCTTCCAGAACGCGGTCGCCACTCCAGAACCTTCCGACCCCATAGGCCAACTGTTCTGCGAGCAATGTGCCCTGCCCACTGCCACTTAAGTTTGGCGATTCTTGGGGCTATGTCGGTAACCTTGGTTTTCCTACGGATCACTTTATTTTTGATTCGATCGCGTAGGGAAACTCCAATCCAAGCATAGCCCTCTCCATTACACTTTGGGTGACTTTGAGCTTTCTTATGAGGCCCATTGTGAGCGACCTTGCATATATTGTTGAAACTGTGAGATGACGCTTACCATGGTCAGTCTGCAGATGGATGACGCATTCAACCCAATTACGAGTCTCAAAGATTTTGTCGCTTCGGTAATGTCGATTCCTATAAAATATAATCCTCCAGACCGTATTTCGGCCACGGCGGCCAATCTCAACGGAGACTAGCCATCGGCGCGGGAGATATTATAGTGCTCAAGTGTGTGCGCAGACACAAGAGCACTCACTCTTCCCTCACTCTCATAAACCGATGGGACGGCAATCCGACACGACCGGAGAGAGATCAGGCGTAGGACCAACGGCTTAACGTGCTTTTCAATGCACGGAGGTATCACACCGCCAACTTCCAAACTCCGGACTGTTACTAAGAAACTCTTAATGGTAAAACCCAGTAACACTTTGCCCGACCTGGGAATCAAACCCAGGACCCCACGCTTAGCAGTCGCGCTTGCGACCACGAGACCAACGGGGCAGTCCTATAAATTATATGAATATCTAATACACTGAGATAGATAGTTCGAAACCAAAAAAGTCTAACTGGTCTAACCTTTCATCTGACCTTGAACGTAAGCTTAGTATTCAATAGTAAATTGGGTTATGGAGGTCAGAGTGCAGTTTCTTTATGTTAAATATTGACAAACAGAATATATTTTTCCCCCATAATCTATTTACCTACTCGTATCCAAGTTTATTTTAGAACATCAAGTTTATTTGCTTCGGTAAACTTGTATGATCCCTTTAAATCGAACTGTTTATTAGATTTAGATATATATAAGAGTTGTTTATATTTGTAATAGATTTGAAAACGTAATTGGGATGCTAGAAAAAACATGTCTACATTTTTGAGTAAAAATAACAAAATATGAATCATAAAATTCTTCAAACGTGTCGTAACAAAATGCTACGGCGTAGCTTATTACGTAGCAGAGAGCTACGTAGCTCATCGCGTAGCGAGGCGAAAGCGCTGCCGCGCAGATATCTTCAAGAAAAGCATCTTCAGTATAAGTGTATATCTGTTCGGAAGTCACAGGCGTTCATGTTAGCAGCTTCAATACACGAACAAGATGCTAAGAACCATTCAATGTTAGTTGGAACATAATCGAAGATAACGCGGTCTCATGTGGTACTTACACATAGAGTGCAACAGTTTCAACCACTTCTGTATAACGGTAAGTGTTCACGATTATCGAGAAGAACCATATTATGCGGACACTTCGTTTTTACTTTACTGCAAATTGGATGCATTTGCACGTTGGACATATAAAAGTGATGTAAAGAAGTTTATGTGATGTCCTGATGCTACATTATTGTCGCAATCGAGCCTTTTCGTGACCAACTCTACCGTAAAGTCATGGATAGAAAATATAAATGGAAATGTTCTGGTTTATTGATACTTTGAATTTTATCTTGGTGTGCAGTTCGTTGACCGTTAACGATGTGGTACTGAATCTATTGATACTAGGTATATCTTGTCTCATTTTAACCGCGTTCAAAAACAGGGGGAGGTTCTCTGTCCTCAGTGGGTTGCGTATTTTTTAATGGTTGTTACCTCAGAAATTCGTTTTTTTTTTGTGAAAGAGCATACAAATATTCAGTGCAAAGTTCGCAATAAGTGGGTTTTAATTCTAACTAAAACAAAAACGTGTTCATTTTGTACTAAATATTTTTGGGGAACGGTATTCTAACTATATATTCTATTACGGCAGTTTCCGACTACATCGGTGACTGCCCTTGATCTGGTGATACTTTACGCTTGACTAACTTTTTCAAGATCAAATTTTTGCAAGCGAATGTAGAGATTACTACCCATCTTTCTCGTCACGGTATTTGATGTCTTTGTCTTGTTATAAGCGAGAGACTATACTAGCTACGTATTATTTCGTCTCGTATTACCAAGTACGTACTGCAGAGTTTCTCCAAACTGCAAGGCACTACTAACAAATGCAATACCGTTGTAATTTGTCCCAGAAATGTCTCATTTCATTTGCAACATGCAGAAACAAAACGAAAACAGAAAACGAAGTAAATTATTGTTGGAAAATGTAAATCATTACCTATTTCTGAGTTTTCAATGTTATACATTTGTAATGCACGCATAATGTACGAGAAAAATGTTGGGTTCGCGTGCGGCATACCAAGTCTTTTGTATCCGATCAGATTAGTTGCGACTAATCGCAGCCGGCGGCGACGCGACGAAACTTACGTTTATTGCTCTAATTTATCGTTCAGCCGGTCAAAGTAATTAACATAATTGAAGTTATTTAAGCAATTTTTCGGCTTCAAATCATGATTAAAAATAATTTGATGTTGGAATTCGGTTTGCTGGGGAATTAATTTTTGTCACGACTCATGGGTTCTAACTAGGGCGCGGGCATATTTATTTGTTTACATCTTGTATTCGTTGTTATCACGTTTATATTCCTTAAAGGGATACACACATTTTAATCTGGAAGTAGGTGAGCTTATTATTACATCTGGCGCAAATCCTGACATGTTAAATGAACATAGTTTTTGAATGGGAACCCAAAGAGTTCAGAAAAATATTTTTCTTATTGAACCAAGAACGTTTTTCACGAAGTTTAAAGCTACTAGGAGTGAAACAATTTGCGGTAGAATCTGAGCTCAATCCTACTAAACGACCCACCGTACCTCCATTTCGCAACTTTGCTTAACAACTGAAAATGTGGGCTCTAAACTAGCGATTGAATCCTCGCGATCATGCGCCCAGTTACATAGATGATTGTTTGGGTTTATTATGTTCCAGCTGGACATTTGTGAAGTGAATTTGCCAATGGGTAGATAATTTTCAATTGTTTGTTATTTTTGTTTCTTTTTTCAATGACGTAAGTTTTTGAATCTTTGAATCTCAAATGTGGACTGAAATCAAGAGCCAACAAGCATCACTTTCCATCAGGCGTGATCATTCAAAAAAAGAATCATTCTGTTTTTCTTCCTGTGGGTGGTCCAACCAGCTGAATTATATCTACCTCGTATTATATTTACAAATGAAAAACGATGGTCGCGCTTATTTTATCGAAGACCTAGAAACCCAGACAGAAACCAAAAGACACAAACAAACATACGCGTCGGATCTGGAATCTCCGTCAGTTTTAAAGTCGGTTAACAAAACAATAAATCCTTTCTTCCCAAGACATACTTGCTTATCTCTTCCGCTGAATTCAGCACCCCATTCCTCAAGCGGAACTGTGAAATGCTATTTACTAACGAATCGCAGCAAAGCGGACGTTCTGAACTTTTGACACCTCCTCCATCCTTACTTATTGTCCAAATATTTCATTCAGCAGAGTGTATGGATGTGCGACGCTGATACATTTCTCCGCTGAAAGTTGGCACGCTGACTTAAAATAAACTTTGAGCTATTGTCTGTTTGTTCCCATCGTCCAAAGTGTCATACAATGTGCCGTTAATTTCGGCAAGTGTTATGAGAAATATGTTTGTGGGTTATTATAGTTCTGTGGTTGTTTTTGGTTGTAGGTTGTTCTAATAAAGGTTTGAGAATATCTTGTGATACTATGTGTTTAGAAGTAATAGTATAAAACTACTAGAGAAACTTGTATTCGAGACAAAAAAATCCTCATGGACATAACTATTTAGTTATCCATTGAAATGAATAACAAAAGTAATTTATTTTATTTTTAAATGTCAAGATTGACATTACTGTCATTTCTTTATGGCTCCTGTGATACAGGTGTTTTTACTTGCTACAAGAACCATGGCTTTAAAAATTTTAAATGCCAATAAAATATTTATTACGGTCGTAATATTTAAAGTAATGAAAACTAACGTACGTGCTAAAATGCAGATATGGTAATACTAATATATTACTCTTCCTAACTTTTCTTTAGAAAACATTAAAAACGTCTGTTTTCCTGTGGCTGCAAATTGAATTACTGGCCGACGAATGGCCGAGTGAATTGGCTATGCTCACCAACCATAAAGAGCCAACTCGTTTCACAAATATATCTGAAAAAGAATGTGCGGAAATAAAACTAAATCCGTCGGATTGTTACGTGAAATCAAAATCAAAATCAAAAGTCATTTATTCAAACTAGGCTGAGAGTCAGCACTTTTTGAACGTCAAAGTCACATAAGACAGTGCCCCCAAAACGCCCGCCCTTCGACACTTCCTAGTGCTTTTTTTATCGAGGAAAGCTATAGGCTATATAACATCACGCTACAATCAAAAGCAGCAGAGCAGCAACGGAAAATGTTAAAAAACTGGTAGGCAATTCGATGCGACGGGAAGGGTCAGGGGAGCAAAAATTTGACGCGGACGAAGTCGCGGGCAGAAGCTAGTAGAAAAATGTGCTGATTTCAAATTAATTGTCAAAATAATAAGAACAGCGAATTTTTGTACATTACTTTGACGAAAAATTTCGTTCACAATTCATGGTTTCAGTTAGCGTGTCAATGCGCCACCCTATAGATGTAGTTTTTGAGGAATAGAGATGCATTCTTGGACTTCATGACGGGTTAAAATATAAAACAATTGAACATAAAAAAAAACACTATAAATAAGTACATATTCTAAATGTTTTATTGAACTAATTGAGACTGACCACCTGTGGGTTATGTAACAAATAGTTTCATATCACAGCTTCATTGAGTTGGAAAACGCTGATTGTTTAATTTTGAACGAGTTATTTGATCGCTATAGATTTTTTCATGATCTCTGTAAAACATGTTTGCCTTTTTATGTGAGTTGATGCAGTTCGTATTATTTTAAGCAGTTTAATTTTTATAGAAATTTTGAAATCATTTTTTTTTTTGGTGCAAAACTTGCATACAAATATTGTCACTGAAAATCCATTGATTGTATGTTTTGTTATGAAAACTCAGCCGTCAGTTGCGATTAAGCAGTAGTAAACCATAAGCCATGTATTATATAATTAATTCAACTATTATTGCTTTTAAAAAAAAAAATGCCAATTATGGTATAATAATTTTGTTCTAGGTACATCGTGTTCATTTATAATGATATAATGTTTGTAAACTAAATATCGGTAACCATTTTCAAAGACTTACGGTAGAATTTCTTTCCCATTCTTCTCGTTTTGGACTGGGTAACTAGAATCAAGTTTTTTACGTTCAGAAGTGCCTTTTTTGTGACTACTGAAAATAAAATTATTTGACTTTGTCTCCTACAAAAAATACTGGTTCAAAACCTACAACACAAAATTAAATTGGACAAAAAGTATCAACTAAACCTTTATAGCTGACACTACTTACTATATCACAATCCGCATAACAAGCGCTTCTATTGTTTGATCTACGATAACCATTGTTGCGGCACTGCATCGTATGTATCTAAGTAGCATCCTATATGTGTTGATTAATTGCGTACGTTCGCCGCTGTGCGTCTGATTGCAGTAAACATTTGTCACTAATGGATGGATCGCTTATTCCCCATGATTCGACAGGAGCGGTTATTACGAATACTGGTTATCTGTTAACTCATTTGATGTTAGACTGGTGGGATTGCTGGAGTTATGAGCGACATTTTGCTACGTATTTGCACGTGCCATACACATATCGTTACGGGAACGATGTAACGTGTTCGTCAAATTCAGCGATTTCCACGAACGCGTGCGTTACCGTTCAGTTTTGTTCATTCAATTGCACTGTTACTATACCGTGCTTTTTTTGTGGGTGGTAAATCATCACATGACATCTCCCGCTCTTGGGTGGGGCGAAAGGGTGTGTCAGACTTTTACTGACTAAAACCCACCCGTGTTCCTTCAGTTGCCCATGTGCCAAGGTCATCTATTTCGAACACAACTTGCAACTCTGGCAGACTATACCGTGCTTCCGTGTTGAATGCGTAATTGGAAATCATTTTCAAAAAGATAAATGTTACAGGTATTGCTTTTTTATTTTATTAGGTACCTGCCTGTATCAAAAGACTAAGAGAACTTGATTTCAAAGTTAAAAATCGAACAGTGTGTACTAACGACGTGCTGGGATGTTGCACTCTGTTGGATTCTCATTGCTCGGTTTAACACAGAGAGATGAAACTCCAGTGCACGAGAAACATCCCGCTACTTATTACTTTTGTGGGAACGTGGGCTTAATATGACTACACATTTCACCACGGATGAATGAAGGGCGGCTAACAAAAGGTATTTACAAGGCAGATGTGTGTGTAAACGCCAAGAAGGGACTCCCTAGGAGGACATATTATCATTACCTTATTGGCAATCGATGATCTTTAGAAAAACCAGGTGCGTCGTACTCGCTACCTGCGTGGATGTATAACCAGATGTATGAACGTAAAGGAGGCAAAAGGAGAATGAAAGAATCGTATCAGGTGGCGTTCTATAGCTTCTGCTTACCCTCAAGGAAAAAAGTGTGGGTTTATGTGTATGTATTTCTGATAAAAGCTCATTTCTTTCTTTACCCGTAAACAGCTGGTTGATAAGGATGGATGGTCGAATAAATAAAAGTCAAATGTTCTACTATATTTTATTTTCAACAAAGATGTTAGATAGTACTCGTGGCTATCTTCTAATGCTACCCATAAAAGTTAAACGAATCATTTATTACAGGGCGCTTCAGACAGAAGTTCTATACTCTATAGGTGCAATCCTCCTACGAGTTGTTTCAAAAGTGCAATTACGTACCGAAAAATGCTGGTGGTTAAGTCCGCAATTAGAAATAGATGCCTACAAAAAGCCCTTGATTGCAAATTCGAATTTAGATAAAAAGTGCTAATGTGTCATTTTGTAATTTTAAAAGTAGGTGGGTGCCTCTAAGTTAATTTTAAATCTTGAAAATATCGCAATTCTCGAAATTATTATTTCATGTGAATGATAGTTTCTTCAATGAATGGGCACAAACTTATGCCTTAAGCAGGTAAAGTTAAAGTACAATATCAATCAGTACTATACAGGTGGTGACCTGATCAAAATTATGTCTGGACTTTAAAAGAGACTGTGACCTCTGAGTTTGTTTCGGCCTTTTTTCTCCGTTTCTCTCGACCTCATCTAGGTTTAAAATATGATTGACGTGTATAAGTGTTTCTACAAACGTACATGCGTAAATAATATTTATCATTTATCTTTTAATATGTGCAGCAAACATTGTTACAAACAACAACATGTTGTCAAATTATTTCTTCATTTGATTCATGACAGCAAAACCCTTGTAAGTCCAATTCATGACCTGCAAAAGAGAATATCACATTTGAAGAACCTTTTGTCCAAATTAATGCGAAAATTTGGCCGTTGACCCAGGAAATACAAATGTTTTGGCAACACAATGAGGGGATACCCATAACATGTGTTTAAAGGGTTTTCTTCGGTTACGTTTTTGTGATGATAGGAATTAAATAAAAACATTTTAAGCATATGTTTTCTTTGGGAAAATGGGAGCTAAGGGTGCCAGTTTTTCTAAGATGTCCAGACCATAATTTCCTTAGTGATAGATTATTTACATTTTCCAAATTAGAGAATTTTCTGCCGTATCCCACTAATATGATAAATGTGAAAGTTTGTGAGGATGTATGGGTGCATGGACGACTGTTACTCTTTCACGCCAAATCTACTGAACGGACTTCGATGAAATTTGGCATACAGAGAGTTTATAATCTAGTTAAACACAAGATGTATTTTATCCCGGTAAAACGTTCCTGCGGGATAATTTTTGACCTTCACGCGGGTGATGCCGCTGTCATTATGTTAGTAATCTTCATAATCCTATTGCAATATTTATAAGCAGGATCTTCTTTCAAAAATAAATTAATTTGTTTGTAATTATGGAAGTCTACTTAAAAATATAACATTCGTTTACTATAAAAATAATTCACCCGAGCATAATTGCCTACATAAAATTAGTTCCGACGAGAATGATAATAAAATTGCAGACAGTAAAAATGATAGCGTATTCTATGGCGTCCTGTGTCCAAGCTTAATTGGCAAAGATTAAACTACAGAACCCGGGCTCATCCCACTGGGACAGTGGGTCCCGATGTTTTCTGGGTCCAGTACGACCGTTGATGAATAATTTAGTAGTTTGTATCTATTAATGTGTTGGTTCATACGCACGTGATGAGTTTCCTTAATAAAAATGGCTTCGCTCCTTGAATTCCATAGCTTTGCAAATGCGAAACTTATGTACCGCTAAAATGTGTGTTTAGGCCACACATTTCACACTTGGTTTATTATTCAGGCGATGAAACAGACCTCTCTCAGGTCCCCATTTCTCGTAATTTTAAGAACGTTAAAAGTCTGAGCTCGGTCTCAATTTGTCAGAAATACCACAAGTCTCCATTGATACATTTTTGACAATTTATTTAAATGAAATGAATTTATTTGGCAGAATATAGGTATTGTCGCAGAGATGAGACTGCGACTAGAGTTTTTATGTTTTTAATTACGAGGATTGGCCTCAGTTAATGATCAGTCCAGACCATATGACGTGATTATCTTTAAATATCTAAACGCATACTATAAATATTATAAATGTTACAGTTTATATACTTTTTTAATAATTTTTTTGTGGATGGGAATTCATCAAATATCCAAATACAGTTTAGATTTGGATATTTGTTATTTAACCAAGAAGAAACGACTGTACAGATTTGGATGAAAATTTTAACGATAAAATTTTTAGCCTGGTACATACGATGCTTTTTATCCCGGTAGTACGTTCTCGTAGGACATTTCTTAACCTCCACGCGGGTGAAGCCGCTGGCAAAAGCCGCTACTAAAATAAATGACCGTGACCTGCCAAAGAGAAATTCAGCTAAGGCCCCGTAAACGGCCTCGAGTGATGGGACTCGTGACGGAATTTGCGTCAAGCGAGACACGCGGCGTTTTTTTCTTTCCTAAATATGTTACGCGATATCCCCGGCAATTAAGGATCAGTTTGGGTTATTTTTAATGGTTAGGTTATTCCTCAGGAGTTGTAACTTATAAATAGTATTAAAATTATCTGGCCGGTTTTTGGATTAGCTTCAATAATACGTATTATTTTCAAGTTTCTAATGATAATGTTATAATAAATTTCTATTACTGTGATTTACAAAGCAAGTAGTAGTGTACGTAAACATTGGTAGGAAAAATAAAACACCAACTGTCTAAAATAAGTTTACAAGGTGAAAAATTACTTTTTCGAAAGTCGGTGACAAAAAAACGAAAATACAAAACCAAAGACATCGACTGGCAGAAACAAAGGTTTTTTTTTACTTTATAGTGTTTTTTGGAAATCGGCTGTTATTTTTACAAAGTCATTTTTATTCGTACCTATTTTTTTTTACAATTTATTTAGATAACACACTTCCGTTATCCCCCCCTATCCGTAGCCCGTCCTGTCCCTGGTTCGTCGCCGAAGGCTATAGGTAATATTGCTCTGATCACAAGCAAGCCTATAGACGCATAATGAAGAGGAAAATTGCTCCAAACCGATCCCTCTCGAGAATATTATGCTCCATTTTGAGATTACGCAATCTTGATTCTGAAAGCAACGGGAAGTATTTGGTAGGCGGATGAAAGTTGCTCAGTATAAAGCTAGGAATACACATGATACTTCTGTGTCTCGGAAATAACGTAAAGCTGATGGTCCTGGCTGACATTGTATCTTTGAAGGTTTCTAACGGATCGTCAGAAGTCCATAAGTCTGACAACCAGTCTTACCAAAAGATATCGTATTATCCTGCACCCTAATTGCGAAACGCAAAATTTATCAGAATCTGAATGGGATTAAAGATTATTTCTAAACCATTGCGTCATTTGTTCGAATAAATTGTCGGCTCAGCAACGTAAATAACGCAATGAATGCTGTTTAACTATGAATATTAAACCAATTCCTACCGATAAAAAGTTCCGCAATTACCCCTCTGGTTTGTGTAGGATAGATAGGCAATCGCTTCATTTTATATGGACCGACTACCTCTCTACGCTCCACATATTGGTATTCAGGTACCTCCGGTTAGACAGGAATCCGATCCTAACATAGTTCATTCATCATCATCATTTCAGCCGTAGGACGTCCACTGCTGGACTTAGGCCTCCCCCAATTTGGGGGGCTTTGCCATAATCGTCACGCTTGGCAGGCGGGTTGGCAATCGCAGTATGGTGGTAAAATGCATAGAGAACGCTGCTGGCCATTCTCTAGTAAGTCCCTTAGTCGCGACTACGACACCCACAGGAAGAAATGGGGTGGTGTTATTCTTTACGTCCGGCACCACACGGTACATAACCTAACATAGTTGGGAAATGTCAAAAATGAAATGACACATGCCAGTAGCATATACAAAAGCAGATATGCAAGCAGCTTTAGTGTATAACTTTTCATTGATATAACAGAACCATTGGTCTAGTTGTCGTAAGTAGTGCCGCTGAGAATGAGATCCTGGGATTCGCAGGACGGGTAAAGTGTTATTGTGTTTATCCGTCAAGAATTTCTTAGCGGTAGGTCGAAGCCTGGATTTCTGCGCGGCTTATGCAACTGCGCGGTTTATGCAATAAGCTCGCACTCTATTACATGGGACTTTTTTTTTTTTTGCTAAATAATAATTTATTTATTTTTCTTTTTTTTTATGGGAAATCGTCAAATGACTTCTCCCGCTCTGGGCGGAGCGAGAGGGCGTGTCAGACTTTTACTGACTAAAACCCATCCGTGTTCCTTCAGTTGCCCATCTGCCAGGGTCACGGTATCTCTTTCGAACAATCACGCGACCCCGGCAGGCATCGGTCCTAGCAGACCCCTTCAGTGCTGCTGACATCTCTTTGAGGCGCGCGTGGAACACTACGCGCCGGCGACCCGAGCTTGGTCCTTGCCGGGCGGCGAGCTACCCATTGCTTGCCACCCGCAAGCTCGCGCCTACGGTGGCCGGGAGTCCGAAATCGACTCCCGGCATTACATGGGACTTAAACGTAACTGGTGAAATAAGTCACCACTGCCCAACCATTGGAAAAAACATTCTAACCTTGATTAATGATAATCATAAATGGTGTGCCAGCTACATACATGCATCTATTTATGTAACTTTTTGGCGGCATTATTTGAGTTATCACGAGTCATTCATATCATATACACCATCGGCCCATAGTGTTCCCATAACTGGGACACAGGTCTCCTCACGGTCAAACGGAGTCGGCGATAATCCACCAAACGAGCCCAGTGCGGGTTGGTAGACGTCACATGACTTCGAATTTTGGTTGTAGCATATGTCAGTTCTTCACGTTGTTTTCTTTCACCGTTTTGAGAGCAGTGGTGATGAAGATTCATTAGCAGTTTATAATAAGACATGAGAAGTTAAATGAGATTTGTAAGTGCGAATTATTAACGTAAAAACTTATAAATCCTTACCAATTAATGCTTGTTTTATATTAAAATATTTACGACATTTTCATAATAGTTTAATATTTAGAGATGGGTTTGTTCATTAAAAATAAGCATGGTAATAGAATTTGTTAGTGTCTCATGAATATGGGCCTAAATAAGATGTAAAGTTTTATCTTAAAATAAAAGCAAATTATATTTTGAGAAGTTGCTGCTTTTAAAGAACTTTTCTTAAAACACTGTTGTAAAGGCCCCCCAGACAAGCGCGACGCAACTTTGAAGGAACAATTTCTGAGAAACCCTCATGAAAATTGTTCTATAGGAGTTGTGCCACGCCGTCGCATCGCACCTGTCTATGGGAACCTTAACTCCCTAAATAAAATACGTTCTGATTGCTATCGCCGAAAACTTTTTGAATATTCAACAAAGTAATAAGATTTAATATAAAACTTTTTCTAAATATGATAATGGATCAAATTATAAAATGAAATAATGTTGTAATGATTTATTAAGACGGTTTCACAACAAACTTTGGTAATCCTCGTGGCGAGTGGAAATAGACGTTTTAATGAGAAAAGGGAAACAGGCTAATACTTTAAAAGTTTATGTATGTTTTCATTACAATCTATTTGTATGTATATAAACAAAATTCCGTTATATATTGAAGATCGATTTTGTGAAATTCGGCAAGGAATTGTTGCTAAATAATAACATAAATATTTCAATGATGTAATGAATTTTACCTTTAATATTGTAATGAATTGAATGAATTTTATGAATTTGTTTGTAAGGATTTGGTGCCTTAGTAAATAAATCTATACTAATATTATAAAGCTGAAGAGTTTGTCTGTTTGTTTGTTTGATTGAACGCGCTAATCTCAGGAACTACTGGTCTGAATTGAAAAAATATTTTTGTGGTGCGTAGCCTATTTATCGAGGAAGACTATAATAGGCTATATTACATCACGCTACAATGAAGAGGAGTGGAGCAGTAAAGAAAAATGTTGCAAAAACGGGGAAAATCGCATGGGTAGGCGATTTGACGCGACGGGAAGGCTCGGGGAACAAGAAATTTGACGCGGACGAAGTCGCGGGCAGAAGCTAGTAAATAATAAAATAATAACAATAACCGCCGTACGGGTCGATCCAAGATCTAACAAAAGTGTCCTAACATTGGGAATTTAGTGGGCTGATGATGTGTGTGATATGAATGACTCTTGATACCTCGAATAATGCCGCCACAAAGTTGCATAAGGGTTAGACTGGAAACCGACCCCAAAAAAGTAGGGAAAAGGCTAGGCAGATGATAATTTTTTTTTCTTTTTTGAATGAATTAATTAAATGACTTCTCACGCTCTGGGCGGAGCGGAAGGGCGTGTCAGACTTTTACAGACTAAAACCAACACGTATTCCTTCAGTTGCCCATGTGCCAGGGTCACGGTATCTCTTTCAAATAATCTCGCGACCCTGGCAAGATGATGGGTCCATCAAAGATTAAACTACGGTTGCCGAGATGAGTCCGTGGATTGGTGACGATCCATTAAATATCTAGAAACCCGGTGTCTCGGAAATCACGTTTAGCAGTTGTCATTTGTAGATCTTGGACAGTCGTAACGGGTAGTCAAAGTCAGCAAATCTGGCAACCAGTCTTACCAAGGGGTATCATATTATCTAGTTACTAGATAGTGTAGGCTCCATGTAACATACTGGTATTCTTTTGCATCCGGTTAAACTGAAAGTCGAGAGAGCAGTGGTGGCCCAGTGGTAACGGCCGCGACTTACGAGTCGCGGTCGTGAGTTCAAACCCAAGACGGCGCTGGACTTTGTGTAAATTATTTCATCACCACTGCTCTCAAAACGGTGAAGGAAAACATCGTGAGGAAACCGGCATGTCTTAGAACCAAAAATTCGAAGACATGTGACATCTACCCGCATTGGGCCCGCGTGGCGGATGACGGCCCACTCCCTCTCACCGAGAGGAAGCCTGTTTCCCAGCAGTGGGAACATTATAGGCTGCTAATGATGATGATGAAACTGAAAGTATATTACAACATAGTTGGGAAAAGGCTTGGCAGATCATAATGAAAACATAGGTGAAGTGAGCTGTCATTTCACATGATGCATAGAATTGACATTAGTGACAATTCAATTCAAGCTCATATCACCAAAGTCTTCGCCGTTACATGTTCACGGATTGAATAAGCTAGACTCATTTTAAAATCTTATATATAGTAAAGAATATGAGACTGTTTTTCGCGATAGTCTTTAGGGTATTAATGAAGCATACCCGACAGTTACTAGAAGAGTGAAACGGTGTTAAGAAAATATTTGTCAAATTATATGACTTTACAACTCAAAGAGAGTGCAGTTATTAAGTCACACAAACTGCTGCCACGTACTCGGAATCATAAAAGTGTAATAAAAGCACTCACCGAGTAATACCAAGAATAAAACTAACAAATTCCTTGGAAAACCTCCGTGAACCAATTAATTTTGAGCTCGTTTTCGTAAAAATACATGTTGTCCTGGAAGCAACTAATGAACTTCGCTAATAAATACAGTTTTCTGTGAAGGCAAATAGTCGCGAACAAAAGCTTTGTATTTAGAAATAATACGAAATACATAGTTGAGAATAGAACAAGATATGTTTATATTTAGGTATCTGTGGAGCTTGTTAATAGCAACTTGTTAATATATTACATTATTATATCTTATATTTGGTATTATCTATCTAAATATACAAGATGCAGTTTTGAACATGAAAAACATTTCAGGAGGTTGTTATGAGACTCGTAAACAATCATATAACAATACGATACCAAGTCAATAGGTCTAATCAATAATACTTTTTATTTTAGATTTTTCAATTTTATTGTTTTTCAGAATAACTCTGGATGACGAGCGCGGCTTTGGATATATGAAAGAAATGTCAGTTGCGTTTGTTTGTGTGTGTGAAAGCGCAGCTTAAGGACACGTACAGACTGGCCGCGTTTTAAAAAACTGGCCAAGTGTGAGTCGGACTCGCGCACCGAGGGTTCCGTACAAACCTGTAGGTACAAAGTTTAAAATTTAAAAAATATTTTTATTATATGATGTAGCTAAAAATTTATGGTTTTCGCAATTTTTCCTTTATCTGTGCTATAAGACGTTGCTTCGTACCAAATTTCAAAATTCTAGATCGACTGGAAGTACCCTTTAGGTTTTAATTCCCTAGCGAGTTTCGAAAATTTGCTGAAATTTGCGGCATAAACGGCTATATCTTTTGATTGCGTTAGCTTAGAAGTTTGATTTTTTCACAGCTCCAAGGGACAGTAGACTTAAGTATTTGATATAAATTTCAGCTTGATATCTTTATGCGTTCCTGAGAAAAAGGGTCTTGACAGACGGACGGACGGACGGACGGACAACAAAGTGATCCTATAAGGGTTCTGCTTTTTCCTTTTGAGGTGCGGAACCCTAAAAAGGGAGTTCACACTTACCGATTTCCGTAAATAAGAATAAAATGAAAAAAATATATATATTTACCCATTTTATTGTTGGTTCGGGTCGAGAATCACTAACATAATTACCTCCTGAAATGTTTTGCAGATCCAAAACTGCACCTTGTATAAAATCGAATGGTCACTCATTCATACATTCACTCACTAAATCTCATAAACCTATGAAGATGAGATTTGATACAGAGGTAGATTATCAGTAAAGTACAAGTTTGTATGAAAGTCCGTCAGTTTTGTAGCTAGGCTCTTCAAATTGTGTCTAGAGTGACGGTTCAAAATTGATTTACCTATATCTCAGCGTATTTGATCATTCTACTCCCGAAGAGCTAAAAAAGGGGATGTAATCGTGTGGAAAGTCCTTCATTTTCAAAGTAAACATAATTACATTTATTATTTAAGCATATGGTTGGAAACGAACGGGCAAAAGTTGGTCATGTATAATGGACAGATAGATGACCCCTGTAACATAGGTTCCACCACCTAGCATGGGGTCATTTATAAAATCTTTATGCATTTGTAAATCCTACACTGTAAATGCCTACTGCGAATACTAACTTTAAACACACAGTTAAAAAAAAAATTACCGACTTCAAAAAAGGAGGACAGTCTAAAAAGTTTCACCTAATTTAATAAATAATTGTCTTTCAAAGTACCTTTTAATTCATGTAGGTACCTACTCTTATATTAAAATACCTTTAACACCAAATGGGTGTCTCTAAAAATATTCTGAGGCCAAATATTTGCAGATCAATATTCTTTTGTACATATAATAAATTTAAGTCACTTTTCACGTCTGTCTATGTGATCGCATTGTTTTTCTAAATTTCGCAACCGATTTTGATGTGGTTGTCTACATCATATCAAGAATTTATTGCGGAAGATTTATGTGTTTAATGCATTGATATTTAATTTGGATTTAATAAAGAATATTATGGAGCTCAAATGAAGTTGGACAGGATACTTAGCAAGGTGCTGTGAAGACAGGTGGAGTAAGGCGTTGACAGAGTGGCGTCCTAGGACTAAAAGACGAGATATCAGTCATCCAGCGACGAGACGGGCGGTTGATATTGTTGCCATCGCTAGCAACACATGGATGAGGCCAGCACAGTGTGGGAGTTGGCACAAAAAAGGAGAGGCCTATGCCAAACAGTGAGTGTAGTCGTGCTACGGGTATGACGAAATTAACAAATAAATCTTCATATTATACCGGATGACATTTTTTACCATCTCGACCTTCATATGGTGTGTTGTGTAACTAGAATAGAAGGCAGGAAGGCCTTCCGATTCATCGCAGGTGACTAAAGGAGCGCAGGACGCGGCCGGACTGGGATGCGTGTTCGGCTCGTGCGCCTGCGAAAGATCAAGGAGGCCGCCTATCAGCCGGCTTCAAAGGGTAGGACCGCGCTACGAAATCATTGATACATGCCGCGCATTGAGTAGGGTGCGTATGATTTGAGTTTCGATAGATTGAAATTGTTTTTTTCCAAATTTCTATTTTTGTTGTTTTAGTATGAAAATGTTACTTTAAATGTGTAGTATTAATTGCCAGATCAATTTCATTACATTTTATTCAAAAATAAAAATAATAAAAATTTCTATGCCAAAGGCTTCTACTCCGTTCACCTATTACACCCATTTTTTTTCAAGACGTTAAAAAATGTCACCCGATATAAAATCGTGGTGAAGCAGGGGCGAATGCTAGCTAGAAATAAAATTTTCATAATATTTTAATAAAAATAATACCGCCGGGACTTATCTTCTCAATAGTACAATGACAATGGGAATATCTTGGAAGTGATCCCAAATATTTGAGGACAAAAAATATGATAAACGACGATGAATAATGATTGTCCTTCTGGAAGTGAACTCAGACGTCCTAACTTATGGCATTCACATTGGTACTTATCTTAATAATCAGATATTGGGACATCTATTGTCGGGTGAATAGTGGTCTGGAATATTTATCTGGGTGATTTTCTATTGATAGAATTTCGGGGACACTTTTATAGACAAAAGGTGCTAAAGGGCAATTACGAAAGCTTTAATATTGATATTTAGTTACAAAGCTCTTTCTCAATACAATTAATTCTGAACTAAGTAGGTACAAAAAAATATCTTACTGAGGACTTCTCTTTCTTAAAGGATTGGCTCCCAATCGCAGTATTTATTTATTTAATACTTCACGCACACAAATGTACAGAGGCGGACTTAATGCCATAGGCATTTTCTACCAGTCAACCTTTGGGTGGTGTAGAGACAAACAATGGTGAAAAGAGAGATAAGCCTTTGCCTGTGACTGTACTCACGGGAAGGGGACACCCTTGGAGAACTAGTGACCTTATTGGTGTGTATGTTCTTCAGAAAGGTCAGGTGTGTGTATGAACATAAACGAAGCATGAGTAAGAAAGAAAGAAAATACGTTTATTTGCGGCAAACATGACGCACAGAAAGATCAGAGGTATACAAACATAAAAATAAGGTGTGGGAAAACATGCGTCACATCCACGCAAAACGGCCATCACTCAGCATAATGCTGTGACCCTATGCGAGACAGAGTCCCAGCGCTGGTTTAAGAGTATGTACGGATCGTAGCAGGTGGCATTCTGTAGTTTCTGCCTAACCCCATGGGAAAAGTCGTGAGTTCATGTATTTAAGCCCTTTCTAGGAGTCAAACAACACAAGCTCATACTAATTTTAAAATTGAGGACCTCGAACAAAAGTTGTTTATCACAAAATACCTCTTGCAAAAGAAAGAAGAAAATCTTGCACAAAAATATAACAGATGCTTTCATTACCTTTGAAATTTTAATTAGAAACTATTTTGGGTAATGTCAAATTGTTGTCAGGTAAACAACCTCTAAACCCAACTCCACTGCAAACTCCTGCTAACTTTGTTAGCTAAATACTCGTATTAAATATGATAAAACTTGTTAGTTGTCCACTCTATTTCTGAGAGCTGTCTGCACGTTTCAAGTTACATTTTGAAGCTTCAAATATATTTGCAGTAAACTATATTATGATTTAGCTTTACGTACGGTACGGTACGTTCTTAAGAGGGCATGAAAGAATGATACATTTAAACAATCTGATTAAGTCTAGAATGAGTCAAATTAAATTGTTATTTTCATAGAATGGTAGGTATATCATAGGTACGCAAAGAATGGAAAAGACATTGAGGAAAAAAGGTGAAACGGTGGGAGAATGATCTGCCAAAAAGAAGGTGAAGAACAACTCTGGATAGAAATAGGTGGAGGGAAATAGAGGAGACCTATGTCGCATGACAGCCTGACCGTTAGCTGATATAGCAAATTTGCAATAGGTAACACTAAAAGCAGAAATAATAATGAAATTGAACGTTATTAGTTTATAAGGACGTGTTTACATACAAACGGTCGGTGAAAATAAAGGCTATAAATAATTGTTAATTTATATATTTTATAATACGATGTTGTGTATCTAAGTGGCATTAAACCTAAAGCGCTGTCAGATGATGAAAACCTGATAAACTCTAGAATGAATAATAATCAAGTCTAGAATGAATAGTAATCTGACCAAGATTATATATCTGGACTTTAAAGAGACTATGACCTCTAAGTTTGTTTCGGCCTTTTTTCTCAGAGTACTCAGATAGGAAACGCCGACCCCATCTAGTTTTAAAAATATGATTGCCGTGTAAATGTGTTTGTACAAACCTACTTGCAGAATAAAAAACAATAATCAATAAAGTAGCCATCCACATTTTTATTTTTGGTAATTGGGTGACGGTTATGTCGATGGGTTCGTGGCTAATTAATAACAGCTGCATCGTTCAATTGATCAGGTTATGGATGGGTGACCTGCTCTCCTTTCGCAGGTCTGCTGGAAGAAATTTCTTAAGAAATAAGCAGTACCTTTGTACTCAGTTGTATTAATATGCCTTATCACTCTGTTTTTTTACTCTGTGTAGATAAATAATAAAATAAATAAATACCGATACGGACAAACGACATCCATGCGGATTACCACCCCGATAAAAAAAGAACCGACCCCAAAAACAGAAAGTATTTATGTATGTTTGCATGTATGTATATTTTTATTTTGTATGTTTAGATTTAAATTATAGTATTATTTTTCTTCTACTATTATATTACACACGTTGTCTACATCTCTTTGTATATTCTCTCCTATTGCAGGTATGCTGGAAGAGATTTCTATAGAAATAAGCATTACCTTTGTACATATTTTTCTGTTCCTTTCTTCTTGTCTATTTTTATGTGTGCATAAATGGTTAAATAAATAGACAAGGCTAGGCAGTTGATGATGGATAAACATAATTACAATAACTCACCATAAGATACTGTTTAATAGGATATTTAATTAGTTATATTTTAACCGCTGTGTCTATACATGCTTCAAATGCGTTTAACACTGTAAATGTGTGTAGAAAACATCGTCTAAATTCACAAATTCTTTATTCATAATGCAAAAGATCCTATGGTAAATAATATATTTACCTTTCGACACATAAGTAAGAAACCATAATGTATGTGTTTCACAAAAGTTACAAAAAAAAGAGAGATCTTCAAAAGATCTGTTCCGTATTTATTGATCATCTTTAACCAAAAGAATTGGATAGCTTTTTTCCTAAAAGTAAAAATAGTTCTCTGTATCCGACACTTAACTTTGCAAACGTTTCGACAGTTTCAAAGCGTGTCGGGCCCTTTCCTACTGCCCTGAATTTTCCTTTGGCGTTTATTGAATTACGTTGATAAAAATACATGGACCAACAAAGAAAAAGTTTTTTTCGATTTGAGAGTATGTTTGTATTACATAAGATCTTGCTGTTAGACATATCAGAGAAATAATCGATAAGATTTATTTCGATCACGACTGTTACACTTGTTACAAAGTTTTTTTTTATTTAAATGCGTCTTTGTGTGGATATATTCGGTCTAGTCTGTTTTAGAATAATTATACCTTCATGTTTATTTTTGGCCTTCGGGTAGGGGTGTCATATTATCCAGGTACCAAACAGGGTTGTGGTGATCAGATAGACATTCGCTCCATGTAAAAAAGCGTAGGGTGCTTTTAGAGGTATTTTTAATTGATATCAAGTACCCCACGCTTTTTTCCGCTATTTTCTACGTTCTATGAAAGTTTTTTTTTTTGAACTTATCTTTATTTTAGTTCGGCTAGCTACAAAAACAAGATCTTGGCCAAGATAATGGCATAAATTTATGAAATTAATGTGTTGTCACCGGTCCTTGATAAGTGTGCAGAGTTCCAAATTAATCCGACGTTTTAAAGGGGATGAAAATCACGTTCAAAGATTTCGTTACATAGATAAATACCAAGCTAATTAAAGCGTGTTAAAATACTGATACTCAATTGCATCTGGTTGGTCTAGAAGCTGACCACAACGTATTTTGGAAAAGGCTGGGCAGATGATGCAGTTGATGATTTATTTAAGCCCGAATCACTTTATTGATCTTTGTAGCTCAAAACAATAGTCTAAATGTACTAGTTCAGCTTTCACATTACGTACCTTTTGTGATAACTTTGTCGGACCCCAGAGAGTCTTCCGCGTGGAGGTCGGAAATTAACATACGACCGGGTTAAAAGTTAGTTGTCCTATGTCGTCACTCAAGGCGACCTGAGTGCTAAATTCAAGTTACAGGCAGAATTATTTTCGCATTTATAATATATAGTAGTATACCTTTTGTACCGTAACGTACACGTGTCTCGCTCCAGGCAGTCCACATTATAAAAGTAAAATCAAACATAATATCAAGGACCTCTTCAAAATCGTAGCACCATAAAATAACATTGGAATCAGAACGCAAATAACATAATAATTTCTCTTATTTATTATATCTCAGTCATAGCATACCCAATTATTCCATTACATCCGGGATATTTCTTATATAATTTGACAAGATTATTGGTATAAATAGGTCAGAAGATAGTTAATTTGTCGTGTTACCTTGGTGAATGTCTCCAGGGAAACAGGGACTAGTTTCGCTGCTGTTATGACGAGGGGTCTCTGAGTCTTTGCCATGAAGATGACTAGGTTCTTCTTCAAGGTTGTCGGGAGCTCGATCCAGGGACAGGAGAATACAACTGTTGATACGTGCGTGCTCTAAAATGAAAATAAGTCAGTGAATCAATATAAAGACAATTTGAAAACAATCAACGTTTAAATTTGAAGTCTATTGTATTTTTCATTTTAATACTAGACTTTATAACCGACGAAAAAACATGGACGAGGTTTTCGCGTTTATTGTTTTTTTTTTTACGTATTTTTACAGAACAAATTTTGTATAGTACGTTGTGTTTGAAAAGAATTAACTTCGATTTTCCTTGAATGAGTGTCCAACATGGTTGACATGCTCTAAATTACTCCCTGACCTAGTATTTAAATAAATGTAGTCCTCTAATTACAACTCAGCCATCAAAAAACTTCTGAGCTTATATTTTCCTACAGTTTTAAGACGAAGAAAAGCCAATTACGACTACTTGGGCCATTTAGAGAATGCTCATAGTAATTTAAGTAAACTTATGCTTTACGTTTAGTTTGATAAAATATTTTTTACACTACACATATTTTTAAACCGATGAAGGCGAATAGGACTCAACAGTACATGTACTGTACCTATATTTTCTTATCCCTAAACCGGTTTTTTAGGAGACATGGCTGAATTCATACCTAGTAACTAGCAAGGGTACCCTTGGGTGAGGCTTAGAGCTCATCCTAAAGGTCGGCCACGAGTTTAGAGAGGATAACTGAATTGGCTTGGCGCGTGTCGGTAACAGGGGTCGAGGTGTGATGTCCCGGCCATTCAGTTTTATAACGCACTTTTTTTTTCATTTTTTGTAGCAAATTGTTGATGATCTGTTTTAATAAGAAAATTCTGTTGCGCGAGTATTAGATAGTAATATCAATTAGATATACATGATGTAAGGGATATATGCACGCAAACTGCTACTATGTTTTTAGTATCTACATGATTCTAGAGGCTCCGAGGCTAAGTAATAATAGCTGCACGGGTTGATAGATTTTGTTAAGATACGCTAGCCGTGGTTGATCCATGGATGGATGACCACCTTTACATACCAAAAACGCCCTGTAATTAAAAATATTTAAAATTCAGTCGCAGTCTCATCTCGGCGACAATCATCATCATCATCATCATCATTTCAGTTGAAAGGTGTCCACTGCTGGACATAAGCCTCTCCCAATTTGCGGTGGGTTTGCCCTTGGCAGGCGGGTTGGCGGTCGCAGTATGGTGGTAAAATACATAGAGAACGCTGCTGGCGATTCCCTAGTAAATCTCTTAGTCGCCTTTTACGATACCCACGAGAATAAATGTGAGGGTGCTATTCTTTACTTCCGACACCACACTGATGCGGCGACAATCAAATGTCAAAAACTTTTCAGAAATGTATGGAAACTCGAGGTATTTTTGACAGATTGAGTCGGAGATCAGCTTGTGAACGTTCTTAAAATAACGAGAATTGCAGCTCTGGTATACCAAACATTGATTAATGAAACGACAAATATAGTTGACGTGTAAAAGTGTTTGTACAAACCTACTTACAGAAATAAAATCATTCATCATTTAAAACATAGTAATATTTATTTTTGGTGAACTAAAGTTTGTTGTGTGTGTACGATTCCAAAAATAGAATCAGCTGGCCGAAAAACTTTTTAAAAGCAGAGTAAAGTTGGTTACTGCGGTACATCAAATAGTAGTTCAGAACACGAAGTGCTCTTGTGGGAACATTTTAGGATTTTCATGTCACTGATGTTTATTTAGTTTGACGACTAATAGGGAAGGACACGTCACGTTGGCAATAGAATGATGATGATTATGATGATGATGATCTATTTACTCAGCTTTTGTACAAAAAAATCATATCGAGTATATCGGAAGCGACATGAGTACGCGATGGCAATTTACAATGAAACGTAAGTGTGAAGATTGCGCGCTCTGCGCTTTTGACAGTGTCTAGCCTGACGTTAGTGCGAGTCGATGAAAGCGTCACAGCGGCATGGTGCGGACCAACTGACATCGTAGCAAGGCCATGGTAACAAGTGTCTAGAAACTGTCTAACGTTTGGTTTAGCAACTCAAAATTTAACCTAAAAATCAATCATTATAATAATCTTTAGAGATTTTCTTCTCAACCGCAACATAAATCTATGCCCAGTACAATGTTCAACAGTAAAGAATCTAGCTCCAATCAGCCTCTTGTCCCATATATATAGGTCTTATAGGTTCTATTTTAATTCAACTTGTTTCACTTCAAATTAAACATTAGGTAGAGAAAAAGATTTTTTTTTAAATACTGTTAGATACTTACTTTTACCGTGATAGTATTTCCAAAATAACAATCAATGAAAAGATTCCCAATAAAAACCATTAAGTAAGCAAAAACCCACATTAATTCCGTCAGGTTCTTCAGAGGAGATTCAATCTGCAAAAAAATATATAATAATTTAGCTTGGGACACTTGACTCTAACAACAGTTAGCACTTTAAAGCTTAATAATTCACAAACGGATCCCTGAACCGAAAAAATATTTTACAAACCCACTACACCACACACCACACACTACTTAACGTGTAAAGGAGGTACCCTAATAAATATTTTATTTTACCAGTTTTTCGACGTAACGAGTATATCTTAGCCAATTTACAGTTTTCTAGTACAAATAGTCTCTGAGCTACGCTGCGGACCTTTCGCCGCTACGAATCCCTAAAAAGTTTATTATAATTATCACGAGTTGTGCAGATTCTCTCATTTATTTCCCATGCCATGTAAACGGACCAAAAAGAAAACGATGGATTACTCCTGTTTGATGGCATTGGACTCGTTCCTCTATTACCTACATGGGACATCATAACTGACGAACCGTGGATGGTATACCTCTGTCAAACCCGTCAAGGATTACAGGTGCGTCTCGAGTCATAACTGCAGTATTTTTTACACGCTTTATATTAGCTTCACTTGTATGTTTGTTTGTAACCGACTCCTTCTAGCGCGATTTTGACCCACTTTAAACGACCAGATTTCATTAAAACTTTGCACACCTGTCAAGGACCGATGACAATGCAATAATTTCATAAATTTGTGCCATTATCCTTGCCAGGGTTACCAGGATAGAAAAAAACTGTCTTCGAAAACTACGCTGACATACGTCACAAACTACACTAACATACGACACAAACTACGCTGACATACGTCTCAAAATTTGAAACACCCTAAAAATAGAAAATAAATAATAGTTTAAAAAAAAACTAAAAAACACGCTTCCATTGAAAACCATTTGTAACCATTTTGTACTTTTTAGTTTGGTTTTCAATGGAAGCGTGTTTTTTAGTTTCTTTTTTAAGGTTAATAATAGTTTTTAGATCAGCTCCATAATTGCGTAACACACTGTTAATTAGAATCTGAATCATTGTGAAGCTTATTGCTAATCCATTCTTTCATATGTGCGAATAAATTCTCTGCTTAGCAACGTAAACAATGCCATTTATGTTGTACAACTGTCAAAATGAAAAGGATTCCCCGCTGATAGTGTCTTACGCAATTACTCCGCTAGACTTACCGAAAATATCTGAACTGCAGTAGTACCCAAAATACCAGTACTTAAAAATAATGTAGCTGTTATCAAACCACTAAATGCGCCTTGTATCGTATTTACAAATCTGAAAGGGAAACAAATCACTTTGTTTTACATTTAAATAAATCAGATTAATTTACATACCTTTCGAGGAAATGATTCGTATCATAAAAAGAAAAAAAAAAAACATTTTTAAGTTCCACTGAAATGAAAACATGGAAAAGCATTGTAGTAGGTAAGTTATTTATTTTACCGTATTATAGAGCAGTGGTGAAGAACGCATCTTTTGAAAACTTCTTTAAATGCTTCATTTTCATTGCACCGCCTTTCAGCTGCGGTAGCTTTAACGAGGTCTTTCATATTTTCAAAGTTATAAATTAAAACGTCCAATTGGCTGACTGGAAGGTAAATAAATCGGGGAGTAAATAAAATGTTTTAGACTTGGAAAGCAATTTTTTTCAGAATCAACGCCCTTTGAACGTAGTTCACGTGATGTTAATATTCAAAACGGAACGGATACTCTGTTGTCTTACTTTTTGTGGGAATATTTTTTTATACCCCGCGGCCATGTTTCGGTTTTGGTTTTGCCGACGTGTAACGATACCCAATGATTTTTTGTTAATCCTACTTTATCCTCTTACATCAAAATACTGTTTTTGTTTAGTATTTTACCAAACAATGGACTGAATTGACCGAATCTCTCCTAAGCGTTGGCTTTATCCCGGTTAACCGTATTGAAGAGATTTATGCCGCTATTCAGATTTCATGCATTAATCAAAGCCAAATAATATGCTAAATTAATTTTACTTGCACAAGACATTGCAGCCCAGGGCAACGTTTGCACCGCCCAGAATGTTGCCAACATCATTGGTTTATACAAAATCTGTAATGATAAAAAGGCATTGAATAACACGGGAGCGCTTCTACAAAAATAAAAGTAGAAAGACAATATATTATCACAAAATAAAGAAGAAGAAATAAATAATGTACGTAAATCGCTAATACTTTTACCTGATAAGCGCATAAATAATTAAAGTACGATTCTTTATTAACATCAATAAGAATAAGATCCATCTTCAGAGGCAAAGTTTCAAAATTATGTAAAGCTGGTACAGTCAACAGCAAAAGTAGATGATCAAAATCAGAAATTCAATACTATTAGAACGGAGTTCGCGAATATATGGCAGCTGTACTAGTAGTAAGTGTTTGGTATAATTTACAATCACATACTTTTGAATCACTTCGACGCCACACAGTTCTGACGCGAACTCCGTTAATTAGTATTGCATTTCTGATTTTGATCATCTACTTTTGCTGTTGACTGTACCACGACAACGTGTACTGGAATAATACGAACACAAATTAAATCGACGGGTAGGTACATATAGCAAAATAATTAATTATAAGGTTGAACAACATTCATCTTTCTCCATGCAACGTTATTCGCAAAAAAACTCTTTTGCTATGCACAAGAAAAGTTCAGGCAATTATTTTAATTGCACGTTAAGTTTTCTGTAATCTTTACCATATTGCTTACAGTTTATACCAGTATAGAAATGTAATAAACAACTATATATATGTGACGCAGCTTCAACTTTTCACTATAAACATACATCACTATCACTTCTCTTGTTGTTGTGTGAGATTATATAACGAGGATCAATTGAAGGATCCCTCTGCGACACGCCCACTGAGAATGTTCGTAGCCACAAAATATTTATATTTGTCACACTACAAAATACAGACAACACACGTCCTTTGACAATAACAAAGAACTATTGCTAAAAAAAAAAAAAAAAAAAAAAAAAAAAAAAAAAAAAAAAAAAAAAAAAAAAAAAAAAAAAATTGTTATTCATGTCGACAGTTATGTTAGTGTTTTCTGCTATATTGTGATATAGCAGCAATCTGCCAGCGGCTTCGCCCGCGTGCGTGGATGTCGGAATATTCACAATTTCAACCCCCCATTTCACCCTCTTAGGAATGGAATTTCAAAAAACCCTTTCTTAGTGCTTACCTGCTCCTCACAAAGAATACACCCTCCAAATTTCACGTCTCCACGACCAGCGGTTTAGGCTCATTTCACCCTCGTAGGAATGGCATTTCTAAAAACCCTTTCTTAGTGGTTTTTTTTTTTTTTTTTTTTATTCCTCACAAAGAACACACCCTCCAAATTTCGTGTCTCTAGGACCAGCGGTTTAGGCTGTGCGTTGATGTATCAGTCAGTCACCCAGGACTTTGAATTTTATATATATATATAGATCTCATGTTCATCGCCCACGATACGGCTCAAAAGTAAACAATCACAAACTAGATCATAACATTTTAGAAAATAAGCTGAAGAGCAGTGGTGGCGCAGTGGCAACGGCCGTGACTAATTAGTTGTAGGTCGTTGGTTCGAGCCCAAACAGGCATTATTTCATCACCACTGCTCGCAAGCGGTAAGGGAAAGATCATGAGGAAAACATGTGACATCCGCCACTCTGAACTGGGCCTTTGTGGTGGATTATGGCCCACTCCCTCTCACAAAGAGCAGGCCTGTATTCCAGCCGTGGCAACATTATAGATTGATTTTGCAACTAAGCTGCGTCTGACTCTGTACGGTCCGATATTTATAAACTAGTGCCGTAACATTCTGGCTGCTTATTGAGGCTTTGAGTTTGTAACACGTTATTTTTGAGTAGCGTGGTAAACGATGAGCTGAACAAACAATTATTGCTAAAACGTAAATGCATAAGTAAATCCTACTAATATTATAAACGCGAAAGTTTGTATGTATGGATGTATGGATGTCTGGATGTATAGATGTGTGGATGTTTGTTCCTCTTTCACGCCAAAACTACTGACCCGAGTTAGATGAAATTTGGCACATAGATAGTTTATAACCTGGAATAACACATAGGGTACTTTTTATCCCGGTAGTATGTTCCCGCGGGATAATTTCCGACCTCCACGCGGGCGAAGCCACTGGCAAAAGCTAGTATTGTCATAAAAAGCAGTATGATTATTGCTATATCATGAGCATAACCTTAATAGGACTATAATGTAACTGCTGAGACACAGACGTCCTCTTCATGCGAGAGTCACGGGGCCGTAATCCGTGCCGAGTTGGTAGAAGTCACATATCTTCGAATTTTTGGTCGATATTCTCCTTCACTCTTTTGAGAGCAAGCATGGTGATGAAATAATTTACGCAAAATAAAGCGCCTCTGGGTTCGAACAAACGATCTGTCAACTCGTTAGTCGTGGCCGATACTTCTGAGCATCACTGCTCCTATATGAATAATCAACCTTTATTGTTCCCGCTGCTAGGACACAGGTTGATAGATGTCTTAGAAAGTTCTAGGACAGCACAAATACTCACAACTTTAAAACAAACATAATAATATTTACTTATTTAAACTTCTCGCACACAAAAAAGATACAAAGGCGGACTTAATGCCTTAGGGATTGTCTACCAGTCAACCAAGGGTGATGAAGAGATTAGATGGCGGGTGCTTTGGTTGAGAAGAACTATTTTTGAAATACCTACTATTAAAACTACAATAAACATATTGAATTATAAATAATAATAGTCACTCACCAAGCACATCCGAGCTACTACAGAACATTAAAAACCAAAACAGTCCTCTGGATAACTTGATAGCCTTTTCCAATATATTCTTCTGGTCTTTAGAGTAAAACTTAAATTCTTCATTCGTGAGCTGGTCTGACAGCTGCATAAGTAGATCCCGGCGTAAACTCAAATCTAGAAGCCGTAGCGATACCAGCAACTCTGTCAGAATTAAGTTAATTCTGAAACGTGGAACATTTAATTAGCAAGTTGGTTTTAGTTCGTTTTGTTAACTTAATAAGCAGACCTTTGTGGGTGGGGAAAGATTAACTAGTATTTATGATGTCATTTAGGTGTTTAGTTTTGTAAATACGAATAGGTTTTAGTGAAATGTTACTGGTTTTTGGAGAAAAGATTTGTTTTTATACAGATTATATTTATAATATCTATGTTTCATACTAGCTGCTGCCCGCGGCTTCACTCGCGTGGAATTGTTACACAAAGCTTTTGATAGTCCTTATAACAAATGTTATCTGCAAGTGAAAGTCCCGTCAAAATTGGTCCAGCATTTTCGGAGATTAGCCGGAACAAACAGACAGACGATTTTTTATGTTTTTTTGTTAAAAGTACCATACGTACTGTCACATGCATTTGCTAAAAAACTGTTATTTTGACATTACAAATGTCCATTTCACGATAAAATTGAAGTGTCCACTTCAATTTTTCTTTTTGGTTTTTTTTTTTTGAAGGACAGCTCGTACTTAATCTGAAAAAGATTCTGACTACTTAAACAGATTTTTTTTCTTTTTGGTATGAATTATGTTTAGACTTATGAAAGAGAATCTATGGAATGACTGCTAACGGTCACAATATACATATATGGCAGTCTTAATAGTCAGGGTTCAATCAGTACATCGCCATATATGACAATTCTACCAGCCTTTTGGGCACTATTCATGTTGACAGCGACGCGAACATTTTAAAAAAAATGTCCTATGATGTTTTTCCATCTTTTTAATATGACGAAATCCAGACTGCGAATTAAAACTGAGAAATTCCTTTTTTTCCGACCCTGAGATCGAACCCAGAACCCAGTGGTCAACCTGCTGAGTACAGGGTTCTGGATTCGACTGACTACTTCTGAGTACTTACGACTCTAGTAGTCATAGCCAGTATATATAGGTTATTGAGGAACACCTGAAAATATTTCTAGTGCCCATTTCAAACAGGTAAACTACTGTAAATGACCATTTTAAACGACACAGTAAAGTCGTCTTATCTGGAATGCGGAACAGTAAACTGCAGCCACATAACTATAAATAACAGTTAAGGTATTAACATTTCGTCGTCGCATGTACCGTGAAACGTAACACGCGACATTCTTAGCCTTTTATACTTATTTCGAGGACATTTTCTGCCAAAGATATTCTCTTGTCATCACAAGAACGCCTATTAATTCCCCCATAATATTATTATGTAAGTAGGCCGCTCTGATAAGATTTGACCTTTACAAGTTAACCGAAAGCTTGAAAATACTGGTTTCATTTGGGTTTGTCATGTATGTTACACGCGATTTCTTTTGCGAGGCAGATTTATTGTGTCGTTATAACATAATTTATGAGCACGGAAGGGTTCTTTACAGTTTTCAAAGTATTTCTTTTGTCCCAGTTTTCATGTAATCAAAATTGATTCAATCAAAATTTTATAACCATTACAAATGGTGAAATAATCTGAACCTAAATAGATTGTCCGAAATCCCCATAAGACTTCATTGGTTTTTTTCTGTGTACATTAACATAATATGAAGTATTTTAGGGATGAGTTGGGCGCACCTACGAATATTTTACCCTTTTTTGTCCTTTAAGGGGATTTTTTATGGGACCCAGGGCAGGTCAACATCTGAAAAAATATACTTCTCTATTCACTTCTCGCGATGGGGAAGATTAGTTCGGGCTTCAATAATTTATGAGTGAAAATTCATTTTGTAGAAGGCGGAGTGCTATTTAAGCTTAACCTAATGTAAACGTTGAATGTTGGAAGAAGTAAAATATTTTACAACTTCAATTTGACTGTAATAATAACTGGACTTAAAACGGTAAGTTAGCTTTTACTGTCTTTTACAGTCGTTATAGGTCGTCAGAAGCCCGAATTTCTGACAACCATTCTTATGAAGTTATCGTATTACCCAATAACTGGGTTGTGTAGGTCATGCAGGCAGTTGCTCCATGTAAAGTACTGTTATTCAGCCGCATCCAGTAAGACCGGACGCCGACCTCAATGTAGTTGGGAAAAGGCTGATGATGAAGCTAGTTTTTACTGGATTAGATGAGTAAAATCTGAAATTTACTCATAACTAGCTTTTGTCAGTGGCTTCACCCGCGTGAAGGTCCGAAATTATCCCGCGGGAACGTACTACTGGGATTTAAAGTACTGTAGGTATTACTCCAGGTTATAGACTATCCGTGTGCCCAATTTCATGCAAATCCGTTTAGTAGTTTTTGCGTGAAATGGTAACAAATATCCATACATCCATACTCCAAACTTTCACATTTATAATATTGTTACTCTCTTCTCATAATACGGCACATTAGAAACGATAATGGCAATTAAGTGAAACAATGACCGCATCAGCCCACTAGTGTTCCGATCACGTATTGCATGTCCAACAAGATAATAGCTTATTCATGTTAAAACCGAGAAACAGATCAAGCATATGCGTCAGTACATAGACACAAACCCTTTATACAGGGTTTTTCGAAATGAATAACATAAAGTAATATTTCGTCTGAGATCCCCGCACGGTTAAGCAGAGGTGTGTTTATAATATACCCAGATTTCGTCAATTATGTTTCATCATCATTTCAGTCGCAAAATGTCCACTGCTGGACATGGCCTCCCCTAATTTAGGTTTTATTTTGTTTTATAATCGCCACGCTTGGCAGGCAGGCTCGGTAATAGCAGTATGGTGGTAAAATGCATAAATAGCGCTGGTGCCCATTCTCTATTAAGCCCCTTATTGGCCCCTTATTTATGCGTTGGTAAGTACCCTGGAAATATTAAAATGAATTATTCCTAAATCATTAAACAGATTAATTTTAAAAAAAAACATCATTATTATTAGCCTAAATTGTTCCCGCTGCTGGGATACAAGCCTCGTCTCGGTAAGTGGGAATGGGCCGTAATCTTACACGCGGCCCTCACAAACTCGTAAGTCGGGGCATATACAAAAATCTAAATCTAATTTGTAACTCACATTCCAGCCACCTCTTGTATTTCAGCATTCCCCGACAAAATCAGCCGCACCACGTAAACCAATTGGCCGCCAGTCGGCACAACGAACACAGCAATTCCTAGTACAATTCTCGTCAAAACGCAAACCCAAAATCTGACATTCTTCAAACGATACGGTATGTAGAACCATATACCGAATAGTTTCAGCACGCCGATTTGCAACGAAATGTGTCGGGACAGATCGATGGCTACCGACTTCATTTTGAATTTGGATTGTAATGACGTTGAAACTAAACTGTCCGTTCTAATACTGGTTTGTGGGCAAGTCGAAAGCTTTTATAAGAGAAATGTTCGGTATATTTGGTGGAGCGTTAAAGGTTGTGACGTAATTTGCGAAGTGTGTCTCATTGATTTTAATTAGACTAGGAACTGGTCAGGTGATATTGAGTGTGTCAAAAGTTTCGCGAAATCGCTAGTGCACGCTTTTAAGCAGAATGAATCGGCAATGAACCTAATTTTGTTTTATCCCTATAGTGTCCCAATTCTGAGCAAAGACCTCCCAAAGTCCCTCCAGCAACACTTTTCTCGTAAAAGCGACAGTTATAAACACAGGAAAATTGATACATAAACAGCATATAAGTAGTGATCACAAAAATCTTCTGCTTATTTCTTAAGATTTTTTTTTTCCAGCAGATCTGCAAAAGAAGAAATCAAAAAGAAATGGAGACAAGAGTGTGGGAACAAGAAGAATATAGTATATCTTGATTTCTTTTATTCCTTTTAATAATGAATGCTGTGTTCGGGGTGGGTCAAGATATGAAAAGACATAGCAAAACAGGCACACATGCACACAGGCATTTTGACTTTTGTCACACATATCATAACTTCGTGCCCGTGTAGGGGCCATCTTGGCCATCTCATGTCATAAGTGTCAATATGTCAGGCGACTAATTGATTTATGATGATGGAGAAAAATTAAAGTGACAGCGACGAGGGTCGAGTAGAGGCAAAAAACGTGCAATGTAAATTTGCTAATTACTAAGAGATACCTACTTTATAGCAATCCATGCCATTAAAGGCTTGTGGCTATGTAATAACTGCCACGCAGGTCTCCGATGTGCCTTGGAAAGCACGTTAAGCCGTTGGTCTTGGTTGTCATTCGTGGATCTCGGGTCGTCAGAAGTTCGAGATTTTGACAACCAGTCCTTGTATCAATCTTGGTATCAATCTTGGTATCAATCTTAGTATCAGTCTCGGTATCAATCTTAGTATCAATCTTGGTATCAAAGTTGGTATCAATCTTGGTATCAATCTTGTTATCAATCTTGGTATCAATCTTGGTATCAATCTTGGTATCAACTGGGTTGTGGTGTTCAGATAGGCAGTCGCTCCATGTAAATTACTGGTAATTAGGTGTATCCGGTGGGACTGGAGGTTGACTTCAGCATAGTTAAGAAAAGGCTAGGAAGATTGATTGCACTCGATGGCATTCCAAAGCAACTACTTTAAATGGAATACGTGTAGTCGGTCCGTTCCGTGTGGGTGAGTTGCCTGTAGGTGTCGTAGAAAGCGACTAAAGGACTTACTAGAGAATGGACAGCAGCGTTCTCCATGCATTTTACCACCATACTGCGATCGCTAACCCGCCTGCCAAGCGTGGTGACTATGGCAAATACCCCCCATATGAGAGGCCTATGTCCACCAGTGGACGTCTTTTGGCTGAAATGATGATGAATGATGGCGTATAGTCGAATCATTCACCACCAGACTCTTTTTTATTTAACAAAGATTACCATAGGTAACTATCGACACTATTAAAGCACAGATTGCTAAAACATTTACACACGCTATTCCGAAACAGGTGAATAACGAATAGTTTTCAAAGCTCTACAGCCGTCCCGCTAAAGCACAGAATACACAAAGTACATTTAAAACCAGTACACGGTTTTTATTCCGATATTCATGACCTATTTTTGCCAATGCAGTGGAGCTGTTCACGTTAGTAGTAGATAGACAACCGGTAGCCTAGTTGGTGTCGAGATAAGCTCCTGATGTATTGACTGAGACACGTTTAGTCAAAGTGTGGTTGCGAAATTTTGAACTGGAATTTTTTAAAGTGGATTTTTAGGTGTAACATGCAGCGTGTATCATAAAGCTGAGATTTAAGGCGGAGACCATTGATCTGAAAACATTTCTCCATGGAGATACGACACGTTATAACGATACGTTGATATATTATGATACGTTACGATACATTATATCTCAATTATATATTTAAATAAAGTAGGTAATGCAGTTTTGTATGGAACAGCTGATGATATTTTGGCAATTATGATGCTGGTCCAATAGAGAAAGTTATTCATTTTGAAGGTCTGTACCATCATCTGCCTAAACCGTTTCCCTACTATTTTTGGGGTCGGCTTCCAGTCTAGCTAGATGCAGCTAAATACGAGACTGTCTAACTGACCTCCACAACCCAGTTACTGGGTTACTCATTGGTAAGACCTGTTATGAGACTTACAGGCTTCTGAGGTCGATTGTCAAATCTCTACGAATGACTGGGTCAACAACTTAACGTGCTTCCCGAGGCGAGGAGGGGTCCCGGCATGTAAAGATGGTCACCCATCGATGGACCGACCGCGGCAAGCGTAGTTTGACCCGTACGGGTGTTATTACTTAGACACGAGACTCTCTCTTTGGTTCATATAAATAATTTAGAATTTTTTTTCGTTTGACTGTACCGATTTTGGCTTGTATAGTAGATTTTTTTAAGTTACCTATGAGTGGGAAAATTAATTAATTTTTATGGATCCGGTGACTGGGACTGCGGTCCTAGTTAGTTGCGGTCCCAGTCTCCGGAAACCTCCGTATCACACCTTTATACAGGGTGTCCCGTAAATAATGGATCAAACGTAACGGGTATCTTTGTAACCGCAAGGACTAGACATAAGTTTTATACCAATTTGCAAACCTTAGTAATTTTACAAGTTTTTAAAATAATGGTACACTTTGGTGTCAAACATTTTTTTTACAGGAGATTTTTTCCAATTCTGGTCTTTTCATCGTAAAAACAAAACTTTTCAATTCAAGATTTTTTTTCTAAGGCAAATAAAATGTTATTTTAAAAAATGGTATCTTATAACATTAGTAAACTATTCAAAATGTTTGACAAAAATCACACCTAAACATGATACCATTTGCAGCAACAGCATTAAAAACACTGAATGCTGGTACAGAAAATAGTAAACATCGAAAAAAAAAAAATCTTGGTTACCTTATCGGTTTTTTTTTAACTGTTCAAATTAGTTGTTGGAAATGAGGTAAGCCACCTACCCGTTACGTTTGATCCATTATTTACGGGACATCCTGTATATGACCACACATTCCTAATATAGACTGTAGACTGATATTTAGAGAGAGTCCCTTTTTTTTTCTTTTGGCTGGGAAATCATCAAATGACTTCTCCCGCTCCTTGTGTCAGACTTTTACTGACTAAAACCCACCCGTGTTCTTTCAGTTGCCCATATGCCAGGGCCACAGTAACTCTTTCGAACGAATCTCGCGACCCTGGCAGGAGAGACAGTCCTTTGAGGTTGTTCATTTTGATTTACATGGTTTCAGGTTTATGGAACCCTAATATTTTTATTCTTCTCATTATCGACAAATTATAATAATTGACTTTTAGTAAAATTATTTCTAAATTACACTAAATGATTTGATTAGCCGTAATGTACATTCCTCGGTGAGGTTATAGATTATTAAAAACACTGAAGAGTCAATTATGACTAAGCTGGAGTCGACCAAGTCTCGGAAAATCTTTAAGAAGCAATCCTCAGCAGCTCACGGGAAAAATACGCACGTATATACAGCATCGATTTGTATGAAAATGTAGGTAGGATCATCCGAGTCAATTGTGGACTTCTTTTCTACTGTCTTGGGAACTACCTCGGTTGCCCGCTTGGTGTTGGAGTGGAGAGTAGCGGAGGAGATAGTCACACTCTCATACAATCGCCAGGTCAATTTTCACGGACGGCCTGACCCGTCTAAGTTCTAGCACACCGGCCTGGTGACGGGCCCTCAAGCGGCACAAACGAGATATACTCGTCGCAGCAGGTAACGCTGCGGCATGCGATATTGGCTCCCAGGGAAACTCGCCTGATCCAAAGGAAGTGGCGGTTTGGTTCCGGGATGGGTTGACGTTAATTTACGATGCTTCCATGCCCCAGATCAGGTGCGTCCAGCGTTAGATACAGACAACAGCCGACAGCTACGAAAGAGGGCATAGCCAGATACAATACACATAGATGATGACCACCAGGGTGGTTTTAGTGGGGTAAGAATCCCACTCTCTCCAGTTTTATCCTCAAAGCCCGGGCGCCTTTTAAAGAATTACCCAGAAAACAAAAAATAACGAATTACCCAGAAAACAAAAAAAGCGAATTACCCAGAAAACAAAAAAAAGGCATGTTATATGTTTCCAAATGTGAGTAGAAGTATGGAACAAAAAGACTTAATGCCCTAACCAAAATAAATTGGAATAAGAGCAGGAGAATAATGAAGAATAATGATGATTAGTTTCGAAATAATAAAAGCAGAATTTTTTCTTTGTCACATAACACACATATGGTCTATAGATATTTAGTTGTACACACATACCGTGCCAATAACAATTTTCGCCGGAGTCGTAGTTCCCGTCTTCTGGCACCTGTCAATTGACCAACTTGACAAGTCCCTGAACACGATATTATGTAAGATGTTTTGGAAGGACAATATAAGAAAATGTTTTGGAACGTACAAAGTATTCAGTTGAATTTTCATTACAAATATGGTAAGAATAGATGAAGTTTACAAAAAAAATATTTCGCTGGAGGTTTTTCTTGAACTAATTAGATAGCTAACAAGTGATTCAACGGCTTCGTCCTCTTAAAACTTTTGTATTTCCATAAATAAAAATTCTTGAAATATGCTTGTAACGACAAAACTTTTGTCGTCAATGGAATCATTTTGTACAATCACTCAGCTAAAGTACTGATTAAATGTTCACTCAACAATAAAAGTATTAATAGCAATTAAAATTTCCGGAAAAGGGCTTTTTTAACACATGGATGATGATGTTTATGTGTCCGTGGAAAAGTTAAAAGCTTTTGATTAAGATTGGTCCTTTTATCCTTTAGTAGCTTTGAACAATGTAATACTTTAGCGATTAGGTGAAAATTCTGTTTTTTTTTTTAACTTTGCTTTTCGTAGAAAGTTTAAAGTTTACAGTAAAATGTAAAGTTTAAGTCTCATCCGACATCCAAGGTTATACTAAAAATAAAAATCTATAGTTAGGTCACTGTTAATAAGAAGTGTTTACAATATCCTGTTGTATTATTTTAATGATAATCGTTTGTCAGGAATAAACTGTAGGACTGCATCAGGCAGTGAAGTTGTGTTACAAAAGAAAATTATCAGAATTAATTGTCATAATAAATTATTACGAAAAGTAACATTTGCCAGATCTCCCCCCGCTGGTTTAAAATACGATCGCTATTCAGTTTTTTGTCACCGAATTTTAGCGTACTTATCCTTAATTACTCAAAATGATTTGTAGAAAAAACATTGGGTCGTTTTGCGATCTGCTTAGTAATTTTAGAATAAAAATAGTAAAGTTAATGTGGTTTCAGAAATGGTGCATAACGAATTTGCCACATTTTTACTTAATATTAAAATCAGAATTGCCATACAACGTGACAATGCTGCAAGCCATTAGGGTACTAGTCCCATTGACAACAATGCGAACGATTTTTTTTAATGCCCCATTATTCTTTCATTTTATATACTTGTACATATTATTACTTTAAGATTTAGCTTATACATTATGTACATATTTTAAGATACCTAGTCAAAGTACCTAGAAACTAAAAACCCGGAATACCATATGCACTAAAAGTGGATATTATAAAACCGTTCAATTTTAGTCCCAAATAAAAATGGTGACCAAAAGTATGTGTTTATTCGAACCACTCTATATTTAATTATCAATCAGAAATTTAAATTAGAAAAGTGTATTTGAACAACGTTTATTTTTTTATTTATTTATTTGTGCACAATTTATTAGCTTAAGATACTGTTCACATTACAATACATAAAGCCGCCAGTAACAGTCACAATACCCCCCGTACTAGTTGGTACTGTATTACAGTGGGGTATTATTCCTCATTGCTGTGACCCGTACAGTAACAACGAGTGAGAACTTAAGATAATAGGCTCCATAAGAAAGAAAAAAGAAACAATTGAAAAAACTTAAATAATTTAGCAATGAAATTACTACACTTATTACTATTTTGGCTGGTCTGTGATTGTGATGTTTGAAAGTGTGTCTGTATGTATGAATGTATGTGTGTATGGAGTTTGCTATTTCAGAATTTTAAATGTGTCTTCAGTGCTATTATAGTCTAAGCGGAGTAAGTGGTTTCGTAAAATCTTTTTAAATATGTGAGAATTATATTTCCGAAAACCTAGAGTTACATTAAATTTATTATAAATATATGGAGCTAGAAAGAAAAGAAAACGCTGGGCAAATTTTGTCCTATATATAGGTTGTTTGTAGACTTTGTAAGCTCGTCGTATAGCGTCTGGAAAATCTGGTGGTTTATTGTGTTGAATGCGTAAAATCTTCTCAATGTACAGTTGCCGAATGCTAAGAACAGCACTTAGCTTGTACAGTAACTCATCGGTCGCAAACCTATATTTTTTGAACAGCATAGTTTTTAAAATGGCCCGTTGCGCTCTTTCTGCTTTGATAAGCAGTGTCTTAGCACATCCTCCCCAGATGGATATGCCATACGTAATAACTGATTGGCATAACGCGTAGTAGGTTGTGGTAAGCAGCTTCGAGTCGCAGACATAGCGTAAGTTACTGAATACATACAAAAGTTTTCTTATACGCTTCGATAGGATTGAGATTTGGTTGTTCCAGTTCAGTCGTTCATCTATTTGGATCCCCAAATACCTGATTGATGATGCAACATCGAGACGATAACAGTTACAATTTTGAGTGGCGGGCAAGTTACATGTGTGAGCTCGTATAGTTATATTTTCAGGAGATGGTTTAGTAGTACTGTTTATACTGGGTGACTTTTTTTAGCGTCTTGAAAAAACATGGGGGTAATAGGTGAACGGAATAGAAGCTTTTGGCATAGAAATTTTAATTTTTTTTAATTTTTGAATAACATGTAATTAAATTGATCTAGTAATAAATACTACACATTTAAAGTAACATTTTCATACTAGAACAACAAAAACAGAAATTTGGAAAAAAAAAACAAAAAAATAATAATTAAAATCCATCGAAACTCAAATCATACGCACCCTACTCAATGCGCGGCATGTATCATTGATTTCGGAGCGCGGTCCTACCCTTTGAAGCCGGCCGATAGGCGGCCTCATTGATCTTTCGTAAGCGCACGAGCCGCACACGCATCCCTGTCCACCCGCGTCCCGCGCTCCTTTAGTCACCTACGATGAATCTGAAGGCCTTCCTGCCTTCTATTCTAGTTACACAACACACCACATAAAGGTCGAGACGGTAAAAAATGTCAACCGGTATAGTAAGTAATTATTTTAGTTTTTGACTGATTGAGTGTCAATAGATTGTTATCTAACCACTTAGTAACGAGACTAAACCCCTTTTCAGCGTTATCGTTCACCTCGTTCCACTCCCTGCCTGTAAACGTAATGACTGTGTCGTCCGCAAAGGTAATTATTTCTCCGTTTTTTAGTTTTAAGCTTGATAGGTCGTCAATATATATAAGAAATAGGGTGGGGCCCAAGATACTGCCCTGTGGTACACTATATGGCAGTATCTTGGGCCCCACCCTATTTCTTATATATATTGACGACCTATCAAGCGTTACGTTGTAGCAACAATAATAGTGGCGTAGATAAGAGGAGCACCCCACCCTCCGTTACGGGTCCTTAGAAGCCCGCAAGTCTGACAAGCAGTCTTACCAAGGGGTACTACCCAGCAACTGGGTTGTAAAGGTCAGGTAGGCAGTCGCTCCTTGTAATATACTGGTAGTTTGCTGAATACGGTTAGACTGAAAACCGACCCACCCAAAGTTGGGAAAAAGCTAAGGAGGTGATGAGTGAATAATACCTTAGCATTTACTATTGTTCATTTCGCTTCTATTGTTACTAGTATAATAGTTTAAATGTCTACTCAGCCTAACATTGGGCCCTGTGAATACAGTACTTTGATTTACTGATCTTAAGAGACTGGCATCATAAAGGCCTTCGACAGGAACATTAAAGTGAAACAAAGACTACAAGTAAAGAGATATGGAGCATATAATTTACCTGACATGATTTAATACACGAACCGCGTTGGCCTCAAAGTTAGCTAGCTATATTAGGCAAGATATAAATACATATAGCGGCCTTGCATGCCACTGGGGAAAGGTGAAAGCTTTTGAAGTAACGATGTAAAAAATGCATGAGTAGGTAAATATAATAATGATGGATGTTCTTATGAAGAATTATATTGTTTCAAGGATAACGAAAGGAAAGAATTTTGTTAAATAAGTGGACAGAAAATTGCGTGTTAATGATTACTTTCTAGCTACTTGAAGACAGAAATGCTCCAACTAGTTGAAGGTTACTGCTGGAGAGTTTGTTGCACCACTTATTTTTCTTAGGCAAAGCACTAGGAAGTGGTTAAGGGCGGGCGTTTTGTGGGACTATCTAATGTTAAAAGTTTTGGTTCTGTTTGTATAAATTACCTTTGATTTTGTTATTGTTACAATTCGTAGGGGTGTCTAGAGATCTAGGAAATGCTGACGTGACGACTTGTATTTATTCAGGACAGATTAGGCAGGGTAAGCTATGTAGAGAGAGAGAAATCCTTTTGTCCAACAAGTTACATGCATACTTAATATTATGGGCACCGTCTACAAAACAGTTCTACAAAGTTACGTTTTGAAAGATCACGTGGCATGGCTCATCGTCATTATTTCAGCCAAAAAACGCACACTGCAAAATATAGCCTTCCCTCAAGCATCGCCAATTCAACCGGTTCTTCGCCTCTTGCATATAGCGGATTCCTGAGACCTTCCCAAGGTTATCAGCTTACCTGGGTGGAGAGGCCTTCCAACGCTACATCTTCCGATACGTGTTTACAATCCAGAAACTTATGGCCTCATTTGGCATCTGGTCTGCGAGCAACGCATGCATATTAATTGTGGACCAGACTGGTAACGATAGATGCATATCCAAAGTAGATGGCATTAGCCTCATGAATAGTTGCTAAAATCGTTTGTCACTAGATTTTTAAGCTTGTTCTAAGTACTTGGGTATGATGGGTTAGGTTCGACGCTAGAATACGACCGCACGAATTAAATTTTGCGCCATTGTATTCTGCCCCTACTGTCGAGTCAGAATAAAAATTGTGCAGGACACAATGTTGTCAGCATTAAAAGTATTGCAAAATTAGCAGGGAATTTAATTCGTAATTTCTGATCCCAGCTCCCAACATGCCTGCCATGCCTTTTGAATATTTAATTTGCTATTAAATATTGTTTACATTTTAAAATATATTTTTTTCAAAAACACGAATTGTTTATTTTTAGAACTACTCGACTTACTCAGCTTTTTGTATAAACGTGTTTCTGTGACAAATAAACCTTTTTTTTCTTTCTTAAACATTCTCCACGTCGTTATTTCTATTTTTCTTCGCAACTCTCAAAATGACACCATAAACAGAACGTAATCAATAAGCAAATTCTAGTAGACTGAATACATTGGCGATCTACTCATCGCTTTTAATAATGTAGTCAAGCATGTTCTAGAACAGTTATTACCAGTCTCTTTGAACATGCCTAAGGACCGCAAATACAGGGTTTCACATTGACATTCACAAACGTAGCGACCCTAGTCCCTTCTCCCTCGTTGATTACTTCAAAGTTCCTATTATGTAATGACCTGATTTTAGCTGGAATTCTATCTGGTTAATACATCGACTAAATACCTACTTATGTTTTATCTAATAATTTTTCTTTTATAGCAACTTAACCACCTGCAGTCCATATAAGTCTTGATCCCGTGGGAATATGGGAATAAAAATTCCTAATGCAGGTTCTAATTTAGGTCATCGTCTGCACACATGATAAATTTAATTTAAATCCGTTTAACCCTTTTTGCGTGGAAGCATAAAAAATAGCATACTGTAAAACAGGTCTTTTCTTTTGATAATATTTGTTAAAACGTATGAGGTGAAGACGATTATATTATAATTGCGTATATGTAATGACTTTTCCAGTCTTTATACGAAAATTCAATCGAATATGTCTAACAGTTTAGGTTTTATAGTTAGTCAAAGATCGACAAAATCTTATTCGGCCCATTACTACTACCTAAGTTTCTTTTTTAGCCCTTTTTTTTAATTTCGATGATTTATTTGGTGTTTTAAGTTCATGTAAATTTCTGGAAGTGTATCATACATTCTATGAGAATACAATGTACCAGAGGCGGCTCGTGACAAAATTGTATGGGTGTTCACTTGAAATAAAACAATTAAAATACATAGCATGAGAAGTAACTCCACATAATAATTGTCCATTTTAACACTCACAAGTAATAACTGGTAAGTACAGGCTATTTCAACACGTATTAAATGATTATTAATTAGAAAATTCCCGAATTCGCATTCGCGCGCATGCATGATCTAACTTGATATAATGTTTGTTTATATAAGAGTGGCAACATCGCGCGCAATCGCTGTCGTGCGGCCGGCGCGGGCGGTAAAACGTAAAACGAACCACCGGCAACGTCGCGTGAGCGGCGCTCCGAAATTGGCTACTTTTTCATAGAAAATCTGTTGTTTCACGCGCAGGACTGTGGCGAAATTTCTCTTTCACTCCTATTGGATTTCGTATTAGGCAATGTACTGAATTTTGTTTCATTGGAGCGCAATCGTGAGCGCTCCGCTTCGCGCGTTATCTATGAAATGATATGGGATGACGGGTATGTGGATGGGTAATTAAATGTGAAAAGGTGAAAAGGTAATTATTTTATTGGTATTTACAGTAGTTTTTTACGATAGATTTTAAAAAGTAATATTAGTAATGAAATTAAGGAATACAATTTTATTATAATTATTTATGTGAGGGAGTTCACTGCACCAGCGCTCCTTAGGGCGAGCCGCCTCTGCAATGTACCATACACTTCCACAAATTTTTACTTACTCCAGTTATGATTACGGTACCCATGCACCTAATAGGACACATTTGTGGCAAAGTTTTAACAGCCGCACGGTTCGATCGATAAGTTTAAGTTACGCTTTCCACGGTTGGTTCGTGGATGAGTAACCATCTTTACATACAAAAACTTTTTATAAAATAAAGAACAATCGACTTCCTAAAAAAAAAAAACACTACAAAGTGAAAAATAACTTTAATTTCGAAAGTCGATGTCTTAGGATCTGTATTTAAGGTTTTTTGCCACCGACTTCCGAAATTAAAGTTATTTTTCACTTTGTAGTGTTTTTTTTTAGGAAGTCGGTTGTTATTTTTTTTTTTTTGTAAAAAGTTTTTATTTTTAACTTTTTAGGTATGGTAGATACCCCGCACTAATCTAATCGCGTTATTCGTTCATTTGTCGCGCAAATACTTAATGCAAATTTAAGACTTACGTGGTTTTCACATGAAACGCATTATCCAAATGAAACCAAATTAAAATGCGACCATTCGGGAAGCACCAGCTGTCAAATAAAAAAAGAATCATCAAAATCGGTTCATCCAGTCAAAAGTTATGAGGTAACAAACAAAAAAAAAAAAAATAGTTTAATTGATAACCTCCTCCTTTTTTTGTAGTCGGTTAAAAATAAAGTATGTTTAGCTGTTTGTCCTGGCTGTCATTTGTGCATCTTAGAAAGTCATTACGGGTCATCAGAAAGCCTGAAAGTCCGACAAACAGTTTGATCTTACTAAAGTACTACGCAAAAACTGGATTGTAGGTAAAGTTCAGATAGTCAGTCGCTCTATGTAAAATTCTGGAATTCAGCTGCATTTGGTTCGCCTGGAAGCTGACCACAACATAGTTGATACAAAGGAAGACCATACCTAATAGGAGGAAATACGTATGGCTATTTTTCCGGCCCTTGTTCAAATCCAGACTCGGAGCTGCGAGACTGTATCGCACTCTTTTAAATCCGAGAAAAACTAAACAAAAATGCTCACAACCAACAAGGTAGGTCTTTTCAGGCACGCACATTTAACAATTCTCTCTAGTCATACAAAAAAGATTCAAAACTGTCGTGTTGTGATGTTCTAGTTTTATCGACAAAGGGTCGTATCGGTGCGAGTCGGAATAACTAGGGGTGCGGGCGAACTGCCAAAACCGACCGGCCTGTTCAACCTCTTTATTTGTAGTCGGCTTACCCGACGACAATCTCTTTGCGCCCGCACTTACTTCAATATATTTCGATTACGGATTTAATTCTGGAAGACGCTTCTCTGTTTATAATCCTTTATTTAAGGTTAAACTAAATATTTGTCAAAAAAAAAACATGTTTGCCTGTTCTGGCTGATTTCCTAAATGGCTAGACATATTTTGATGAAATGAGGTATGGGGATATTTTGAAGTCTAGGGAAGCTATTATTATATTACCTATTTTATCGATATACCCAACGGGCAAAGCCGCAGGTGAAGGTTAATTAAAATATACGTCAACATTTCCATTTATAACAAAAAATATTTTCTCATTTATGTAGGAATAGTGGAATACTCACTTTTAGTCTAAAATCATACAAATGAATAAATACTTTAGAAAAGATTGAATCTTGATAAGTTTATGAAACTTTATTTCCGTGAAATCACCGTTAACGGCCACGCCAGTCGGAAGCGCTGAAGTATTTGATAAATTATTTCCTACTGAAGAGCGAAGTTACGCCAAGCGTACTTAAAAAGTACGCCAACATTCTAACACGCGAATCTCACGTCGATTGTAAATCTCACGACCCACGTCATAATATTCTACAGAAGCGTACGAATAAGTAAATAAAATTGAATAATTTACGAGTAGGTTTTACCACAGAATGTCACAGGGGCGGTGATGTGAGATATCAAATTATAAGAGGTTGTGTGCACATGCGCGTTGAGCGTCGCCGGCCGCGGCCACCAGTCTGCTCGACGCTCGCGCCCTTTCCGAACGAGCCGCGCCATGTTCCGATACGAAATTCGAAAGTCGAACAACTCGCGAAAGCAACAATAAAAAAATATAGACATTATTAGTGAGTGCATTTATTAATTAAACTTTTTGTCCATTAATTCCTTGTTCTCAAATAATTCTGTGTTTAGTCTGTGACGTGTTTGACGGTTCAAACTTTAAATTGATGTAGTTGTTCAGATTTTTCCGCGTCTTTGAGTTTATTGGCGGTTTTGTGTGCAGTGCGATATATCTGGATCAGTTAAAAGTTTTTTTATTCGGTAAGAAATGACATGATTATTTTATTACTTCAGTAATATATTTTTAGTATCGTATTTTATTGGTGCGTTACTTTTATTACGTATCGTATATTTGTTTTCGTTTATGAGAAGTTTTTATACATGAATGGTTGGGAGTCTTCTTTATTTAAGTAATACGATTGCATTTTTGTGTTGTGGTGTTGACAGAAATGAAGTATTTAATTATAATTTTGATTTTATGAAAATGATCTAATTTAATTACTTTTAGTTTCAATTTAGTTAACAGAAACGCTATTTTCTCTGTAACTGTTGTTCAATGCATGAAAGTTTTAAATATCAATTAGCAATAAGTGAAGAGACTATTTTATGAAAGTCGCATGAAGTGGTTGGATTAAATAAGGATCAAAACCGTCCAAATTTCTATGGGAAGATTATGCCCAGCAGTGGGCATCTCAATAATATTGATGATAGGTCAGCTTTTTGAGTTACAAAAGGTACATGAGGGGTTTTTTCGATTGGTTGTACAGGAGTATCTTGTTGTGTGTATAAACATAATTTACCAACGTAGTGCGAGTTGGTAAATTAATTCATAGAACGGTCCAACGACATCCTGGTCCTCACAGTCAGTCATAAATATGGATATCTATGTAATTATTCATATTTGGCACATATCTATTAAAACCTATTTTATTTATAGGTAGATTTTGTTGATCTATGTTTAATTTAATTTACCTGCTACACATAACTCGATTTTTAATATGTAAAAAGATTTGGTCAATAATGCGGGGTGTACCAGAAAGGTGAGGTCAAATTTAAGGGTGAGGTCATCATCAACATCATCGCCATCTTAGTGGAAAGACGTCCTCTGCTAGACATAGGTCTCCTCCAACCTCCGCCACTTCAACCGATTCAGTGCTTCCCTCATCCAGTGGAATCCTGCGTCCTTCACAAGGTCATCGGTCAACCTTGTGGAAGCCCTTCCAACTCTACGTCTTTCGGTACGCGGCCGTCACTCCAGAACCTTTAGGCTCCATCGGCCGTCTGTTCTGCAAGCAATGTGCCCTGCCCCGGCCACTTTAGTTTGGCTATTGTTCGGGCTATGTCGGTTACCATGGTCCTCCTGCGGATCTCTTCATTACCCAGAGTGGGGTTCAGACCATCAGACAGGCCAACTTTCTCAATGGGACCAATATCGTAATCGCAATTATCATTATCAACCGTCACATAAAAAACTTAAATACCTATTGGAAAAATGCAGGCATAAATTGCATGCGGTGTCCACATTTATTTCATTGCCAATAACAATGTTGATCATAAGTACTTAATTTTTTTAATAATAAAATATAATGTGTTGAAAATACTACATTGATGATAAATAAAATAGTAAAAAAAAAAAATAACATTCAGTCATTCATAATTAAAATTAATCACACATTTAAAACATAACAATATCTGTAACAAAAAAAAATCACCAACATTACATTTAAATTGAAAATTCATTATCCAGTATAAAAATAAACAGTTAAAACACGAATAATAAATTACAAATCTTTTAAACGTGGCTGTCTTTTATCGTCACTGCGCCTACTCAACGATACTGAAATAGCCCTTTCTCAATAAATATGTCTTTAATTTGTTTTTTAATAAGTAATGGCTTGTTTAGACTTGCTGCTTGGTCCCATGAAGAAATTGTTTCATCTAATGGTCTGAATCCCACCCTTGAATTTGACCATACCTTTCTGGTACACCATATACATTAATCACAAAGCGAGTATAAACGTCACTATGATATCGTCCTAAACGTTCAATGTATTAGTCACGGTCAAAGGATTCGAGTCGACGTCAATTCCAATTATAGGAAGCTAATACGCTATCCAACCTCAACTAATGGCCCGTATTTACGCCTGGCAACATCGAATTTTCCCATGAGTCGATTTCCGAGCAAATACTTATAATAGACAAACTATTTGGTTAAATTAGCCAACAAGAAACTGATGACGTCATCAAAACGATGCCAGGGTTGCCCTATTTCGATAGTCATTGTGCCGGAAGGGATCAGTCCCAACTATTATTAAACAGATTAACCGAATATCTTAGTAAAGTAAAAAAATAACTCGTATATCTATGCATATAAGAGTCAGTTTTGTTTTATCGAAATTGGTTAGGACCAAAAGTATTCGAAAACTTGATTTGAATTGATCAAAATTGTTTTCAACATAGTCATAGTTTGTGGCGTGTCCCAAATTCCTTTTCCACCACAGTTGTAATAAATACTTATAATAGACAAACTATTTGGTTAAATTAGCCAACAAGAAAATGAGGACGTCATCAAAACGATGCCAGGGTTGCCCTATTTCGATAGTCATTGTGCCGGAAGGGATCAGTCCCAACTATTATTAAACAGATTAACCGAATATCTTAGTAAAGTAAAAAAATAACTCGTATACCTATTCACATAAGAGTCAGTTTTGTACTATCGAAATTGGTTCGGACCAAAAGTATTCGAAAACTTGATTTGAATTGATCAAAATTGTTTACAACATACTCATAGTTTGTGGCATGTCCCAAATCCCTTTTCCACCACAGTTGTTCTGAAATTACCTTAATTCAAAGTGTTTTACCCCAGGGGACTTCCCAGACGGGAGTGTGATATGTTCAAAGTTATCTCAACATGAATTATGTGTCTGAGCAAGAATTATACGACAAAAAATGTTCAAGTACAGCGAGTACCGGCGATAAGTGTTGTAAAGTGGAATACATTTTTCATATTTGTACGGACGTTCTGAATTTACGAGGTGCTCAGATTTTTTCACCTCTATTTATACCGTATTTATTTTTCGTACGTTTATAAATAAATAGCGTATTACATTATATGTTATGAGCAGCGGTGGCACAGTGGTAATAGCCGCAACTTACGAATTCGGTAAAGCAGGCGTTTTAGTTTGTCTAAATTATTTCATCATCACTGATCTCAAAACGGTGAAAGAAAACATCGTGAGGAAACCGGCATGTCTTAGAACCAAAAATTCGAAACAAGTGACATCTACCAATCCGCTCTGGGCCCGCGTTTTGGACAATATTATGGCCCACTCTCTCTCACCGGGAGGGGGCCTGTTTCCCAGCAGTGGGCTGCTGATGATTATATTTTCTATAAAATTAAATATGAAATGTGATTCGTAAACAGAGTATTTCACAATCCTATCAAACAGTATATCGTGGTGCATTGCTGTAGAAAAAACGTTCTAATTGGGAGAAGCCTAGTTCTAAGAGAACGTACGACGCGAATTCCTGCTGATAGGTAGCGCTAGCGTTGTATATCGTGATGTTGAGCTCCGTGAAATAGAGTTGAGGTGTACGACGACTGATGCATGTATGCTGTGTTTGGACAAGTCAACTCAAAGCTATGGCTCTTTTCTGAAAATACTGTTGACTGGGTACTATAAACCTCTCATAATTCTGAATTACGATGTATAGATAGACGTAGACATGGACATCGGTGTTGAGCTTGTAACAGGGATTCACATTTAATTTTACTATATGGCAGTTAAGAGAATGTGCGTAGGTTAAGTTTACTAGCATAGTTGTTAAGAAATATTGTTATTAACGTAATTGAGTCTTTATTACTCGTTTTTTAAACCTATGTATTAATACGTGAAGCAAGGGCTTTGTAGCTTTTGAGTTTTACAAAAATTACGCGGAGAAAGAAGTTTGAAATTTGTCATAGTTACAGTTTATATGAAGAAGGAGTGCAGAAGGCTAAAATGTCTGATTATTGGATTAAAATTTAAATGAATTATGGTCGAATTTCGACCACTGGGAGACTACTAGTACCTACAAATAAATCGACCTATGGTGACACGTGATCATACATGAAATCAACCATTTTTTTTTTTTCAAAATATTGTTTCTAGATTGATTACCTGCTCCTTTTTTAGGGTTCCGTTGCCAAATGGCAAAAAACGGAACCCTTAGAGATTCGTCATGTCTGTCTGTCTGTCTGTCCTAGTATGTCACAGTCATTTTTTTCCGAAACTATAAGAGCTATGCTGTTGAAACTTGGTAAGTAGATGTATTCTGTGAACCGCATTAAGATTTTCACACAAAAATAGAAAAAAAAAACAATAATATGTATCCCATACATAGAACTGAAACTCAAAATTTTTTTTTTCATCAAACCCATACGTGTGGGGTATTTATGGATAGGTCTTCAAAAATGATATTGAGGTTTCCAATATCATTTTTTTCTAAACTGAACAGTTTGCGCGAGAGACACTTCCAAAGTGGTAAAATGTGTCCCCCCCCCCCGTAACTTCTAAAATAAGGGAATGATAAAACTAAAAAAAATATATGATGTACATTACCATGTAAACTTCCACCGAAAATTGGTTTAAACGAGATCTAGTAAGTAGTTTTTTTTTTTAATACCTCATAAATCGTAAACCACAATTTACCTTTCATTCAGTCAACTCAAATATAAAAATTAAAAAAAAAAACATTTAATTTCATAAACATAAACCTTATGCATAAACCGTGAATTCCTGCAGGCTTGTACGGAACCCTCGGTGTGCGAGTCCGACTCGCACTTGGCCAGTTTTTTTTAAACTGTCCTTGATGTGGCCACGCTTAGAAAACAATGTATTAGTCATTAATGAGGTTTCACATTTCTATCTTCTTTAGATAATCGTTCGTTCAAGCAAGACAATTCGCTACCTTCGTGTTAACCAGCCTAATGCAATTAGTACATGAAGCACTAGGATTTCATTATCTGAATACCGATTAACATTCTGCTATTGATAGTAGAACTAAGCCTCGCTAATGTCTGTGCATTGAGCTCAAGCTTATGCTGAATTGCACTATGTTCGGAACAGACTTAATCTTACCAGGGATCACAATAATATCGGTCTGAATCTTAGTGGTAATTATAATCTGTCGGTAGATATAAAATAAATTGTAATATACCTAACTGATTAAGGGGATTGTGGTTAAGTAATAACAGCCGCACGGGACGAACAATTAGGTTAAGCTACGCTTGCAGTAGTTAGTGCATGGATGGATGACCATATTTACATCCCAACATACCTCAATGCCTCGGAAAGCACGCTAGGCTTTTAATGATCCGCCTACTAAGGGCCAGGCCTGGGTCGACGGCGCGTTGTGTTCCTCGTGCACCTCAAAGAGATGTCAGCATAAATTGAAGGAGTTCGCTAGGGCCGATGCCTGCCAGGGTCACGAGATTCGTTCGAAAGAGTTACCGTGGCCCTGGTATATAGGCAACTGAAGGAACACGGGTGGGCTTAAGTCAGTAAAAGTCTGACACACCCTCCCGCTCCGCCCAGAGCGGGAGAAGTCATTTTATGGTTTCCCATCCAAAAAAAAAGTAGCTTAACCCATTCGTTGCTACCAACGCACCATTTGCGTTGATCAAGATAACTACGTCATGCCACCAACGTGTGGAGGCGATCGGCGGCGGCGACCTCTCGCGTCCGGCCCTGGTGCGAGCCATGGTCCGGAGTGAGAGGGCATGGGAAGCCGTCACCTCCTTCTACGAAGCAGTAATGCTCGCGAAGGAGGAGGCGGGGCGCGTGAGGCAATGGCAGTCTCTGCGCCCTCACGTCACTAACCGCCGCAGGAGGAGACGCCCCGGGCGTCGGGAGTCCATTGCGGACTCCCGGCCACCGTAGGCACGAGCTTGCGGGCGGCGAGCAATGGGTAGCTCGCCGCCCGGTAAGGGCCAAGCTCGGGTCGGCGGCGCGTAGCGTTCCACGCGCGCCTCAACGAGATGCCTGCCGGGGTCGCGTGATTGTTCGAAAGAGATACCGTGACCCTGGCACATGGGCAACTGAAGGAACACGGGTGGGTTTTAGTCAGTAAAAGTCTGACACGCCCTCCCGCTCCGCCCAGAGCGGGAGAAGTATTTTGGTGATTTCGCAACCAAAAAAAAAAGGGCCCCCAACGACAACAATATGCGTTGAGTGTACTTAAGAAAAATATTAAGTGGCACCCAGGTGACGTTTTTAAAATTTAAGTGGCAATGAATGGGTTAAGAACACACACTTACACATACATATGTATGATAAGTTGTGTAGTATGTAAACTCACGCTTTCTTCCACGGAGGCAGGCAGAAACTACAGAACTTGCTATACGATATTCATATACTCTTTTGGTTTCATTTATGTTCTTACATCTGGGCATACACGCACGAAGGTTACCATGATAACACACCTGACCTTTGTGAAGAATATCACGAATAAGGTCACTATAATGTGTTCTAGGATGTCCCCTTCCGGCGTGTCCAGTCACATCTGTCTTGTAAATACCTTTTGTTAGTCGCCCTACATTCTTAAGAAAGAATGAAATAGTAATAAAAATACCAGCCTATTATTATACCAGAGGGCAAAGGCCTCTTCTTGTCCTGTGTAGGCAGGAGTGTTAATCATCGAGTGCTCAAAACGGGTTGGCGAATATTTTCATTCAGTTGTTTTTTTTTCTAGTGGTTCTGCAGAGCACGATTTCCTGGGTTCCCAGATCGGGCAATTTTTTTTGGGTTTTATATCTAGATTTTCAAAGTAGCAGCCCAGGGTCTATTTTGTGCTCGGTTGATGGTAATAGGCTCGCCTCTATTACATGGGTCTTAAACATAACTGGCGAAATGTAGGTGGGTAGGTGGGCTATATGGGTGAGTTTGTTCCGCCACTTCTTCCCAGCTAAAGCACTAGGAAGTGTCGAAGGGCGGGCGTTTTGGGGGGACTGTCTTATGTAACTTTGACGTTCAAAAAGTGCTGACTCTCAGCCTAGTTTGAATAAATGACTTTTGATTTTGATAGGTACGACTCTGCCCAACCCTTCGTGGAAAACAAGGCGTTATGTTATGTGTCTTTAAATATGTAGCTCTAGCTGTAGAGTGTTGATGTTTGTATGGAATTAAATAGCCTTTGTATTTTGAAGCCAAATACAAGAAAATCGCGAGCAAAACCTAGTCTACAGATAAAATAATATAGATTGATACAGAAATGCGAAAATCCATTGTATCCGAAGAAGCAATAAAATGAAATAGCCGATAGCTATTACGTCATCGTGTTTGAACAATAAATCATTGATGTTACAATTTGTCCCTTTGTGAGGGGAAATAATAATGTCGTTACTGTCTGCTTATGGCTGTTGGGGCCTATTAACTAGTTAGTTTTCGTTATTGTCATTCTGTAAGTGCTTCAGAACATGGCTAACTTAATATTATCGATCCTGTGACCTGCCAGGGTCGCGAGATTCGTTCGAAAGAATTACCGTGGCCCTGGCATATGGGCAACTGAAGGAACACGGGTGGGTTTTAATCAGTAAAAGTCTGACACGCCCTTCCGCTTCGCCCAGAGTGGGAGAAGTCATTTGATGATTTCCCATCCAAAAAAAAAAATACTCAATACGTTTATTGCTTTACCATAATGTGAACTTAGGTGATAATTATATAATTTAGATAATTATGGACCCTGTAAGGCACAGCAAAAGAATAGGAGAGAGGAAGTTCTGTTTTTGAAAATTATTTGGTCAGGAAAAAAAAACCGGCCAAGTGCGAGTCGGACTCGCGCACCGAGGGTTCCGTACAGACCTGTAGATGGAGTATTTGATATGAATTTCATTTTGTTACCTCTAAGCGTTCTTGAGGAAAAGGGTAGTACCTTTAAAGTTATTAAAAATATTTTTATTATATGATGTAACTAAAAATTTAGGGTTTTCGCAATTTTTCCTTTATCTGTGCTATAAGACGTTGCTTCGTACCAATTTTCAAAATTTTAGATTGACTGGAAGTATCCTTTAGGTTTTGATTCCCTTGCGAGATTCGAAAATATGCGGAAATTTGCGGCATAAATGGCTATATCTTTTGATTGCGTTAGCTTAGAAGTTTGATTTTTTCACAGCTCCAAGAGACAGTAGACTTGAGTATTTAATATAAATTTCAGCTTGATACCTCCACGCGTCCTTGAGAAAAAGGGTCTTGACAGAGGGACGTACGGACGGACGGACGGACGGACAACAAAGTGATCCTATAAGGGTTCCGCTTTTTCCTTTTGAGGTGCGGATCCCTAAAAACAAGAAATTGATTGGTTTGGTTATAATCGGTCCTGTGAGCCCTGCACCCTTTTTGCGCAATAGAATATCAAACAGAATCTGAAATATTTTGAAAAATAAAAAACCATTGCTTCACTCTAAAATTCAAGGGGTTATTGATTTACTTCCATATCTTTTACAATATTTTACACAACTAAATATTTACACTAGATACTAAACTAATTTAAATAATAAGAAGGGCTTGTGGCTAAGTAGTAACAGCCGTATGGGTCGATCGTTCAGGTTAAGCTACGCTTGCCGCGGTTGGTCCGTGGATGGGTGGCCATCTAAATGTATTGAGACCCTTCCGTGCCTCGGAAAGCACGTTAAGCCGTTGGTCCCGGTTGTCTTTCGTAGATCTTAGACAGTCTTTACGGGTCGTCAGAAGCCCGAAATTCTGACAACCAGTCTTGCCATTGGGTATCATATTACCCAGTGTCTGAGTTGTAGAGATCAGATAGGCAGTCGCTCCTTATAAAATATTGGTATTTAGCTGCGTCCGGTTAGCCTGGAAGCCGACCCGACGATGATTTAATTAAATGACTAACTTACTCTATGAATATCACACTGCGTGTAAATATTCGTTACTATTTGTTAACATCTGACAGAAGTTGATTTTATTTAACAAGCATACACACGTCATGTTGCAGTATTGGTAGAAGACTGATTTACATTCATCACCTCACACTTCAGGTCCAGTTAAGAACCAGCGTCAGGCAGTAGTTGTCTAGCATTTTTACTGAACTCGGTATTTTTGGCGCAGCCGTAACTCCGCGTGGCATACTTTCCTACAAATTTCTTACATCGCAATCTATATTAAATTTTGATGTCTTTGACTTTTTTCTGCTGTATATGGTGCGTTTTAGTCTGTGCCAAATAAACGTGTTTTCTCTCTGTCTTTCTTCAAGTTCGAAAAATTTGTCTACTGAACAATGTAAGTGTCACAATTAATGTAGTTGAACTGTCAAGGTTAGTAGATTGCGTAACACATTAAGAGTAGAAATGGCTTTCAATTGCTACTGTTAATAATAGGTTGGAGAAAAAGTTTCTTCGCATTTTTTAAGAAAATTCAAAACATTTTTTAATAAAGTTTATTTACATTTAACTAAAGTATGTAGGTACCATTTTGTTCGATAACTTTTTGCCATCTTGTAGGTAGGGACATGATCCCATTGCTATAGAAATTTTGGGACTTCTGGTCAAAATACCGCGACAAGTGGTTTTGGCAGTCCTCTCGTGATTTTAACCTGACACTGCCTAAAGAATTCTGAAGAGACCGAAACAGGTGGAAATCTGAAGGTGCAAGGTCAGGACTATACGGCGGATGCATTAACACCTCCCAGCCAAACTCTCTTAATTTTTGTTGGGTGGCTAAAGATGTGTGAGGTCTAGCGTTATCATGATGAAAAACCACACCCCTTCTGTTGATTAATTCCGGCCGCTTTCTCTCAACTTCTTGCTTTAATCTCATCAGTTGTTCGCAGTAGAGTTCAGAATCGATGGTCCTGCCTGGTGATAACAGCTCATAATGAATAATGCCCTTCCAATCCCACCACACACACAGCATCACCTTGTTGCGAGTTAACCCGGGTTTCGCCACAGTCTGTGAAGCCTGACCGGCCTTTGACCACGACCTTTTTCGCACGTTCTTGTCATACGTGATCCACTTTTCATCACCAGTTATCAGCTTCTTCAAAAATGGTTCGGTTTCATTACGTCGTAATAAAGAATCACAAATGAGTACACGGTTGATTAGGTTTCTTTCAGTGAGCTCGTGAGGTACCCAAATGTCGAGCTTTTTTGTGTACCCAGTTTTTTTCAAATGCGACAAAACTGTTTTGTGGTCAATTTGCAGTTCTTCAGCTACGTCGTAACTACTGGTATGCCGATCTTGCTCCACTTTTTAAAAAATGGCATCCATTTTATCCGTAATAGGGCGACCAGAGTGACGTGCATCTTTGACATCAAAATTTCCGGATTGAAAACGCTTAAACCAAATTTGTGCTACTCTCACAGACACTAAACTAGGTCCATAAACATTGCAAATTTTTTTCGCGGCTTACTTTGCATTTTTACCTTTTTTTGTAGTAAAATTTTAAAATGTATCGAATTTCTTCATTAGATTCACTCATCTTGACGGTACGAAAAACAAATGAAAATCACACATTTTCCTAATTTGAATTTGGAATTATGTTCTTTAAAATTTACACTTTCAATGATACCAAAACCAGCCAGATACAAATAGTATAGCCAAAGAGATTTTATTAGAAGTTCATACATACTATAATGCGAAAAGACTTTTTCCCCAACCTAATATGTTACGCAATCAGCCTTCTGGTACAGATACCGCTAAATAAGAAGCAATACTGAATTTTACTCTTTATTTCTAGAAGACGGGTTCTATCTTCCGAACCTACTACATTAATGTTTTATTCAAAAAACAAACGCTTCTTTTAACATTTTACTTTCACTTATCCCTGTGTCTGTCAGTCTGTCTGTAATGAAATCTTGCATGTTAAAAATTGAAAATAAATTACTTATCATTTTCAATTTAAGTTTTTTAATTTTAATCTTAAATTATTTTTTATTATTTTTTTTTTATTAAATACCCACTTTCCAGTTTCATACGCTGTGAAACTAGTACAGTACCCAGTTGATAAGCATAATAATTTTAGTTAATTGTCTTTTAAATTATATTTTTCCTTTTGTTTTTATTTTGCAGTTAATTTACTTCACCCATAGAAATTAAATTTTTGCCATACTTGGGAATTGACTCGACCCCATGACGTGGAATCCTAGCGTGGGGTCCAGGGTATTTGTAAAAGTCTAGTATCACAGGCTTATACATAACTAACCTGTTACTAGATTTTTTTTTAAATTGTGTACTTTGTTTTCTCTGAACTTTTTTCTCTTAATTCTCTCTCTATGAGTATATCCGTAACGAAAACGATTTTAAAACCGAGTAATCTTTCTTTGTCGGTTCGTTGATAGATAGATAGATTTCTTTGGGAAATGCTTTATTCCTTAGATTTATGTACAGCTTGGCTTAGTGTTGATATTTTAGCTTCTCAAGTATTCCAAGAAACCTAATTATGAGAATAAGTAGTTAATGTCGTGGATATAATTAATTACATATTCACCTGAAAATAAATGTTTTATTATTATTATTATTACCCAATAAACTAACATGATGGTAACTGTGACATCTTCAGGTGGATCTCAGATGCTTTTTACACTGTTGAATATAATGATTTTATATAATCATTTCTTTTGTTCCACATTTTGGTGTTTACAGCAACGCGCCTGTCATCCAAGTCTGTCTTACCGATACAAAAAACATATGCTCATATATTTGAAAGCTTATTGCAAATTAAGGTTTTAGCACACAGGCGCGACGCGACAGCGCGTTGTGACTCTAGTCGATCAAATTTTATGAAAAATTCGTATAAATTGCTTTACCAGAAACGCATCGCATTGTGGCATCGGGCCGGTATGCGGGAGCCTTTAGCTTGACAATTTGGATGTGATTAAAGTTATTTTATATGCAGCCTGTGCGTATCACAGACAGCCTTTACGGTACCTAGACTGTCTGTTCAGGGAGCACCACATTTAAATATAGCTTTCTCAAAGGCTAATTTGATTTTCATCTGGCATAATAATTCTTTAGTCGCCTTTTAGGACACCCACAGATGGCAAAAGGGTTCTTTGTCACAAAGTATAATATTAATTTTACTTGTGCGACGTGTTCAGTCTGTCACGTTTACTTAACTTATGTGTTCTTATATGCCATGCCGCACGCTCCCCGGGTTGAACAGCTCATTATAAAATATAATGAGGCCGTTCCACGCTGCCTTGTTATGCCTTCAAATTCGATGAAGGGCGGCAGTTGCACGATTTTGATTTTAAATTAATTTATATACGAGTATAAATAACGGTTTCCCTTACGTGGAGGTCGGAAATAAAAAGAATTATTTGTGTTAGTCATGATTGTAAACTATCATGTGCCAAAATTCATACAAAAACCTACTAAAAATATTCAAACACTTTGTTCACATTTATAATAGTATTACGTCCGGAGAGAGTTGCAAATAAAAAAATAAAAAATATTTATAGAGGGACTCATTTATAATCAACACCATATCAATAACGTATAAAATAGAGCACAGTTGCTAATTTTCCGTAACTGGTTGAGCTGTGCTTCAGACTAGAAAGTATGATAAATACTAAAATACAGATCTAAAGACACCGACTTCCGAAATTAAAGTTATTTTCCACTTTGTAGTGTTGTTTTGGAAGTGGGTTGATTTTTTGGCAAAAAAGTTTTTACAGAAGTAATTTAATTTTACATACATACAATATGCTATAAAAACAGTAGAGTCGAGTTGACATTACCTATATACCGACCTCTGTGAAGAAATGCTGAAACAAAATCAAGGGTCACAGTCTCTTTTAAAGTCCAGACGAAATCTTCGTCAGGTCATGTGATAATGTAGATTGGTGTCTGAAATGGCCTTTTGAAGACAGAACCACAAAGATTTGAGTGGACTTGTCCAGTCAGTACATGCATTTATCAGTATATATTGCGTGCAGCCAACTCAGAACTTAAGAAGCTCAAGGTTTTGGCGAACAGTAACAAAGTAAGGACAGGGTACGCCGATTACTCAAACTTCATGATCATGTTTTAAAAATATTATTGACATGTAAAAGTATTTGTAGAAACCTACTTAAAATCATTTTTAATTTTTCATATTACCTTAGAAGTTATATAGCGTGTATCAGTAATGTTTGGTCACATTTAAGGTTGTGATACAAACTACTTTTTAACCCCAGACGCAAAAAGAGGGGTGTTAGAAGTTTGAACGCTATGTGTGTCTATCTGTGGCACCGTAGCTCTTAAACGGGTGAACAAATTTATGTGCGGTTTTTTAAATTCAAAAGTAGGCTTTCTAGCCCACCGCTAAAAAGCCTACTTTTGAATGTAAAAAGCCTTCTTGTATATGTTTTATAAATATCGAACCAGCCGTTTGGATAAGACGATTCTTTGATCAAAATATTACCTACAATTTCTTCTTAGTTTTAAAGGGCCAATACCTATATAACTTTTTAGTTTGTAGAGTATTTGTTTTGGTCGGGGTTCCTAAAATTTTAAATTTTAATTTTTCTTGATTACAATGTTGGTTTTATAGAAAAGTTGTTCAGTTTGGTAACCTGTACCTACTACCTAAAAAAAGTACCACAACTTTTTGACACATAACTGTATTTGGAAACATTATTTAAGTATTTCTTTTATTAATGAATATCAACGGACGACACAAATTCAACTGTATTACGCAGTTGATTTTGTGTCATCTGTTGATATCCATTAAAATTAATCTCTATCTATCAATATTAAGAGAGTGCGGTTAACCCTGTAATCGGAAGCCGGGTGCTAACGATTTTGACCTGGATGGTTGACAGCCTTTACTGAAAATTACACGTTTATTTCATACGGTTTTTAAAAGCTGCTGAAATATTGATTTTAGCTGCTGTGAATAGACCAAATCTGGATTAGCATTGTTACATTAATCAAATATTAGTTTTGTTTATAGTATTAGAAGGAAAAAAGAAGGAAAATATGTTTATTTCCGGCAAACATGACGCACAGAAAGAACCAAAGTGTACAAAAATAAAAAATTAGGTGTGGGAAAATATGCGTCACATTGCCCCTCAATGACGATTCAGCTGGGCACACCACAATTGCGGCGGTAAGTCCCCTCTTTGAGAAGTGGATAGAGAGGCGCCACGGCGTCCTCACCTTCCGCCTGACGCAGGTCCTCACCGCATGGGTGCTTTGGTGGGTTCCTGTTCAGAATAAAGCGGGAGGAAACGCCCGGGTGTTTCCATTGCGAGGATCGTTTGGAGGACACGGTGGAGAATACGGTGGAGGTGTGCCCTGCCTGGGCGTAGAATCGCCGTGTCCTGGTACGGAGCGAGAGGGCATGGGAAGCCGTAACCTCCTCCTGCGAAACAGTAATGCTTGCGAAAGAGGAGGTGGGGCGTGTGAGGAAGTGGCAGTCTCTGCGCCCTCACGTCCCTAGCTGCCGCAGGAGGAGACATTTCGGGCGTCGGGAGTCGATAGCAGACTCCCGGCCACCGTAGGCGCGAGTTTGCGGGCGGCGAGCAATGGGTAGCTCGCCGCCCGGGAAAGACCAGGTTCAGATCGACGGCGCGTAGTGTTCCACGCGCGCCTCAACGAGATGTCAGCAATACTGAAGGGGTCTGCTAAGACCGATGCCTGCCAGGGTCGCGAGATTCGTTCAAAAGAGTAACCGTGGCCGCGGCATATGGGCAACTGAAGGAACACGGGTGGGTTTTAGTCAGTAAAAGTCTGACACGCCCTTCCGCTCCATCCTAGAGCGGGAGACGTCATATGATGATTTCTAGCCCAAAAAAAAAAATGACGATTCAGCGGCTGAATGGATTTGGATGAAACTTACCTTGATACAGGTAAAAATGTCACAGGAACAATTATCTCCACCATAAAACTTTTATTTAGTGTATTATACTGAACGGCAGTACCGACCTTACCGGTCCGACTCGCACTTGGTCAGTTTATATTTTCGTATCTTCTTAATAAATTCCTACGTAAGGCCCTCAGTAACAAGCGTTACTAATAATAAATTGGTTAGGAAGTCAAGATAGACCGACATCACATTATTATCTCTGAGGAGAGAAAATAATATTGCGAGAAACCTTGTTATTCTTCTTTATTAATCAAAACCGTCTGCGCTTAGAAAGGCAATCGTTTTTTCCATTCCCAGGAAAATGCGTTTTTTCTCGCTCTTTTAAGGTTTAATTTCGTGTGTTCTGTGTGGTGCCGGACGTAAAGAATAGCACCATAACATTTTTTCCCGTGGTGTCGTAAAAGGCGACTAAAGGACTGACTAGAGCGGGGTGTCCAGACAGCGCCCCGTGGGCCGTTGTCTGGGTTACTATTATTAGATAAATTAATTAATTAAGAACCAATACACGTATAAAGAAATGGTTACCCTATTTTTTTTTTTACTTGAAAACTGAAAATATCTGTTTCTGCGGCCCTCCAGCTTTTGTAGTAAATTTAATTAGCCCGCGAAGGTATGTAGTTTGGACAGCCCTGGACTAGAGTATGGGCAGCAGCGTTCTCGATGCATTTTACCACCATACTTTTTTTTTTGGATGGGAAATCATCAAATGTCTTCTCCCGCTCTGAGCGTAGCGGGAGGGCGTGTCAGACTTGTACTGACTAAAACCCACCCGTGTTCCTTCAATTACCCATATGCCAGGGCCACGGTATCTCATTTGAACAATCTCGCGACCCTGGCAGATTACCACCATACTGAGATCGCCAACCCGCTTGCCAAGCATGGCGATAATGGCATACCCCCCCAAATAATGGTGATAATGGCAAACCTCCATATGTCCAGCAGTAGACGTCTTTCGGCAGAAAAAGATGAGTGAAATGTTTAGGTTCAATGTTTGTTTTAAATTGTTCATTCTAATAAAGCACTTAAATATTCATGAAAAGTTAAGAGGCAGTGTTTAATTAATTTCTAAAAATAAATTTAAATCAACGACTTCAACGTTAAAACCAGTTGCGCCGGTTAAATTCAGAAAATAAAAAATCTAATATTTAAGCACTTACTTATTCCTCGGCTTTCGTCTTCAAAACGCCTTTCCAGGAAAAAAATAAATGTCTACCAAACCCGCATTGACAGCTCACTAAGTCGAAATTTCAAGTATTTATATCGAATAAAATTCTCGAAAAACCTTCTTAGCGAGAAATATCGGCATGAATACGTAATTAGAAGAGATCAAAGGTGAGCAATTTTATCTCTAACAAATCTACTTTAGGCTGGCGACGGCATTAGTGAAATTTAAAGTCGTTCCCACACCTGGAGCATTCGTATGTAATGGAACAGTTGTGTTACTTCTACCTATTTAACCCATCCCGTTCGTTTCAATCGATAAATGATAACGATACAACTTTTACACACGTCATCTAAACTAATATTATAAAGAGGAAAGTGCGTTATTGTCTGATATTCATTTTAAGTTCAGCATATAATTTTTAAGTTGTTTATAATTTTAAATTATGTATGATTAATGAGCGCTTCTCGCCATCAAACTGTAAAGTTTGGCGAGGAAAATGTGTTAAAAAATAACTTTTTTTATGTAAGGGATGTAATAAATAAAAAATAAACTTATCAAGTAGTTGACGGGCTATGAAGTCCACTATGCAGTCTAAAAGCCCTATTCGTTGCAGTCAGTCAATCATCTCAGCCTATCGCAGTCCACTGCTGAACATAGGCCTCTGCCAGACTGCGCCACACCACCCTGTCCTCCGCCTTTGCATCCAATCTGTCCCAGCCGCTTTCTTAAGGTCGTCAGTTCATCTAGCTGGCAGGCCTCCCACACTACGCTTGCAGATACCTGGTCTCCACTTCAGGACTCGTCTGGCCCACCAGCCATTGGTTCTTAGACAAAGAGCTCACTGCAACTTCAGCTTGCTAATTCCTTCGGTTACTCCAGTCCGCTTTCGGATGACTTCATTCCTATTTTTTTTTTATCCCGAGCCGTTATAGTGGAATCTTGAATTGTTACATTACAGACAAATGCTCCGGGTGAGTCAGCGCCTTAAGACGTCCACAAAGTATAGATAGGTACTTGGGCTCAGTAAAACCTTTTTAAAAATCAGTAATAGGATTCAGGCGGGTGAAATGTTTTCCCGGCGCCTACGCCGCTTAGCGCGGCTTAGCTTAGATTCGCAGCACAATCCGCTCTGATTGCACAAACGCTTTCCCGAAGCGTAAAATTTTTACTGCCACCCACTACGGCGATCGGGAAACGGGCGACGGACGACTCGGTTTATTTTTAACACAAAAATTGTCTAGTTTTCTTTTCGATTTTTAGTTCCTAGATGCGGAGAAATTACTGTCTGTTTGCACAATTGGAATCAATTATACGAGAAAATTTTGTTTGATTTGCAGGTGTTTCTTACCGTAATTTGATTATTTTAAACTAGCTTTTGCCCGTGTCTTCGCTCACGTGTATTTCAGAAAAATGTCTCATGATAATGTACCGGGACTAAAGGTACCCTATGTGTGAATCCGGGTTACAAACTATCTGTGTGCCAAAACTCCGCACAAAATGTTATATAAAACCCGTTCGGTGAATTCGACTGATATTTTGAAACAAATAGCCTTGTTGATTGAGAGTCCATAGAGGTACAAAGCATTGGGCATTTTTATGTTGAAGTCTGGAAACTGATTTTATGTTAAAATAACTGTTGAAATAAAAACGAAAAGCAATCACATCGACCACAACAAGTTACAATTCCTATAAACTTTTTGTCTGTATGTCCTAAAAGGTAAGTCCCAAATAATAAATATATATTATATAAAAATAGTCCCAAGGTTGGTTACAGAACTTAGCTATGGAAAGTTCAAAACACACATCAAACGTGTCCTGTGTTGGAATGCCCATTTATTGGAAGGCTATATAACATTACAACTAAAACAAAAGACAAAAGTCACGAATACGAAGTACAGGGTGGGCGATTTTATGCGACGAGTGAGTCGGGGGAGCAAGAAATTTGACGCGGATGAAATCGCGGATAGAAGCTAGTCTTCTATTAAAAGAAATCACAAAATGGTTGCTTGATACTTCCAGTGTAACAAGTGCTGATTTTTACCTCGGTCAGAGGCTAAGAGCAATGCCATTCAACGTGGCAAGTCACTGGGATACGCTACCAGTCGACTGTGATAAGGAAGGTTTTTTGAATGCCTAACTTTAGTATTAACTAGCTTCTGCCCGCGACTTCGTCCGCGTTAAATTTCTTGTTCTTCCGACCCTTCCCGTCGTGTCGAATCGCCTACGCGTGCGATTTTTCCCGTTTTTGCAACATTTTTCATTACTGCTTCGCTCCTCTTAGTTGCAGCGTGATGTTTTATAGCCTATAACCTTTCTCGATAAATAGGCTACTCAACACAAAAAGAATTTTTCAATTCGAACCAGTAGTTCCTGAGATTAGCGCGTTCAATCAAACAAACATACAAACAAACAAACAAACTCTTCAGCTTTATAATATTAATATAGATTTAGACCCATCCCAGCTTTGCACGGGTATAATATAATGATGTAGCGATATATCAAAACATCGATTTATCTGAGCATCGGGTGTAGAGTTACTCTCCATTATTTTGATTTTTGTCTGGTACCTGGGGACCTTATGGTTACGGAGATAATGAAGGTCAAAGGTCCGAAAATTTCAAAGAAAAGTAGGGTGTAAGTGTCATTACTGTGTAGTCAATTGAATTTATACTTCTGTACAGCTAGTGGCTAAGTAATAACAGCCCCACGGGTTTATCGTTCAGGTTAAGTTACGCTTGCCGTGGTTAATCCATGGATGGGTGACCATCTTTACCCTTCCGTACCTCGGAAAGTACGTTAAGCCGGTGGTCTCGGCTGTTTTTCGTAGATCTTACACAGTTCTTACGAGTCGTCAGAAGTCTGACAACCAGTCTTATCAAGGGGTATCGTATTACCCAGTAACTGGGTTGTAGAGGTCAGATAGGCATTCGCTCCATGTAAAATACTGGTACTCAGTTGCATCCAGTTAGACTGGAAGCCGACCTCAAATAGTTGGGAAAAGGTTATGCAGATAATAATGACTTCTGGTTGCATGCATACAAAATTACAATGTTATTCGTATATTACATCCGTGCTAAATGAATTGTAAATGTCAAAATAGTTTTATTATATGTTTAAATAGTGTGATTGGCTTCGGTTGTTCTATTTAAAATACAAAAATTAAAAAAAAAATGTTATGTGTGGTGCCGGACATAAATAATAGCACCATTGCATTTCTCCCCGTTGATGTCGTAGAACGCGACTGAGCGACTTACTGAAGAACGGACAGCAGCGTTCTCTTTGAATCTTACCACCTTACTGCGATCGCCAACCCGTCTGCCAAACGTGGCAATTATGTAAAACCCCCTCAAACTGGGGGAGGCCTATGTCCAGCTGTGGACGTCTTTCGGCTGAAATGATGATGATGATGATTTCTTCTCGTGGGTGTCGTAAAAGGCGACTAAGTGACTTACTAGAGAATGGGCAACAGAGTGCTCTATGCACTTTACCACCATACTTCGATCGTCAACCCGCCTGCCAAGCGTGGCGATTATATGAAATAATGATGATAATACATATAGACATAACCTCACACCTTTTGCTCTTGTGGAAGGTAGGAAGTATAGAACGCCATCTGCTACGATCATAGCTGGGCATTAACTCTTTAATCCGTTAATCGTTAATTAACGAAGTTAACATTTTGATTAACGGATTAACTTTTAAAAATGTTAACGGACACGTTAACTTCCGTTAATATGCAGAAGTCCGTTAATCGTTAATCCAATGCCAAAAATAATTTAGTTAGGAAGAAAAAGTGTAGGTACTGTGCAGGGGAACAAATATTCATAAATCTATTTATTAAATACAATACTGCTGTACCCTCAAGCGCTGCAGTTGAACGTCTGTTTTCCATGGGTAAAGATATTTTAACACCAAAACGAGCCTCGCTTTCAGACGAGAACTTCAATATGTTAATGTTCATGAAGGGGAATATGCACCTTATGCTGGCCGATTAAATCACACATTTGAATTATACGAGTACTTTGTTGTATTCCTAGCCTGTTAACTTCCAGAACCTAAACCAACAGGTTTTATTAGTTCACTAACGCAACGATATAAAAATGCAATTTTACACATATTAACGGATTAACGATTAACGTTAACTTGCGTTAATTCTTCCGAATTGTAACGCTTTAACGTTTAACGAAGCCAACTTTTTTTTGTAGCGGATTAACGAAGTTACCTATTTGATTAACGGTGCCCAGCTATGGCTACGATCCTTACATACTCCATTTACATTTGAGCAATATCAATAAAAAAGAGTAACAAATATTAATATAACACTAAATACTCGTACAGAACGAATTACGCAGCGCACATAACACGCGCACCATCGTCGTATGAAAATTACCTTTTAAACGTCTCGTAAGCAAAAGGCGCCGGAGAGCCATTAAAGTAATACAGTGGCTCATAAAGGCATTGTGTTGTTTAAACAGCGTAATTATACGACCTTGTTCATAACATTCTGACATTTTTCTTATCTCGTGAAATTAAGTCACTGTCGTGTTTTGTAACGGTTATTCCTTTTATGATCCTGAGGCCCATCTTCGTATGGACGTAATAATATCGTCGTGGAATTTTATCCCGCTCGATTTTCGGCTCTCGGTGTTAAGACGAACGTTGGGAATCTAACAGATTGCAACTCTCGTTGCCTAGAGGAAGCGTCAAAAAACCCATGCGTGATAAAATCTAGCCGCGATATTTTTACATACATGCGAACGTGGACTTATAGTTTCAGCGAGTAAATTAATGCTTTGGCCAAATTTATCTGGACGCCTGATGTGTTGAATATGTCAACTTAGCTTGTATGGAGGTGTTCAAACTGTCGCGAATAGTTACGTGACGTTGTTACATACATTAACTTACGCGTGATTTCCGTGATTCCGTAGGAATCACGGAAATCTTTGTTTTTTTTTTGAAATATTTGTTTTTTTTTTCTGACAGGTCAGAGAGCAATTAAAAAATAATACAGTGGCACAGATTAATAAAAGCCGACAGCGCGTGCGTCATGTTGCAGTGGGAACGGAATGTTGCCAGTTTTAAATATTATATTTACAATTAAGTACAGTGGAATCGCAATAACTCGAATGTCAAGGGAAATACAAAAAAAAATCGAGTTAACGAGTTTTCGACTTAACAAGAACTTCAAGGTAGATGATTTCACTATTGAAATTTCGACTTACAAAGGCACGATTTCTAAGTACGGAGTCTCCTTTTTGAAATTCGAGTTATAGATATACATATGTATTATCAATACTTCGTACGAAAATAACATTTTGTTCGCGTTACAAAGTCTAAATAATTCAAGATACCGCGTATTTAGGGGTTCTGCGGAAGGGAATGGCATTTTTTTTTTTTCGACTGACTGAGGATTACGACTTAACGAGGTTCGAGATATAGAGATTCCACTGTATTTGTATTTATTTAACTCATTATTTGGTGTACTGAACGACGTCATCACGTTAGTGGCAGCCGTCGCTGAAAACCATTACTGGGGCTCTGTCTCGCATAGAGCGATGACCCTTTTGCATGGATGTGACGCATGTTTTCTAACAGCTTTTTTTGTGTGTCTTACCTTTCTTTACGTCATGTTTACCATTAATAAACGTATTTTCTGTTTTGGTTCTCTGTGACTTTTTTAGTCAATAAAATAATTGACGCTCGAAGTAACGTCCGGTTTCCGCGCGTGATCCGCGTCAATGAGGATAGCTTAAAACAGAAGTTAAACCGAGTACCTACTGAAAATGTATTACGACTTACGCTACAAGAACTAACTTTTCCAATACTTTTCCGTATCATAGGACCAGGAAGTTTCTAGATAATATCCGTGGGATTTCAGATTAAAGCCTCTGTGTTGATATGTTGCCACGTGTTGCCGTGGTGGTTGCAAAAAAGCGTATAGAATGGTTTAACAGACCCACTGGCCCCAGATCAGTAATCAAAAGAATGTAAGATTCGACGACTATCTTAAAGTCTTTCAGTTTATTATCAAGATTTGTGCCTTTAACAACCTGTGCTGTTAGATTTTAAACGTTTGGTTGAGCTTTGAAAGTTGAAAATTTGTTTTATTTAAGCATATATTTGCATAGATGTTGTCTTCTGTTAGAAAACTGGAATTTGTGCCTCTTCACTAAACATTGTCGTGAACTGTTTTTATGTAAGTTACATGAGAATTCTATTTTTGTGCATTTGGGGATATGTAACCTACTAAGACTTAATCTAGCTATAACATTACAACTTTTTGTCGTGGCAAAACGGATAACATGTTGAACCTTTAATGTCTTAAGAAGGTTTAAAAAATAATAGCAGAATGGCGAGGAGTACAAGTAACTCTCGGCATTTTTGTGCGTCTTTACACCTATTATTATTATTTTAATAACAGCTGCATGTGTTGATCGATCAGGTAAAGCTACGGTTGGTCCGCGGATGGGTGACCATCTCAACATACCAAGATCCCTCCGTGCCTCGGAAAATACGTTAAGCCGTTGCTGTCAGCTGTTATTCGAGGATCTTTGACAGTCGTTACGGGCCGTCAGAAGCCCGAAAGTTTGACAACCAGTCTTCTCAGGGGGTTGCACAGTATCTGGGTTATGACAGACAGGCAGTTGCTTCGTATAAAGTACTGGTATTCAGCTGCATCCAGATAGACTGGAATCTGACCTCAACATTGTCGGGAAAAGGCTAGGCTGGTCATGATATTACTATTATTATCTCCTTTATTTAAGTATTCATTATCATCATCATTTCAGCCGAAAGACGTCCACTGCTGGACGTAGGCCTCCCCCAATCACCGCGACTTCGACCTGTTCTGTGCTTCTCGCATCCAACGTCTTCCTGCGGCCTTGGCCTGCCACCAGGTCGTGAAGGTCGATTTTAGTATTAACAAGTCTAAATTATATTTTTAAATATTTGAATATAAAAACATAAGAATATAATATATAGTAGCCCATCGGTATCGGGAACAGGGTCCAAGCTACCGGTGGTCAGAGCTCCAGAGAGAGGAACCTCCTAACAATGCGAGCCGTGTCCAGAAGTACCGCTTTCTGAAAGTCCTTGAGTCAGCTGCCCAACGAAAGCCTCATCAGATGGTGGTCAAGGCTCTTGGCTATTAAGCCATTACTATTATTGTTAGCTGAGGCATTCATGGGCGTTTAATGTTAATGATACCAATTATTTTCGGTACTATTGATTCAGAAATCCATAAGGTATACGCAATTAGCCTCGATAATTGTTATCATTAATATTTGATATTTTCATAATATGTATTTACATAATTAATACTGGATGTGCCCGCGGCTTTCCTTGCGTGAATGTTGGAAATTGTCTCACGGGTCCGTGTTAACGCAGCAAAAAAGTCTTTTACATGTGTTGCAGTTATGCGATTTCGATGAAACTTGTAACAGTAAAATCAACACACTACGTGCTATTTTTCAGTTTTTTTTTTAAAGTGGTCCCTCTGTTAGAACTTACTAATAATAGCCAAGAAAATAATATTTCTGTTAAAAATAATTATTTATTTTTTTATCAAAATAAGCATAATCTATATAGGTACGTAATATTTGTCAAAATGTTGTCTACAGTTTGGCTTTGGAACCACATTCTTAGCTCTATTAGTTTTAGAGAACGAAAAGTTTAAATAATTGGCTGTTATCAGGTCATTTTCAAGGTCACTCAATGACAGTAAGAGATAGGCAGTCAAAAACTACATAAATAGTAATAATACTGGGTGTAAAAGACAGCCCTCCACAAACTGATGGGGTGGATTCAGTATATCATACTAAGATGACCAGTACAAGAAATTATTTCAGGACCGTTATGGGAATCCAATAAATCTGATTTGTTTTATTTTCTCACACGCAATGTATCTCGGATCAATTCGGAAAGCCGCCTTTGTGCAATCGCCGACGACGAGTTGGATAAACTCTGTAGTTATACAGGAAGTGAACAGCTGATTTTACGCGTCGTTCGTTAGATTATTTCAACATCCATTGCTGCTTTTTTATTTTAGCAGTATTGTTTACATTAATGGAGAGCTGCTTTCAGAGAATGTAATTTTACATTGAAATAAAACTCAAAAATGCTGAAAAAAAAAAAGTAAAAAAGAAACTAGATTTTTTTTCCGGTGGAATATGATTCAAAATAAGGAGCTGAATGCACTCTGTTAGTTTGTGGAGGGCTGTCCCTTACACCCGGTATACTATTACTCGCCATCTCAGAAGTCACCCCCATACATATCATCATTCACGCATTCCGTCCATATTTTCTTTCTCTCTCTTCTCTTATAGCCATCGATATTCATACTGTTTACTTTCTTCCTTCTTATAGAAGTACCGTTTAGACTGGAAGCTGCCGTCAACATAGTTGGGAAAATGCTAGGCTGGTCTTGAAATTATTATTATTATGATCTCCTTTATTTCGGTATAAACACATAAAATATATTTTTAAATATTTGAATATAAAATATAAAAATAGTAGCCCTCTGGTATCGGGAGAGCTGATGGCTCCAGAGAGAGGAACCTAATAACAAAGCCGTGTCCAGAAGTATTGCTTTCCGAATCAAGCCCTTGATCCAGCTGCCTATCGTGAGCCTCCTCAGGTGTTGATCAAAGCTTTGGGCTATTAAGCTATTACTATTTTTACAAGCTGAGGCATTCATTGCCGTTTAATGTTAATGATACCAATTATTTTTGGTACTATTGATTCATAAATCCACAAATATTTCAGCTTAACTCGATACAAATCGACAGTAAGTCGGCTTACGTATTCATTTCGATCAGTATACGCAATTACCCTCGATAATTGTTTTCATTAATATTTGATATTTCGATAATATGTATTTACATAATTAATATGATGGGGTCGGAAGGTTCTGGAGTGGCGACCGCGTACTGGAAGACGGAGCGTTGGAAGGCCTCCCACAAGATGGACCGATGACCTGGTGAAGGCCGCAGGAATACGTTGGATGCGAGAAGCACAGAATAGGTCGAAGTGGCGGTGCTTGGGGGAGGCCTATGTCCAGCAGTGGACGTCTTTCGGCTGAAATGATGATGATGATGATAACGAAGTTAGTCAATGAAGGTCAGGAAAATATATTTTTAAATCGAGCCTTCAAAAAATGTTTTCTTCATCAACAAGCAGACCTAAACCGTGTAAAAAACCTTAGCTTTCAGCTTTGGGTCTTGAAATGAAAATAATATATCAAGCAATGAAGTAATTTTCTCGCACATTATTTATTTTTTCGTTAAACTTATAAACACAACCTGGTAACTGCCATATTTCATTAAAATAAATTCGTAACAAATTACAGATTTACAAATTTGGTTAAAATATAACTGAAACGTTCACGTGACATATTATATTATTATAGTGCGACCTCATTGTTTATTTAGTGTATTAACATACATAATGACAAATTATGGAATTTAACAAGTATTGTTACTATTAAAGTTAGGGCTTTTTAGTGAATAAAACTGAGAAAATCTACTTAATTTGTTTTATTGAGAGTAACAAACGCTTGCACAGTAAGAATACGGAAATTATAGAGGAAGAGGAAGTGCTGCCATCTATAAACAACCATGTAAAATAACAGGCAATGACACAGTGGCTATTCAGCCAAGAACAAAATTTTCACTAACTAAGTTAACACTCCCACTAAAATTTTACATCATAACAGCAAAATATATTTTATACTTAAACATTACATTATTACAGCTTATTCATTATTAGTTCTCTAAGAGAAACAAAACATTGAGTAGGCAATGGCTTTGTTAATATATCAGCAAGCTGATTCTTACTTGGGACATAGGATATATTTATTAAACCATTCTCCACTTTCTCTCGGATGAAATTATATTTGACATCTATATGTTTGGTTCTTTTGTGAAAAACTGGATTATTAATTAACTTAATTGCACTCTGATTATCAACATATAGCTTAATACAATCATATTTTTCACCCAAGTCCAACAACAATTGCTGTAACCATAGTATTTCCTTTGCAGACTCACAGGCTGCAACAAATTCCGCTTCAGTTGTAGAGAGAGCAATGGTCTTTTGCTTTTGACTCAACCATGTTACTGGCCCACCATTCATTAAGAATATATATCCAGTTGTGGATTTTCGAGTATCCACATCACCAGCAAAATCAGCATCAGAATACCCAATAAGATCATTGCTTTCTCCATACCTAATACAAACATTTTTTGTTTTAACTAAATATCTAATCACACGCTTCACTGCATTAACATGTTGTTGACAGGGATTATTAATATACCCACTCAACATGTTGACCGCATATGAAATATCAGGTCTGGACACTGAGCATAGAAACAACAGTGAACCAATAGCTTCCCTGTAAGGGAATTTCACATCAGTTTCTTCAAGATTTTTACATATAACAACATTTGGATCAGCAGGAGTTGATGCAGGATTACATTCACTCATATTAAAAGTTTTAACAATTTGATCTATGTACTCTTGCTGATGTAAACATATACAATTATCAGACTTTAACACTTCTATGCCTACAAAATATGACAAATTTAATTCCTTAATTTTAAATGCCTGTTTCAAGAAACTAATTATATCTTTAATTATCTTTTTACTTGATGATATTATGAGAGCATCGTCAACATATATTATATTATCAGTATAACTTTGATACTTTCAACATTTCTAATATAGACACAGTAGTCAGCTTGTGACTGAACAAAACCATATGATTTTAAAAATTCAGTAAACTTTTTGTTCCAACACCTTGATGCCTGTTTTAACCCATAGAGTGACCTATTCAATTTTAATACATTGCTTTTATCAACAAGCACACCATCAGGAATTTCTAAATAAATTTCTTCTTCAAGGTCCCCATTCAAAAAAGCTGTTTTCACATCAAATTGTTGGATCTCCAAGTTATACTTAGCTACAATACTAAAAATAATTCTAATTGAATCATACCTAGTGGTAGGGGAAAATATTTGCTGGTAATCAATACCAGGGACTTGATTAAACCCTCGTGCACATAATCGAGCCTTATAACGGTTCACTTTTCCGTCATCACCCCTCTTAATGGAAAATACCCACTTGGCTGTGAGTGTTCTCTGTCCAGCTCGCTTCACTGGGGTCCAAGTCTGATTCTCATCATGAGCATTAAGTTCCTCTTTAACGGCTTGCAACCATTCATTCTTCTGCAAACTCTTCATTGCCTCATCATATGATGATGGTAATATAAATTCCACTAAATTGGCTTCTAAATTCAAATTTCTCCTTGGTCTCAGATTTATTCTCCTTGGTTCATATTGAGAATCATCAAGGATTTGTGATGGTTCATAATCAGGATCATCTTTGAGCATACTTTCCTCATTTGCATTCAACGAGTTTTCATTGAATGAATTATCACTTGATGCATGATCGTCTTCAAGTATGATTTCAGAGTTATCCTGTTGTACATTTTCATCACTTTCTTCTATGAATATTTTTGCTATATTCTGTCTTTGTTCAGGAAATTTATTCTCATTAAAAACAACATTCCTTGATACTTTAATTCGTTTTGTTTTCATGTTGAACATTCTGTAATTGGTATTGTCATATCCAACCAATATCATCTTTTCACTCTTTTTATCTAATTTGGTCCGCAGCTGGTCAGGAATATGTACGTACCCTTCACTACCAAATACTCTTATATGCTCCAAAATTGGTTTGACTCCATTCCACAACTCTGATGGCGTGTTGTCTAATGTTTGGCTAGATGCGGTTCTATTAAGCAAATAAACTGCACAATTTATGGCTTCTGCCCATAAATCCAAAGAAACATCACGTGCATACAACATGGATCGAGCGCTTTCAACGATTGTTCTGATTTCTCTTTCTGCACGCCCATTTTGCTCTGGGGTATATGGAGCAGTACATTCATGAACAATTCTTTCTTTACCTAAGTAGTCTTTAAATGCATTATTAATGTATTCACATCCATTATCTGTATGCAAGGCTTTTACACTGTGCATGTATTTGTTTTTTACAATTGCATTATACTTCTTGAAATATTCAAGAGTATCGCTCTTATTTCGCATGAAGTACACATGTCTGTAGCTGGTTGCGGCATCCTTAAATAATAAAAAGTATCTCATACCTTGAATTGATGTATGACTCATTGGACCGCAGACATCACTATATACTAGGTCACCAGGTAGTAGTTCTGCCCGGCTTGATTTCTGGAATGGGAACCGAGATTGTTTCCCATAAGCACATGCTTCACACACTAAGACAGTTTCATTACTTTTTTCTATATTTAAACCTTCAACTATATTGTTCACACTCATTTTTTTAATTTCTTTAAAGTTTAAATGTCCTAATCTCTCGTGCCATTTTTTAATATCACTTTTATTTTTCTGCACTAAGTTGCATGTGTCAGGAACCACTGTTTCAATGTCGAGTTCATATAAATTGTTCAACTTCATTTTTGCACACATCACAACTTCATCACCATTGTAAATTAGAGCACTACTGTCCTTCTTCATTATGGAATAACCTTTTCTGGTTATCATGCCCTCAGAAAATAGATTTCTTCTTAAGTTAGGCACATGCAGTACTCCATGTAACATGCTTAGCTCCCACTGTCCATCGACACATCTTTTTATTAAGATTTTTCCAATTCCACATACTTCTATGGACTCTTTGTTTCCCAATGTCAATGATTTCTGAGTGCAAGCTGTATATTCTTCAAAAAATTCTTTTCTATATGTCATATGGGCCGAAGCGCCACTATCCAAGATCCAGGTGTCTTCTTCTGTACCACTGCATACATTTGACTCATCAGCTACATTAAAAGCTAGCATGGTATTCTTATCTTCAGCTGGTTTCTTATGTCCTTTCTTAGGTGCACGACATTCTCTGGCAAAGTGTCCTCTTTTTCCGCAGTTGTAACATTCAAAACGATGCTTCACAGGTTTCTGTTTGGTCACATTACTTGTACTAGGTTCATTTTTGGTTGATTCTTTCTTCACTCTAGTATATTAGCAACCAAAAGAGCCATTTCTTGTTCTTCTTCACAAGTAATATTAGCTTCCTCATCGAGTAGTCTTGCTGTTAAGTTATTCATGTTTTGTTTTTCAGGATCCAGCGACATCCATGCTTGCCTAATTGATCTATATTTAGGAGGCAGGGTTCCTAATATTTTCGTGATTATAGCAGTGTCACTGATGCTTTCACCACTTTCCCTGAGCTGTTTGGCGAGATTTTCAATCTTTGCAATGTGTTGTGCCACACCGTCACTTGATGACATTTTGTACTGGTAAAACCGTTCATGAATTAACATTTTGTTTAGTTCACTCTTTTGTTCATATATGGATTCTAATTTTGACATAATTTCCAAAGCGGTTTCACAGTTTTCTATTAGGGTTATTTGATTTAAATCCATCGACGACGTGATTACGTACATAGCCATGCCGTCATTCTTTAGCCATGCATCCGCCTTTGCTTCTGTTCTTTTTTGTGAAATATCGATTCCTTTCGCTTTCAGGGCACATTTTATCTGGAATTTCCATTGCCTGAAGTTTTTTCCGTCGAATTTATCCACATTCAAAGTTCGTTCCATTTTGAGGTTATGCGGCGTGATTTATTCAAAAATGCAAAATATGACTTCTTCTTTACTGTTTTCGTAATTCTTCAGTTTACAGAGCTTCCTGGGCCCATAACCTATTAAAGTTAGGGCTTTTTAGTGAATAAAACTGAGAAAATCTACTTAATTTGTTTTATTGAGAGTAACAAACGCTTGCACAGTAAGAATATGGAAATCATAGAGGAAGAGGAAGTGCTGCCATCTATAAACAACCATGTAAAATAACAGGCAATGACACAGTGGCTATTCAGCCAAGAACAAAATTTTCACTAACTAAGTTAACAGTTACATTGAAACGCGATAAATTATGGATATTTTAATGCTCATTTACTATTTAACTCCGTAACAAAAATTATGTTGTTTTCAAGTTATGCCTTCAAATGTTTGGTAAAATTTACTAGAAAAATTGTGATGAGACCAACATTGTGACCCCGAATAAAAATCAACTGTTCCATACAAAACTACAGAATATTTTCGACCTAAACATATACGACTGGAGAATATTTTTTGCGATTACACTATTGATCTCATGGAGAAAGTTGTTCAGCTTTAAGTGTTTTACATGTAATTTGAAAATTTTAATGTTGTTCTCGAATATGCGTTATGTTCCCTGAATTAAACGATTATTTTTTTTCATTGTATTTATCATCATCTGTCTAGCCTTTTTCTAAGTATGTTGGGGTCGGCTTCTAGTCAAACTGGATACACATAAATAACAGTATATTACATGGAGCAACTATATGAGCTCCACAACCCAGTTACTGGGAAATAAGAAAGTCAGACTTTCCAGCTACTGACGACCCGTAACGACTGTCTAAGATCCCCGAATGATAACCAGGATCAACAGCGTAACGTGCTTTCCGAAGCACTCAGGGGCTTAGGTATATAAAGATCATGCCAGGGTCGCGAGATCTGTTCGAAAGAGTTACCGTGGCCCTGGCATATAGGCAACTGAAAGAATACGGGTGGGTTTTAGTCCATAAAAGTCTGCCAGGGAGGGCAGCCCTAGAGCGGGAGACGTCATTTGATGATTTCGCCCCCAAAAAAAAGGTATGTAAAGATGGTCACCTGTCCATGGATCTGCGGCCAGTATAGCCTTACCATTAAATATGACAACACAATTCTGATACACACTGTGTGAACAATCTATTGAATTAAGAAGATTAAAAAAATAAACAGTGCAGATAACCAAAATAAACTTATTAAACCTAACCCAATTCACGACAAAAATTCATCGGCAATGTTTTTGGTAATCCACCGCACGTTCCGCGTTCTATTTTTCACACCACGACCAAAAATAAAACATGTAGCTCCTAGGGCTTGATTACACAAACGCGGATACGTTCCGAGTGAAAGAGCCGAGCCGGTACAGTACAGCCAGTCAACCCGATCAAAGGCATTAGTGTGCACTCAGCCGAGTGGGAACTAGAATCTAACGCGTTTTGATGTTTATACCCCTTAAAATTATGCAGGCTGAACTTAATTAGCGTAATTGATTCAGTAAGATTATAAGTGTTGGGTGTTTCCGGGTTGTTGTAGGTTAGATCGGTTCGTTTGTACGATCGTGGGTGGCGTGAAATAGGATTAAGGGATTATATTAGGAGGAGTAACAACATCTTTTTTTCGTGCTTAATTAAAATTATATACATAATACACTATAAGAATATGTAATTATATGAATTACTAGGGAATTATAAATTGTACCTTACTACAAAGTGTTTCAGAATCAACTAATCTGAAACTTAATAACTAGTTAAAATTTAATGAGAAAGAAAGGCGTTTGCTCTGCAGTGGGCCAACACAGGCTAAAAATCCTATCCTACTAATATTACAAACGCGAAAGTTTGTATGTATGGATGTTTAGATGTATGGATGTTTGTTCCTCTTTAACGCAAAAAATACTGACCCGATTTAGATGAAATTTGGCACACAGCTAGTTTATAACCCGGAGTAACATATACTTTTTATCCCGGAAGTATGTTCCCGCGGGATAATTTCCGGCCTCTACGCGGGCGATGCCGCTAGCAAAAGCTAGTACAAAATAATTCAAATGACAAAGTAAGCAAAAATAATTGCTCCGTGTGGTGCTTGACGTAAAGAACATTCCCATTTCTCCCTGTGTGTATCGTAAAAGGCGACTAAGGGATAAGTCTCAGCAGTGGACGCCTCGACTGAAATGATAATGATGATGATGAATAAGAATTGGACATGTAACTCGGACAATAGCGCCCAACATGCGAAATTCAGATATTTTTTTTTTGGTTGGGACATCATCAAATGACTTCTCCCGCTCTGCGTGGAGTGGGAGGGCGTGTCAGACTTTTACTGACTAAAACCCACCCGTGTCCCTTTGTGTTGCCCACAGTTGCCCATGTGCCAGGATCACGGTATCTCTTTCGAACAATCTCGCGACCTTGGCAGGCATCGGTCCTAGCAGACCCCTTTAGTGCTGCTGACATCTCTTTGCGGCGCGCGTGGAACACTACGCGCCGACAACCCGAGCCTGGTCCTTACCGGGCGATGAGCTACCCATTGCTCGCCGCCCGCAAGCCCGCGCTTACGGTGGCCGGGAGTATGCGATCGACTCCCGACGAATTAGAATCGATAATATTTCAAATCAATTCCAAATTAGATTAATTAGCAACTGAAACAGAATCGATTCGTCATCCGCCAAACTTTTTCCGAACTATGTTGGGGTCGATTTGCCTCTAACCAGATGCAGTTGAATACCAGTACTTTACACGGAGGGATTATGGATCTGTATGTTACCTAGGTACTAAATCTCCCTCCCGCAAAGTTAGTATGGCATGAAATCAATATCGATCTATCGTCGTTTGAAAATCGACTATGTTATGAACTAAAAGGACCAAGGCGGACGACAGACAAGCACGACTTGTGGCACGACGTATCGCATTGCCACCCTGTTTTCATATAAATTGTTCATATGACATTGTAATGTGTTTATGGCAGAATCGTGTCGCACTATCGGGTCGAGCTTGTCTGCTACTGTGATGTAAATAATAATAATTTCAAAACTTACAATACCTAATCGAGAATCATTAGTTTCTGAACAAGGGGCCATCATAGATAATTCTCGGTGCAAGATCCCCTATTACGTAGTTAGGAAACTATGGTCTACACGTTTGGTCAAGATATGGAGAAACTTTAACCAACTTCAACGTTTCTAGTGGTTTTGAAGCAACTCTGTTGAACATGTAATAGAAGAAGGGGCTTGTGGGTGAAAGCAGCCACACATGTGAAACGATCAGGTTAAGCTATGCTTACCGTGGTTGGTTCGTGGTTGGGTGACCATCTTTACATCCCAAGACCCCTCCGTGCCTTGGAGAGCACGTTAATCCATTGGTCCCGGCTATCATTTGTCTTTGACAGTCGTTACGGGTCGTCAGAAGCCCGAAAGCCTGACAACCAGTCTTATCGACATGTGAAATCGACCCCAACATATTTGGGAAAAAGCTAAGAAGATAATGATATGTACGTATATGTAATATATCTACCAAGTGATGTGTGTGATGTTTTATTTATGTATTAATTTACATACATTTGCTACCATTATAGTGTCCCAATTCGGTATTAATTAACAATTCAAACAATAATTTACAAGACGTGTAACTTTACCTTTGAGAACTCACTCAGTAAAAATGAGAAAAGATGTTCTGTCTATTAAGTTGTTCCAATTATATATATATATATATATAAATATAAATACTTGACAATATAACTTGGGAATTTGAACATCCTAAATTGCTTTTTCTTTTACGCAGGTTCTACACTGGTAGGTAAAGGAGTACGTCAAACTATTATCTAGACATCTTCCCCGTCTAGACAAAAGTTTTGACGTTCAATAAATCTTTATTTGCAACCTTATTTGAATTAATGACTTTGTGTTTTAGTTGGATGGGAGATAAAAACTTTTTTACAAATAAAAACAACCGACTTCCTTAAAAACACTACAAAGTGAATAATAACTTTAATTTCGGAAGTCGGTGTCTTAGAATCTGTATTTATGGTTTTATTGCCACCGACTTCCGAAATTAAAGTTATTATTCACTTTGTAGTGTTTTTAAGGAAGTTGGTTGTTTTTTTTTTGTAAAAAAGTTTTTATTTTTAAATTTTTAGTTGTGGTATTCGTCCTGCACTAATTCCAAACAAACAATGCATATTTATGCGATAGCAGAAATCGCGGTTGATTTGCTGTCATTTTTTAAAGAGTTCCGGTGTCTGTCTCCCGAACTCATCATCAGATCTATATGAAAATTATATGGGACCATTTCGAAATAAACCCCTTTCGAACAAAAAAATAATTTTGGAAATCCGTCTATATATGACGGAGTTATGGCCGAACATACATAAAAAAATTAAAAATACATATAAACATCCGAATTGAGACCTCCTCCTTTTTGAAGTCGGTTTAAAAAGCAATATTATATCGCTATCTGCGGAGGCTAGTAAATGGCTCACTTCTAATTTTGTATTGTTAGCTGTAAGCCACCTAAACATAATAAAATTAAACAAAAAAAAAAAAAAACCTCCAGGATCTCACAATACTACCAGGGTCGCGGATTTGGTCGATACCGTGGCCCTGGCACAGGTAACTGAAGGAACACGGGTGGGTTTTAGTCTGTAAAAGTCTGACACGAAGAGAGCGGGAGACGTCATTTTATGATTACCCACTTAAAAAATTATAATAAAACAGCCTTATATGAATAAATGACTGCACATTTTAGTTGTTCGCGAGAAAAAACTGAACGAAAAAGAGCCTTCAGGATCTCATAAGTAGGTATATACTTACGTTGTTTAACATATAACCAGGTCAACCAACATCTGTTCGTATGCGAACTAATGAGCGCACTTCCAACTTTTTACGCTAAACGGACCTGGCAGTGAGCCAAGATAGAGAAAAACGATATGTTTATTATGTCCAATGTGTAGCTGTAGGATTTTAGCTACAGGACTGTAAATGTAGGAGTAAGACTAGTATGGTATGTTTCAAAACTATCAGATGAAAGTTTAAACAAACCCTGCGTCAACTCAATTGCGTAATAAACAAACAGTAGGAACTGATTTCATTTTGACAGTTTTACGACATTCGTAACTATGTTGCTGAGCAGATACATTTTTCGAATATATTATATACCCAGAACCAATTACGTGAAGATAAATATTTTTTACGAAAGACCGGTATTGAACAATAAATTGCCAAATATGATTGTCAATACAAAAAATGTAAATATTTAAAAAACAATGTTAAAAGTGTATGTCGAAAATATAGTAACTATCAGCAAGATTAAAACGAAAAAAAAAGTGTATATTTATTGCCTGCTTAAGATAATTAATTCACTTTCTGTATAGATTTTAAGTATTTAGAACACTAATCTATACTAATATTATAAAGCTGGAGTGTTTGTTTGTTCGTTTGTTTGTTTGTATGTTTGGTTGAACGCGGTAATCTCAGAAACCAATGGTCCGATTTGAAAAATTCTTTTTTTGTTGGGTAGCCTATTTATTGAGGAAGGTATAGATATAAATAGAAATACTTAACAATAAAGCTTCTGCCTGTGACTTCAAATTTTTGCTCCCGTGACTCTTCCCGTCGCATCGAATTGCCTGCCAGTTTTCGTCCATTTTTCATTGCTGCTCTCCTCTTTTTCATTGTAGCGTGATGTTATATAATCTATAGCCTTCCTCAATAAATAGGCTACTCAACACAAAAAGAATTTTTCAATTCGAACCAGGAGTTCCTGAGATTAGCCCGTTCAACCAAACAAACATACATACAAAGAAACAAACAAACTCTTTAGCTTTACAATATTAAGTATGGATTCGGTTTTCCTTTTGTCGACTCACGGAGTCATTATGTTATCTTAAAACTGCATGACTTATTTGTAAATCTCATATTTTAGTGAACTGTTTGTGTTTTTTATGAGAATAAAATTCTTTAAACCGAATATATTACATAAGGCAGTTGTTTAGCAATACCCTTCCAAATAAGTCAAACTCTGATTAATAGTGACTGAAGCAATTAGGGTGTTGTTCAGCTTAAACTCTTACGTAATCACTCAATAAAGGGATTAATAACACGTTAATCAATCTGTGTTAAGAATATTTCAACAATCTCGCCTTCTCAAGCTTAGCTGCCACGGCTTATTTTGTATTTCTGAGTTGTTATTTTATTTTTGTTTTAATGTTTACGTCTTTTTACATCGTTCTCACATTGATAACTTCAACATAAATGATGTAACTTACTTTTTTGTAACGGTATTTTGATTTAAAAGAGTGTCAGTGGAGTTTTTTGCCCGTTCTTCTGCATAGGTACTACGCTTTGGAATTGCCAACTAGCTTCATCTGTTTGACTGACCGACCTCTTGACAATTCAAAAGTGCCTGTAATTGGTTTATTTAAAATAGATGCCTTTAGTTTGAGCTTGATTTACTACATTTTCTACAATTATTGATTAAATATTATTAAATAATTCCAGTTATTTTCCTTCGAAAATTGCGGTCATAAAATTAACAATCGTCAAAATTCTTAATTTTAATCGCAATTATCGATGATTAATCTCTTTAAGGTGATTTAAAATAAGAATTTCGGGTTTAAGTAATTAAATGAATCAAGTAAAATCACTTAACTTATAAGTATACATTACAAATTGGCATCAACTTGTGCGTTTTCTGATCCATTTGCAAACATTTTCATCACATTGGTAGTTTGAAACAGAGTATAGCTGTAGAAATGTATGTATGTGCCTCAAAATATTACTGAGTATTTCTCCGGACGCAGTACGCGGACAGAATTAGTTATCAACGCGAGGCTAACAGTACTTCTTAATTAATTCTAATGAAATAAGTAGAAGTTTACCGCGGTGGAAAGGTTTATGGGGACGGCTATTGAACAGAAAGTTGTGGGTTCAAACCCAGGAATTGGGGTACTTTTGAGAGTTGTTTTTATTGTGGTGTTCTTTCTCAGTAAATCTCGGGCCGAATTCGAACTTTCGCCCTGTTATTTGACGTTATTGCGCTACGTTTTCTCACATACTAACCTACCCTAACTGTGAACGTTCAAGACTAGATAATATTGTTCTATGAGGAGTCCCATGTTTAGACTTTAGTACCTATTAGCACTATTTTATTTAACAATGTTTCAGGGATGTAGCTTCACGACAATCATATTTCTATTAGGATATTTCTAGTATTTTTACACGACGCCAAAATGCGGAGGAGATTCTCTTGTTAATGTTTCATCATCATCATCATCATTTCAGCCGAAAGACGTCCACTGCTGGACATAGGCCTCCCCCAAGCACCGCCACTTCGACCTATTCTGTGCTTCTCGCATCCAACGTATTCCTGCGGCCTTCACCAGGTCATCGGTCCATCTTGTGGGAGGCCTTCCAACGCTCCGTCTTCCAGTACGCGGTCGCCACTCCAGAACCTTCCGACCCCATCGGCCATCCGTTCTGCGAGCAATGTGCCCTGCCCACTGCCACTTAAGTTAAGTTGTTAATGTTTGTTACTTCAGAACTCCGTAATTGATAACCCGATTTGAAAGGGTATACCCTTTATCATATCATATCATATTTACAGAATGGTCCCATAAAATCAGGGTCAGGTTCTGATAAGTGATTTTTGAGTTAACTTCAATAATACGTATTTATTCGACAAATGTACATATTTTGATGATGTTTTAATAATTTCCTGTCACTGTTATTTACTTAGCATGTGAAAGTATATGATTTTATCTTTTTAATTATGGTACCTACACCATAACTAAAAAGATAAAATAAACGACTACAAGAAAACAAAATCTACGAAGTGGAAAATAACTTCAATTTCGGAGGTCAGAAGCAAGAACCAAAAATACAAAAGCAAAGTCCCTGAATCCCGACAGTTTCTTTTTTCGGAAGTTCGTTTTTTTCTTACCAATCATTAATATAAACACCGGCTACAGGAGCCATAGCTAACTAGATTCCGTCCGTCCACCGTAACTATGACGAATGTAATTGCTAGTCCATAACTTTTCCTCTGTCTCTTCAGCAAGCAAATGGAAATAAGTTAGCAAAAGTTTTGTTAACTATGAATAAAAGAAGTTGGAAGTTTCCCCGCTAGAGTATCTCTCACTTTTCGTATTATTATTTGTATTTATTTATTTATTTTTGTTGTGATAACTTGAATGATATTTGCGCACTTACTTATGTAATTGTGTTTCATCCGTTTTTCCGAGTTGTTTACGGGATGGTTTTCTTTTGAATAGTAAGTAACGGACCCTACAGACTCCGTTTGAAATAAAAGTTCCATTATTATAATACTTTCAATTAGTGTACACCATGACATTTTTATCGTCTTACAACGGCAGCCCACTTCATGTACCCAATGACTACTACACATCCATAAGAAAAAAAAACCGGCCAAGTGCGAGTCGGACTCGCGCACCGAGGGTTCCGTACAAACCTGCAGGTATTCACAGTTTATGCATAAGGTTTATGTTCAAGAAATGAAATGTTTTTTTTTTAATTTTTATATTTGAGTTGACTGAATGAAAGGTAAATTGTGGTTTACGATTTATGACGTATTAAAAAAAAAATACTTACTAGATCTCGTTCAAACCAATTTTCGGTGAAAGTTTATATGATAATGTACATCATTTATTTTTTTTAGTTTTATCATTCCCTTATTTTAGAAGTTACGGGGGGGGGGGGGGGGGACACACATTTTACCACTTTGGAAGTGTCTCTCGCGCAAACTATTCGGTTTAGAAAAAAATGATATTAGAAACCTCAATGTCATTTTTGAAGACCTATCCATAGATACCCCTCACGTATGGGTTTGATGATTTTTTTTTGAGTTTCAGTTCTATGTATGGGGAACCCCAAATATTTTTTTTTTTTTTTTCTATTTTTGTGGGAAAATCTTAATGCGGTTCACAGAATACATCTACCTACCAAGTTTCAACAGCATAGCTCTTATAGTTTCGGAAAAAAGTGGCTGTGACATACTCGCACAGACAGACAGACAGACATGACGAATCTATAAGGGTTCCGTTTTTTGCCATTTGGCAACGGAACCCTAAAAATAACATTTAAATAACAAAAAATAAAAATATTATTCATTATGATGACACATGACGTAGTTTGAAATTTGATATTTTGTCTCATGGGAAATGACGATGGAATGATCTAGTCGACTCATGCACTGGATAGGTATGTTCATTACCGATTATGATACGTAAACATTATTAACTCGATCTTTCATAATTCTAATGCAATATTTATTTTTCTCAGTACCTATTATCTTAATTAATGGTAACAATTTTTAATCATGCCTAGAGGTACATTATGGCGGATACATTGAGTGGATAACCTTTGTAAGACAACTAAAATGTCACGGTGTATTTCTGTGAGGGGCTTGTGGCAAAATAAAGTGGACGCACGAATTGATTTAAGGTTGAGCTAAACTTGTTGACGTCGGTTCGGATAGATGAAAGTCCATTACATATTGAGACGCTACCGTGCCTCGGAAAGCATGTTCGGCCGTTGGCCCAGGCGGTCATATTTAGATAGGTATATGACAATCGTTACAGGTAGTCAGAAGCCCGAAAGTTATAGTTATATTCTTGTATTTATTTAATGATTGTTGCTGCACCGGTCGACGTCATCACGTCAGCGCCGGCTGTCACTGAAAACCAGCGCTGGGACTCTGTCTCGCATAGGGTCACAGCATTATGCTGAGTGATGGCCGTTTTGCGTGGATGTGACGCATGTTATCCCACACCTTATTTTTTATGTTTGTATACCTTTGATCTTTCTGTGCGTCATGTTTGCCGCAAATAAACGTATTTTCTTTCTTTTCTTTCTTTACCAGTCTTACCAAGGGGTTTACCCAGTAACTGGGCTATGGCGATCAGATAAGCAGTCACTCCATGTAAAACACTGGTATCCAGCTGCATACAGTTGCGACCTCAACATATTTGGGAAAAGGCTAGGCAGATGATGAGTCTATATATTTTTAAGTACATTTATCTTAAAACTTTTGTTGATAAACACTGTTTGAAAAACACCGTAAATCGTGGTTACAACACATAAGTGGAAACAACAAATCAGTCATAATGTATGAAAATATTCCATTCTATTCTAACTTTAGACTATTTCGTATGTGTGTCTCGCTCACTTCCAAAATAGCTTTACTTGCAAACTTCCTTTCACACCGATTCTGCGCTACCGTATTGTTTGTTATTGTTTGGTTTCGCATAACAAAAACAATAAGTTTTGATACTATGTTCTGGTATATAATAGTTAGTTTTGTCTCTTGGTTCCTTGTTGGTTTTACTCCATTTGACATCGTGGGAATTGATTGGTAACAGCGTTGTCATTATGTAATGTATCGTTTACGTAACAACATTAGTTGGTATGTTACTTCCATTTGAGGAAGTTAGCAATAATCTACCACGCGGGCCCAGTGCGGGTTGGTAGATGCCATATGTCTTCGAATTTTCGGTTCTTAGACGTGCCGGTTTCCTGAAAAGGTTTTTCTTCACCGTGGTGATGACATAATTTTTAGGGTTCCGTTGCCAAATGGCAAAAAACGGAACCCTTATAGATTCGTCATGTCTATCTGTCTGTCTGTCCGTATATGTGACAGCCACTTTTTTCCGAAACTATAAGAGCTATGCTGTTGAAACTTGGTAAATAGATGTATTCTGTGAACCGCATTAAGATTTTCACACAAAAATAGAAAAAAAACAATAATATTTGGGGTTCCCCATAGGTACAGTCACCACCAAAAGTCGATGAACAGAATCAACATAACAAAACACCTGTTCACAATAAAATGCCATAAGTTATAGTCGCAACTAGGAAACAAAATAGCCTGTACACCAGAAATTTACAAAAGTCGTTAAACACGACTATTTCAAAAGCTAAATAATTAATATTAATTATTTAGCTTTTGATTCTGTTCATCGACTTTTGGTGGTGACTGTACATAGAACTGAAACTCATAAAAAAGTTTTTTCATCAAACCCATACGTGTGGAGTATCTATAGATAGGTCTTTAAAAATGATATTGAGGTTTCTAATATCATTTTTTTCTAAACTGAATAGTTTGCGCGAGAGACACTTCCAAAGTGGTAAAATGTGTCCCCCCAGAAAATGATAAAACTAAAAAAAATATATGATATACATTATCATGTAAACTTCCACCGAAAATTGGTTTGAACGAGATCTAGTCAGTACTTTTTTTTAATACGTCATAAATCGTAAACCGCAATTTACCTTTCATTCAATCAACTCAAATATAAAAATTAAAAAAAAAAACATTTAATTTCATAAACCGTGAATACCTACAGGTTTGTACGGAACCCTCGGTGCGCGAGTCCGACTCGCACTTGGCCAGTTTTTTTATACAAAGCAAGCATCTGATTCTGTCATGGTTTATACCTACGAGCTAGAAGTCGCAGTTGCTACTACTGGGCCACCATTTCTTTATTACAGCAATAAAAAAAATTGATAAGAATACAATAGAACAATTATTTCATTTAAATATTGCGTTATAACAGTCATATTATGTTGTTCGATGAATTCAATAGCCAGCACCCTGTTTACGTATCACACTATTAATTAGAATCTGAATAATTTCGAAAATTATTCGTAATCCATTATTTCATGTCTGTAAAAATTGTCTGCTTAGCAATGTAAACAACGCCATTCATTTTGTAAAACGGTCAAAATGAAAGGAATTCCTACTGATATTGTATTACGCAATTATCTGCTCTTCTCCATAGGAATAAATAATTTGGAATCGTGCACTTATTTATTCATTTATTTAAAACACACATAGGTACAACTATCATCACAAGTTTACCTAAAACAATAGTGTAGTTATAGTTATAATAGCTTACAATTGTTCGACTTACAAGTAACTGTATTATTGTGAACAACCACGAGAGCGAATTCACCGTATTTTGTAAGATTATCGTACAAAGTGCGGCCTGTGTGAATTCGCTCAGAGTACAATTGAAGCAGTCAATCTATCTATTGTGACACCATATTTTGTGTACGCACTTAGTTTCTGACGTTTTATAAGTGCCCATGTAGGTTTATGTGAAATAAAAATATTTTGATTACTGTCGTGTCAAACTTTTACTGACTAAAACTCTCCCGTGTACCTTTTTTTTTTTTGGATGGGAAATCATCAAATGACTTCTCCCGCTCTGGGCGGAGCGCCCTGTGGCCCCTTTGTAGTTTTAGCTGTTTTATTTTAATGAACCCATGAATTTATATGGCTTCCACCTATTTACATAACATTACACAATGTGAAATGAACCGAACTGTCCAGTAACAAAAGTTCGCAGTTTCACGTCCGGTTCAATTCGGTAGCACTACAAGCATTAAATGTGTCACTTGCCAGTTCACAGTCGATTGCTGGAAACGCGGGGAAACGTAGTAATATGTTACTTGTGCAAGCGTTCAGTTGGCAACTTATTATACTCATGAGCAGCAAGTTTGGAACGAGCGTATTGTTTCCAGTCAGTTTCAACTGCTTGTCTTGTTAAGTTATGAATAAGTTGTGTGTATTTAATCAATTGGTGTTGTTGTAGAAGTGGTTGGTAGCTAGGCATAATAACTTGAATAACTTAAAGTTCGATATATAGATGTCTAAAATTATTCATGTTTATTTCAGCGTAGATTGACAATATATATGTATATATGTAGTTAACAGAGAACTAGCTAGGTTAAAAAAGTAATGTATAATGTTGTCCACATACACGTGGGCGAGGCCGCTGGAAAAGCTAGTCACTAAATATATTTAGCACTAACCGTACTCAGAAAATTATTCATTTGCGGACAACCTTTAGAAGTTGGCAGATTTTTCTTTCATTCATTCGTTTGAATGGTGTCTTAAATACGATAGCACTAAAAGTAGGTATTAACTGATTAGAGATGCTAGCGAGCCTTAGACACACACCGTCTGTGGATGTGTGACTAAGTGTAGGTGCTTGTGAACTTACACGCTTCGTTATCACATAATGCAGGGAGGCAAGAACATCGACGCAGGAACAGAAACCATGAATTCAGCACATAATTCTAGACCTCTTTTTAGTAGGAAATCATCAAATGACTTAGCTGTGGATGAAACAGGAGGACGTGTCAGACTTTTATTGACAAAAACCATCCGTGTTCCTTCAGTTGCCTGTGCCAGAGCCACGGTAATTCCGACTAAATCCGTGACCCTGGCAGGATGATTCTAGACCCCCAGCAACGAAGTTTTTCGCCGGTTATCCAAAAAACGCAGCTCATAATTTGTATTGCAGACCAATTTTTTTTTTTAATAATCGTCCAAATATTTCTGGTCAGACTCATATGCTGAATCCATGATAACAGGTTGAATTCTTCCCTGTATAATATCAGCACACTAACGATTATGATATTGTACATTCAACAGACAAGCTGTCTTAACTTTTAACTTGAGTTGTGTTGCTAAGTCGGAAACTTTCAGCCGGCGACTAGCATAATGCGAACTTACCTCATCAGGAATGTTGTAAGTTACTTTATTAAGACTCCAGTCACTGATATAGACGGAGTTTTTTGAAACAATGTAGCACTTCCTTTATTAATATTATGTTTTTAGTTGTAACCAACGGGGCGAGCCGACTATGATAGGCTGGAGTCACTCATTTTTATCAGTTTGGGAAAAAATATCGTGATAAAATGAGTGACTTAAATCTATCACGAAGACCGTGCTCGCCGCTCAGTTGACCTGACGTTTCACATGAAACCAATCTATACTAATATTATAAAGCCGAAGAGTTTTTTTGTTTGATTGAATGCGGTAATCTCAGAAACTATTGGTCCGAATTGAAAAAATATTTATGTGTTGGGTAGTTTATTTATCGAGGAAGGCTATAGGCTATGTAACATCACGCTACAACTAAGACAAGCGGAGCAGTAATGAAAAATGTTGCAAAAACGGGTAAAATCGTACGGGTAGGCAATTCGACGCGACGGGAAGGGTCGGGCGAACAAGAAATTTAACGCGTACGAAGTCGCGGGCAGAAGTTAGAAGTTCATACATAGATTCCAAAGAAGAAACATGTGCGGTCGAGAGATCAGTGTATCGCTACATTACTACTTTATTCCTAATTACAGGTAGTAACCACTTTGATAACTGCCAACAAAATAAACCACCATAATGGACTCAGAACCTTCCAACCCCATCGGCCATCCGTTCTGCGAGCAATGTTCCCTGCCCACTGCCACTTAAGTTTGGCAATTCTTGGCAAGTTCTGGAGTGGCGACCGCGTACTGGAAGACGGAGCGTTGGAAGGCCTCCCACAAGATGGACCGATGACCTGGTGAAGGCCGCAGGAATACGTTGGATACGAGAAGCACAGAATAGGTCGAAGTGGTGGTGCTTGGGGGAGGCCTATGTCCAGCAGTGGACGTCTTTCGGCTGAAACGATGATGATGATGATAATGGACTCACCTATATTTATTTAATTAAACTTATAATGATCCAAAGAGCAGTACAATACCACTAGCGTCCACACTATAGGATTTCTTGTGTCTTGGAAAGTCGTGATAAAGTGCGTTTTTTAATCCCAGATAGTAATTGACTGGCCTGTTAGTCTAGTGGTTAGTGACCCTGACTGCTAAGACTGAGGTCGTGGGTTGGATTCCCACCCAGGACAAATCTTTGTGTGATGAGCACAATCATTTGTTCTGTGTCTGGGTGTAATTTATCTATAATATGTATGTATTTAGAAATATATAAGTATATTTATCAGTTGTCTAGTTTACCATAGTACAGGCTCTGCCTAGTTTGGGATCAGATAAGGGTGTGTTGGTTGCCCTAAGATATTTAAAAATAATAGTTGACAATTCACGTCTTTGTGTATTTCTTTTTTTGGTATAGGAATTTGACATTACACCTGTCAAATTGCTATCGTCTTCCAAGGCGACAATAATCGACTATTCTTGTTCCAAATCAATAAACTCAATATGCCAATCACAGACTCTGAAGTTGTCAATACAACTGCGAATCAGCGAATCCTAATGAGAAAGAAATGGTTGACGTCTAATATGTCAATAACTCCAGAAAATCGTAATTTTATCGGAAAATAAATATTTGAGTCGTAGTCTACAAACAAGACCCTCGTTGTCTTAAAAGTAACAATTTCATTTTCTTTTCGATCTACCAAATGTTTGTACATACACAATTTTCCTTTATAAATGCCAGTTTTTTTTTATACAAAGAATATCAATATCAGCCGCAAGCTTTTAAAAGGACTAGATTCAAAGAATTCGATACACTAAAGACCCATTAAAGAAAACTTAACGGAATAAAGAATTGTAAATACTTTTTGTTCGCAGGTCCATTGTGTGGAGTGATTCACTGAGTGAATGGTGAATGTGACTGGGAACGACAATTTGAAGTGAACGCCTCCTAATGAAGATAAGTGATAAAGAGCAGTGTTTGCCCTAATGATGTGAAAAAATAAAACTATCGTGATGTGGCTTGCGGCGTTGGTGTGTTTTTTCTGTCATTTGGGTAAGTTTTTTTTGCTTTTTGCTCGTTAGCTTTTAATGTATGCGAGCTTTGTTTTGAAAGCTATCTAAACAGGGATACGGCTATAAAAGGCGTGTGTGTTTTTAGGAATACATTTTGTGTATTTTTTGTGTCTAGGTACTCTGTGTATTTGTAGCGGTGAGTCTAATTAAAGAAAATTTCGAGAGAGGTATACCTACCGCAATAGAAATTTATTATTCAGTTTTCATTTACTGTCCACGTTTGTACAATCGACAATTGTTAACATAACTCACAGTATTCCGAAAACATTACAGGTATAGTAATCTTGTGTAGGAAATGTTCAGTGAAATTGTTGGTACACCTCCATTGACGGTTTTCACTGTGTTATCGCACAACACACGTTCAATCACGGTAATCCGTTAAATTACATACGAACGAGGCAATGCATAGGGAATAGCGTAGTACGACGAAGTACCTCGTTCAAAATGGCGCGAATGAAAATTGAAATTGGAATATGTCCACCATTTTCGGCAAATGTCAGGGATTTTGGCAGTTTCTTTTTTTCCATTTTCTATCTGACAACCCGAGCAAAAGCTGACAGTATCTTTTTATTGTAATAAAAAGGTTATACGCCGTGGATAAATCCTCAAAGAAAGTAACAAGAAGACTTTTTCTTGTCATCTGGACTAGTTTCTTAAGCCATGCTTGCAAAGCACTTCTACGACCTGAGTTGAGCACTATTTTAGTAAAGTATAAAAAGTTATATTCTTTATTTTTATTTTAGTTGTGATCTTTTGTCCATTCTAAGTACTAATATAATTTCTTATTATCAGCCGTTAAAATTGTGGTAGACAACAACTCAGTTTAAGTGGTTTATATTTCCTTAAAGAAAACAGTTACTAAAATTATGCCTTGTCTGTTTCGTTCTTGCCACAAGCAAGCGAAATTTGGAGCTTCCGAAGCATTCGTTTCGATTTGTAACCTCGTAAAAAAAAATTATCGTAAAAATTTCTTCACTCTCTGACCAACCACTTTAACTCTTCCTAGCAGCTTCTAAGATAAACTAACGAGATCTAGACACAGTTAATTAAAAATATAGCAAATATAAATGTTATAGCAGAACCGATGTTAATCATAGCACGCTATAACGGGTTAGGTTTGACACACTGCGCCCCCGTGCCGGCAGCCAAGCCAATTAACTTGTCGCGTCCAACTGATATTAGATTGCACCCAGTTCCTGGTTGTGGCGGAAAAAGGTTTAAAAATCGGTCTTTTTTTGTTCATTTTGTGATGATTTATACGACACAACGTCTCTATTGTTTAATTTAGAATTGCTGACTTCGTGTTTTCCACTTAATTTATTTAGTAAAGTCTAGTAGTAGATGTGTCGGTATAATGGAAAAGTGTAATGAATTATTGTAATATGTGAAATGTTCTCGGTAAAAAGGGCTTTAAAAAAATATTCATAATTAGGGAAATAATCAAAAAGAATGCTTTAGTGCTCTATATACGTATTTTTTTATCGTTTTTCCCATGTTCATGGCATTTTAAAAGCACGGCACGTCACGGCACTATTACAGTATTTTTATCGTACGAAGCGACACGCACTTTACTTAGGTTTACCAAATATACGAAAAAACTGTGAATGTGTGTGTAAGCGCAGGAGCTCTCAGTACCATCCGAGATAATAGTGAAGTCTGATATGTGCGTGTGTTATTTGCTGACAATAATCATCTGCACGTACACATTCACAGCGTGTTTGTAGTCACCACAAGTTAAGCATACCTCGCTTCGTGAAATAAAAAATAACTGTAACATGTCTCATGACGTTACATGAAAAAGGTACTTTTCATACTGGGAGTTTGTTGTGCCACTTCTTCTTCCCAGCTAAAGCACTAGGAAGTGTCGAAGGGCGGGCGTTTTGGGGGGACTGTCTTATGTAACTTTGACGTTCAAAAAGTGTTGACTCTCAGCTTAGTTTGAATAAATGACTTTTGATTTTGACCACTTTAACTCTGCCTAGCAGCTTGTAAGATAAACTAACCAGATCTAGTCACAGTTAATTAAAAAATATGGCAAATATAAATGTTATAGCAGAACCGATGTTAATCATAGCACGCTATAACGGGTTAGGTTTGACACACTGCGCCCCCGTGCCGGCAGCCAAGCCAATTAACTTGTCGCGTCCAACTGATATTAGATTGCACCCAGTTCCTGGTTGTGGCGGAAAAAGGTTTAAAAATCGGTCTTTTTTTGTTCATTTTGTGATGATTTATACGACACAACGTCTCTATTGTTTAATTTAGAATTGCTGACTTCGTGTTTTCCCACTTAATTTATTTAGTAAAGTCTAGTAGTAGATGTGTCGGTATAATGGAAAAGTGTAATGAATTATTGTAATATGTGAAATATTCTCGGTAAAAAGGGCTTTTAGAAAACATTCATATTTATGGAAATAATCAAAAAGAATGTTTTAGTGCTCTATATATATTTTTTTATCGTTTTCCCATGTTCATGGCATTTTAAAAGCACGGCACGTCACGGCACTACTACAGTATTTTTATCGTACGAAGCGACACGCACTTTACTTAGGTTTACCAAATATACGAAAAAACTGTGAATGTGTGTGTAAGCGCAGGAGCTCTCAGTACCATCCGAGATAATAGTGAAGTCTGATATGTGCGTGTGTTATTTGCTGACAATAATCATCTGCACGTACACATTCACAGCGTGTTTGTAGTCACCACAAGTTAAGCATACCTCGCTTCGTGAAATAAAAAATAACTGTAACATGTCTCATGACATTACATGAAAAAGGTACTTTTCATACTGGGAGTTTGTTGTGCCACTTCTTCTTCCCAGCTAAAGCACTAGGAAATGTCGAAGGGCGGGCGTTTTGGGGGGACTGTATTATGTAACTTTGACGTTCATAAAGTGCTGACTCTCAGCCTAGTTTGAATAAATGACTTTTGATTTTGACCACTTTAACTCTGCCTAGCAGCTTCTAAGATAAACTAACCAGATCTAGTCACAGTTAATTAAAAAATATGGCAAATATAAATGTTATAGCAGAACCGATGTTAATCATAGCACGCTATAACGGGTTAGGTTTGACACACTGCGCCCCCGTGCCGGCAGCCAAGCCAATTAACTTGTCGCGTCCAACTGATATTAGATTGCACCCAGTTCCTGGTTGTGGCGGAAAAAGGTTTAAAAATCGGTCTTTTTTTGTTCATTTTGTGATGATTTATACGACACAACGTCTCTATTGTTTAATTTAGAATTGCTGACTTCGTGTTTTCCCACTTAATTTATTTAGTAAAGTCTAGTAGTAGATGTGTCGGTATAATGGAAAAGTTTAATGACTTATTGTAATATGTGAAATGTTCTCGGTAAAAAGGGCTTTAAAAAAATATTCATAATTAGGGAAATAATCAAAAAGAATGCTTTAGTGCTCTATATACGTATTTTTTTATCGTTTTTCCCATGTTCATGGCATTTTAAAAGCACGGCACGTCACGGCACTACTACAGTATTTTTATCGTACGAAGCGACACGCACTTTACTTAGGTTTACCAAATATACAAAAAACTTTTTTACAAAAAAAAAAAACAACCGACTTCCTTAAAAACACTACAAAGTGAAAAATAACTTTAATTTCGGAAGTCGGTGTCTTCGGATCTGTATTTATGGTTTTTTTGCCACGGACTTCCGAAATTAAAGTTATTTTTCACTTTGTAGTGTTTTTAAGGAAGTCGGTTGTTTTTTTTGGGTTATTCCCAAAATACTCCAAAAAAAGTTCCCAAACGACTCCATGAGAAATATAATATTTTTAATTAGGTTTCATTCTACTCCATGATAATATTAAAATGTTCTCAAAATACTCCATTCCATTTTATTCAATAAGCTAATTTAGATATGTACCGAATTACTATAAAAGGGTACTTGACGTACAGTCAGGCTCAAAAGCTTTGCAAATATATTTTTAAATAATAAGAAATGTATAATTAAAAGACTTTAATTCCTAGACTAGAATTTCAATAGGAAGATGACCTAAAGCACTACAATTAGCCACAAAGTCTTTTTTTTTCTTTGGTTTTAATCCCAACATCGCGACTTTTCCTCAATAAAGCTTGCTTAAAATGGAAGTTACATCCTTTTTTTTTTTTGGATGAGATATCAAATGACGTCTCCCGCTCTTGGGCGGAGTGGGAGGGCGTGTCAGACTTTTACTGACTAAACCCACCCGTGTTCCTTAAGTGCCCATGTGCCAGGGTCACGGTATCTCTTTCGAACAATCTCGCGACCCTGGCAGGTATCGGTCCTAGCAGACCCCTTCAGTACTGACATCTCTTTCAGGCGCGCGTGGAACACTACGAGCCGTTGACCCGACCCTGATCCTTACCGGGTGGCGAGCTACCCATTGCTCGCCACCCGCAAGCTCGCGCCTACGGTGGCCGGGAGTCTATTATTGACTCCCGACGCCCGGGGCGTCTCCTCCTGCGGCGGCTAGGGACGTGAGAGTGAAGAGACTGCCACTCCCTCACGCGCCCCGCCTCCTCCTTCGCGAGCATTACTGCTTCGCAGAAGAAGGTGACGGCTTCCCATGCCCTCTCGCTCCGTACCATGGCTCGCAACAGGGCTGGACGCGAGAGGTCGGCGCCGCCAATCGCCTCCGCGAAGACACGGCAGTGCTCCGCCCAGGCAGGGCACACCTCTACCGTATGCTCCACCGTGTCCTCCAGACGATCCTCGCAATGGAAACACCCGGGCGTTTCCTCCCGCAAGTTACATCCTTTGATTAAACATAGCATTGGGCAAACACACATGTATTGCAGAGAACACTAATGATTGCTATTTCTAAGTCAACAATAACTGTACGAGGATTCCATCCAGGCACGTGTTGTTTTATCAGTATCAGTTCAGCATGACTAATCATGTATGACGGACTTATTCCTCTTAAAAAGTTCTAAAAAAACGTCTGCGAGAGCATAAATGTCTATCTTTTAAGGTTGACTCACTATAACTTTTTAATTGTAATCAAATCTAAATACTATACTATCTCTAAACTAATATTATAAAACTGAAGAGGTGGTTTGGTTGAACGTACAAAGCTCAGGAACTATGTTAAACGTTGGATAGCCCATTTATCGAGGAAGGCTATAGGCTATATAACATTACGCTGCGACCAAGAGCAAAAATTTGACGCGGATGAAGTCGCGGGCAAAAGCTAGTTAGAAATAATTACGAAGTTTGATAATAATCAGTTCAGTAGTTTACCCTTAATATACATCCATCGTGACACGAGATTTTTATACTATCGGTATTTATGTCGATGGAGCATTTTGAGAATTCATAACGAATAATCGGTGGCGTATTTTGGGAATAGTTCCAGATACCTATGGAGCAGAATGGAAACAAAATAATAAGTATTTTTAAATAATAAAAAATCCTTGGAGTAACTTGGGAATGAATGTATGAGATTCTTATCTTTTTAGAACAAAAGAATGGAGTACTTTGGGAATAAGCCGTTTTTTTTTGTAAAAAAGTTTTTATTTTTAAATTTTTAGTTGTGGTATTCACCCTGCACTAATTTCAAACAAACAATGCATATTTATGCGATAGCAGAAATCGCGGTTGATTTGCTGTCATTTTGTAAAGAGTTCCGGTGTCTGTCTCCCGAACTCATCATCAGATCGATATGAAAATTATATGGGACCATTTCGAAATAAACCCCTTTCGAACAAAAAAAGACTTTTGCAAATCCGTCTATATATGACGGAGTTATGGCCGAACACACATTAAAAAAAAACATATAAACATCCGAATTGAGAACCTCCTCCTTTTTGAAGTCGGTTAAAAAAACTGTAAATGTGTGTGTAAGCGCAGGTGCTCTCAGTACCATCCGAGATAATAGTGAAGTCTGATATGTACGTGTGTTATGTGCTGACAATAATCATCTGCACGCACACATTCACAGCGTGTTTGTACACTTAGTCACCACAAGTTAAGCATGCCTCGCTTCGTGAAATAAAAAATAACTGAAACATGTCTCACGACGTTACATGAAAAAGGTACTTTTCATACGTAATGAGGTATATTAGTAGTAATGAACTGAATTGACTAGGTACTTATGAAGTTGATTTGTTCCTCTACACTAATTACATCTGTCTTCTTTGAGAGTTTTATGAAGTGATAGTAACATGGCAAATTGACGAACAGTGTCAAATTGTTTTACAATATTGTCCCTGACTGTACAATAACAAAAACAACACATTATAATAGGTCGGATAGTTTGAATACAGCAGAAACCTTAACACCAGATTATAATCAAGGACGTTGACTCACGAAATTGATAAAGCGCAGTGGTTTCCAGCTTCGTACCACACACAGTGTGCCCGGACCACCAGCTGGCGACCCAATTAAGTTGTCAGTCTTAACTAACGCTGTTACGTAGTGCCCTTTAAAATTATATCTACAGATCCGGAGCGTACTGAGAATCTGATATTGCTATGCGATGCGGAAGTCCAATTTTCGTTGGTGCTGTTTTTAATGACACCTGTTGTAAATTGTTGGTTCATAATACCTATAAAATTTTTCTCTATATTAAATCAGGAAGTAGTTTTTGCATTACCTCCTCCATTTTTTAAAGTAAGTTAAAAAGAAGAATCATGGTGTAGTCTTTTCGTTTTTTTTTTTTCATCCGCGTATACAGTCTGAGAAATCAATACGTATTTTGTCTGTATCGTGTCTGTATCATATAATTATATTGTCGTATTTTGACAGTTGTGTTCTGATTATACGGACAATATAAGTTGATGCTTAATTTCCATAACAATTAATTTCCCTGATGTTACACAATAAAGTTAGCAAACCACATGATGAAAAATCAATGAAAATCAATTATTATTGTTAAAAAAGAACATTATTTTAAAAAAATATCACAAAGTAATTATAAAGATAACAAGTAATATGCAGTATGCAGTTATCATGATGAACAATTATCCAAAATACATTATCAAGGACAGTACGGTTGACATCTCTCAGGCATGCCACCGCACGGTGAATCGATCCGACGTATTGTTTCCGGTTGTTCTCGTCTTGCTAACGGCCAGTACTTGCTCAGGCACAATCTAGTGGCCACCAGCAACTTACCTTACAGTACAACTTTGTAGAATCTGAAAACCCATACTACAGGTATGTGCTTGACCCAGTTTTCGATCTGTCATCTTGCCAGGACTATTGTAGCCAAATAACCTGATAAGGTGGTGATAGAGCGACTAGGTGAACGGTTTGATTAAGAAAGCAGTACTCCTGAACATGGCATGCAAAGTAAGAAGGTTCTTCTGTAAAGCCCTCAGGCTTTAGAGAGATAATGAGTTCTGGCAACTTGAACCCTGTTCCTGATGTCGGTAGGTCACTATTTTTTATTTTATTAAATGTTTTTCTTTAAATATCAAAAATATATACAATATGTTAGAAGATTAATAAACTACAATGTAATAATAAATTTTTAGTTATGCATAACCATAGGTTCAGTTTTTCAAACAACCCATAAAGCCACTGACCGAAAGAAAATAGGTCAAAGCCAATTAGCAGTCGACCCTTCACCTCTTCCTAGTGTTTAAACTGGGGAGAATTGAAGTGTGAAAGCTCTACGTACGAATTTGACAATTTTACTGCTGCGGATTTAAAAAAGCTGGTAAAACGACAGGTACATGAGGCTTACACATAACTGGCAATGTGTTACGAACAGACAGTGTAACTTTATAGGGAAATGTTTTAAAATCTTTATCTAGTTTTCATATGGGTGTAATTTATCTATAATATGTATGTGTTTAGAAATATATATGTATATTTATCAGTTGTCTGGTTACCTTAGTACAGGCTCTGCCTAGTTTGGATTCAGATAACGGTGTGTTGGTTGTCCTAAGATATTATTTATATATTGACCAACTAAATATTAAGGTGCAAGATCTACTTACATAAATGAACACTGCATTCATTTAATTAATTTCATTTTATTCGTTTCGCTCGTTTTATTCGTTACGTTTGTTTCGTTCATTTCATTTCAAAACGTTTCGCTTCTATAACATTGAATGTGTTTGGACTCTACTTAAGCATACCTACTTTAAAAAAACTTAAAAAAAAATAATAACAACCGACTTCCTTAAAAAAACACTACAAAGTGAAAAATAACTTTGATTTTGGAGGTCGGTGTCTTAGGATCTGTATTTAAGTTTTTTTTTTTTTTTGTACATAATACACAACACACTTATTTATAGATATAAATCAATTGCTGTTCTGACAGAAGATTCAATTCATCAAGTGAGTATTACTAAGATAAATTCTTAGTAAGAAGACAACACAATATAAAAAGAGGCTATCATATCCCACACCCAGTGCAGAAAGCTATGGATTGCAACGTTTAATCTTGTGGTTCAAGCACACGCCGTCTTGCCACTAGTCAGCTTGGTACTCAATTAAACTGCCACTTTGATTTACCCTATTAGAGGAAACTAAAGTTATCCCGCTGTTGCTTGCACTTGAACTTACTGTTAGATAAAGATATCTAACAAGTTAGACTGAAGTTACACGTGAGATAGGGATAAAACAGAGTGACTTGTGAGTCATGTAAAACTGAATATTTTTTGTTTACGAATGTATGGTTGATTCTGGATTGAATGTGACTGAACTTTTATGGGTTTCAGGGCTTTTTCCATGTTTCATACCAGGAAGAGGAGAAAGGTATTAATGGAAATGTATACCATTTGCGTATGGTGGCAGGTACATCGACGCGCAAAATGAAACCATGAATTCAGCACAATTAGACCCCTTTTTTTTGGTTGTGAAATCATCAAATGACGTCTCCCGACCTTCGTGTCGGACTTTTACTGACTAAAATCAACCCGTCTTCCTTCAGTCACCAGTGCCAGGGCCACGGTTACTCTTTCGAACAAATCCGGCAGGTTCTAGATCTGACAGATGATCGACCCCCTAATAATGAAGTTTCTCTTCAATTTAAAAAAATAGCTGTTTCATTAAGGTGCAATACCTACAAAGTCGAAATGTATGGAGCAGCTTTTTTATTAATCGACAAACAGTTTCACATGGAAATTAGGTGGGGGGAGTTAGACTTCAGAAATATGTACTGGATCCACGGTGACAGTTTACGCGTTTCCACGAATTCCTTTCTCCATGTATTTTAGACCCCTGCCCTTTTAAGGTGAAACACAAAGATTTTGTTCATTTTGTGTGATGGCTGTTTGTGGATTAATGTTATTTTTAGATCCTTTGAAGATATTCTCTTAAAGCTGCTGTTTGGGCCCGAGATTACGTACACGGTCTTTCTCATTACAGGTTTACTAATCCTTATGAAATATAGTAAGAATGTTTCTACTTTTATGTCTTTGTTAGCTTTTGTCTGCAGCTGTGCCCGCGTGGAGGTTGAAAATTATCGCATGGGAACATACTCCCGGAATGAAAGTATCCTGTGTATTAATCCAGGTTATAAACTATCTAAAAGAAGATGTAGTAACATAAATTGAAGAGAGTATGCTTATATGGTTTGGTCATGTTGAGAGGGTGAATGAAGGGCGGCTAACAAAAGTTATTTACAAGGCACATATGACTGGTCACGCTGGTAGTTGACGCCCTAGGAGAACATAGTGACCTTACCAACTAGTGACCTTATTGGTGATGTTCTTCAGAAGGGTCAGGTGCGTAGCACTAGTAACCGGCGTGCGTACATGACCAGATGTATGAACTTAAACGAGGCAAAAGGAGTATGTAAGGATCGTAGTAGGTGGCGTTATGTAGTTTCTGCCTACCTCCATGGGAAAAAGGCGTGATTTTATGTATGTATGTTATTGTTGTGATAAACTATCTTTATATCCAAATCCGTTAACCCATTTCTGCGTGAATGAGTAACAAACATAGAAACTTGCGCATTCATACTATTATTATTAATAAGATTTTGGGATTTTGGTAGTCATTTATAGTCCATGTAAAAACGTACTAGCAAAATTTACTACATTTGCCTTACAAGGAAATACAGATGCGATGATGGCGGGAGCCATTTTGTCGATAATTATTCTTAATGTGATCAATTTTGCCGATAAGTGTGGGTGGACCATTACGCCCTAATCCAATAGGGATGCTCTGTGACATGTATGACCTATATTCCGAATCGTATATGTATAGAAATGATAAATGATTTTATCTTTGTATGTAGGTTTGTACAAAAACTCTTACACGTCAACCATGTTTTAAAAACTAGATGACGTCGTCGTTTCTTATCAGACTACTCTGAGATGAAAAGCCGAGTTTCTTTTAAAGTTCAGACATAATATTGTTAGAAACCGTGTAGATTGGAGTCTGAAATAGCCTTTTGAAGAAAGAACCACACAGATTTACAGGACTTGTCCAATCAGTGCACGTTTATCAATAATTATGCAGCTTAATCTGTACTATAGGTACCTACATAGCCTTATGAATAGCATCTTTATTTTCACGCTCGATCGCCCGTATGTTCTGACAATGCTTCAACCGACTTAGATTTGTTCCTAAATCCTTAAGATACGCCAGAGAGTTATAAATACACTTTGAGAAACATACAGGCGTGAAACTATAATATAGTTTCGTTTCTACTTTTTCGTATCGGTGATTCCTTTTTATAAAATAAGTATTAGATAAGTTTCGACCAGAATTCGGCACTTTGACAGCGTTAGCGTCGGCCTGGCAAAGGCCTTCCATAGTGCAGATGTTTTTGAACAGAGAATATGACAAGAGGTGTAGCATCGTTTTTGTGGCTCTACAGTCACTGTTCTGCTGATATTCAAATTAGGCTTTGGTATGTTATTGAGTTGTAAGCAAAGACCTTGTAGGTTATCAGAGCATGACGTGTTTCTTCAAAACATTACCTTACTTAAAGCAGAATTATCTATTTCAAGCCACTTGCCTGATGGGATTTACAATTTGTAGAAATTACGAATTTCCATCTCCTATTTAATTTAACCTCACATAGGGATGTATTCTCAGAAAATCTGCAAGAAATCTCGTACAATATTTTATGCACCTGGACTCAGTGGTTTAAGGTTGTGCGTTGTCCGTTTGAGAGTTAAATATTATTTATTTAGTAGCTAAGATAATTCCAGTTTGCTAGACAGAGTAGAAAAATCCGAGATTAACTCCTGTATAGGGCATGGGCCTCTCGTCGCGAGGAGGCCTGTGTCCCAGCAGTTGGAACAATATAAGCTGAACAATATGATTGATAATGGCAATATAGGATGAGGGCATGGCCCTTATCTTTGTTGTCTATTTATAACTTGTAGTCAAACAAGATGCGTTGGAATGTAAGTATTTTAGTCGAAGCGACTGCTATCTGCCCTGTATAATCCTCTGGGAAATACTCGATATTCTAAGGTTAGAACGGTTGTTAGAAATTCAGGCGTCTGGCTACCTGTAACAAATACCATACGTGACGCCACGTCAGGGCCCGATATTATAAAGTGATGTCTACGACATAAAAGGGGTCTTGCTCTTTATAGAAAAGTCAATATAATTATACATAGTGTTCGCTCAGGGGTCAAAATTACGCCTGTATTTATAATGCACTAGCTTCTGCCCGCCACTTCGTCCGCGTCAATTTTTTTTTTGCCTGCCACTTTTCCTCAATTTTTCGTTGCTGCTCCGCTCTTTTTAAGTGTTGCGTAATATTATATAGCCTATAACCTTTCTAAATAAATAGGCTACTTAACACAAAAATAATTTTTCAATTCGGACCAGTAATTTCTGAGATTTCCGCGTTCAACCAAACAAACAAACAGACTCTTCAGCTTTATAATATTAAGTATAGATTATTATGATATATAAATATTTGCTGACTAAAATAAACCGCCACTTCACTCTCTCTTTTATTCTTGCCCATATAAACTTTGACGATGCCAAATTTCATATGCCTCCGTCCGCGTAATTTTCGTAAAAAGGAGTACGTACAGAGTTTTTGCTTCACGTATTAATAACGCCTCACGTTCACGTTCACTCGTTCGTTCGTTCGCTTCACGTTTTGACTGCCTCGTTGGTCTAGTGGTCGCAAGCGCTACTGCTGAGCATGAGGTCCAGGGTTCGATTCCCAGGTCGGGCAAAGTGTTATTGGGTTTTTCCATCTGGAATTTCTCAGTAGCAGCCCGGAGTCTGGACTTGTGCCCGGTTGATGGCAATAGGCTCGCCCCCTATTACATGGGACTTAAACATAACAGGAGAAATGCGGGTGTACTAAATGTACACCTCTGCCTAACCCTCCGGGGAAACAAGGCGTGATGTTGTGTGTGTATTAATAATAATTTATAGAATATAAACTAAAGTCGTTTCTCGTATCTGCTTGTGTGACAGCATTCTTTTAAAATTCGTTACAGATTTTGATGCAGTTTTCACCCTCATTTAGAGCAGTTATTTTGGAACGTTTATATATATTTTAATACATCCATACATGAATCTTGATGTTTTGTTAAAGAAAATCCTTGTAAAGCAGAGTTGGGTTACTAGAAGTTTATAAACAGACGGGCTATGTTCTAGTTTAACTTCATCTTAGTTAAAATACAGCATTTTTATACAGGTTGCTAAAGAAAAATCCAGTGAAAGTTTGCACAACCTGGAAACTTTGGTATCTAGTTTCAAAGATATTGAATCGTCAAAGAGAACTTTGTACTTTATAAAGTGGTTCAGTACACCACATCGTGTCGCTGCCTGTTTGCGAGCCAATTAAATTGTCAGATTCTACAAGCGCTTTTAGATAATATGAGGACTGCACTGACAACTTGTGGTATATGACAGTTATAATAGAAGCGGATTAAAAAAGGTTTACGTGATCGAATCAGAAATGAAAAGCGCGACCCTGGCAGACCTTGAATCTCCTTTGGATCTTTTCATTTCTAATAATTTATATTTTTCTTTCCCTTCATACACATCCTAAATGAGGGAGTAGCTGTGATCTAGTTCACCTCGACTAAAGCCTCAGTGCATTCTATCTAAAAAAGGATTTTAAACCGCTAAGTGTAATTGCTTCCCTCCTCTGGGCTACAGAGGGGAGAAACAATCTGACCGCGTAGCGTGTTCAGATGCTCTATTTATTCCAGGTGCATAACCCAATTGTCAAAGTTTCGGCACAACTTCTCAGTACTATCGAATATGCTACCGATATTCAGTCGGAAAATGTTGTGCTGTGAATTGGTCTATTGCGAGGCTTTAGTGATTGAGTTGCCAAGGATACATCAACACGTCATATATCCTATATACAACGAAAACTCATTTTGTCAAGGAAGCATGTTCTAGTTCGGTTCTGTGGAAATCTGATACACGAAGCGAAGATGTAGTCAATATGCGCAAAGCTAGTTTTGCTAAGAGGTTAGCTGTAAATCCTGAGCAATATCGCTTTAACAGAACATTATTCTGGGTCTGTGATGATGAGTACTGATCTGATTATGTTATGGTTTGTCAATGTATTAGATATCCAAATATAGAATAGATATGTAAACATGTAGGTACAGACCCTGTCTGTTTATAGAGGGACAGGAATATCGAAACGCAACCATTGATTTAGTACATGATACTGAATTGAGTGATTTTTTTTATTGGTCGATTATTAAAATAGAAATTGTTTCATTTTGGCACTGATTTGATGTTTGATTTCATTGATAATTTTCGTGAAATGGCCCTGCAGCTAGTTGTAATGAACAAACTTTGGTTAATTTATTAATGGTATCATTATTATTGGAAATAGTTACATAAGGGAAGCCGGGACAATGCGGGCCCCTTAAGGGAAGTCTTGAATAAAACCTTCAAAAACAAGAGAATGACAAAATCAAAAACCTTTTATTAGCCGCATTAATGTTCTGTGAAATTGACGTCAAATAACTATCTTAGTATACTAATATATTGAGATAATCTAACTTTAAAAATAACTGGAAACTATCTGTTTTGCCCCATATATGGGGCAAAATTTTAATATGCGGGGCATAGTAGAGACACTCAGTCATATATTCTTACGTAAATCTAAACACGATCAATACAGCAGCCTATGGGTAGCTACCTAATGTTTTAATACGTCCCTGACTAATGGTTTAATTTTAATTTATAATTCTTCTTCTATTTATTTTATTAATATAATATATTTTAATTAAATCAGATAAAATTTGTGGGTAAAAGTAGGTTTTGGTCTAAATTATGAGTGGTTTTAAATCTCTCCAAAGTTCTGCCGTATTAATATCCAGCCCTGAATCTGTTTACAGAATCAGAATAATTACTGTCGTCTCATATTACGCCTTAAACCATTTTATATTTGACAATAGGGATATAATAAACATGGAGATGAATGAAATAAAACCTTATATTAAAACACGATGACTAACAAACGAGAAGACAAAACAAACATTTTTTCGGTAACAGGCGGTTTTTATTAAAAAAGAAAGCTCTTTCATTTTATTTTAATGTGGCGGTTTCTACGTATTTGGCATTCCCGATGGCAAGGTTGATTTAATAATGCTTAATACTCCAATTTGATTTAGATTTATTTTTCCTTTACAATAGGTTTTAATAGCGGTGACTTAAACATTATTGTTCTGTATTTTTTACAATAAGTGTAAGTAATTTTTTTGGGTATTAATGAGGACTTCGTGAACGAATTAGTAGGTCAATTTCGTTCGAATAGAGGTTTTTTCCTGGCTTCATTTTGTTTTTCCTTAACAAAATGGACCGATCAAAAAGCGTTTTTAATTAATGGCATGATAAGGAAAACACTGTGTAGAAACTTAATTACTTGAATAGCAAAGTCTTCCAGACCGTATTTCGGCCATGGCAGATAATTGCACTGGAGACCCGCCACTTTCGTGGAAGATATTGTACTGCACACGTGTCTGCACAGACATAGATGCACTCACTCTTCCCTCATTCTCATAGGCTTATAAAACGGCCATCTGAAACGACTGAAAAGAGATCAGGCGCAGGACCAACAGCTTAACGTGCTTGCCGAGGCACGGGGGTATCACACCGCCAATTTACAAACTCCAGACTTTTACTGAGAAACCCAAGAACCAAAATAACAACAAGATCTGTGAACTACCATCAGAAATTTCAAAGACCGACAAGAGACAGAAATTTCGCTTCAAAGCGACCCGTGTAGAGCAATGAGTCTGATAGGTATTTCTTTAAGTAATTATTTTAGAAGCAGAGAAAACCTTCGTTAAAATCAGGCACTGTAAGTTTACGGCCCGTCGGCGTCGTCCATGATGCTACAAAAGTAACCAGTTACAAATTGAAATCGCCAGAATGCCACAGCACTAGTGTTTCAAAGGCGGCTCTTACTCAAACAAACTCAAAGCATTTATTTCAAATAAACCAATTACAGGCACTTTTGAATTGTTCTAGTTGCTCATTTCAAAGGTTACGTATAGGTATGGAGAAGAACGGACAAGAAAATGCACGGATAGTCTTTGAAATAAAAATATTGTTACTAAAAATTTAATACATGATAGATGTTGAAATCGAGAACGATGTAAAATGATGTGCACATTAAAAGCGTCCGAGGGGGTTGTGGTTCAGTAATAACAGCCGCACGGATCTATCGATCAGGTTAAGCAACGCTTGCCGCGGTTGGTTCGTTGATGGGTGACCATGTTCCGTCATTAAGCTGTTGGTTCCGTCTGTCATTTGTGGATATTTGACAGTCGTTACGAGTCATCAGAAGCCCGCAAGTCTGACAACCAGTCTTATTAAGGTTTATCGTATTACCCAGTGACTGGGTTGTGGAGGAAAGATAGGCAATCGCTTCCTGTAAAACACTGGTTCGCTTCATCCGGTTAGACTGGAAGCTGACCTCAACAAAGTTGGGCAAAGACTAGGTGAATCGAAATTAAAATAAGCTTTGGTAGCTAAGAGAGGAGCAGTCCCCACTGACGCGACAACTCATAAAGTAGATTTTTATTGCGACTTAGAAGAAACAAAGTAAGACTTAATCTAATTTTGTCAAAGAAAATCACTTACCTACACACATCTGTAAAGACACTGCCTTCTGTAAATCTGAATATTTAGATACATCTCTATTATACAGACGGTGTCGGGTAAAGAACTTAAGCCGCGACCTCGAGTGAGGACAAAGTCATTGGATAATCTACTGATTGTGCACAATCCTAGCCATTTAGGTGGCAAATTAGGTAGACCCTTATCCTAAGTAGGTTTTATTCCGGTTTATCTGGGATTACATACAAAGTATGCTTAGATGGTTTGGTCATGTTGAGAGGATGAATGAAGGTCGGCTCACAAAAGGTATTTACAAGGCAGATGTGAGTGGAAACACCGGGAGGGGACGCCCTAGGAGGACATATAGGGACCTTATTGGTGATGTTCTTCAGAAAGGTCAGGTGCGTAGTACTCGCAACCGGCGTGTGTGTATGACCAATTGTATGAACCTAAACGAGGCAAAAGAAGTGTGTAGAGATCGTAGCAGGTGGCGTTCCTTGGTTTCTGCCTACCCCCATGGGAAAAAGGCGTGATTCTATGTATGTATGTATGTATGTATGTACATACAAACCTAACCAAATATAGATTTGAATATATTTTGACAACTAAATAGAATCGGAGTGTCCATACATTGATTTATACATATAATTGTGTGCGATACTGGTTTTTGATACCTAATGTAAATATTTCCTGGATCGCTGAATTTGTTTATGTATTTTGAAGCGTTATTTCATTGTTGCGGATTTTTTGCATGAAGTCAATATTGGATATCAAAAAGCCTCTCTACGGGATTTATCTAATTAACACGTTAACTGCCATGTCGGACTATGTGTCCGACACTTTTTGTTCCATTCAGGCCTTGTCGGACTATACGACCGACAACACATACCAAATCTGAACGTGTCGTTGCTGCCTGGCGGCCATGTTTATTACACTTTCAGCTATATTAATAGTCCCGTAGAGCGCAAAAACCACTGTGTCCATATAACTTTTGTTTACAGTTACTCTCATACACTTTTTGAAAATTATGAAGTCAAAATTAAAGTAAGAAATTAAATTATGAAAATAGGCTGTATATCATGTAATAAATATTATATATATATATGTATTTTTGGAATAAATAATCTATTTAAAGTGAAATAACACTAGGGGAGTTCAAGCTGAGTCTTTGACACAGCCGGACGTGTTTGCGCGCGCGCAACAGATGTGGTATTTTACCCGCCTGACTTCGAAATCGAACTGTGCTATTGTGTGTGTGCTCCTGTGTCGTAATTTGAAATCGGGTATCTATGCAACGTGTAACATAATTAACGCAAGGGCCTCATACACCCTAATTAAAGTTTTGAGTGAATTAGAGTATTGAGGGAAAAAAATCGTGTGTGTAAAATAGCATTGTTTTATGCATTTGAATTTGAGCCCTACTGCCTTGAGATAGGAGTGAATTCCTTCTGGATCACTCGGCAGACTTTCGTCCATTCAGTTACGTTACACCTTGTATAAAACAAGCAAGCAAAAGTGTCATTGGTGCGATCCAGACCGCAGTTCAGCCTGCCTGGCAGAAAAGAGTGACCCCTGATGAACCCGGTGAGCCCGTTCCTAATATTTCAGGGATTTTTGTTTACTAAACTGCGTAAGACAGGCTCTTGTTTTGCCGCGCGCGGGAACCCGAGCGTTGGTGAAGGATTGCGTTCACACTAACTACAAAAGAGCTGAATAGGCCTATTCTCGCTATCATCCGGGAACAGAATATGATACCTATTATGACACCACAACTAAAGATGCTATTATTGTAGCAAAGTAACGAATTTTTAAGTTGCTAAAATGCTGTTAAGTGGTCCACAACCACTCCGATTGGAATCGAATACACGTGAGGCGAAAAGTTTAAAAAAAAATATCTAAAAAAAAGGGTGCCCGATCCCTTAAGATTTAATTTAAGTGCACATTTTGTTATACAGAAAAACAAAAGAAACCTAAAAAAAAGGTTAAACCCATAAATTGACTCACTACAAGTGTAGTCAGCTTGAGCGCCCGACTTGCACGTGTCTTTGACTTGGCCCAAAAACAAAAGAATTTACAATGATTTTAATTGTACCCATGTCAAAAGACGGGAATTGTCTGTTTAGTGCAATCGCCCACCAAATTAATTACCTAATGGGCCTAACATTTGATCATAGGAATGTTCGTCAAGACCTCGCCGCATACGTCTTGGAACATCGACATGATGATAGAATTCACCTAGCACTTCTAAATAATATACAGGAATTTCTCCCCAACAGCATTCTTTCCCAGGAACAAAGGATTACTAAATACATAACTGCGCAATTTAACGAAACATTCTAACCAGCGTCAAAGCACAACAACATACCAAACCGTTTAGTAGCAGGTACGACACACGCGAAGAGCAAGAAAAACCCACGAGCTTCAAACGGGGTTGCTCGTAAAAAGCCAAGAAGGTAACTCATTCACACCATGCGAACAACAAGAATCAACACCACTTACACCGTTATCAGATGTAATCGCGGACGTCACGGGATACAGAATATTGAGAAACCCCACCTCTACCGCAATTAAGTACACTTGCACAGACTTGCGCATAGCAACTTGGAACGTTCGCGGTGCCTCGAAACCAGGAAAAAAAAACAAATTGACGCCGAACTGTCACGCAGGGGCATTCACATAGCTAACCTACAGGAAACAGGGATGAACGCAGGAACATTCAGCTCCGCACACTACGACTGGTACCTCTCAGGAACTGCGGGCAACGCACACCGGGGTCTTGCAATTTTATTAAGAAAATATGCCCAAATTGAATTAGTCAACAGTAAAAAGGACACCGACGTAATGTCAGCTACCCTTGAGGTCGGCATGGGAAATGACAAACCAACTCCTCTGTACATAATCAACTCACACATCAACAGCTGTTCCGGGAAAGCAACCAGATCATTCACAGGCTTATTAAACTTGATTAGACAAAAACCAAGGAAATGTACTCTCTTAATACTCGGCGACTTCAACGCCCATATAGGTCGACAAGATACATTAACCTTCCAACGCAAAGGGTTGATACAACAAAACCTTCACCATGAATTTTCCAACTACAACGGCGAACTATTAATAGATCTAGCCAACAGGGAAAAATTTCAAATAGAAACAACAAAAGCTAGAACATCATGCAGAATAACATGGTCGAATGGTACTCAAAAATCGCAATTGGATCACATCATCACGCCACAGGCAGCAGAAAAACTTTTTCACTTTATTAAAGGCGAATGGGTCACCGGTCGCATCTCCGACCATAAAACAATCTGGGGACTACTAAAATCAAACTTAATTGTAAATAAAAACAAAAATAAAACACTAAAGCAAGACAAAAGTACCGAGGAAACAACAAAGGAGGCCAATTATTTCGACTACAAACAATGCAACTACGCCGCTCTCAACAGAGCAGCCATCAAAACAAAATATCAAGATTGCATCACAAAAAAACTAGCAAATATGGGATTCTCCCCAACAAATGAAAACACCGAAATACCCTGGAATACCATAACAGATGTACTAAAAGCCGCTGCTCAGGAAACTTTGAGGCTTCAGCCAATTTACTCAAGGGACCATAGAATAGCCCTCGCTAACGTACAAAAGGCTAAATTCCTACAAAGCAGGCAACCGGATAATCCCAATAGGCATAAGCGCGTCAAAGAAAGTCAGACAACACTTCAAAAGGTTACATATCTGGAGGAACAAAAAGCATGCAGAGCCTGCTTCTCCGGACTGGGTAAAACGCACCCCACAAAACGCATGCAAATTCTCTATTCGTTCTACAGGAAAAACAAACAGCAAACAAAACGCCGAAAAAGAACTGCGTTCATACCGATATCCAAATGGGAGAAAATACTAAAAAACTCCGAGGGCCTTCACATACCAATGGTAAACATTACAAAACCGACAATAGAAGAACAAGGCGAAAAACCGAACCGACGGTGGCCGAAATAATAGGAATCATCAATAAAATGCGAAACGGGACGGCCCCCGGAACGGATCAAGTAGTAATTGAGCTTTACAAAGCGATGCCCCAAACATTACAGGAAGCCGTAACTAAACACATAATTAAAGCCTGGTCAGAGAACAGAGTACCGGACACGTGGCTCGAGACCGTACAGGAACCAATTCCAAAAAAAAATAATCCTAAAGATGTGAACGAGTATCGTCGCATAACGATTTGCAACACGGGCTATAGAATTTACGCTACATACTTACTTAAAAAACTTGACGACATAATAACGGAACTAGGCAGTTACCAAGCGGCTTTTTTAAACAATAGATCAACAGATGACCACATTTTTACGCTCAAAAGGGTTCTAGAAGAGGAATGGCGTGCAGGTAAACGAACGTACGTTCTCGCCCTCGACATAGAAAAAGCATTTGACAATGTTGACCTCAAGGCATTAAGAGACATATTATTAGAACGAACCAACAAATCGATGACCAACAGGATAATCACAGCATGCTTGAATGAAAGAACATGCATCAAATGGTGCGGCCAGCAAAGCAGTTGGATTATCAAAGGAAAGGGAGTTAAACAAGGTTGCCCCCTGTCCCCCCGCCTTTTTACATTGGTCATCGACGAAGTTCTGACAACCCTCGAAGAGGAAACTCATTTAATCAAACTAGATCAGGACCGCGAAATCTCCCTCCCCCTAGTATTATCATTTGCAGACGACCTTATTCTCATTACAGAGCATTGAGCTAGAAGGACTAGAACGCATCTTATACCACATAAAACCCTTACTCAATAGTGTAGGCCTTCAAATAAACGAAACAAAAACAAAAATTGTAATTAGGGACCCCGTAAAAACACAGAAAACGACTCACGTGACCCTCAACGGAATAAATATACCAACATCGGATGAAATCAAATACCTAGGCACCTACATAACGTCCGCATTAAGCAGAAAAAACTCAATTAGAAAACGATGCCAACAGGCTACGAGAAACGCTAAATCTTTACTACCATTCATATTGAACTCAAAAATGGACTGGAAACTAGCTACACTTAGGTATCGAATGATTATCGTACCTTGTATGATATAATTAAAAGTATCAGCACTCACAAAGGCAAACCGTTCAAGATTGAGAAGATATGAAAGAGTTATCATGAGAGACTTGATCAACCACGCTAGGAACAAACCGATACAGAAGAAAATGCATCAAATCTTAGACGGTAAAACCATAACAAAACGCATCAAGAACCACAGGATGTGCTACCTGGCACACATTTTCAGACGCTCTGAACCACACCTGTTACATGCAGCAATGCAGTACAGAGCCAAATCTAAGAAGGTCGGACGACCTATTTACACATGGGATGACAACCTAAAACAGGATATGAAATACTTTGACAAGAAATCCAGTTTTGGAGGGACACGGCTGGAGATAGAAATAAGATCAAGAAAGCGGCTAGTGAAATCTACAAAAACCAGAAACTGATAGCAGTGAGAACTCAGAAGACGACCAAGAAAACAACAACACGGAACATAGCGAAGCCTGGATCAACATGCCGGCGACGACGTGAAAAGATGCCCTCCTATAGACAAATATCACCCTTCTCTCCACTAGTCCAATGCTTACTTAAGGCTGCATAGTCGGTAGGCTCGTAATCCTTTCCTATCCTATGGGCACGTCCTCCCTACCATTACAGTGCCCCCCGGTCTACTTCTTGATATGCAATGGCCTATGTAGCACCATGAAACATGAGGCTTCAAAGGCTAGTGCAAATCTTGGGGTTCATTCGATTAATCGAGTCTGGTCAAACCACGCTGGGATCGGTGCAATTCATTTCATTTCATTTCATATTTAAAGTGAAATAACACTAGGTACATTTTTGACTTTTTCTGATTTTCACCATGGCAGATAACGTGTTAAGGAGCAAGATTGAGTAATTACATTTTACGAATAAGCTCAGATAATATGAACTAAGAGTTCTGTATCGTAATTATATCGGAATTATCAAACGTGATGAAACATTGACTTGTGTGTGTGTGTGCAGTCTCAATACATTTGCACAGACGTAAAAATACCGTGTTGAGGTTTTATCAAGCACTACATTTTCAACTCTAGGTGTTACTCCGAGCATTGGTATTCCAACAAAGTAAATATCAGCTAGTCCAAAAAATACACTGTTTGATTTTCAAATCTCGCAGTGAATTGAAGTTCTATTACGCGAAAAAATCGCACTGTCATATTATTACGTCGATGTGAACATTGACTTAGTGTTACAATTGTCTAAGGCTAAACGGCAATGTACTCAATTATATACACACAATTATATAGACACTTCTTTCGTCATATACGTCTCCTTATTCTTGTCTGTAGTGTACAGCAAGATCTGTGGGCTCCTGGATATTTTTTTTAAATTAGCTGTGTCCGCTGTTTCGCTCGCGTGGATGTCGGAAATTATCTCACGGGAACGCGCTGCGGCGAAAAAAAGTAGCCTATGTATCAGGTATACAAGTAAACGGCCCTTCAAAATCAGCTCAACCGTTTCGGAGATTAACCGGAACAAAAAGACATGCAAACAAAAAAAAAAATTAAAACAGTTTTTTTTTTTTTTGTTATGGGTATAGAATTGCCGTATGTAGTTTTATACGCATTAAGGAAAAAGCTGTCTGCTGTACATGGGCCTCCCCCTATTTGGGGGGCTTTGCCATAATCGCCACGCTTGGCAAGCGGGTTGGCGATCGCAGTATGATGGTAAAATGCATAGAGAACGCTGCTGCCCATTCTCTAGAAAATTGGGTCCTCTTTTATACCCTGTTCTATACAAAGTTACACCTCCCTATTTCACTAGCACCGACCTACGCAGATGTGACACACATTGGCAAACACAAAACCCATTTACGTGCCCATAAAAAAGTAAATAACTAAAAACATATACTCCTTTTTTGGGCAGTCGCATAAAAAGACAAGACACACTTTTATAGTCACTACGTGAGCAGTCATTACTCTGAGCTCATTTATTTATTCTATTTGTATTCAAACACGAGAAATTGACCTGACATCTTGTAGACAAATACAGAATCTAGTGCGGGTGAAATGGGATGCCAAATACAATAGACAAGCAAATTGTTTAGGTGTATTATTCCATTTATACAGTCCACAGCTTCCATTTTGCTTCCATTATTCCGCTTCCATCTTTAGTCGCTTCAATTCATCTATTGTAGTTTGATCCTTCGAGTCACTTTAATTAGAATTTCTTAAGTGAAAGCTTTTGTATTTAGGCTCAGTTTAGGCAGATTATTTGAGAATAGGGCGATTTGGTGAAGACTCAAATAGAGTTGAATTACATGGCCAATTAATTATTAATTCGTGTATCATATTCATAATCATTTATTCATCGTCAGAAGCCCGAAAGTATGACAATCAGTCTTACAAAGGAGTATCGTGTGACTCAGGTGTGACTCAGTAACTGGGTCGTAGAGGTCAGACAGACAATTGCTCCATGTAACATACAGCTGGAACGCGGTATTCAGCAGTATTCAGCTGCATACGGTTTGCCTGGAAACCGATCTGGACATAGTTGGGATAAGGCTAGAGAGATGATGAATCATATTCATTTATTGCACTCCATATTGCCAAAACGATATCACAAAAGGCTTAACGCTACGTGGAACCTGTATGGGCACAGCAAAAGGATACAATTATAAAATCAAAACATTAGCGAAATCACTCTAAAACGGTCTCACTACTGGAACACAGACCTCCTCTTTGTGAGAAGGAGTAGGGCAGGTTGGTAGAAGCACATGTCTCCGAATGTTTGGTTCTAGGACATGCGCATCACCTTTTCGGAGCAATAGTTACGAAATAGGTTACGCAACCTGAAGCGCCTGTGTGAGTTCGAACCCACGACCTTTAAAACTCGTAAGTCAGGTACAATACCAATGGGCCAGCACTGTTCTTCAGAAAATCTTCGTATCTGAGCAGGTAGGTACTAAATCTGAGGATATAGATAAACTATAAAGTTGGTACATAAATGAAGGAACATGTAGTTGGTCATTTGTTTTATTCGAGTATGTAGGTGGATCAGACAGTTGACATAGATAATATTGTGGGTCATATTATGTCACGTAAATATAAAAGTACTACATTTCTAGTAACGATTATTGATGTATCTGTCTTTGGTGTAGTAAATAATTCATTGTTGATATATAAATATGGATTGACTGACGCGTTGGTCGCTAGCACTACTGCTGAACATGAGGTACTGGATTTGTCTTCCCGGTTGGGCAAGGTGTGATCGGTTACGGTAATTACGCGTCGGTACTTGCGTAATTAACTATCAGTAAGATTTGCTTTGAACATTTTTTGAACATATGACGCGATGTATTAGAAATATTCTTCAAAATTATTCAGATTGAGATTTTGATTGATAGTGCATTACGAGTAGCGTGCAGCTCAGAGTTTAGATTGTAGGCTAGATGTCATGACAGGACACTCAACGTCTATTATACGTGACGTAAAATCGTCCCTGCACTATATGTAACTATAGGAAATAGTATAACGATTGAGAACGGGTAACACTGTCTGAGTGACATGTCAAAATTCTGTTCCGTATTTTAAAATTAGTTTTATTTAATTTTAAGTGTAATTAAGGTGTATTAATATAACTATATGTAAAATAACTGCCTAACTACTAAGGATTATTGTTTTCGTGCAAATTAAAAAAGTAAAACACAGTGTTTGGTTACTTGTCGATACCGGTAACCTATCACGAACAGCTGATGTTCGATCTGCGGATTTAAACGGGGAGTATTGTTTATTTTGTTTTATAATTAGCATACAGTCGTCACTTATACTTAGTAACACATTTATCCAGTCTTAGTCTATTAGTTAAATTGCAATCTTTAAATATGCAAATCTAGAACTAAACTTTTAATCAAGGCATCCTACCCACTTATGTAAAAGTAAAATTAAGGCAATAAAATCAATATATCTTGTACTTAATCTAATCTCAATAGTTGCATTTGGATAAGATACACCAGCCTATCTCATTACCATTACCACTAACATTAACTATTATCTTTAATTTCTCCCATTTTCCCTTTCACTTCTAGCTTTCCATTTTTTTGTTTGTCTTTCTAATTGGTTCTCACTGTTCCTTTAATTATCCTTTCAGTACTTACTCTTGAAACCATGCCTGTGATGACCCGTAAAGCTGCTGCTCAGGAATTGGACCTTAAGTTGAGAACGACCCTTCACGAACTACAGGCTTCCAAAAATAAATGTCAAGAGCTGTTAGACGAGAGAGAGGAAAGTGAGAAGGAAGTCGAGAAAGTTGTCTTCAAAAACTCAAGCTTAAAACAGGAGCTAGTAGACCTACATCTTCAATACCTCAGTGTTGTTGCTGAACGGGATCAACTAAAGGTGGTTACAGATGGTTTCAACAACTGTAGTAATTTGTATGAGGAGGCTTTATGTAAGGTTAGGGACCTAGAGGATGAATTACTCCATGCAAATGTCAAAATTCAACAGTTAGAAAAGGATAAAGAACGTAATCAGGTCAAAGAAACTGACCATTTGTTTAACGAATTGTTTAATACAAATTGTAACCCACACTCTATAACGACAATTGACCTTACCGAGAATTCCTTACTGAAACATAACTGTAGTCATAAAATAAGTCAAAATAAATTAAAAAAATATGCAAGACTGAATAAAATTATTAAAAAATGTAATAAATTCAAGAAACATCAGAAACATTATTCCAAAAATATTCAATTAAGGAAAGAACGTGTTTCTCTTGTCAACAAATTGAAAAATTATCAAATTAAATTAGAAGATAGCATAAATATATATGAAATAGACACTCAGCGCTTACAGTCTGAAATTCAAGTTCTTGATGAATCCCTTAAGTCACTTTATAATAAATATGTATGCTCTAAGCACCAAATTAAGGAACATATCCTTGCTACAAATGAATTGGTAGACAGAGTGGATTTGCTGACTCTCAATAATACTCAGTGCACTTGCCAAAGGGTATCCAACCTTGATGCCCTCCAGCCTGAGGCAACGGTGGACCCGTCCCAAGTTGTGAGTAGTCTGCACTGTATCTCCATTCAAAATATACCTGATACTGTGCATGAACAATCTCAAGGGGTACAGTCAGTACCTAGTAGTGTTACCCCTTGTTGCAGTCACCTTGGTTTTCAGTCCGTTATGTTCTCAGATAGTATAGGAAGAGGTTTAGGGAAATTAGTTAGTAACAAGTTGAATATTTCTAATCAAAATAATTGTTTGCCTGGGAAATCCTTTACAGAAATAATGTCATCAATTATGAGATATCAATATGATTGTAATACCAACATAACTGTGTTTGTAGGTAATAGTTCACAGATCAAACAAGATGATATTACTGACAGTGTTACTGAGATTTTAAAGATTAATTGTAACAAAATTATTTTGTGTGCTTTTCCATATTTTGAGAAATTATCTAGTAGAAAAAACAAATATATTCATATGCTTAATAATCATATGCAGTTTTTGGTCAGTCACTACAGTGATAAACTTATATTTTTTGATACCAACATTTTTGTTGATAAGTTAAAATCAACAAGGAACTCAGTGTATCTGCCCCTTATGTTTAGACATAAAATAGCGAGGCTATTAGCTTATATTAACTCAGACATAAGTAGTATGTCGAAGTCTTGTTTATTTACTGTTGGTACTTATATTAACTCAGACATAAGTAGTATGTCGAAGTCGTGTTTATTTACTGTTGGTAGTGATACTAACACTACTATTGATACGCCTAGTAGTTTAAACTAGTAGGTGCGACAACGGATGAGCCGCATATGTTGAATGTTGTTCATCAAAATATGCAGGGTCTGTCCGGCAAAGAGTTAGAGTTAAGCTTATTTATAGAGAATCATGATGTTCAGGTGTTATGTTTAACTGAACATTGGTTGAAAGAACATGAAGTAGTGTTTATCAATGATGATAATTTTACTGTACAAAGTTCATTTGCGAGAAAAAGGGCCATCCGCGGTGGTTCTTTAGTTCTTGTTTCAAACAAGCTGAAATGTAAGCAACGTTTAGATTTAGTTAATCTTTCTATTGAGCGCACTATTGAGTTGTCTTGTGTTGAACTCGAGCGATACGTTATAATTTGCGTTTATCGACCCCCCTCTGGGGATTTCATTTGTTTCGAATCAGTCATGGAGGATTTACTCAGTAAGTTAAAATCAAGTAATAAAAGTATAGTTGTATGTGGAGATTTTAATATTAATATTCTAGAGGTAACTCCATTAAGTATTAGACTTCTCAATCTGTTTAGGTCATTTAATTTATTTAACTTGTTTTTTGAACCAACCAGGATCACGGCATGTTCGTCAACTTGTCTTGATAATATATTCAGTGATTGTGATGCCAAAAATAAATTAGTGTTAACTGATTTAACGTCCGACCACTGTGGTTTGCTATCCAGTTTCCCTATGCCATTGTGTAAAAAGGCGCGTAAACTTGAATGCAGGCCTTATACAGCTAGTCGTTGCACCAAGTTTAAAAATAATATAGCTCGCAGAATTGCACCATCTATAGTAGAACACGATAATCCTAATGCAATTTATGAAGCCCTCTTTGATGTAGTGCAAAAAGAGTACAAATCTACTTTCAAGACCAAAACCATTGACATTAATGGCACCTCCGTTGGCTTTAACCAATGGGCTACTCCAGGTATTTACAAAAGTAGAGCGAGGCTTTACGAGTTATATGGTTTAAAAAAATACAGGTTTGATACTCCTTTCCTAGAGTATGTAAAAAAATATTCAAAATTATTTAAACAGATTACTGCTTTTGCTAAATCCAAATTTTTAAGCGATCAAATTAAAAATTCAAATAATAAAATAAAAACTACTTGGAAAATCATTAACAATGAGACGGGTAAATCGGTTAAACAAGAAAAACAACTTGAAATTTTGGTCGACAACAAATTAGTTAATACGCCAGCTGACGTAGCACAGGCAATTAATGAGTTTTTTGCCAACATACCTGTAACTACGACTCGCTCCTTAAATTCGTCCCCGTCTAAAGCTGATAATCTTTTGCATAGTAGTGTGCCAAAAAGTAGTTGCCTATTCAATTTTGAACATGTAACGCCTCGTGATGTAGTTAATGTTTTTAACACACTTAAGTCTAAAAACACTGGTGATTTCTGGGGCATTTCCATCAAACTATTAAGTAATATAATAGACATCGTAGCCCCCTATTTAGCTGTTACTTTTAATAAATGTGTTGATGTCGGAACTTTTCCTGACCTCATGAAGAGTAGCAAAGTCATACCATTATTTAAATCAGGTAATAAAAATGACGTTTCTAATTTTAGGCCTATTTCTATCTTACCTGCATTTAGCAAAATATTTGAAAAGTTAATCCTCAAGCAGTTGCTAAGACATTTTAATTTAAATAGCCTCCTTCATAATGAGCAATATGGCTTTACAAAAGGTCGTTCAACTACAGATGCGGGTGTTGCTCTCTTGAAACACATTTTTAACGCATGGGAGAACTCGCAAAATGCTATCGGAGTATTCTGTGATCTCTCCAAAGCCTTTGATTGCGTGCACCATGACACGCTTTGGCGTAAACTACGTCATTACGGTGTCCATAACGAAGCTATAAACGTAATAAATTCTTACTTACATAATAGGTTCCAATGTGTAGATATTAATGGTGTAAAGTCTGCCGGGCTACCGGTTCAGTTAGGTGTGCCTCAAGGCTCCATACTCGGCCCATTCTTGTTCTTAGTGTATATCAATGACTTACCATTCTTTTTAAAGGGTATTTGTGACGTTGTACTGTTTGCAGATGATACATCTCTTATTTTTAAAGTAGACAGGAACAGACCAGATTTTGACGACGTGAACTGTGCACTCTCGATGGTTACCGATTGGTTTACGGCAAATAACCTAGTTCTCAATGCCAAGAAAACCAAATGTGTAAAGTTCGCCTTACCGAATGTTAGAAATCTAGGTCCCAACATCGTCTTAGATAAAGAGGTGCTTAAAACTGTAGACTCGGCAGTTTTTCTGGGCATAACAGTGGATGGCAAACTTCAGTGGGGCCCACATATTTCAAGCCTAGCGGGAAGGCTCAGTTCAGCTGCCTACGCCGTCAGAAAAGTAAGACAATATACTGACGTTGATACAGCTCGGTTAGTCTATTTTAGTTATTTCCACAGCGTTATGTCTTACGGTATTCTACTGTGGGGTACTGCAGCTGATATTCAAAATATTTTTGTCCTTCAGAAACGAGCTGTTCGAGCAATTTACCAGCTAGGTGCCAGAGTTTCCCTAAGGGACTTTTTTAAAGATATTGGTATTCTTACGGTGTCATCACAATTCATTTTCGCCAACATCTTATATATTAGGCAAAATATACACTTATACGCTAAAAACAGTGATATTCACACTGTTAACACTAGAAGTAAGGACAAACTACGTGTTCCCTTTCACCGGCTTCATAAGGTGCATAACTCATTTGTTGGGCTTGGTATAACATTTTACAACAAGCTACCACCTTCTTTACTAGAATTACCTTTTAATGCGTTTAAAGCTCAAGTAAAATCCAACCTTTGTCAAAAGGCGTACTATTCCATCAACGATTATTTAAATGATAAGAATAGTTGGTCGCTGTGATTAACTCAAGACAATGTTTATGTTCTTTCTCCAGTATTAGCGTACCTAGTGATAGGTTCAATATAATTGTTTCCTTATTTTTTTTTCCTGTTTATGCCAATTTTATTTTATTAGTATTGCATAATGTGGTTAGCTAGCGACCTCGACAAGTAATCATTCAATTCTTGCTTGAGCAACCAGCAGCAAGTTCGTCATGCTCCCTTAGATGTCAATGCTTGCGGTAGCGTCGGGGGTCGGGTTGCCCCCTTCCCTCAAATATGGCGAGGGGGGCAATGGCTGATCTTTGCGTTATGCTCGTGAACGGGTGCTGCTTGTGGTGACTGGTCGTCTTGCTGACTTTGGTGTTGATATTATTATTAATATTACTTACCTGTTTAATTTATTTTACATCGATGGTCCTAGTTTATCATTTGTGGCCTCGAGTTGTAACTCAGGTCGTAACAGCTATGTGAACATTCAGCATTGCATATGTAAGCTGTCACGCCCTTTATGCCAGTTTTTTTTATTTTTGCAGCCATGTTTCTATATACATATTTTTTTTTTGCTTATGCTTGATTATAGTTTTCATTTTATTTGTTGGTATATTGGGTTGGCTAGCTGGCATATAGCAAATCATTTAATTTAATTTGTGTCTCTTAATGTTTTACTATATACCATTGTATAGAATCAAGTTCTTCTAACTGGACAGACAGCTGTGCTGCTGGGGAGTTTGTTGGCCACTTCTTCTTCCCAGCTAAAGCACTAGGAAGTGCGCGACGGGTGGGCGTTTTGGGGGGACTGTCTTTTGTAATTTTGACGTTCGAAAAGTGCTGATCCTCAGCCTAATTTGAATAAATGACTTTTGATTTTGAATAAACATCTCTACTCTTCCAGAGAATATAAGCAAGATGATATAGTTCAGTAATTTTAGTAGTCTCCAAGTCTAAATTTAGAGAAATTCAAGGTAAAATCACTCACTAAATCTGTCACTCCTAGTTTGTGGCAAGACTACGCTAGAGATAAGACAACATGACAGTTTGACATCTAGGTACCTGACATAAACTTATCTACCTTAGTGACGTGCGGTCGCCTGTACAATAGCTTCTCCAAAGCAATCATATCGAGTTTAAAAACAATTACAGTTTCAATTATTTTTAGGAATGTTTAGTTTTCAACACTGCCTTCTTTGGTATCGATTCTTTTGTTTACCACCTTAACTTGAATAAGAGTATTTTTATCCCTTTCTGCCAGATCGTAAAAGAAAAAGACAAGTGACGCTTTAGAACTGTCAAACTAAATTCCGTCTCTATTGGCCTCGAATTTAGCATGATGAACTTAGTTCTATTTGTTCCGACGAAAATCATATTTCAACTAAATTTGACAGCTCTAATTTATTTCCGTGTCTTTCTTGTTTCGTTAGACAAAAAAAAGAGAGCAATAACCAAATTAAGGTTTAGTTGGTGCACAACATAATCATCACGGAACCTAACCAAACCATCAAAAGGAGTTATAATAATCACCTTGGTTTTTTTTAAACTCGTCAGCGGTATCGCTTATTTAACTCTATCTAGCCTGAGTACCTTTATCTAAAAGTCAAATTGGAAAGAGTGAATTGCGATTAAGGAACTCAGTATTTGACTGATTTTACCGATGAAACCTCTAAGGTATGTCGGACTATACCTACTAATCTACCTACGTGTAAAACCCATTTCCATTAATCCTCCGAGTTATTCTAGATGAGTCGCAGGAAATGGTCCGATTCCGTCGGGGAGACGTAGTTTATTTGATGAAGAAATTTCATTACTGTAATTACGGATATGCAGCCAAGATAGTTTTAGCTAGAGAATTAAAATAAGGAAATATACAAGGCATACTTCGATGCGTTTTTTTTTAATAAAACTGTGCCATATGGGTCGTTCTACTTTTTTACCGACAACGTTCTGTCCTTCGTCTTGTTATAATAATAATAATTTCATCTCATTGGAGTAGTGATATTTACGGTTTTTTAATTTGGTTCAAATAAACGTCCGTTTTTTCTTATCTATTAATATTATGTCATTTTTATTTTCTCTAACCAGCATATTTAATCAGTCTTTTTCCCGTAGAATGTCGTGACAGAGTGGTACGCCGAAATGTGGTCTCCACAGAAAAAGGCCACTTTGTCACATTATTTTTTTCTAAAACAAACATTAAAAAGAAATACTAGCCGAAAAGAAAATTTTAATTATTCCTAATGAAAACACATATGCAATTTTTTTTTTATTCCACACCATATACCATTTGAACTTACTGTCTTATTGTGTACCTACTATTCATCTCTGACATATGACGGTTTTATTTTTATATGCAGGCAGAATCATATTGGAATAAAACCATTCTACATCTATTTTGTTGCAGGAACTATAGGCGGAATTCTTTGTAATTTTCACCAAAACTTCAGCTTCTCTGTCGTGTCTATGATTACAATTGGTGGTTTTAAATAAGTTTCGCTCATAATTCAGCCACTTCAACAGCGTTATTGTGGGCCTCGCAAAGGTCTTCTATAGTGCAGGTGTTAGTGCACAAAGAGCACGACAAGACGTGAGGCATACTTTGCTTTGTGGCTTCACAGTCGCACTGCGGTTTCTACTAACCAGTGTTACTTTAAGACTCCCAACTGCCCTAAATATACTGCGGAAACAGAGCATTCGTCTAAAGGGGGATTACGTAGAGACCCCCTTTACTAACCAATATCTAATCCCTCGGTTTATTGTCGCTCGTTGCAACAAAGAGCGTGGTTTACAATGAAAGGACTTAGATATAGAAAGCTTATAGTCGTAGAAATTTTAACATTGTTGCTTATTCTTTAAAATTTTGGTATTTTTGATCGTACATTATTCTGAAATACTCCTGTACCTATCTAGCATTACATAAGCAGCATATAATGTTCCTACTGCTAGAACATAGACCCTTTTGGTGAGAGGGAGTGGGTTAAAGTCTACCAGGTGGGCTTTTTTTTTTCAGATGGGAAATCATCAAATGACTTCTCCCGCTCTGGGCGGAGCGGAAGGGCGTGTCAGACTTTTACTAACTAAAACCCACCCGTGTTCCTTCAATTGTTGTTGCCAGGGCCACGGTAACTCTTTCGAACGAATCTCGCAACCCCGGCAGGCATCGGTCCTAGCAGACCCCTTCATTATTGCTGACATCTCTTTGAGGCGCGCGTGAAACACTACGCGCCGTCGACCCGAGCCTGGTCCTTACCGGGCGGCGAGCTACCCATTGCTCGCCGCCCGCAAGCTCGCGCCTACGGTGGCCGGGAATCCGCTATCCACTCCCGACGCCCTGGGCGTCTCCTCCTGCGGCGGCTAAGGACATGAGGGCGCAGAGACTGCCACTCCCTCACGCGCCCATTATTCGCGAGCATTATACTGCTTCGCAGAAGGAGGTGACGGCTTCCCATGCCCTCTCGCTCCGCCACCAGGTGGGCTCAGTGTGGGTTAGGAGATGTTACATCTCTTCAAATTATTTGGTTCTAGGACATGCTGATTACGATGTTTTCTTTCACTGTTTTGAGAGCAGTACTAATGAAATAATTTACACAAAGTTAAGCACTTGTCTAGGTTTGAACCTATGAATGTTTTAAGTAAGAATGTGTATAGCTTTAAGAGTAGAGGAATATTAAAGAAACGATGGATGGACTGTGTGAAAGATAAGGTAAGTATTTGCTCTGTCAGGATCGCGAGATTGTTCAAAAGAGATACCGTGACCCTGGCACATGGGCAACTGAAGGAACACGGGTGGGTTTTAGTCAGTAAAAGTCTGACACGCCCTCCCGCTCCGCCCAGAGCGGGAGAAGTCATAAGATGATATCCCATCCAAAAAAAAAAAGTAAGTATTTGCTTATAGAAGACTGAAGCCAGGAAGTCAGTCACAGATTTTAAGTAACTGGACTACGTGCGCCATGTCCGGCCTAGGTAAGTTTTTTTTTTTTTTGCTCCGGCTTTCCTCTTTAATAAAATCGCCCTTCGCCACTGGTAAGTAATGGGATGACTGCCAAGATGACGGCTAATAGAGAAGTACGGTAGAAAAGAAAACGTGGTGCTGACCTCTAATAAATTAAGATAAGAGAAAGAGTATAATGATGATGATACCTTAACTAGTTCTAATACTAAATAAACTCTTGTCATAAAATAAAGAAAATAGCTGTCAATACCTCACTAATTAAATCTCTGCTGGTAACAAAATCATATAATCCCAAAAGCACCTTTACAGTAATAAAATTAATTCAAATTCAACTCTACTCCTACTTAGTAAAAGATTTAATTTCATTATAACATTATGAAGAAAAGATTGTAACATAATACTAATCAAATAATTACACAAAAGGGTCTGCAGTGCGCAGCGGACCTTAAACACCCAATTACTTCTGCTAAGCGGGGAGTTCTACTAAAAGTAATTGTAAGAACAATCGTATTAATAAGCGGAATATTAAAAGTTCCCTGTCTTCTAATCCTATATAATTAATAAAGTAATGAACGGCAGAAATTTCGGCATTAATGTTTAAGAGAATATTATCTCGCGAGATTTTTGTTGAAAAGAAATTCGGAGTAAAGTTTGGTATTGATTTAATTTTAGATTTTTCCAGTTTTATTAATTCAAGACGAGATTCGAAATTCAATTTCAATTTTAGAGTTTTTTTTTAGGCTCACCCCCTACAAAAAATAATTGAATAAACAGTTAATTCAAGATGGTCTTGTGTGTAAGAAAAAGTAACTTCCGTGGAGAAAAACATAGTTAGAAAACCCGCGGGGTAATTCCGTAACTCACATGACAATTAATTAATAGCTCGACTTTGCAATTTTAACCTTGAAAAAGCAGGGTTTGTGGCTAATTAATAACAGCCGCATGGGTAGAACGCTTAGGTTAAACTATGCTTGCCGCCGTTGACCCGTGGATGGTTATCATTTTTACGTACATCTTCCTCTCCTGGCTCGAAAAGCACGTTAAGCCCTGGGATCCGGCTATCTCTCGTGTATTTTTGTTAGTCCTTACGGGTAATCAGAAACCCAAAACTCTGATAAACCATTCTTAACAAAGGATATCGTATTACCCAGTAACTGGGTTGCGGAGGTCAGTAAGCAGTTGTTCTATATACAATACTGGTATTTCGCTGCATCCAGTTAGACCAGAAGCCGACCCCAACATAGTTGGAGAAAAACTTGGCAGATGGTTTTATTGCCTTTTATTTTGACAGTGAACTGTCACGTTTATTGAGGTATTCACGTTGTTGTGCGGAAATTTTCTTCAAACGTTTCAAGCAGTGAATTAGGATTTTCCTTGAAAGCCCCCGGATTGTGATTGAAAATGTTTTACGAAAAGGAACTGTAACTAGGTACCTAGCCCTAATCTTGTTCCTATTCTGAGAAAAGCCCGTAGCAAAGCCGCGGGGCTCGTACAATTTAGACTTGTATTGTTAAGGTTAGCATAAATTAACAAGGGAAAAACCAGATCCAATTAGCATAAAAAAATATTTCTTCAAGTCGCTTGCACTACGTAAATTAATTTAAACTCATCCTCCTACGTTTAATTGGCTAAATTACATGCGGAACGAATTCTCTACACCAATCTTGGTAATTTGGTTAACCGTACGCTACCGGAGAGGTTATTAATTCCACAATGTATTTCAAACACTTGACATAAACAAGGATCTGTTCCCAAATTTTGCGTACAGACGCTACAGTTATAATAGGTAAACAAAATCGCAATTTTGAACAATTTTCTCTTATCATACGCTTTTCTCACAGAGTCAGTTAATTTCGCGAGAGCAGCGAAGCGTAAGTGATAAGGTCACGAAAGTCTTTGGTATATATAAACGCGTTTTTATCGATGGCTTTGTGTTAAAATGGCGGATTGTCTGTTGTGCGAAACTCCGTTCATTTTGAAAATTTTCGTTGATTTTGAACGATTTATGTGAATCCGTTTTTCCGAGTGAGAAGTGAACGTTCTTCGTGTCCGTTCATTTTTTTCGGGCGAAGCAAAATGCGGTATGTTTTGTTTATTGTCGCGTGCCATTTGTAAGATTTAACAGAGGTAAATAGCCAACGTAATGGGGATTGTAAGCAATGGCACTGCAACCTGTACATAATGGTACACTGTTATGAACAAAATTATTGTTATAAATGTCGCTTAACTGGAAAAATGTGTAATTGTTTTGTTCGTAATACCTATTGTTTTAAGTTACATAGCGAAGCAAACTACTGAGCAATTTTGGTACCTAAGCCTTTAAAGATCTTTAAGTAGATACGTGGTTGGTGGTAGGTACCTACTTGTACAGTAAAATATCGTATCCGAATATCTTGCTGTAAAGATTGGTTGTATTCAACCCGGAAAACAAAAGAACAGAGAAAATTACTTCCCTGATATCCTTTGTTTGGCAAACCCTTTTGAAGCTTATACTAATAACAAAGTTTTTGTAGACTTTGTGTTATTATTATTTATTGATTTCGTGATGTATTGATTTTAGAATAGTAAGCTTAGCCTAGTTACTATGACTACCAGCATTTTGTTTTATAGGATTCTGCCCCTTAGCATTAGAAAGTGATAAATTAGATAAGTCTGAATGTTGGAAGATATATTGCCAACATGTTGAGAATTTCAGACAAATGTCGATGTTAAATTTATGGCACGAGAAAAGGTTTTACGTCACTTAGAGAATAAATCTTATTTTCTCTTAAATAATAGTTCTTGCAAGAAAACTTTATACGTCTTCTGCTTGTAGGTGTAACTAATTTTAAATGATCTGTTATTCTTTTGACACTGAAGTAAAAATTTTGGCAGAAATATTAGGTAGGTTTTATCCAAAAAACGCCTTTTCCAAAATAACTTATTATTCATAAAATTAATGTTAAGCTTCCGCCTGTTAACAAAAACAAAATTAAACACGAAGGAACTACAAAACACCGTAATGAAAATTTTAATATTAGAATTTTGAAGCACCTTTTGTGCGCAACTCCGTGTAGAACAATACCCTATTCAGCTCACCAATTACTCAAATTATGAAATTTAACCGAAAAACACTTGAGTAAGCGAAACTGCGAGACTGTGAAACTGCGAAACCACACTCGAATGGTCACTGTAACAATTTTGCTCCGGGAAAATGTTCGACGAAGTCCGATGAGTACACCGGCCCCCCAGCCCGTATAATTCAGGAAACTGGCCCGCTCGATTTCCGATATATGTAGACGTAATGGATGGGCTATAACTAGCGACGCAAAAAGTCGGATGTGTTGGTAATTATATACAACCGTATGTTATAGACTCCGTATTGGTACTTGAATTGGATACGATTGATATAAGGAAAATATCAAAATCTTACCTTTTTATTATGTAGGTACTTAACTACATTGCTTTAGTAACTTTTGTTTGTTGACGTGAATCGACTTTAAAAAAACGAAGGTGTTCTAAATTTAAATGTATTTTTTAAATTACCTCATAACTCCGCCATTTATAAACTAATTTGTTAAAATCTCCTATAAATCGAAAAGGTATAATTTGTTGAGTGGTCGAGTTCTAATGAGTGATGTTTGAGTTAGCTGCAATAATACTTATAACTTAGTTTAAATGTACTGATGATCTGAGGAGGCTCTTGTTGGGCAGCTGGATCAAGTGCTTGATTCAGACAGTGGTACTTCTGGACACGGCAGGCATTGTTGGTTCTTCTCTCTGGAGCCCTGACCGCCAGTAGCTATATTTACTATATTTTTAAATGATTTTATATTTATACGTTTTAATTTTATAAAATCATATTTAATATGTACGATTAATAAAATAAAGGTATGAAATAATAATGATAACTACCTGTTACTTTATTTACTACGCTAGCAAGAATAAAACATTAAAGATACCGTCTTCCGCAGTACAGTTATGTTTCACTTTGTACTGTGTTTTTTTAAGATGGTTATTTTTTGGAATAAAGTTTTTTTTATTGTTTCTGGAATCGAGCATTAAAAACAAGACAATCATATAAAATGCTCACTTTATCAAGTGCCGCTGTTGAGTTGGAGTTGGTAAAAGACTAATGAATTTATTGAAATTTACTTCATACTGTGATTTTCCTGTTACTGCAGAAAGCTTCGGATTTTTTTATTTTATTCCGCAGTAAATGACGATGAAGTAAATTTTCCTGACAGAAATATCTTTTATAACAATGGGACAGAAGCATAAAGTAGCCATTTGTTTACTCCTTCGGCTTTATGCCGAAATAAATACAGAAATATTTTATTGAAGATCGGTAAATAATTGTCATACTTGCCAAATAAAAGATCGTTCCATTCCCAAGGTCGATCTTTTAGAGACTACTTTCTAGGTCCTGCCCACGATTTCGTCCGCGTAAAATTTCTTGTTCCCTCGACCTACTTCACTCTCTTCCGCTATCATCTATTTCGTCTTCGATTAGTGTTACTTTTGACTTTTCCTCCTATTGATCAGCTCGCAGGTCGTAACGTATTTGTGGACCACCAAGACCTTCGTCATGAATTGGGCTATTATCATCATCATCAATCATCATCAGCCTATAATGTTCCCACTACTGGGACACAGGCCTCCTCTCGGTGAGAGGGAGTGGGCCATAATCCACCACGCCGGCCCAGTGCGGATTGGTAGATGTCACATGTCTTCGAATTTTTGTTTCTAAGACACGCCGGTTTCCTAACGATGATTTCCTTCACCGTTTTGAGAGCAGTGGCGATGAAAAAATTTACACAAAGTAATGCGCCTGCTAGGGTTTGAACCCACGACCTACTACTCGTAAGTCGCGGCCGTTACCACTGGGTCACCACTGCTCTTTGTTGTCGCTTAGCGTTATTTCTAACTTTTCCTCTTTTTGATCAGTAGGTCGTAGCGTGCTTTGGACTACCAAGACCTGTCAAGAATTGGGCTATTATAACCATGTAGAATTTCTTATGCAAATTCGATTGGTATTATTATTATTTATTTATTATTAGGGGTTCAAACAAACAAACGTAAGTAAATAAATATAATATTTATGTAATGTATGGATTCAGATATAGGATATAATCTTTGTTCAACTTATTATAATAGATACAGGAACGAGTACAAAAACCTTTGTTTATTTAGGTAAGGTTTACTGAATCGATAAGCGTTCGAATATAGTATTAGTGCCTCCTCAAAAGAGGATGTGCAGCAATATTCTCCATTTGCCAATAATATCAATATCGGCTTTAAGTCGATTCGCATGAATTAACTCGCCTGAATCAGGCGAATCAACTTTAATTTTTATTTTTTTCTACAGGTGACTCGCTCTAGGTTAATCTATTTGTAGGCGAATTAACAATTTGTGTCGCCCATATAGACAAATAAATAAAATTGAAGTGTCTGTTTGTTATATTAAAATAACCACTTTTTACTAAGTGTATATGGATGTATACGCGGTACATATATAACTTAGGCTACTTTTATTTTAGAAAAAAAAATAGGATCTCACGAAAAAAAATTAAAATAATGAAAAACTTTTAGTTAAATACCACGCGGACGAAGTCGCGGGTAACAGCTATTACCTATATAACCTGAGTAAACACATTCTTACCGCAGTAATACGTCCTCCTGCGTTAATTTCCGACATCCACGCGGGCGAAGCCGCGGGCAAAAGTTAGTAATTAATATAGTTTAGGAGATGTGCCCTAAGATAGTGAGGTGGAGTCGCGGCATACCACGTAAGGCATGGCAGTATGAGCTGGATAGGTTCCATCAAAACTGGAAGTAGGTATGTTATTTCATCATCTAGTTTACAAAAATATTTAATAGACCTGTAAAAGTGTTTGTACAAACCTATTAACAGAAATAAAATCATTTATCATTTATCATCATCATAATTTCAGTCGAAGACGTCAACTTCACATTCACACTACACACCCATCCACACACCACACAAACACACACGCTTCACCAGATGTTAATATAATCCTAGTTTTAGAAAAATATTGTAATAGTACCATTAATTAATATTGTGACTTGGATAGGCGAAGACACTAGTCCCTATAATACAGCTAACACTAGTTTAGGGACCAGGGGATTCACATTTGTGTTATCATTCATGTCAATAAACTTATTACTATTACTGTGCTTCTCGCATCCAGCGTATTTCGACCTTCATCAGGTCATCGGTCCACCTTAGGAGGTCGTCTAACGCTACATTTTCCAGTTCGCGGTCGCCACTCTAGACCCTTTCAGTCCATTGCCATTTATTTACTAACTAAAATCCATTGCGAGTTCAGAAGAGCTAAGTAGTCACACAGACTCGAAAAGCGTCATTGTTTTGTTCTATTTAAAGATAAATAATAGACAAAGGCCATTTAGATTGAAAGTCATTGCTAAGAATACGGTCCATTCCAGAACGTCACATCTTCATTTTCATTCGCGGTTCTTCAACTCTCCCCTGTCGCCCGCAATAAATATTTACGCACTGATATCATTATAAGCCTATTAAAACATTAATTAAATTAAAATGAAAGCTTAGAAGCTTTTGCTCTCATTGAAAATGAGTGGATAATCAAAAGCGTCTATTCAAAGGAATCATTTGAGAGTAATTTCGAAGTTGAGGACGGCTTAGAGTAAGAAACCAACTCTCTTAGGTACAGATAAATTAGCATCGTTCACGTTGGATGGTTCTGTACTCTAAAAACGTACTTCTGTTCAGTGAATCTTTAATGTGATGATCTTGTCATGTGCTCTGTTATTCTGTAAGTGTTGCTGTTTTTGTTTGGTCAAAACACCTTTGTGAATTTTATTGAAAGAAAGAAAAAAATGCTTTTATTTGCGGTAAACATGACACAAAGAAAGCCCAGACACGCAGAAAAAAGCTTGGGGAAAACATGCGTCACTTCCACGCAAAACGGCCATCGTTCAGCATAATGCTACGACCCTATACGAGCCAGAGCCCCAGCGCTGGTTGTCAGCGACAGCCGGCGTTGACGTAATGACGTCGACTGATGCAGCAAACAAAAAGCAATTGCAAACGGTTACTCTCTCACAAACTACGTCAAGTCTTACGTCATTTCTTCAAAATTCTCCTGGACCGTCATAATCAGTAAAACCTTATCAGCAAACCGATGAAAATTCATTGAAATGGAACAGTATTTGCTTTAAAAGGTCTTTAATACATTTTTGGAACATCTTTGCATATGGACTATTATATTCTTGGTCCGAAACTTCGGCTACGATCCAGGATGAAAAGTAGCCTATATACTTATGCAGGTCATCAAGAACTAAAATAATTTAATTATCTCAGACTAAAATCATACTAAATCTTAAAAGCCAATTTTTTTTTTGCCGAAATGCCATTAGCAAGTCATTACAATATAACTCTTTGACATTTTTATATGGTAAACATTACTAGAATGATTGCTAAGATTTTTATACAACTCTCTTTTTTATAGTAAATGCCCTGAAGGCTTTACCGCGTTCCGAAGTTTCGCATTCTTACAAAAAGTAAAAATTCTAAGCCAAAGATACCTAAGGTTAAGCCGACTAACTTAAGCAGTTTGTACTGCCGCCGTCGGCTTATCTTACACGAATCGCGATAGCAAAAGCAGTAACGTTTGCTTACAAACACTATTAATCTGCCATCTCACTCTTTAACTCTCTATCTTACTCAAACTTTCCCAACTGGGGCGAAGATAAACAGTTGGTTCTCAATGTTTTTCGCTTATCCCTTGGATCAGTGTAAAGGAGCAAAATTAGTTTTAAAATGTTTTACGGACAGTAAAGGGTTAAGTTAGGTACTGTCTGTAATCCCGGAGACTGTGTTTAAGTATTTTGCGTAACTTGTGGTTTCTGAATTAGAATGGGCTGATCTCTGTACTTTCAAGTAGTTTTAGCACACAATAGGGACGATCTTTCAGCTCATGAGCGTCTTTAAAGCGATTCAGTACTAGGCGTTGGCTCCAAATGTCATAAAATTCGATTGACAATGTAATGTCGTGAAAAGTATTTGTACAAACCTACTTATCATTTATCAATGGTCTCTTTTGGTAGTGCTATTATGGGAACCCAATTTTGAAATCCAGCGGATGATTTGGCTTGCTTAAAACCTCCCAGCTAGCAAAATAGTCTTGTAAATAATTACTTAAAAGAATAAAAGCATTATAAAACATTTATAAGTGTCCTGATTAAGAAGGGGCCTCTTATAAAGGCATGTATAATGGGGATTTGAACTAAAAGAATGTATAAACTTATAAAGAAGTCTTATAGATATATAGAAGAACACCTTTTAAAAATATTTATAAGAACAAAAGTTTACAAGCGCACTTGTGTAAGACTAATTACTCTTGATATTTTTTTATACTTATTTAGGCATCTTATAAGATCGTGTGTTCTTATAGATTTCTTGGGTAAGTATTTTAAAAGAGAACTGATCTTACTAAAGCATGATATACAACTTTTGAAAAACCAAAAAATTATAAGTGTAATTTGTCTGAGCTAAATCATATTAAAGAAAAGTAGCATGTTGGAAGTTGTATAAAAGAACATTTAAGCTCACAAACGTCGTAAGCATGCTTTATTAAGTATATTACCGATCTCATTTATAGATATAAGTATTCTTCACTGCGTTGTAATGGACATAAAGTACCGTGTTTAATAATGGATTTAAATAGGTGGAAACGGTTTAAAAGAAGTGGTGCATACCGCAGAAAAGTAAATAAAGAATACATGAAATTAATGGAAGAGCCAGAATCTTCACAAGTTTTACGAGGAACAGGAACAGGACAAGCTGGATCCAGAAATATGGTTGTTGGTTCCGCACAAAAAGAAAGTTGTTGTTCTAGTGGTACTGATATTACGTCTAGTGATGACAGTGAACGTGAGTTTGACTACGAAAACTTTGTGGAGTATGAAAATAATTTGCAGTTGCGCGAAGATATTAAAATCTGGGCCATTAAATGTAACATATCGCACTCAACGTACAATGAACTTGCAGTGATTTTAAATAAAAATGGTAAACACGTTTTACCTAAGGATGCTCGCACGCTTCTTCAAACAACGGGCCAAGAAATACAGATTGCTGCCTTAGGGATAGGAAATTATTGGCATAATGCCTTAATCAAACAATTAAGAAAACATTTAGAACACTTTGATTACATGCCTAATAATATTTCATTGAATATTAATATCGATGGTTTGCCACTTTACAAGAGCTCCAGAAAACAATTTTGGCCAATATTGTGTAGTATTTTTGAAGTGCCATGCTTACCTCCACTGGTAATAGGTAAGTATATGAATACATATTCATTTTGCGTTATTTTCATGCAGACTAACAAAAAACACTTCATTTATTTTTAGGTATATACGCGGGAGATAGCAAGCCATCTAATTTAGAAGCCTTTTTGGATCCTTTTGTAATGGAGTTAAACGAACTTACAAGTTCAAGTGGTTTAAAGGTGACCTTTAAATCAACAGGACTTGAAACAACGGTTCCCGTAAAAGTCAGAGCTTTCATTTGTGACTCCCCAGCTCGAGCACTAATCAAAGGAGTTGTCAATTTTAACGGCAAGCCCGGATGTCTGAAATGTACGGTTGTAGGTGAATATTCACAGGTGTCTCGCACTGTTACGTTTCTAAACTATGATTGTCCTAAAAGAAATGACAAGGATTTTCGATCAAAAAAGGACGAGGAGCACCATAAGCTAGATTCCCCTCTTCTAAAACTTAATATCGATATGGTAGAAAACTTTCCAGTTTGTGACTCGCTCCACTTGATTGATCTTGGTGTTATGAAGCGTTTGTTAACTGGATGGAGAGATGGTAATTTTGGTAAATATCTTACTAAATGGTGCAGCAAAGATATCGAAAAAGTCAACCTTTTTTTATCCAAATGCAGCATGCCTAAAGAAATTCACAGATCTGTGAGGAAACTTGATGTGTTAGCCCATTGGAAAGGCTCGGAATATCGCACCTTTCTCTACTATTTAAGTATTGTAATACTTAAAGATACATTACCAGCTCAGGCTTATTATCATTTTTTACATTTGTTTTGTGCTATTACGATTTGCTCCAGTGAAAAACATTTTAAATTTCTTTCGATTGCTGAAAATTTTTGTTGATATCTTTAAAAATATTTATGGAAAGGACTACATCTCCAGCAATATACACAATTTAACACATATTGTTGATGAAGTAAGAAAATTCGGGACACTACAAAGCTTTAACGCTTATCCATTTGAAAATAAGCTGTATGTTATAAAAAACTTAATTAGGCAAGGGAATAAGCTACTTCAGCAAGTTGCTCGACGATTAAATGAAAGATTTAATCTAGAAATTGAAAACTTACATCAAAATCAAAAAAGGCAAGTTTTCATTAAAGAAAGCCGAACCCAAGGTAGAACAACTGTTAAAGAACTTTGTTTCGACTCGTTTACTCTATCGGCGAAAGAGCAAAATAAATGGTTTTTAAGTGAGGAAGACTATGTAATTGAACTACAGACATTAAGTACCGACAGTAAAGATGATTCCGAAGATATTTCAATACACGGATATCGTATTAACAACGTTTTTGACGTCTTTGAAGAGCCTTTGAAATCTTCATTTTTAAATATTTACAAATGCGATCGTAACAACTATAATAAAAGTAAAGTGGTTTGTGGTGTTTCAAAAGTGAAATGTAAGTTAGTTAAAATTGAATATAACTCAGAATTGTTTTTTATACCTTTATTACACACTTTGTAAAATAAATAAATAGAAAAAATACGACAGCGTGTTGTTTAATAAATTTTCTTTATTACTCCTTTTCATTGAAATATTCTTAATCAATTATTTTGTACTATTTTTGTACTAGCCATTGCAACTTGTAATTCGAGAAAATCAAATTTAATTTTAAAAAAATGGGACGTTGAGATTCAGTTTTACAACACAAACGTGGCCTAATATTTAACTAGTCATTTATTAACAATAATCAAGTCACTATTTTTTTAATATTAACATGTAAGTAGATAAATCAGTCTTTAACATTATTAATAAAAATAAAGTCTCATTAAATTGGGTACGCTGAGATTCAGTTTTACAGCACAAAGGTGACCTAGTATTTAACTAGATGCATTTCCTAACAATAATCAAGTCTCAATTTTTTTATATATTAACTTATAACTAGATAAATCAAACAGTCTTAAACATTATTAATAAAAATAAAGTCTCATTAAATTGGGTACGCTGAGATTCAGTTTCACTGCAAAACGTGATTTTGTCTTAAAATGCATTACATGCATCTAGCGTTACTAACAATTACCAAGTAACTATCTTATTTTTTTATTTGAGGTTTTACACATTTAGACAAAAAACTTAGAATAAAAATAAAGTCCCTTCTTTGGAAACAAAAAAAGTTAAGAATACACCCGTTAACATTTACTGCCCTTTATTCACAACAAATAACCGGTCTCAGTCTCTTCATCAGATACGTCACTATTTTGTTTTGAATAGTTTTCACGAAAAAACGGTCCTACTGTCGCTTCTGTCGATGATCCTGCATCAGATTCTTGTGGTTTTGGCAGAACTGGCAGCTCATTTGAAATGAACTCTTCACCTAATGCCAGTGTTGAGGATTTTTTCCCTTTTCCTTTAGGTTGGTATTGCTGATTGTCAGAAATTGAAGTTCCAGAAGGGCAAGCTGTAGTTTGTGTTTTTACTTTCTGGCGGCATCTTGTTGTAGACAATCTTGTTTGTTTACTCACAAGGCGTTGACGAGAATTTTTTAAAACTGTCTTTAGGAACTTTTCGCAATCTGGCTTTTTAAAATCAGGGTCTGATTCGTGAATAACTGAGAAAAACAAATCGATAATATTGGTAAAACTTTTGAGACAAATTTTTGAGCTTTCTGTTTTAGATCCACCAGCCCATGAACACTGACATAAAAAGCTTCTTTGAATCAGAACATCAATCAGAGCATATGCATTATTGGTTCCTCTATTTTTGCCTTTACTGCATAAAACATCTATTTTGTTCTTGAGCTCTGCTCTAAAATCAGGATCTCTTAACATAAATTCTAAATCTTGTAGCTCCTCTAAGTTACTAACAGGTTTAATGGCAGGTATATTTTCATGTTTTGTTTGCTTACAAGAGGCTTTTATAAATTCTTCAAATTGTGTACTAGTTTGCGTAAGTTTAAATAGTATTTTATTTTGGTTTTCAAACAGTTTATCGATGTCTTGCTTCATACCATCAAGTTTTTGCAACACTAAAGTCATCGCATCATCTAAACCAATCACATTAGTATAATTTGTATCCGGTGCGGGTGGTACAATACAATTTTTTGCCGTAAAAACCTGGGCTGCCGAATGTATACTACCTATTTTAGTAGGCTCTTCAGTAAACACATCAATATTTTCCGCCGTAATTATCTGGGATTCTTGGTTCATGTTTTCGGTTAAAGTATGATTTTGATTAGGAGGAATTGTAATGTCACTATTTATGATAACTGACTGAAGAGGAAGGGGAGGAGGAACATTCAAGAGAATCGTGTTTTCTTTGTTTATGATTTGTGACTGATGCTCCTGAAATTATAAAAAAACCTTAATTTAATTAAAGTACAAATAACTAATAATAGGCAAATATCACAGGTGCTCCTTTCCCCGCGGCTACTTGAACAGCTACTGCCTCGAGGATAATTATGGAATTTCAATGTTGTTATTTCGCCAGTGGCACAGTGTCTTGCTTAGAAAATTTAAGTTTTGTCCAATCTTCCCAAGGAAGATAGGAAGCGACGTTTGTTCGGTGATTATTAGAACAGATGTCAAGATAGTTTTAACCTTTGCACCACACGGAAGTCACTTGTATCAACAAAAGGTGTCAGTCACACGAAATAAGTCCAAGTCTTCTATCACTGTATACCCACAAAGACGTAAAATGCATAAATCACTATCAATAAAGTACTTTGATCAACTAAAAATACTTAGACAGAAATACAAAAATTAAATTGATTTCCCAACCTGCGACGATGCAAATGGAATTGATTATTACTAAAATCCAATATTTCTATACAGGGTTATTGGTAAAACATTAACAACCTCTCATGTATAGTAGTATATTATAGTAGGTATAGTATAGTAGTATATTATAGTAGGTACTCACCGCATAACATTCTCTTGCTATTTCATTAAAGTTTTGTTGAATTTTTGATGTATTTCTCATTTTCGCGTGATATCTAGTGACCTGGTAATTTTCATTGTCATTCTCGGTATCGGAGGCGTTGGACATATTATCCATTTCAAATTCAGCCTGCGCAAGACTTGGTAAGTTTGACCTTTTAAGAATGCAATTAATTGAATTCCAATTTGTTTCAGGTTTTGAGTTTTCTATTCTCCGTAATTTTTCATGTTTTTTTGGCCAAAACAAAATTCCATTATTTTCCCACTCGTGCGGTACTGCAGTCAATAGAGGCCTGCCTCTTTCTATAGTCTGCACTATTTTAAAGGGCATAGTTTAAATAGCTAATCTGAAATAAAGAAATGTACGAAAATTCCGATTAAACAATGTCAATGATTTATCACTAGCATTTTATTAAAACGATATCAACAAATTGTATCAAACTAACTTGACTTGAACACTACAATGTACCTATACGAACTATTTTATATGTAATGTAAATTTAGTCTAGATATTATTACTTCTAATGTAAACAAATGTGTGGAACCACACGCGTGTCGCTAACAGACGCTAGACCACTGAACAGTACGAGCGCACTGATTGAATTGAATAGATTTATCTGGTTATCCCCCCGCGCGGTATGCGCGCCGCCCGCGCCCGCGCCCCCCTCGATGCAGGGGCGATAAACTATAAAAATATATCATTCTACCTCTTGCTCTTACCTAAATTATTATTATCTTAGGATATTACAGGACTATTATCTTATTATATTGGTTAGTTGCACACTTCACATTCATCACTTGGGTAGTGGTCGTAGATTGTGAACTCTTGGCAGTTTTGACACCAGAAGAAATTTGAATGCAATAATTTAATTAAGTCATCACAACCCATTATAAAATGAAGTGGTTTTTGAGGCATGTCGTATGACGTAGAATATCTACAAGCGATACATTTTCCAGACAGTATAAAGTGTGTTAGGGTCCAAGGCCATTTTTTATTCTTGAGCTTTCTGATTTTTTTCTTATTTAAGAAATAATCGACATCCATAATTTCATTCTTAATGCCCATAATTATTTGGGTACAGCAGTTGCTACGCTAGAACAAATAATTAACATACAAACTAAATGTTAAAAGCATATTAACATTAGCTACCTATAAGTTAAAATTATTAGGTGTGATTTTTGGTTCTTCCACTGTTTAGGGAACCCTAACATTATGAACAATGGCCACCGATAATTGTTTTAGGCTAGTGTTTAATAGGAGCAATGGTCTTTAAAATCACTTAACTAGAGTCATATAAGAATATCTAGTCTGACAGTGCATTTAACTAAAAACGATTGAGCTTTTAAATGTTCTGATGAAGTACACTATAAGTAAGATTGTAAATAATGTAAAAATGGGGTCATTTTGTATTATTTCACATTTTACTAAATCAATAACTATTATTCAAAAACACATCTCAGAAATGGGCCGAGATTTTAATGTTATTTACATTTAAAATACTTCGAATAAACCTACTCCGCAGATAGTTCAACATTATAATAATAGTAAGATACAAGTAACATAGAAATATTTTAAATTATAAAGTTAATATACAAAGTACTTACTTTTTTAAAGATTTTTATTATATTCACTGCATGCGCACAACGGTTTGTTAAAATGTTCGACACGCTTAAAAATACTCTTACAATGAGATCACAAAGAGGCAAATAAGGCGAATCACACTTAGAACGGCATTCGTAAGGCTACACAATGGCATTTTACCTTTACACCATGCCAGTGTAAGACACTTGTAAGACTAATTGCTTTTACAACGGCACTAGGCAGATCACTATAAGATTGAAAACACTCTTCATAAGAGCACAATACAATAACAACAAGGGCAAACACTCTTACAAAGTGCGCCCAATTCCACACTTACCAACGTTTGTAAGTGTACTAAAAGAGTAAGAAAAATATGCTCTTAGGATACTTGTAATACCAAGTTTTGCTAGCTGGGCTTTATTATGATTAGTGATAGAAATTCTGATTATAGTAGTCTGCAAGGGCTAACTGACACGGACTTGTGGCTAAATAATCCGCATGGTTCGATCGATTTTAAGCTATATTGCCGTGGTTGGTCCGTAGATGCGTGACCATGCTTCACATACCAAGACCCCTCCATGTGTCAGAAAGAACGTTAACACTAGAAGTGCGGGCGTCCCAAATTTGACCCATTTCAATGTTCTTCCTGCTCTAATTAATATTATATTATGCAAATCGTAACTTTTATGACTTTCATGAAATATGATGATTATTATTATTTATATGAGACTTCAACCACGTAATTGCAATATACATATTTTTTATCCAAATTTACCTCAGTCGTTATGTTCAGCGCTTCTACTGTTAAGCTGTTGGTCCCGATTGAATCTTTACGTGTCGCCAGAAAGTCAGAGAGTCAGTCTTAAACAATAACATAGTTGTAGAAGTCAGATAGGAAGTCACTTCATATAAAATACTGGTTTTCAGCTACATCCGGTTAGACTGGAAGGCGACCTCAACATATTTGGAAACTGATGAATCGCTAACTGACACGACATGTCAAAATACTTTCCTTAACTAAATATACGAAATAAAGCCTAAAAGACAATACAATTATAGGCTTATATTATTATTATCATGCGTACAAAAACAAGATTACAAAAGTACAGCGTAACCCCAAGCGCGGGTCACTACGGGTCCCCAATTTTCGCAACTAGTACGTAAACAACTAGGTAAGTTAGTTGCTCGTTGGCTCGACCTAAAGCGATTTTATTTTGTGCAGAGGGTCAAGTGGGGCGGGGTGCGGGATGCGGGACGAGGTCGCGTATGAAAGGGGTTGCGTTAGTGGGCAATAAGTAATTTCCTACCTACACATTTTCCTTCGGAGTTGGAAAGCTGACAAAGAATTATGATTAATATTTTGTCGCACTTGCAGAAGGAGTTGAGAAGGGCGAGCTGCGTTGTTATATTTTTTTGCAGGTCGAAAACTTCCTGCTTTCGGTGAGATGACATACGTTATCAGCCAATAATGTTTCTAGTACGTTGGTGGATGTCACAAGTTTTGATTTTTTGGTTCTAGAACATGTCGCTTTCCCTATGATGATTGTCAGTGGTCGCAAACCAGACTGCTGATCGTGAGGACCTGGGTTTAGTTTCCGAATCGGGTAGTGTTATTGTCTTTTTCCTTCTGTAATATCTCAGTAGGTAACCCGAGAAATTATCTACTGAGATATTACAGAACAACGCGCCGTTTGATAGCAATAGGCCGAGTCTATAACGTAGGACTTTCGAAATTTGGGTGTACTCCAGATATACCTCTGCTGATCCCTTCAGAAAGTCGGCGTGATAATATGTTACTTACAATGGGAATGTTATAAAAAATAAAAACAAGCCTATAGGAGTTCCTAGATGGTGTACTGTATGTACTTTTCTGCCCCTCGGTAGACAGAGAAATACAATACACTACACCTACATTCCGCCAATTAATTGTGTTAAACTCCCATGTAATAGGGGCGCGCCTCTTGCTATAAACCAGACACAAATTCAAGCTGTGTATACACTGTGACATTTTAGTGGTCTTACAAACGTTTTCCACTCAATGTATCCGACATAACTAACCTTTAGGCGTGATGAAAAAATTGTTACCATTAATTAAGATAATAGTTTACAAAGAAAACTAAAATGCATTAGAATTATGAAACGTCCTGTTAATAATGTTTACGTATCAGACGGTAGAGAACATACCTACTCAGCGCACGAGTCGACTAGATCATTCCATCTCCATTTTCCATGAGACAAAATATCAATTTAAATACGTCATGCGTCATCATAATGAATAATATTTTATTTTTTTAGTTAATCAAATGTTCATTTTTTTCTTATGGATGTGTAGTAGCCATTGGATACATGAAGTGAGCTGAAATGTGCATCATGATGTGTTAAATACAGGACGTGAGCCGAAAAAGAAAGAACAAAAATAATTCAGCAATTGAACTGAAATAAAACTTTCGAGAAATAAAATCGGAGATTTGAAACCAGTTCTAAAGTTCCGTTTCAATAATCTTTTCGACCAACTTTTAATCGCAGCGTTAGGGTTGGCAAAGTAATAAGGAAAAGGTTTAAAATGACATCGAGACTTTCAAATGGTTTCTAATAAAATGTTATTTACTGAGGATCTGCTCTTGGATATTGCGACTGCAATGAAGTAGGAATTTAGCTCATAACGACGATAAGTAAATAACCCTTTTTGGTCAACGGGTAGATACTTCAAAACTTATAATACATTGAATTTCGGAAATGACAAATAACGTCGTGACAGACACCTAACCTTTAGGCACACATAACTCGAGTAAACCACAGTAGGCATTTGACACAATCAGACTATAATGAACCCCACTGCTGAAAAACAAGCCTCCTTTCTGTGCGAGGGAGTGGGCCACAATCCCCCACGCGGACCCAGTGCGTTTTAGTGGATGTCACACATGTCTTCGAATTTTTGGTTGTAGGATTTCTCACGATTTTTTTCTTTACCGTTTTGAGAGCAGTGGTGATGAAGTTAAAGGGTTTGAAGTCACCACTTACAACTCGTAAGTCAGTGCAGATACAAATGAGCCACTCCTGCTCAGATGTGCGCCTCCTCAGAAAACAGGATGACAATAAACAAAACCCTGGCAGTTCTAATGCTTCATAGTATTTTGAAACCATTAAATAGATCTTTTTTTTTTAAAGCCTACACTATCCCACTGCTGAGCAAAGGCCTGCTCCATGCCTTCTATAAATCCTTTTCTAGGGTCACCTGGATCTTACCTTTCCAATATGTGTCAAGGTTATATTGCCACCTCTTTCTGGGCCGGCATCGGCGGTGCCAGTCATCCTTACCTACTGTGAGGAAACTATTGCCCAGTGCTCACTGTGCTAGCGGCTGAGTTAGCCCGTCCAGTCCCATTTTAGTCTGACAGCCTTATTTTCTACGTCTAAAATCCCCGTTTCGGAGCGCAGCATGGTGTTTCTTATTGTGTCGGTTCGTTTAACGCCTAAAATGCTACACTCCATTGCTCTTTAACAAACCCCTAGGCGATACATTTTCGAGTCGGTGAGCGACCATCGAAATTTTAAGTATTGGAGCCAGTATACAGTATAACTTAATTAAACCTATATAAGTATACCTAATTTGCGTAATGGTAGAAATAAAACATATTTAAAGTTTTTAAACTTGTCGATTCTGTTTGCCGAAAATAAACCAAAGTTGCTTCCCGCCTCTCTACCCTTAGACCATTTAAAATACGCAACGGATTCGAATATGGTTTTCATCAATAGACAGAGTGATTCAAGAGGAAGGTTTATATCCTACTTCCTACTAATATTATAAACGCGAAAGTTTGTATGTATGGATGTGTGGATGTTTGTTCCTCTTTCACGCAAAAACTGCAGAACGGATTTGGATGAAATTTGGCACACAGATAGTTTATAACCTGGATTAACACATAGGGTACTTTATCGCGGTAGTACGTTCCCGCGGGATATTTTCCGACCTCCACGCGGGCGAAGCCGCTGGCAAAAGCTAGTGTAAAATATGTGGTCGAAGTCGCTGACAAAAGCTAGAAGACAATGAATTTTAATCGCAAAACTTTAATGTTTGGATTTCCAAAATCAATTTTAAATGAAAGAAAATATGCCAAATAATGTATAATATGTTTGAACCGAAACTTATCTACTCTTGCACTGCTGGGGTAACTCACTTAACATAATTTTTTTTTAGGTATGAAGGGTCCTTTGATCATATTGCATTTCCATATATTTATTAGATTGTAACATCGACACGTGACAAGCCAATTACACAGGGAATCTGAAGAGGCACATATCTCTGAGGGATCTTAATAGGATGCGGTGACAGTTATAGTAATAAGCACAAATGGATGAGGGGATGGAATGGTACAGTCAAGTATTTCACATCTACGTTGGTTTTCAAATTCTTTCCCTTATTAAGTCAGACATTTAACGTTTTTTGGCATTAAATAGAGTATTATTGCATTGAAAGAAAGAAAATAAATTTACTTGACCCAGGTTAAGGCACGGAATATTCACACGAAACACCAAAACAATTAAAATAGTAGTGTGTGCATGAGGCACACAATAAATGGGCACGCCACAATTGCGGCGGTAAGTCCCCTCTTTGAGGAGTGGATTGAGAGGCGCCACGGCGTCCTCACCTTCCGCCTGACGCAGGTTCTCACCGGGCATGGGTGCTTCGGTGGGTTCCTGTTCAGGATAAAGCGGGAGGAAACGTCCGGGTGTTTCCATTGTGAGGATCGTCTGGAGGACACGGTGGAGCATACAGTGGAGGTGTGCCCTGCATGGGCGGAGCACCGCCGTGTCCTCGTGGAGGCGATCGGCGGCGGGGACCTCTCGCGTCCGGCCCTGGTGCGAGCCATGGTACGGAGCGAGAGGGCATGGGAAGCCGTCACCTCCTTCTGCGAAGCAGTAATGCTCGCGAAGGAGGAGGCGGGGCGCGTGAGGGAGTGGCAGTCTCTGCACCCTCACGTCCCTAGCCGCCGCAGGAGGAGACGCCCCGGGCGTCGGGAGTCGATAGCGGACTCCCGGCCACCGTAGGCGCGAGCTTGCGGGTGGCGAGCAATGGGTAGCTCGCCGCCCGGTAAGGATCAGGCTCGGGTCGACGGCGCGTAGTGTTCCACGCGCGCCTCAAAGAGATGTCAGCAGCAATGTAGGGGTCTGCTAGGACCGAAGCCTGCCAGGGTCACGAGATTGTTCGAAAGAGATACCGTGACTCTGGCACATGGGCAACTGAAGGAACACGGGTGGGTTTTAGTCAGTAAAAGTCTGACACGCCCTCCCACTCCGCCCAGAGCGGGAGAAGTCATTTGATGATTTCCCATCCAAAAAAAAAAAAAAAAAAAAAAGGCACACAATAAATACTATTTTAACTTCTGGATTCGCCAAATAAAAACATAGAAAACTAATTTCAGTTACTTGATATAAAACGATCAAAACAGTATACGCCTTTAACCAAAGTCGAGTTAAACCTTTTTAATTGTCTGGCCATTTTATAAGATAAAACATAAAACCAATTCATCTTTATTTAATTTTCAGTCCGTCAGTGTCACATTTTTAATACGTACATGATATCATAACGTGGTAGTATTTTGAAATCTTTTATACAGAATACATGCTAATACATAAATACATACAAATAATTTCATTGAAGTGACTGTTTGTAACGTCAAAATAACATCCACACGGGAAGGTGCTACTAGTTATTACTAAATAAGTTCCAATATCGAAATTAAAACAGTGATTATTTCAAACAAACTAAATAATAGTGATGGATCCTATTAACCCCTGCACATATTTGACTGAAAATTTGTATGCAGATTGGGAACGTCATTACGAAGTTTATTTTATTGTCAAAATATTATTGTGTGTTGCAATAAAATTCAATAAAAAAAAAACAATGAATTTCATTAACGTTCAAAAGTGCCTTTTTGGGCCTATTTGAAATAAATGCTTTGACTATGTCATTAACATGCTCGCCTTTACCGACTGAGTCAGTAAAGGCGATCGGTAAAGCGAAGTATATTCTATCGTGCTATGAGCATACAAAAACAGCCCATAAGGTAACGATATATTTTAGATGTAACTGTACTTTTACAAGCATGAAGAGCGAGAGATTGTCAGCCCCATCGTCGGCTGGGTTTGATGTAGCCTCCCCCAGCGTCGCAGTGATTTGTTTTGGATGATGCCCCCATTATATCCGAGTGGTTTCACGTGATAAAGCCGTTAGGTGCAGCTACGTAGGGAGATCTGGGCTTGTCTAGGAATTTGCATTTATGTATTGGCGAAGTTCGAATTTTGCGGGGTTGGCGTTTCAAATTTTGAATGCTTGCCAGTACTTTTTTTCAAGTACGTTCTCTTAAAAATATCCAGAATAGCAAACTCATTTCGTCATACCTTTGTTAATAAATACGACATGTATTTATTAACAAAGTTATGACGAAATGAGTTTGGACTACACATTTGGAATTTAGTCCAATAAGCTTACTATTCGCGGTCGCCAAAAACTGTGTAAGACCGTGCACCCAATGTGCTTCTAGATAAGTACCTACAGTGACCCCGAGAAAGGTCTACCCTAATACTATGGGATGGAAGCTGTCCTTAATGTGTAAATATATCATGTGAATCCTGTTAACTGCCAACCCATCAATTTCGGTCTCCGTTGGGGCACCCTTAGATAGAATAATAAAACATAAAAGACATCTATGAAAATATTACGCCATCATAATGTCCCTATTACTGATGAAAGTAGAAATAAATATGCTTGTTATATTAATATTACTTTGTAATATTTCGTTCAATTTTCTTAGTGTACTGATGTCTATCTTGTTTTAATAAAATCATGTGTCACATAGGATGGGGAAGAAACATACCTAAGTTAAAAATAGAATTCATCATTCAAAGAGTTTCAATGAGCGAGAGTTAACTGGTACGAACGACAACATATCAAGCTTGAAAATATAATGACCCTAATAAGATACTGTTTAAACTAGAAATAAATGTGCTGGTAATGTTAATATTACCTTTTGATATTTCGTTCAATTTTCTTAGTGTATTGATGTATATCTTGTTTTAATAAAATCGTGTGTCTCATAGGAAGGGAAAGAGGCCTAAATTAAAATGGAATTTATCATTCAAAGACTTTCAATGAGCGCGAGTTAACTGGTACGAACGACAACATAAGCTTGAAAATATAATGACCCTAATAAGATACTGTTTAAACTAGAAATAAATGTGCTGGTAATGTTAATATTACCTTTTGATATTTCGTTCAATTTTCTTAGTGTATTGATGTCTACCTTATTTTAATAAAATTGTGTGTCTCATAGGAAGGGAAAGAGGCCTAAGTTAAAATGCAATTTATCATTCAAAGACTTTCTGTGAGCGCGAGTTCACAGCTATGCATCTCCATTTTAAGCTGACTTCTCACGGTACGAAAAGCTTGATATGTCGTCATGTGTACGACTACGAAGTAAGTGCTATCAAAAACTAAAACAATAATATTATTCAGTGTTGTTGAGAAATTGTAAATTACAAAGTATTTATTTACTTCCTCGTAAAGAATAGCACAATCCCATTTTTTCTCTCCATGCGTGTACTAAAAAGCGACTAAATGTACTACGTATACTAAAACGCTGCTGCCCATTCTTTAGTAAGTCCCTACTTGCTAGAGAATGGGCAGCAGCGTTCTCTATGCATTTTATCACTGTACTGCGATCGCCAACCCGACTGCCAAGCGTGGTGATTATGGCAAAACCCCTTCAATCGTAGGTGGCCTATGTACAGCAGTGAACATTTACCAAATAGAAGGTCAAAATCTCTCAATATCAATAGGAATCATCCCATTTGAAAAGTCGCTGACGCTTCTTAAATAGGCCAGACATTTTTTCCTTTCGCGTTTATGCAAACTAATAAGAAAACCCGACTAATTTTTTAATGTTTGTTTTGTAAACAACCTACTTCGGTTTGTAAATAAAATAATTCACTACGGCAAAAATAATTAGCAAATACATCTTCTTTAATAGATATAATGAAAATGCGATGCTGTTCGTCGGTAAGCGTATCACTTTAGAACCGGCTGGACTGATTTCGGTAATTCTCGTTTTTAAATGTTCTTAATAGTTCAAATTAGGTTTTTACGGAAAGAAAAATAACCCAAAAAAAATATGTTTTTTTTAAATAGGATTTATTCATTGAACAGGACAACGTCTCGGGTCAGTTGAGTTTAAGTAAAATCAAAATGCCTTTTTTGTGGGTGGAAAATGATCAAATGATGTCTGCCGCTCTGAAGTGAGCGGAAAGGCGTGTCAGTCTTTTACTGGCTAAAACCCACCCGTGCTCCTTCAGTTGCCTATATGCCCGGGCCACGGTATCTCTTTCGAACAAATCTCGCGACCCTAGCTGGACTGAAAACGCCTGGAAGAGCTATTGATCGATGAAAAGAGATCTTCCAATAAACGCACGTTAATGGACATGTGCATACTCCCTATCCTTACATACGGTGCGCAACCCTGGTCTTTTAAAGTTCAGCAGAGGACCAGGCTCGAGGTTCGTCAGCAAGTGGGAGACCCAGGCGTAGATGGCTTGTCGAGTTAAACGTGTATATGAGGAATTGGTCCTTATTAACATAGAATCCAGTTGGGTGGAAAAAGGAAAGTGAGACATTTGACAATACAGGCTGATTATTATTACAATAAAATGACTTTCGAGATCCTCTTCTTCCTGATGACGCTTCGACGAATTTTTGCAGACAAAAAAAAAAAAAAATATTATACCTTTGTCGTAAAAATTCTTTTCTGAATATATTTTTTCACATGTTTTGTTTGTATAAGCTCTCGAATTCTCGATAACACAAGGTGAGTAGCCGACTCAATTTCCGACTAGAGATGTGATCGATCACCGACACGGTAATCGAGAATCGTTTGGTATATACCTATGTATACATACATAAGGACTGATTTGTATGGACCTAGTGGTGTAGAACAAACACACGATGCTATCTTATAATAATATGGTTATGTCTATACTTGTGAATGTGCAAACATATTGGTAAGGTCCTTGTGAGATATCTACTATGCAAACTCTGTGACATATGTCATCCGGTATATACCGGATGACATTTTTTACCGTCTCGACCTTCATATG